>LR738712.1:125887992-126016774 GCA_902687465.1 Secale cereale
CCAGTCTTCTAGCGCGGCAGCGCCCGCACACCACGGCCCCTCCCCACCCCGCCTTCTACCGGAGCCGCTGCCGGATCCCCACTCCAGACCACCGCCCCGCCTCCACGCGCGCCACCACCTCCCAGCACTTCGGCGCGCCACCACCTCCCAGCCCTGCGGCGCTCCACCACTCCACCCCTCCAGGCGCGCCCCCAACTGCCGGCGCACCCCCGCGGCGATGGCGGGGATCCACCGCCCGCCTACGACCACTACCGGAGCTCCTTCGCGCGACCACTACGGGTGCCGCACCACCGTGCCCCGACGGCGCTCCAGCCCCGACCCACACTGCTCGATCTGGTGACCCCCGACCACGCATGCGTGGATCCCGCGCCGGATTCGCTTGGTGGTTGGTGGCCAGCACCATGCACCTCCACCCCCCTGCCCAAGCGACCTCCTCCGTCACGCCCCCGACGACGACGAGATTTTTGCTTTTTGTTCTTCTGAAGAGAAATAAGAGTACCGATGCAGTCCATTGTTATTTGCTCTTAAGGTTCATTTTACTCTCTTTTTTGTAGAAAATGATAGGTGATGCAGTCCGCCCGCCTCCTCCCATGGTTGCCAGTGAAAGTTTGTGCTTGCCCGGTGAAAGTTTGTGCTCACAGGTGGAATTCCCCCATTTCAAAATCATGGGTTGTGCCTCAGTTCACCTCGATCAGCGATGCAGCTTAGCCGAGTTGCAGTCGCCGATTCAACAAAACTCTAACGGCCGCCGAGTTGCTCGCCTCACTATTTGGTGTTTTTTCTAAAGAAAAATCAAATTGTAAATGAAGTGCACTATGATTTTCTCTTAGGTTCATTTGCTTATTTTGCAGGAAAAAAAGAATTAAGTGGTGCCGTCTCAGTATGTCGAAAGTATAACCGTTATGAGAATAAGGCATTTAAAAAACACCATTTGCAGTGCATTGTTTTTTGCTAATTTTCCAGGGACGAGAAATAGTTACAATTTGTGTAGCAGCTCCTTATCCCTATGCTCCATCTACAGTGCACTTGGTCATTGTGTGATGAAGAAAAATGTGTATACTGAATTTGGTGTGTTCTTTTGGATACTGAATTAGGTGTGTTCTCGTGTGTACTATTTGTGTCCCTTTTTAAGTGATGCCGTTCACTTGCCCCCAACATGAAAATGCAAAAAAAAAAAAATAGCGGAATCTCAAAAAAAATTGTTACCAAAACAACACAAAAAAGTAATGCGGTTCACTTGGTGATCAAAAAATAAAAACACATCGGAAAAGCAGCTCACTTCTCAAACATGAAAATGCAAAAAAAAAATAGCGAAATCTCAAAAAAAAAATGTTACCAAAACAACACAAAATAGTAATGCGGTTCACTTGGTGATCAAAAAACAAAACACATATCGGAAAGCAGCTCACTTCTCAACGCGCGCAAAAAATTAATGAGGTTCACTTTTGGTAGTGTTCCGCTTCACTTTGGGGAGTGTTGCGGTCCAGTTTCCTTCGAAAAAAAAGTTGGAAAAAAGACAACAAAACTCCTCTGAGAAAAATCTACGTCCAACAAAATAAATCATGAGGTTCGGTTAACTGTCTGATGCTGTGCGTTCTTCAGTTTGAAGCAGTGCGCTTTTCATGTTTTTGTAGTTTCAAAACTGCTCTTAAACCGTAATGAATTAGAGGGCATGTTCTACATGAAAAAGTAGCGTCTCGACGATATCTTTCCAACGGTGTATCATTTGGATCATTTCGGCCAACTTTTTGTAAAATTTTCACGAAAAAACAGCTGCTGCCGTTCGTAGTCAGCCGCACGATTTTCAAATTTAACTAAAAACCGTAAGGAATCTCAAAAACATTTCAACATATGAAAGTTGCGCCTCGTTCGTAGCTTTCCAACGGTATATTACACGCGTTGATTCGACAAACGGTTAAAAAACTGGAGTGAAAACAGTACCAAAAATTTGAAAAAATTCGAAAAATACAATTCCGCGATTTAGTAAATTCAAAACTGCTCTTAAACCGTAGCGAATTAGAAAAAATAATATATATGAAAAAGATGCGTGGCGATGATACCTTTCCAACGGTGTATCATATGTTTCGTTCCAACGAGCGGTTTAGAAAAAAAGCCAAAAAACGCTCGCTGCCATTCGTTGTGAGCCGCACGATTTTCGAAACTGCTCTTAAACCGTGCGGAATCTTGAAAAGTGTTCAACATGACGAAGATGCGTCTACTCCATAGCTTTTCAACGGTATATTACACGCATAATTCCGATAAATGGTTAAAAACCTAGAGCAAAAAAGGTACCGAAAAAACAACACGTACAATTTTTTCAACATGAAGTTCGCTGGTCTCTGTGGTGCGGTGCGTTTAGCTCTCCAATGCAATTTTGCAATGCAGTTCGGAGTGTTATGAGAATATTATTCTCATAATGTTATGAGAATAGACCGGCTGTATATATAAGTGACTATACAGATCATCCGCACACATCTCAATAAACAATTGCATGCATTCTAAACTAGGAGAAACAATCGTCTAGTCATCTACTTCTCTGACGCTCGCGCCACTGCTCTATGGCTCGATCCCCCGTCTGGGGTAGGAAGAAGACACTTCCTCATGTCAACGATCCACATGTACATCTCATAGCTTGTTTACGTGTCCTTGGCCGCGTACTTGATGTGTTGTTCATCCAGTCTCTGATGCCAGACACCGTGCCAGGCATTCTTGTCCTTCTTGCTCTCATCCTTCATCTTCATGTAGTAGGGTCGATGATGGCCGAGAAGAGGTCAACCAAGGAGTTCTGTTTGTTGTTATCACTGCCCCATACCTTGTAGTGGTCCTGGATGTTGACAAGATTCTGGCATTTCAAGCTTGAAACCTTGAGCGCTTTTAGATCGTTGGTGGTGTCCACCGTAGCGAAACTGTAGTCGGAGTTGTTGATAAATTTGGAGAAACACTCGCAAAGCCTTGTGGCTAGGTGGTAGTGGTAGACGAGGATGTCATGTCGCACGCACAACTGGGTGACGGCAACCTTCTGATCGTGCCCGGCACGACCGCTGGTGAGCTCGAGGTCGAAGCCGACCACTTGGTACTTGTCCTCAGGACGAGGGACGAGGGCAGAGAGCCAGACGGGACGCGAGAGCAGAGTGCGCGCGGCGGGACGCGAGCAGAGCACGCCGCGCCCGCCTCAACCGCGTGCAACCACACACATAGAGCTGTTGAACAAGTAGGGAATGGTCGTCTACAAGCCGGCCGACAGTTGCCTCGCTGCGTAGTGAGCGGACGTGTGCTATTACCTTCGTCTTGGTCTATTAGTCCTCTTATATCCCGTGCCATATTTTGACCTTAAATTTAACCAACAAAATGTTAATGCATGTTATAAAAATTATATAATTGGAAACTATGTTCAAATACGAATCCATCGATATAATCTTTGGCGGCATGCATTCATATTTTTTGACTATGTACTACAAGGCAACAACCTCACAGTTCTTTCTTGAAAGAACTAGAGAAATTACAAAGTTACAAAGTTACAAGTAAAACAGAGAGTAATACTTACAAAGAGAACTATGGGAGGGAGGCTATCCAGGAGGTAAGACTATCAGTATATTTACATTTGATTCTATGAGCTAAGAGAGAAATGTCATGGACAAAATTTCTCCTCCAAGATCTAAAGGAAGGCAGCTCATTTATGAATATCTTCTCGTTCCTTTGAGTCCATATATTCCATGTGGCAGTGAAGATAACCTGAGTGAAAAAGGGGAAACCAAAATCCTTGCTAGCAGATAAATCCCAAGATAATTCCAAACCCTTTGACTGAAGTTACAGGCAAAGAAGAGGTGAACTTGGTCCACATGATAGGCAGCATGACACAATACACAGCTGTCATCTTGGATGTTCCAGTGACGTCGTTGCATCATGTCTCTGGTGTTCAACCGATCCATCAAAAGGAGCCAACGGAACACCTTGAACTTGAGGGTGCATGAACATTTACAAATCCACTTAAATATGGGATCAACCACAAGATGTCGACGTGTCAACCGATTCGTATTTTATTAGTTAAATCTCTAGTCAAAATTTGGCACAAAAATACATAGACGACTTATAAATCAGGATGGGTAGTAGGTAATTAAATCGCAAACAATTTTTTTTAACCGTATGTCTACGTGTCCTTTCGTCCTCCTCTCACACGTCTTGTCACCCCGCTGCCACAGACGGCTTCGAGCGCAAGCTTGAGCAACGCGTGGGGGCGTTCTTTTGGCCAAACGATGGTGAGCCCATTCCCGCGCAATCGCATATGTTCCCGCGCAAGCTTCACGCCTGACTTGATGAAATCCCCTAAAATCCCAATGCTTACCCGCCTGCTATATAAACCCTCATGTCCGGCGAGTCCCGCGTGGCATTTCCCCCTCCCTATAGCTTATCTCGTCTGCTTCTCCTACAATCGTCAATGGCACCGGTCTGTTGTCATCACTCAGCCACTCTGCCATCATTAGAGGAAAGCTCCAGCTGGGAAGCTACACCGCGGTGGTGGCGCAGTCCCCGACGTAGTGTAGTGCGTGTGGCGTCCCTGTTGGTTGTGCGCGGTACACCCACCACACGCTCCGTCGCTGCCGCCCGTTGGCAGCTGTTGCCGGCCGCTGTTGCCACCACCCCACCGTCTACCGTCGTGGCCGCCACACCACCGTCGAAAGCTAGGGCCATCGCCCGCTCCGCCGCCGCGGCCCGAAGGCGGGAGGTGGCAGTCGTGGCCACCACCCCACTGCCGGCCACTGTGGCCATCACCTGCTCCTCCATCGTGGCCCAAAGGCGGGAGGTGGTGGTCGTGGCCGCCACCCCATCGTCGGCCATCATGGCCGCCAGCCCACCGTCGACCGCAAGGGTCATCACCCGCTCTGCCACCACCGCCCAAAGGCGGGAGGCGGAGGTGGGGGCCCGCACGTGCGTCAGTGACCTTGCGCGCTAAATCAAGTTCCTGCGGGAGGAGGAGGAGCGCCTCGTCGAGTAGGCAAAGAGCCTTACCGCCGCCGTGGCCGCAACACACGCCACCGCAGAGGTGAGGAATCAGGAGATCTACGAGGAGTCCCGCCATTTCGAGAGGAGTCGTCTGGAGCGGGAGAGGGCGTTCGAGGTGAGTGTCGCTGAAGGTGCAGCGACGGCAGGCACAATATTGGAGTTGTCCAGATCATCGGTAGGCTTCTCCTCCTCTGCCTCTTACTGAGCGATCGGCAGAGGAGAGGCTGCCGGAAGTAGTACAAAGCCCCTCCGTAGTAGTAGTATTTAGGGGCTATTTTGTTCAGTTCATCTGATTATAGATGTGGTGGAACTGTACAACATACTTAAAATTAGCTAGTATATATAATTGAACTAGCTATTTCAGTACATGGTGTCATTCATTGGGAAAAAGTTTGGTCGGTTCAGCTGTCGAGTTGAGCTGCTTGTATAAAGAACGACTGCTTAATCTATGAATGAAATCTATCCTTAATTACTGAATTTTAGTTGCAAAAATTAGGTAGTGCTGGTGATTTTTAGCTGCATATTTTGACGAATGGCAATGTTACTAGTTCAACAAATGTCAATCTTTGCAGTTTGACAAATGACAATATACCCAATATGATAGATGCACACGAGTCATCCAAAAAAATGTTTGCGTTGAAGGGATGTACAGATCCTGCATTCCAGATTTTCTATTGGCTTAGCGCTGAAGTCTCGCTTTGCATACCGTATTCAATTTGAACCGTTTGCGTTGAAGAGATGCACAAATCCCGTGCGGAGAATTTTTGCTTGGCTTACTGGGGAAGACCATAACTCTCACTTTGCATACGGGTGTTCTATCTAAAATATTTGCGTTGAAGAGATGCACAAATCCTGCTCGGCACATCCCTTGGCTTACTGGGAAGCTGTCGATTTACATACGGGTGTTCTATCTAAAATGTTTGCGATCAAGAGTTGCGCAAATTCTGCTCAGCACATTTCCCCTGGCTTCCTAGGGAAGCCGTTGGTTTGCATACGAGTGTTCTAATAAAATGTTTGCAATGAGTGTTTTACATTTAAAAACATTTTGATGTTTTTTTTAAGAAAATATTTTGATAAGTCTATACATTCAGAGAGAAAAATGCAAGTTCGTTTAAACCATATCTTTCATTCAGTCACACTACGAATTTATATTCATGTGATTGAGATACAATATTAAACCCAAAAAAACTAATTCTGACGGCGGCGGAGGCGGCGTGCCGTGCCGGCGTTGTCGTCCTCCGGGACGCAGTTGTTCAAGTCTTCAAGGTAGCACATAATGTTCTTCACTTGGAAATCAAACATCATGTCATCGTGTAACCGACGGGCGTGGCGCGGGAGGACGACAACTTGCGGTGCTGCGAGGTAGCGGTCGACGGCGGTGGTCCATGCCACTGAGGGGGCGCACACACGGGTATGGACGCGGCGGGTGCAGGAAACACACAGGGACCAGCGCCGCGGTGGGCGCAGGGGCATGCACAAGCACATGCGCTGGCATGTACACGAGCTCGGGCGGGTCCGCGGAGACCTCGGCGATGCCCGCGGCTTCTAGCTCTGCGATAGTGCTCGGCGACCAACCCATCAATGCTACGGGGATGGTCGTTGGCGTGGGCGCGGGGATGGGAGCTGGGACGGGCGCGGGGGCAGCAACCACCACGGCCAGCTTGTTCAGGGCCATCTCCATGAGGCCCATTCCTCCTTATTTTCTATCTCCTCTGGCTCGGAGTCGACTTCACCAAACTGGAAGACTAGCGGCAAATGATCCTTTTGCGCCATGGCATTGGTGGTGGTCTGCGGGAGGGGAATGGTAGGCGAATAGTAAGGCCACCTGTATTAAACAGCGGCTCGGGGCCATTAATGGAGATGATGTGAGCAAGGCGGGCGGCCATGGAAGTCAAAGGGCTCGCTTCCTAGTGAGCCTGCGCAACATACAACTCGCACGCTTCCTGGTGAGCCCGCGCATTGGAGGACAGCTTGCACACCTCTCGGTCAGCTTGCGCAGCGGACTGCGCTCGCACGCCTCTCGTTCAGTCAAGCAGTTGTCCGCACGACACCTCTTAGCCATCAAAAGAGTGACACGTGGTGTCATGTGAAAGGTTAACACAACGCACACGATTTAAATTATACAAAAGATTTGAGATGTTAAAGTGGCAGATATTTGTTTCAAAATGCCTTTGTTGGTTGTTATTTGAGCGCGCCTTCTCTCAAAATGGACATGAAAAATACCACAACATGTCGGGTGCCATTCCATGATAGCATGCCAAGTTTCATGAATTTCAGACGAGTTTTGGATTTACTAGAATTTTAAAACAAATTATCTCAACGTTTTGCGGGCAATCAACAGTGCCCTGGTGTTTGAAATTCATTCCCATTTCTTGCATGGGACCTAAGCATGCACCCAAGGACACACATTTAATATGTCAACCCATTTTTTTGCACTGGAGCATGTTCATGTAGTTCAAATTTGAATGATGCACATAAAATGCCTAGAAAACCTAGTAAATGTATAAAAATGTCCCAGCGTACCCCAAAAAATCCCAAAAAAATGACACTTTGTTCTATGATGACACTAGAAAAAAAATTGAAAGCGAGAAGAGGCAACTGATATCGTTTCCACCCCAAATGTGGCACGTTCCCTGCCGAAACCATCAGGCTCGTTGTGAGAAGCTCTGGTTTGCGAGAATCTTATACCCAAACCTGCCCCAAATGGGAGAATTTTTTTACCACAACATATTGATGCCGCTCCATGATAGCATGCCAAGTTTCATGAATTTGACACGAGTTTTGACTTTACTAGAATTTAAAAACCATGTATCTCAATGTTTGCGACCGAGCAACGACGGCAAGGTGTTTGACATTCATTTTCATTTCTTGCATGGGACCTAAGCATGAAACCAAGGACACATATTTGTTTTTTCAACGAATTTATATGCACTGGAGCATGTGTCTGTAGTTCGAATTTGAATTGTGCACATAAATGCATAGAAAACTTAGTTAATGTATAAAAATGTCCAAACAAACCCAGGAAAACACCAAAATTTAACACAACACTCATGTTGTTCTATGTTGACACTAGCAAAAACATTGAAGTCAAGAAGAGGCAATTGATATCGTTTTGTCCAGAAAGGTGAAACATTCCATACCGTAACCATGAGGCTTGTTGTGAGAAACTCTGGTTTGTGAGAAGCGGATACCCCAACCTGTCCCAAATGGGACAATATTTTTACCACGACATGTTGATGCCGTTCCATGCTAGCATGTCAAGTTTCATAAATTTCAGACGCGTTTTCGATTTACTAGAATTTAAAAACTATGTATCTCAATGTTAGCGTCCGAGCGACGGTGGCAAGGTGTTTGACATTCATTCCCATTTCTTGCATGGGACTAAAGCATGCAACCAGGGACACACTTTTAAATTTTGAACCCATTTATATGCACTAGAGCATGTGTATGTAGTTCAAATTTGAATTATGCACATAAATGCATAGAAAACTCAGTTAATGTATAAAAAAGTTCAAGCGAACCCAGAAAAATCCCAAAAATTGACACAACACTCATGTTGTTCTATGTTGACACTAGAAAAAAATTGAAAGCAAGAAGAGGCAACATATATCGTTTCGTCCCCCAAGGTGGCACGTTCCCTACTGAAACCATCAGGCTTGTTGTGAGAAGCTCTCGTTTACAAGAAGCTTATACCCAAACCTGCCCTAAATGGGACAATATTTTTACCACAACATGCATGTTGATGTCGTTCATGATATCATGTCAAGTTTCATGAATTTCATACGAGTTTTCGATTTACTAGAATTTTTAAAACAATGTATCTCAATGTTAGCGGCCGAGCGACAATGTCAAAGTGTTTGCCATTCATTCTCATTTCTTGCATGTGACCTATGCTTGCAACCAAGGACACACATTTGATTTTTCAACCCATTTTTATGCACTGGAGCATGTGCATGTAGTTCAATTTTGAATTATGCAAAAAAATACCTAGAAAACTCAGTTAACATATAAAAATATCCGAACGATACCCAAAAATTCCAAAATTTAACAAGACACTCATGTTGTTCTATGTTGATAGCAGAAAAAAATTGAAAGCAAGAAGAGGCGACGAATATCGTTTTCTCCACAAAGGTGACACGTTTCACGTGACTGCCGCAATACATGACATACTTCCTGTGATGCTTGGCCCAGTCCATGATCTTGCGCTGCTTTCTCCTATCCAACCTGCATGTTAGAAAACAGAATATTAGCACCATCGAAACCGCTCAGAATCTGCTAAGTGCACAAAGTTCATCCTCTCTTACCCGTGTAGCAACTTGTTTGTGTCCTCCCACTCCGGCGGGTGCGCCTGGAACAAACCAAACTGGCGAAACGCCCGATGTGGCATGTGAAGCTCGACCACCTAGTTGCATATGAGTGGGCACCGCATACGCCAAAGATCCCTATCCCTAAGGCACATCGGATTCAACACGAATCCTCGAGGACTACCAAATGTATCCCCATTCCCATACGGCTCCCATTCCACCTGCAACATAACATACAACAAGGCAACATTCATGTCAGAGGTACGATAATATCATGACAATGACTGATGCAATGTCAACTCACTTGCTCAGCCAGAATTATGTCCAACTCGCTCAGCTTGTACATGAGCGAGGGATCGTCCGTCATCTCTGGTAACACATCCCACTTGTAAGCCCAAGTGGGGTACCGTAGTGGGTCGTCTTTGTCGTCCCAAGCCTGGTAGTTGACGGTCTTCGGTTGGACGGTTGTCCAACCGGTAATCGCTCCCAGCTCCACACATATAGTACAAGCATACAACCAGCAATACCTCCGTCCTTCGTGGTCCTACAACAGGCATCATCCAACTGCACATAAAATATAACATGTTTTAATTAACTAGAAAAAAACATTGATAATGTATCAATGAAGTGAAAAGAAACAACTGCATACCTGTCTATATAAGTATGCCAATGTCGCCGAACCCCAACTCCATTTGCTATCGAAGACGGTTAACGCCTTTAGCCACATCCATGGAGCATTCTTGCCGGTGCCGTCAACAAACATAGTCCTCGATATGATGTACCAAATGTACACACGAGCATATGTCTTAAGCTCATCCTCAGTTGCATCCTGATGGCACCACCCTAAGTTCGATGCAATCCGTGCGAAAGGAGCACCGACTGTGACTCTTTCCTTCTTCTTGTCTCCTACTGGTTCCGGAGGCTCTGGAGGAACCATACTGATAAGGGCGTGCATTTGCTCGCGCCATCCATCAGAATCTGTGCTCATACAAAGAGGATTCCCCTTGATAGGAAGACCGGCGATCATAGCTATATCCTGTAGCGTCACGGTCTTCTCCCCGGTCCGAAGATGAAAACCGTGTGTCTCCGGCCTCCAATGATCAACAAGCGCGGTGATTGCTGCAGCATTGAGGGTTGGCGTCGAACGACTGACCAACTGAATGAAAGGGAGAAGTCCTGTCTCCCTTATGTATGGTGTGTACCGCTCATCATACTACATCCCACCGAGAATGACCCCATGTGACCGAATCTTCAAAGGTTGAAGCTCCTATAAACAAGCAAATCAGAATATTACATATGGGCCATTTGTGTTTGAAATAAAGACAGATTTCATAATACAAGACATTTTGATTATTACCCGCTTCTCCACCGACATCAAGTAGGCCCGGTGTCGAGTGTCATAGTGATCATCGAGAAGCCAAACCATCCTACAAATTCCAAACAATAAAAATAATTTAGCTAACTACCTATGCTTCCTAATATATGTATCCAAAACAATATAAGGTTCTATAATGATTTCATGTAAATAACATCTCAACATATGTATCCAAAGCATTGTTGTCAATATGAATATATGATTTCATCTAACTCATCTAAAATAACATCTAATACAATCTAACACTATGCAGGTTTCCAACATACAAGCACATTTTTTCAATATATATAAACTAAACTACGGTTACAGAACAATTAGAAATCATCTACAAATCATAAATCTCACATATGCAAGATTCTAATCTAATCAAAGAAGGGTTCCACAAATCTTCAAAAAAAGATAAAATTTCTGGATAGAAAGAAGGGGATCGGAGGAGAGTACCTTGTAGGATGGAATTGTGAAGAACTCCACGGACCAAATCGTTAGATCTGAAGATTTTTTGGAGAGGAGATTCAGAGGGGGAGAGGAGAGGAGCCAACCGCCACTACCGTTCTGTAACTGCAAACTTGGGTGGGTGGGGATTGGACCTGCGCGTGGCTGCATCTAAGTCACAGTGCAGCGCTTGCGGGCTAGGCGCTGCACATTACATGTGTGGCGCCTAGCTCGAAGGCGCTGCACTGCTCGGTGCGGGCCCCCGCGGTGCCACGTTGGACAGGCATGCAGCGCCTAGCCTGGAGGCGCTGCACCGTAGGGTGGGGCGCCTTCATGTCGGACGTCACTCAAAACGGTCAGGTGGGTGAATTTATTTTCAAATGAGTTCATTTTGTGAAATCTTTTCAGCCATAGGTCAAAATTGTCAAAATTGCCGCCGTCCATGTCACCATCGCCGAGTGACTCGCTTCCGGGCTTTTTTCTTTCGCATCTGCCTGCTTCGAAGTCGCCGTCGTCTGCTGCTGGGCTGCCGCTCACTTCCACCTACCGCGAGTGACCAAATCACACGACCAAACCGCCACTCAACTCCGTCAGGCGCCTCCGCTGTGCTATCGCCTTGGGCCGGCCAGCCCCGCCTCACCGGAGCCCTCTTCAGCCGCAGTCGTGCCAATCTGCTCCGCTTCAAACCGCCGTCCCCATGGCCTCTACCTCCGCTGCCGCTCCCCTTGTCGGTGCGCCAAGCCGCCTGCCGCTGAGTCGTCGGTCGCTAATACCACCCCACTCCGAGTCACCCCGGGCTTGCCACGGCCTCCGAGCCGCCGCCATCATTGCATCGAGCTGCCGCTCTTGCCTCGCCGGTCGGCAGCGTTGAGACGCCACTGCTGCTGCAAGCCGCCCATTGACTTACGGGTGCCTCTCCGCCGAGGTCGGCCCTACTGAGTTGCCGCCTCCGCCAAAATCCATTCGCGAGCCGCCACCGTTACTTCCATCAGCCGTCATGGCTCCCCCTGCCGCCTTGCGCCGTGGTCAAGCCGCCTCGGCCGCCTCATCTTCGAGCCGCCCGGGTAGCGCCGCGTCGGGTCGTCACTCCGGCTGGTTCTGACATGCTCCACCGGCTCGCTGCTTCAATACGCCGACCTTGCTACACGTCGAGCTGCCACAGAGTCATCTCAATTTTGCTTCAACCCGGCACCCGTGCGTCCGAGCAGCCGCACCCAAGCCACCGTCGCTGTTCCAACCTTGCATGTCGCTTCTCTGCCATGTTTTGTTGAGCCGCCGTGGTGTGAGTGGCCTCTGCGGCCCTGCCGCGCCGGTCCTCCGCCGGCCTTGCCTCGTGCTAAGCCGCTGCTCCTGTAGCCTTAACTCACATGTCATCGAGCCACCATCGCCTCGGCCGAGCTTCTGATGTGCCTCCATCACTTGGTTGCACCACTAGTGCCAACAATCGTTGAGCCGGCTATCGTCGACTGCTGCTGAGGTCCGCATCCTTGCCTCGGGCGTCTGTCGCCTCGACCGTCGAGGCCCGCAGCCGGCCGGCTTTAAGCCGCCACTCTCCACCTGCGCTATGAGCCGCCAGTGAGCCGACATGAGTAGCTTGCCTGAGCCGCTGGAGCCGCGTTGAGCCGCCCCTGCCGCATTGAGCCGCCGGGCTGTATTGAGTCGTCAATCTGCCTGAGCTGCCTGGGCTGTATTGAGTTGCTGGTCAGTTTTTGCAAGAGCAGGAGAGTGTAGCTAAATTACTATTACAAGTATTGAAAGTTATTCATGGAACATGAGAGTGTAGCTAAATTACTATTACAAGTATTGAAAGTTATTCATGGAACGGATCATTCATCGTCCGGACGAACTAGGCGAAATTGATACATTTTTTATTATTTAAAAGAACAAGTGATAGTTTTTTTATGCAGGGCAATTGTTTACTGCAAGCGCGATGGATGTGTCACGGATATATAGCTCGTGCCATCATTATTATGTGCTAGCATTCGACCTTGCCATAATGTTCAATGAATGTGAAAGCAGCGGCCTCTGCGACCCAGTCTACATCAACACACTAGGTCGCACCTGTCTGCATGAGTTATTTATTGAGTGCGTGCAAGTCGCCGCTCTTGCGGCCCGGTCTATTCCAACAAATTTTGGAGCAAATAATATTATAAACGTCTGCCTGCACCGAATGGCTGAATGGATAGGCGTACAAGTCGCCGCCTCTACATTTTGATTAACTTCAACAACGAGCTGAGATGAACCACTGACCTGATTACTGACACAACTCATATGGGATCATTTGTAACCCGCCACGGTCAACCTCAACTGTTTGTGGATTCACATCGCGTTATCAACTCCAAGGATATACAGTGAGTGTTGCGAAGATCATTAAACTCACCACTTTGCCTCCAATTTCAACACATTTCAGCGTTCCGTTGTTCAACTATATGCCGATTTATATCACGGTCAAGTATGGGGAATCTCAAGCCAACTCCTCGAGTCGTCTTAAGACTGGGGGGCTACACGGATATGACTTAGCAAGTTTTGCCAGTTTTAGAAAATTCAAAAACCCCGGGTCATTAGAGGGAAAAATAGCCCGGTCCCAAAGGCTACTGCCTCATTGGTGAAAATTTAAAGGCCGACAGAAAATTTCCGGCTTAAAAATGCCTGGCAATGAAAAAAGTTTTGGCTCAATAGAAAAGTTCCGGGTTATAAAAAAGGATTACGATTCAAAATCCGGCTCAAGGGAAATCTCTCTCCTACAATGTTTTGAGCTCTCAATATCCAACTGAACATCCGGTTCAAGAGGAATTCATCTCTCGCAAGTTCGAGTTCTCAGAAAAATTAAAGGTTGCCAAAGAGAATTTGCTGCCATGATGCGCAGTTCAAACATGGGTATCCTGCCTTATGGGCTTATCATATTATGAGTTATCCTGCCTGTATTGTGACTTGCTACTCCAAAATGACCCGTCGAGTTCCTAACAGTCAATCTTTTTTGAGACCCTGAACTCGTTAAGGTGAACACATGCGGCTTATGTCATGTGAGAGCCGACTTACAGTGCAATAGGTCATTGCTACCTTTTAAATCAATTTTGTGGCGTCAATCCATTATGTGGCGTCAGCCCATAGGTCATTCCTTCCTTTTAAAACAATTTTGTGGCATCAGCCCATAGGTCATTGCTACCTTTTAAAGCAATTTTGTGGCGTCAGCCCATAGGCCATCGCTACCTTTTATATCAATTTTGTGGCGTCAACCCATTATGTGGCATCAGCCCATAGGTCATTGCTACCTTTTAGAGCAATTTTGTGGCATCAACCCATTATGTGGCGTCAGCCCATATGTCATTGCTACCTTTTAAAGCAATTTTGTGGTATCAGCCCATAGGTCATTGCTACTTTTTAAAGCAATTATGTGGCGTTAGCCCATAGGTCATTGCTACCTTTTAAAGCAATTTTGTGGCGTCAGCCCATAGGTCATTGCTACCTTTTAAGGCAATTATGTGGCGTCAGCCCATTATGTGGCATCAGCCAACATGCTGTTTGCTACCTATTAAAGCAAACATGTGGCATATGCCAATAAGGTGTTAAAGCTTTGAAAATAAAATGTACGAGGAACTAGAGCCACATTTTTTGTCCTGCTTTTTATAAGTCGGCGAATTACATATTTGAGATTTGCATATCTTCTATTTCGATTTTTTCTATGAATTTTGAGTTCCCAAATTTTGTTTTTTGGGCCAAATTATGAACCGCCGAGTCATCTAAGCTCCGGCTTATTATAGTCATAATCGACTATTTCGGGTTATCACCCGCCCTGGCTATGGACTTTAAATCGCCAGCAGGCTTTATTGGAGCCAGGCGCTTGCAAATCTTTGGGTTGTCACCTTCACTGGATATGGCAGTGTAAGCCGGCAGTATGAGCCAATTTTACAGGCATGTTTTTATTGTTATAAGAATATGCAAGGTTTGATAACCCGCCCTGGTTTTTGACTTTAAGTCACCAGTATATTTTGGCTTTGATGGCCTTAATTCTAGTCTTTTCCATAAGTGCATAAGACCATATTATGTTGTTACCTGCCCTGGCTTTTGATGTTAAGTCGCCAGGACATATGTTGTTTAAACTTTGTGCAAGACATGCAGAGCTATGTATTACATAATTGATTAAGTTCAAACCCATCACCAAAGATTAAAATTAGTGTTTCAAAAGGGTTATCATCTCTTGATTTTTGCGAAGGCTATAAGCCGATGGGTTGCAAAAGTCCCAGATTACAATGAATGCGCATTAAGTCGCCATCGACTAAGAGCCACTGAGCATTTAACTCTGGATTTACTCGTTAACAGACAAGATCTTGTGATTTTTTTGCACACCAGATTATATCATTCCAATCTTTAATAGCCAAATATGGCTGGATTTTTCATTATGGTTGTTATAACCAGTATTAAATGATTGAGGTTTTCATACCAGATTATATTATTTAAATCTTAAGTAGCCAACATGGCTGGATTTTCATTATGGTTATCATAACCAGTATTGGATGATTTGGGTATTCAAAGCTCCTTCAGAGTAATGGCTATTATTTCGAAATATACCAGCTTACAACAGAGAGCATTTTTAATATTGATATGCAAGGCATTCAGCAACATCATCCAGACAATGGATATGATTTATTTTACAATGGAAGGAATAGTACCGAGTCGCTGCAGGCATACGACCCAGCACTTGGGGGCTACATTATTCAAAATTAAGATTACATCAGTATGCAAGTCCTATGTCGCTGCAAGCATGCACCATGGCACTTGGGGGCTAATGCAAGTTGCTTTTTCAATCATCACATTATCAACAGTCCTGGATATCTCAGGAAGATGAGCCGACATTCTATCTTTTTTTTCTAAGTCCCGGCCCAGTATTTATCTTACTGAGCCGGTCCTTGGGGGCTACACATTGCTCATCAAGTCTATATGATTAGGTCTACAAAAGTCCCTGCTCATTATTGCATAATGACCCGGCCCTTGGGGGCTACACTGGTTGAAGTTTTTTATGAGCATAAGGCAATTACAAGTCCCAGGTTGCTGCAAGAAAGAGAACCCGGTACTTGGGGCTACATATGTGGAACATTCCGTTTATGACTGGTGACTCAGATGAACAACTCGGATTTCTCCAAGGTTGCAATATTGAAGCAAGTCTTAATGCTATCACTACGTTCCCCTCGCAAGACTTGGGGGCTACAGGTAATATGGATATAAGGAAGGTATGCCTTCAAATTCTCAGTTATGAGTAAACGAGGTCTCATATTTTTTGATGAAGAAGTTTGCAAAGGTTATCTCCTCTAGGTTATTCAGACTACTTAACATCATATGGATTTTTCATCAAAGTATGAAGTATTGAAATTTGGCACAATGTCAGACGAATTTTTTCACGCCAAGGCAGTTGAAGATAATAAATGTTATTTTTTTCTCCAAGGAGCCAATGTCAGTTTATTGATATGACAGAGATTCAAAATTTTCAGGAGCTGGCCAGCTGGTATTTTCTGAGTGAGACGGTCCCTTTACATATTCTTATTTTACGAGTTTAGCATGAATAAATTCAAAGCTAAACTGGGGGCTAATGTTGGGGATATTCCCCACGACCAAGACGCGGGTCACAAGGATAAGCCGCCCTAAGGCTTAAGTCATCTCTGGGTTTAAGTCGTCCTGACGTTAAGTCATCTTAGACCCTAACCCGGCTGGTGAGACCTGACAGGTGAGACCCGACAGCCAGTCTTTAACCCGACAAATAATCTTTAACCCGACAGACAATTGTAAGCGGGCAGACAGTCTCTAACCCGGCAGACAGTTATAACCTGGCAAACAGTTATGACCCGGGAGACAGATTGTGACCCGGCAGATGCATGGAGTCACGGAGATAAGTGTCAGAGATGAGTCGCCTGGGGTTAAGAAGCCCACAGAGAGAAGCCCAAGACGTTAAGAAGCCCATAGAGAGAAGCCCAAGGTGTTAAGAAGGCCACGGTGAGAAGTTAGAATAGTTTAAGTATTAATCCGACTTGGACTCTACATGTAACCCGCCCCTTCAACTTATATAAGGAGGGGTGTGGCGCCCCAAGAGGGTCAAGTTTCTAGACGTCTCAATAGACAGGTCTTAGACAGACAAGTCTTATACAAGATTAAAGTAGATGCTCTCGAGATAGAGGTAGCGAAACCTCGCCCTTTTAACCAAGATCGTCATCATCATCAATATGAATCAAGCAGGATGTAGGCTTTTACCTCTACCATGAGGGGCCGAACCTGGGTAAAATCCCGCATCTCTCGTCCCACTCAACCCCTCTCAAGGTACCAATTAGATGCGTTGGCCTCTTGACTCAGTCCTTTTCACGAGGACATCTGGCCGTGACAAAACTACAACAATACTGAAGAGGTGACTATCACCGGATCCGTTTATAAGCCGGCTGGTGTCTCCACAGTGCTCGCCAAACATTTCACCAAGGACGAAGCACATTTATCAGAAAAGAACAAGCCCAAACTTGACCTTGAGAGCTATTCCAAACTGGACGCTGGTGAGTTGTACTCTGGCTATCCGAGCCGTCTTCACACAAGTCGTGACCTGGAGGCCAATCTGGTTAACATGATGCGACAAAAATATGAGGTATGAAATCATCCCCTCCTTTAACTTCTGCATACATATATACTTATCCAGCCCCCAAGTCTTAATCATGGGGAAAAACCGTTGAGTATGCTTAAGACTTTGAATAGCATGTGATATAAACTTTCGGGTCATAGCCTTCCAGAATCGGCTCATATAAGCATTATGCACCGTGTTTATTGTCAATATTCATCCGTGAAAGAACCTCTCAGAACCCTCAAGGACTGGCTTATATGCAAGGATGGGCCAGGTCTTCTATATTATGTTTTAATTACAACTTAAAGTCATAGCCCTCAAGGGCCGGCTTATTTGATAAAGATGAGCCGGGTCTCCTACATTATGTCCATATTCGAGCTTCATCTCATAGCCCTCAAGGGCCGGCTTATCTGATAAAGATGAGCTGGGTCTTCAATAATATGCACCTATAAAAATAGGTCTAAGCTTGGGGGAGTTGATACGTCCATTTGCATCATATTTTCTTGCTGTTATTTATGTTGTTTTATGTATAATATAATGCCTTTTGGAGTAATTATAATGCCTTTTCTCTCATAATTTGCAAGGTATGCACCAAGAGGGAGAATTCCGGCAGTTGGAAATCTGGACATGAAAAAGCTATGTCACGCCACCTATTCTGCACAACTCCAAACAAGCTGAAACTTCACAGAGAATTTTTGTGGAATATTTGAAGAATATTGGAGAAAATAAGTACTAGAGGGGGCCCACCAGGTGGGCACAACCCACCTGGGTGCGCCAGGCAGCCCAGGCGCGCCCTGGTGGGTTGTGCTCACCCAGGCCCACCTCCAGTGCCCATCTTCTGGTATATAAGCCATTCCGACCTAGAAAAAATAAGGAGAAGACTTTCAGGACGGAGCGCCGCCATCTCGAGGCGGAACTTGGGCAGGAGCACTTTTGCCCTCCGGCAGAGCGATTCGCCGAGGGAACTTCCCTCCCGGAGGGGGAAATCATCGTCATCATCATCACCAAGAACTCTCTCATCTTGGGGAGAGCTATCTCCATCAACATCTTCAACCAGACCATCTCATCTCAAACCCTAGTTCATCTCTTGTGTTCAATCTTGTTACCGGAACTATAGATTGGTGCTTGTGGGTGACTAGTAGTGTTGATTACATCTTGTAGTTGATTACTATATGGTTTATTTGGTGGAAGATTATATGTTCAGATCCAATATGCTATTTAATACTTCTCTAATCTTGAGCATGTTTATCCATTGTGAGCAATTGCCTTTGTTCTTGAGGTCACGGGAGAAATCATGTTGCAAGTAATCACGTGAATTTGATATGTGTTCGATATTTTGATAGTATGTATGTTGTGATTCCCTTAGTGGTGTCATGTGAACGTCGACTACATGACACTTCACCATATTTGGGCCTAAGGGAATGCATTCTAGAGTAGTAATTAGATGGTGGGTTGCGAGAGTGACAGAAGCTTAAACCCCAGTTTATGCGCTATTCCGTAAGGGACTGATTGGATCCAAAAGTTTAATGCTATGGTTAGAATTTATTCTTAATACTTTTCTCGTAGTTGCGAATGCTTGCGGGAGGGTTAATCATAAGTAGGAGGTTTGTTCAAGTAAGAACAACACCTAAGCACCGATCCACCCACATATCAAATTATCAAAGTAGCGAACATGAATTGAACCAACATGATGAAAGTGACTAGATGAAATTCTCGTGTACCCTCAAGAACACTTTGCTTATTATAAGAGACCGTTTTGGCATGTCCTTTGCCTCAAAAGGATTGTGCGACCATGCTGCACTTTTGCTACTACTATCGTTACTTGCTCGTTACAAAATTGTCTTCCTATCAAACTACTCTGCTACTTATAATTTCAGCACTTGCAGACATTACCTTACTGAAGAACACCTGTCATTTCCTTCTGCTCCTCGTTGGGTTCGACACTCTTACTTACCGGAAAGAGCTACAATTGATCCCCTATACTTGTGGGTCATCACTATGGCAAGGGTTTCAAAGAAGACGATGGTGGCGAGAGGAAGTGGAATGAAGGAGGAAGAGGTGGAACTACGGTATTTATATGCGAGGGGAAATAATCGCACAAAGTGAATATGGTTGAACGGCCACCATCTAGAGACTTTCGCGATTCAACGGATAGGATAAGATGGCAGTTGGCAGATAACACGTGGCAACCGCCATAGAAGATCGTGGTCCTGACTTGGGCGGTAAACCCCAAATTTTGGACCGCTTTTGCCAAAAAAATATTAAAGTTCGAACCAAATCTTAATCGTGGTCAAGGACACCAGATAAAGTTTTGTTCCAAATGAAATTTGAGCATTCATAATGGAGTAGAATAGACTAGACGAGATAGAATAGAGGGACCAAAGGGTCCTAGTCAATTCACTGAGACAAGAGAAACACAAAAACATAACAAAGAGCTATGAGTGAATTGCATTCGGACAAACCAGAAGCAAATTTCAATCGAATAGAAAACCAAAAATGAAGACAAATGTGGTGGCGTAACCCACCGTATAAGAACTGTATGACCCCGAGCATCACACAATTATCGTGACACCCGGTAAGTCTAGTTCTTCGTTAATGTATTCACTCCCAGAAAGAAAATTTGACTTTGTCCAAATTTTCAAACTCTTCGAGTGTTATGCATCCATTCCTTTTAAGATGTGGAAGTGTTGGTACGGTGCCAAGTTCATCTTACTGCATGTTTGCGGAATCTAGGATATTTAGCTCACCATGTAACGCACATAATCTTTTCTCATCGAGAGGCTTGGTGAAGATATCAGCGGGATTGTCTTCGGTGCTGACGTGTTCAATGACAATATCTCCTCAATCAACATGATCACGAATGAAGTGATGTCTGATGGAAATATGCTTCGTGCGAGAGTGATGCACTGGATTGTGTGCAATTTTGATCGCACTATTGTTGGTGCAACATACCTTGGGTCCATTGCCCCAAACTGTGCACATGCTCGAGGGCAAGTTTGCAGCACCTAGCACCAGATCAAGACATGAAGAGGTCAATTCCTTGAGGAATCAGAGGGCTGGTCAAGGAGATCAAGACAACCAAGACTAACCAAAGATGCTAGATGCTACCAGAAGAAGAACCATCCTTGCTGGGCATGCGAGCCTGGCGAGGAACCGGATTCCCCCGATAGTAAGCCACCAAGATCGCCCCGGCAGGCTTGCCGGGGCACGCGGGGGTAAAACTCCACCTCGCAACGACGCCCATTACTGATCAGTGCAGTTCAAGCTCCAAGGTGGCTTAGTGGCCACCTATTGCTACGTGGCATCCATCTCCTACCACCAGTACCACCAAATGACACCCGTCTAGAGACATGTCAAGCAAGCAGGAACACAGCTGGTGAAATAGCCCGACGAGCCTCGCCGGACAAGGTGTGATGTGACACTAAGCGGTGCATTTAATGCACTCTGTCAGCTGCAGAGTGACACGCCTCCTACATATCTACTTTTCCAAACACTTTTGCCCTTGTTTTGGACTCTAACTTCCATGATTTGAATGGAACTAACCCGGACTGACGCTGTTTTCAGCATAACTACCATGGTGTTATTTTTGTGTAGAAATAAAAGTTCTCGGAATGACCTGAAAATCAACGGAGAATTATTTTGGAATATATAACAAATACCGGTGGAAGAATCCAGACCAGGGGGCCCACACCCTGTCCACGAGGGTGGGCGCGCCCCCCTGGGCTCGCCCCCTGTCTCGTGGGCCCCCTGACGCTCCATCGACATCAACCCCGACTCCATATATTTACGTTCGGGAAGAAAAAATCAGAGAGAAGGAATCATCACGTTTTACGATACGGAGCCGCCGCCAAGCCCTAATCTCTCTTGGGAGGGCTGATCCGGAGTCCGTTCGGGGCCCCGGAGAGTGGAGATCATCGTCGCCGTCATCTTCAACCTTCCTCCATCACCAATTCCATGATGCTCACCGCCGTGCATGAGTAATTCCATCGTAGGCTTGCTGGACGGTGATGGGTTGGATGATATTTACCATGTAATCGAGTTAGTTTTGTTAGGGTTTGATCCCTACTATCCACTATGTTCTAAGATTCATGTTGCTATGACTTTGCCATGCTTAATGCTTGTCACTAGGGCCCGAGTGCCATGATTTCAGATCTGAACCTATTATGTTTTCATGAATATATATGAGTTCTTGATCCTATCTTGCAAGCCAATAGTCACCTACTATGTGTTATGATCCGGCAACCCCGAAGTGACAATAATCGGGACCACTCCCGGTGATGACCGTAGTTTGAGGAGTTCAAGTTTTCACTAAGTGTTAATGCTTTGGTCCAGTACTCTACTAAAAGGAGGCCTTAATATCCCTTAGTTTCCAATAGGACCCCGCTGCCACGGGAGGGTAGGACAAAAGATGGCATGCAAGTTATTTTCCATAAGCACGTATGACTATATTACATGCCTACATTACATTGATGAACTAGAGCTAGTTCTGTGTCACCCTATGATATAACTATTACATGAGGAATCACATCCGACATAATTATCCATCACTGATCCAATGCCTACGAGCTTTTCACATATTGCTTGTTGCTTAGTTACTTTACCGTTGCTACTGTTACAATCACTATAAAACTGCTATACTTTTGCCACTGTTACCGTTACTTCCATATTACTTTGCTACTAAATACCTTGCTCAAGATATTAAGTCTTCCAGATGTGGTTGAATTGACAACGCAATTGCTAATACTTGAGAGTATTCTTTGGCTCCCCTTGTGTCGAATCAATAAATTTGGGTTGAATACTCTACCCTCGAAAAATGTTGCGATCCCCTACACTTGTGGGTTATCAAGACTATTTTCTGGCACCGTTGCCGGGGAGCATAGCTATATTCTTTGAGTCACTTGGTATTTATATCTGTTGATCACTATGAAGAACTTGAAAGACAAAAAAACCAAAATTTATCCCTCAACTATGAGGGGAGGTAAGGAACTGCCATCTAGCTCTACACTTGATTCACCCTCTGTTATGAGTAAATTTGCGACACCTACACCTGCTATTGAATCTGATATGTCGCATGTTCTTGATGATGCCACTTCTACTATGCATGATACTTATGATGAAACTAGTTCTATGCTTGATAATATTGTGCCACTAGGTGAATTTCTTGATGAACAAATTGCTAGGGCTAGAGAGAATGCAATTAATGAAATTATTGATGAAAGTGATGATGAAGATTCTCCCCTAGATATGAATTGCCTATTGTGCCTGAGGGTTATGTTATGGATGAAGAAACTGCTAGAGACTTTGTTGCTTGCAATGATAGATATGATCTTAAGAAACTGTTAGCTAAGCTTAAGGAAAGTCTTTGAATGTTAGAATGAAATATTACCCTGCTTTTGCTACTTCACCTATCTGTGTTTCGGACAAGGAATATGATTTCTCTATTGATCCTGAGTTAATTACTTTGGTTGAATCTGATCCTTTCCATGGCTATGAATCTGAAACTGTTGTGGCACATCTTACTAAACTAAACGATATAGCCACCCTATACACCAATGAGGAAAACAATCGTTACTACTATATCCTTAAGTTATTTCCGTTCTTGTTGAAGGGTGATGCTAAAACATGGTTTAATTCTCTTGATCCTGGTTGTGTGCGTAGTCCCCAGGATATGATTTATTACTTCTCTGCTAAATATTTTCCCACTCATAAGAAACAAGCTGCCTTACAGGAAATATATAATTTTGTGCAAAATGAAGAAGAGAGTCTCCCACAAGCTTGGGGGAGGCTTCTCCAATTACTTAATGCTTTGCCTGATCATCCTCTTAAGAAAAATGAAATACTTGATATCTTTTATAATGGACTTGTAATGCCCAGGATGGAGTTATACCTCCTACGTGTCGAGGCACGACTTAAAGGCATAAATCCATCCTAGAATGATCTCAAGTCTGGTCATCTTTGCACAACTCATGTAAAAGAGGGGATAGTAAACAGAAAAATAGTTGGCTTACACTCGCCACGTCACAGAATTACAATTCAAGTCTCAAACATCATACATTAAGAACATCACAACCCTCTAAGGGCAAAATCCAAATGTCAAAGTACCAAACTTAGATAAATAAACCACAGGCGGATCGAATCCTAGTAAGAGTCTCCACTACTGATCATCCGGGTATCGCACATAGTACCGACTACGCTCCTCGTCGTACTCCCAATCCAGCTCGGTGCCATCACCTAGATAGCTCACTGCTGGACCTACATCTGGTGTGTGAAGTAACTGTGAGCCACAGAGGACTCAGCAATCCCGTTCCCGGGTAACAAGACTATCAAAGCCTTTGGGTGAGGATAAGGCTGAAGAAAAAGAATAAGTGTTTGCAGCAGCAACTAGCATCTAGCTTACGTAAGTGAGAGCGAGAAGAGAAAGCCTCGGCGAGAAGTGATCACGAAGTGATCCTAGCTACAAGCTCCACAATCAGAACCCCTCCGTGTTCAACTCCCGAATCCCTATTCGGAAATTGACAGTCACGGAACACACGCTGGTAGTGTATGAGAAACATTGTGTCAAGTTATCTACAACCGGAATTAACAAGCTCCCATCTGCCACATAACCGCGGGCACGGCTTTCGAAAGTTCAAACCCTGCAGGGGTGTTCCAACTTGACCCATTACAAGCCCACGATCCGCGGAGTCGCAACTCCAAAGTGGGAAGACCCGAGTATCCTCGGAATCCCGTGCTCAAGATATACCGAGCTAAGGTAAGGCTAATCCAGCAAATCCTCCCGGCGTGTCGACACCCTGATAGTAGCCACGCGTATCTAGGTCTCAGGACACGTCCGGATGAGCAGTACGTACAGATACCGAAGATCTCAGCGAACCGGGTGGTATCCGCAAGTGGCTCTAGTTTGGACCAACACTCAAGTCGAGCACTGGCCCAGGGGGGTTGAATTAATTAAGCCTCGGGTTAATTACTCCCTCGGAAAGTTTTAGTTGTTTAGCCAAATAGTACCAAGGTTGGGACTTGCTGGAAAAGACTTAGCACTTAGCGGTTTATCGAGGGGGTCCCATACACCCCAACCGTGTTAGGAACGCATAATCAAGGAACATAACACCGGTTTATACGGTTCCTAACGGCATGAGTGGAACAAATCACCGAGCAAAAGGCTTAGCCTTCCACCCTTGCCAATATATAGATGATTTCAATTTAAGCATTTTATATAGTGTGATATAACCCAACCAAACTTCAACATGAAGCAAGCATCTTCGATCTTCACCTGCAACTAGCAATGCTATAAGAAGGGCTGAGTGAAGCGTACTTAGCCAAGCAACGGTTTGCATAGGTAGGTTGGTTAAACATGGCAATGGTTTACAAGTAGGAGGCTGACAAGAAGATCATGGGCATCGAGGCAAAACGATAGATCGAGACTACTAGCAATAGGCAAAGATAGTAGTGTTATCGGGGTTCGGTCATCTTGCCTGAAGAGAAGTCGTTCGGATCGTAAGAAGGGTCCTCGTGCTCAACCTCGTTGGTAACCTCGTGCTCAACCTCGAACTCGGACTCAGCTCCCGGCTCTAAACAAAACAATCACACCAAGCACAAATCAACAAGATGCAATGCGCACTCGGAAAAGATGAATGCATGATGGATGCACACGGAGCACGGAAAATATCACCCAAGAAAATCACCTCAAAACATGATAACAATCTGATATTATGAATCTACACGGAAAATCAATCAAGTTTGATATAAGATTCGCTGAAATCGGAGTTACGGGCTAAAAGTTATGCCCGAAACAAGATTTGAGCGAAAGCTGAAAATTACAGCAACATAGCAACTTCGGAGCTCAAAATAATTAAGATACAGCACTCAAATATCATGGCGAAGGACATGAACACAAACTAGACATATACTACAGCAACTATGTCCAAGGTGCACCCCCAACGGAGCCACGGATCAATAGCAATGATCTTGGACATATTGAACTTGACAATAAAATTCTGGCAGCAGAATTTTATTGAAACTTTGGAGCAAAAGGTAAACATGCTACAGCCACTTAAATGGACATGTGAGAACATGGATGGAAATACAACAATATATACTACAAGGAACAATCAAGATCCACTCCAAAACTAACATGCTTTGTCCTAGAACATCACACGAACATGGCATCGGAACGTTACAGATTTCAGACTTAGTGAAAAAACCACTAAGTCCTAAAACAACAATATCATCATGGCATATAAAAGAGCATTTTTAAGTCACCTCGAAACTAAACATGGCAAAGGGTAAGCACCTCATCAAAGTACACATGAAGGTGATCCCGAAACACACAAGCATGCATCATTGAGGTAAACACAACGATTGCAACGAGCTCAACAAGATGGCATTTCATAACAAGTGAAATAACATCACAGCCACATGGCACTTTGCAACGATGATAACAAGGAAATAATAAATCTACCATGCAACCTATCACAAGCAACACGTAGTTCGTGGCAAGACGAACACGTGGACATGTCATTTGCATCATTTGGACAAACGAGCTAAAAGATATCACATGGCAAAGGTGGCATAAAAATAACACATAGCAGCAGTTTATATCATGATGCACTCTTGCAACAGAAAAACAAGCACCTAGATGATCTCTAACATGCATGACAACAACAGATGAAACGTAGAGCACGTCTCCACGAACGTCTGGACATGCTATAAGCGCGAAACGGAGTTACACACAAAAAGTTATGCACGTTTGAAAACTGCATCAGACCACTAGATCTCGGGGACTTAAGGAAAAACGGAGCAACCTTGGTCAACGGAGTAGTCAACCCGGATCTGACGCGGATCGGGTCGGGGCTCGCGGATCGGGCCCTGGAAGCGGATCGGGCGCGGCCTAGCGGGCTCCGGGCGCCGGATCCGGCCCGAAGCGGGTCGGGACCCGAAAGGATCGGCGGCGGTGGCAGTTACCGAGCCCGCGCGGCGGCGCGCCTAGCTCGCCGGCGAGAGGGCGCAGCCCGGCGGAAGAAGCGGGGCCGGTGGCCTGGCGACCCGGCGGCGAGCTCGCGACGGCGGAGGGCGGCGGGGCGCGCTCGGCCAGGAGCGAGGCGAGGCAGAGGCGACGCGTCCGTGAGGCGGGGGAGGCCCGGCGGTGAGCTCGCCGAAGGCCGGCGGCGGCGGTCGCGGAGGAGTGCGGCGGGCTGACGGCGGCGGGAGCCGGGCCCGGTCGCGGCCCGGGGGCGGGCCCAATCTGGGCTTCGGTCGCGGAAGGGGAGGCTGGGAGGAGGCGAGGTGGCGCGGGCCAATGGGGAGCGGCCACGTGGCGGCGGCGCTGAGGTGGCGCTCCCCTATTGGACGGGGTGAGGTGGCTGCGCGGCGGCGGACATGTCCGGCCCGGTCGGATGTGTCCGGCGCGGCGCGGAGGGAGGAGGGGCTAGGTTTCGTCCGAAAAAATGGACGTGGGGGACGTTTTTATAGGCACAAGGAGCTAGGAGACTCCAAATGGAGCGCGGTTTTCGGCCACCGGATCAGATTTTGATGGCCTAGATGATAGAAGTGGTTAGGAGTGGATGGTGGGCTGTTGGAGGGGGTGTTTTGGGCCTCAAAGTGGAGGCACTTTGAGCCCACACAAATAACTGTTGGAGGAGCAAACGAACTCGAAACGCGACGAGATTTGACAGGCGGGTTACGCACACCAAAACAACAACACACGACAAGTCTCGCGCCAAACCGTCAACGTTACACGGCCAAACAACAAAGTAGGCCTACGGGACGTCACGGACATGTGAGGGAGCTCCGGAACGCGAAACGGACAACGGAAAGGAACGCGTAGAACCGGAAGCAACCGACAACACAAATGCAATGCAATGCACATGTCTACATGATATGAATGAATGCCACACACTCACACAACAAAACGACGAAAGCCCGAAACACAAAGAACCCGGAATGGAAAATAGATGAAGCCGGAGATATATTATATACCGAAAAGGGGAAGTATTACATCCGGGGCATTACAAACTCTCCTCTACTACAAAAAGATCTCGTCCCGAGATCTAGGACTGGAAAAAGGAAGGGTACTCGGAACGAAGATGATCTTCTCGTTCCCAGGTAGCTTCTCGGTCGGTGTGATGTGACCACTTGACTTTCAGAAACTTGATGGACTTGTTGCGGGTCTTGCGTTCGGTTTCTTCGAGAATGGCAACTGGATGCTCTCGGTAAGACAGGTCTTGTTGAAGATCAATCTCCTCAAACGGATTCATGCGCTCCGGTGCCTTGAAGCATTTGCGAAGTTGAGACACATGGAAGACATCATGAACATTTGCGAAGTTTGGAGGGAGCTCAAGCTGATAGGCTAGATCGCCTCTTTTGCCAAGAATCTTGAAAGGCCCGACGTATCTAGGAGCCAGTTTTCCTTTGATACCGAATCTTTGGGTTCCTTTCATCGGAGAAACTCGGAGATAGACATGATCACCGATGTCGAAAGCCAAATCACGATGCTTGCCGTCATAGTAGCTCTTCTGACGCGACTGAGCGGCCTTGAGATTCTCACGTATGACTTTGCACATTTCTTCGGGTTCTGAGATCAAGTCATTGCCAAGAAGTTGACGTTCGCCTGTTTCAGACCAGTTGAGAGGGGTACGACACTTTCTGCCATAGAGAATTTCAAATGGTGCTTTGCCTGCACTTGCTTGAAAGCTGTTGTTGTAAGAGAACTCGGCAAATGGAAGGCAGTCTTCCCATTTCATGCCGAAGGAGATGACACAGGCTCTGAGCATATCTTCTAGAATCTGATTCACACGCTCGACTTGACCACTAGTCTGAGGGTGAAAGGCAGTGCTGAACCTGATCTTAGTGCCCATGGCGGACTGAAAGGAGTCCCAGAACCTTGATGTGAACAAGCTTCCACGGTCCGAGGATATAACTTGAGGAATGCCATGTAGGGACACAATTCTGGAAGTGTACAGCTCTGCAAGTTGAGCTGCATTGATTGATTCTTTGACTGGAAGAAAGTGAGCGACTTTGGTAAGCTTGTCAATCACCACAAAGATAGCATCATTTCCTCGCTTGGATTTAAGAAAGCCAGTGACGAAGTCCATTTCAATGTGGTCGAACTTCCACTCGGGAATAGGAAGAGGTTGGAGAAGACCGGCTGGACGTTGATGTTCTGCTTTCACTCTTCTGCATACATCACATTCGTTCACGAATTGGGCAATCTCCCTTTTCATGCGTGTCCACCAGTAAGACTGCTTGAGGTCTTGGTACATCTTGGAACTGCCAGGATGAATGGAAAGGAGAGAATCATGAGCTTCTTCCATTATGAGCTTCCTGAGATCACCTTTGGGAACAACGAGTCTGTCCTCGAAGAACAAGGTATCTCTCTCATCAACACGGAAGCACTTGTATTTTGGAGTGCCCTTTGCAATCCCATGTTTCACTTTCTTCACCATGGTATCACTGAGTTGGGCCTCACGGACTTGATCTTCAAAGGTAGGAGCAATTTGGAGATTTGCAAGAAAACCCTGCGGAACAACTTGGAGGTTGAGCTTCCTGAATGCTTCACAAAGCTCAGGCTGGTACGGCTTGATAAGAAGGCTGTTGCAATATGCCTTTCTGCTCAAAGCATCTGCAATCACATTCGCCTTGCCAGGAGTGTATTCGATGCTGGGATTGTACTCTTGGATCATTTCAACCCAACGAGTCTGGCGGAGGTTCAGATGCGGCTGTGTGAAGATGTACTTCAAGCTCTTGTGATCAGTGAAGATGTCGACCTTTCTGCCCAACAACAGATGTCTCCACATAATCAGAGCATGTACCACAGCTGCTAGCTCGAGATCATGAGTGGGATAGTTCTTCTCACTTGGCTTGAGCTGACGAGAAGTGTATGCCACAATTCTCTTATCTTGCATAAGCACACCACCAAGACCTTGAAGAGAAGCATCGCAGAATACTTCATAGGGCTTGGATTCATCTGGAGGAGTCAGAACTGGAGCAGAGACAAGCTTTTCTTTGAGAGTTTTGAAAGCCACTTCACACTCGGGAGACCAAAAGTATTTGACATTCTTCTGAAGCAGGTTGGAAAGAGGCTTGGCAATCTTGGAGAAGTTCTCAACAAACCTTCTGCAATAGCTGGCAAGACCCAGAAAACTGCGGAGCTGCTTGACGTTTTGAGGAGCTTCCCAGTTGACAATTGCTTCAACTTTCTCGGGATTAACCGCAATACCGTCAGCTGAGATGATGTGGCCCAGGTACAAAACCTTATCGAGCCAAAACTCGCACTTGGAGAACTTGGCATAGAATTTATGCTCTCGGAGTCGATCAAGAACCAGACGTAAGTGCTTTTCGTGATCTTCTTCATTCTTGGAAAACACCAGAATATCATCCAGATACACAAGCACAAACTCGCTAGTATAGGGGTTGAAGATGTAATGCATCATCCTTGAAAAGGTAGAAGGGGCATTGGCGAGACCGAAGGACATGACGGTATACTCGTATGAACCGTAGCTCGTTCTGAAGGCCGTCTTGGGAATGTCTTCCTCGCGAATTCGAATTTGATGATAGCCCATTCGGAGGTCAATCTTAGAGAACACTTTAGCTCCTTTGAGCTGCTCAAAGAGTTCGTTGATGTTGGGGAGCGGATACTTGTTCTTAATCGTCTTCTTGTTCAATGGCCGGTAGTCAACACAGAGACGCTCCGTGCCATCTTTCTTCTTGACAAACAAGACACCACAGCCCCACGGAGATGTACTAGGCCTAATGAGACCCATACTCTCCTGCTTATCAAGCTGCTTCTTCAATTCCTTCAATTCATCCGGAGAGAGCTTGTATGGACGCCGGCACGCAGGCTCAGTACCCGGCTCGAGTTCAATGACAAACTCCACCTGACGGTGTGGAGGCATGCCTGGAAGTTCTTCAGGAAAGACGTCTTGATATTCGTTCACCACCGGAATTTGATTTATGGCATTAATTTCGCCCTTATCACTGAGAGAGAAAAGCCGGATAGTATTATCCCTGGAGGCGAAGATAATCACATCTTCATCAGAATGAGTCAACTTGACTTCCTTTTGAGCACAATCAATGTGAGCATCATGCTGAGAAAGCCAATCCATTCTGAGGATGAGGTCAATATCAGAATTACCAAGAACCACCGGAGAAGCCAAAAATCGATAATCACCCATGCGAATAGACACATCCGGAACATGCACCCGAGAGGTCATTTGTAAACCAGGAGAAATAATGCTCAACGGCTTCGGCATCACTTGAGTGACAAAATCATGCTTAGCAACAAAAGGTCTTGAAATGAAGGACAAAGATGCATCCGAATCAAACAATACTTTAGCAGGGATAGAGTTAACTGAGAGGTTACCCAAAATGACATCAGAAGAGTTCTCCGCTTCGGCTGCACTCATCAGATTGACCCTTGCAGACTTTGGATCATGCCTGACAATAGCTGAACTCACAGGTGGAGGAGGAGGAAGACGCTTCGGATTCGGACATCTGTTGGCATAATGACCCTTCTGGCCACACTTGTTGCACACCACTTCAGAGAGAGGACGGAAATGAGAGCCACTTGACTTTGAGCCTTGAGACTGAAACTGCTTCTTCGACTGGTTGCTCGGGTTGGGTGGGTGGGAGAAACCACGACCACTAGAGTTCTTGTTGTTGGAGTTGTTGAAGTTGTTGGAGTTGTTGTATGGAGCTCGAATCACTAGAGGAGGAGGAAGCCAGAATTTTTGTTGTTTCGCAGCCAACTGAGACGATGAGGAAGAGTGAACAGCATCTCGAATTCTCTTCTTAGAAGCCTCCATCTTAATCTGAGCTGCTTCTTGTTTCAAAGCCATGTTATAGAACTTGTCGAATTCATCGGGCTCGAACAAAGTGAGAGCAAGCTGAAGTTCATCTTTGAGACCTCCACGGAACTGATAGATTTTACTCTTGGCATCAGGAATGTCTTGCTTAGCATAGCGAGCGAGGTTTTGGAACTTGACATTATACTGATAGACTGTCATGGAGCCCTGCTTCAGGTTGCGGAATTGCTCACGCATACCCTCGATAACACTTGTAGGAATGTGGTGCGAGCGAAAATCCTTGCAGAAATTCTCCCAAGAGATCACTTGACCCGGCCTGGAGTCTTTATACTGCTGCCACCAGTCAGCTGCTTGATCTTTCAGTTGGAAGGCTGCAAACTTCACATAATCATCTTCCTTCACGTTACTGCACTCAAAATGCTTCTTTATGTCGGTCAACCAATCCTCAGCATCAAGAGGGTCGACACAGTAACTGAAAGCTTTAGGATTGTTGGCCAAGAACTGGTTGAGGGTAGCATGGTGCTGCTGGAAGAAGTTGCCTTGATTCCCTGGAATACCCTGATTAGCTTGATTAGCTTGCATCATCTGCATCATCTGCATCATCAACTGAGTGTTCTGAGCAGTAGTCTGCATAATTGCTCTCCAAGCCTCAGGCGGAGGAGGAGGGGAAGGAGGATGATCTGGAACCTCTTCCACCTCTGGGTTAGCGTTGGGAACCTTTTTCGGAGCCATCCTGTAAGAGATGACCACGAATCAGCAGTTGATTGACAAAAGGCATAAGCTGAATCAATGGAATGAATTGCAACAAGTCTTCACAATAATCATTCGAACAATAAGAACGAATGAAATCATTCGAACAAGAGGAACGAATGAAATTCTCAATTAAATGATAACATCAATCTTCACGAGAAGCCACATAGGGGACAAAAGGATAAAATAAGATAAACAACAAGGTACAGACGGGAACAAACACAAGAGAGGAGTTTCGTTCTAACATCTTTGTGCCGAAAGCATATGAATGCGTTACGAAAAGGTTTTGCAATCCCCGGATTAGCATAGCCAAGGACCCTTTAAGATGCAACTCTTGATAGTAACATCGGTCATATAACCCCTTCACTCAATGTCGAACCCCGAACTCACTAACCTGCATTCGTTGGAAGAATGCCTACGATCTACTGGATAAAAACCCACCTATAGATTTCCGAAAGATTCCAGTTATGCAATCAGGTGTTGGGGATACACGGGAAGCACCGCGCAATCAACTCTAAACCTACATCCAGGTGTATCCATCCTTCAACACATAACCAGTCTTTCTCGGAAACTGTGTACCTCGGACCTTCGAAAAGCATCCACTATAACAAGCTATGGCAATACTCCCGAACTACCTCCCCAGTACTGGGTGATGTCGGGGTTATCTTGCCACTGGCCGTATAGGGGAGATTTTCGATGTCGGCCGTCTTAAGTATTTAGTACTGCCGCGATATGCTTGTTACAACGATACCCCGAAGCTCAACTCCTCGGTAACAGGAGGCATCGGGAACAATATCCTTGTCACAAGAACATCGAAACAATCCCAGAATACTCGCGGGATTCCTAAAAAAAATTTGTGCAATTTTTGAAGATGGGAGAGACAAGAGTAGCCGTCAGGAGTCCTCACCAAAGAGAAAGGGGATGAGAAGCAAAGAAATCCTACTCTCCGATATAATATAGGACTCAAAAAGTTTTCAGTGTGTGCCTAGACTCGACCGTCAACGGTTCGATCAAACAGTGGGGGCTCCTAGGTCGGAGAAGGCTCTGAATACCAACTTGTAATGCCCAGGATGGAGTTATACCTCCTACGTGTCGAGGCACGACTTAAAGGCATAAATCCATCCTAGAATGATCTCAAGTCTGGTAATCTTTGCACAACTCATGTAAAAGAGGGGATAGTAAACAGAAAAATAGTTGGCTTACACTCGCCACGTCACAGAATTACAATTCAAGTCTCAAACATCATACATTAAGAACATCACAACCCTCTAAGGGCAAAATCCAAATGTCAAAGTACCAAACTTAGATAAATAAACCACAGGCGGATCGAATCCTAGTAAGAGTCTCCACTACTGATCATCCGGGTATCGCACATAGTACCGACTACGCTCCTCGTCGTACTCCCAATCCAGCTCGGTGCCATCACCTGGATAGCTCACTGCTGGACCTGCATCTGGTGTGTGAAGTAACTGTGAGTCACAGAGGACTCAGCAATCCCGTTCCCGGGTAACAAGACTATCAAAGCCTTTGGGTGAGGATAAGGCTGAAGAAAAAGAATAAGTGTTTGCAGCAGCAACTAGCATCTAGCTTACGTAAGTGAGAGCGAGAAGAGAAAGCCTCGGCGAGAAGTGATCACGAAGTGATCCTAGCTACAAGCTCCACAATCATAACCCCTCCGTGTTCAACTCCCTAATCCCTATACGGAAATTGACAGTCACGGAACACACGCTGGTAGTGTATTAGAAACATTGTGTCAAGTTATCTACAACCGGAATTAACAAGCTCCCATCTGCCACATAACCGCGGGCACGGCTTTCGAAAGTTCAAACCCTGCAGGGGTGTTCCAACTTGACCCATTACAAGCCCACGATCCGCGGAGTTGCAACTCCAAAGTGGGAAGACCCGAGTATCCTCGGAATCCCGTGCTCAAGATATACCGAGCTAAGGTAAGGCTAATCCAGCAAATCCTCCCGGCGTGTCGACACCCTGATAGTAGCCGCGCGTATCTAGATCTCAGGACACGTCCGGATGAGCAGTACGTACAAATACCGAAGATCCCTGCGAACCGGGTGGTATCCGCAAGTGGCTCTAGTTTGGACCAACACTCAAGTCGAGCACTGGCCCAGGGGGGTTGAATTAATTAAGCCTCGGGTTAATTACTCCCTCGGAAAGTTTTAGTTGTTTAGGCAAATAGTACCAAGGTTGGGACTTGCTGGAAAAGACTTAGCACTTAGCGGTTTATCGAGGGGGTCCCATACACCCCAACCGTGTTAGGAACGCATAATCAAGGAACATAACACCGGTTTATACGGTTCCTAACGGCATGAGTGGAACAAATCACCAAGCAAAAGGCTTAGCCTTCCACCCTTGCCAATATATAGATGATTTCAATTTAAGCATTTTATATAGTGTGATATAACCCAACCAAACTTCAACATGAAGCAAGCATCTTCGATCTTCACCTGCAACTAGCAATGCTATAAGAAGGGCTGAGCGAAGCGTACTTAGCCAAGCAACGGTTTGCATAGGTAGGTTGGTTAAACATGGCAATGGTTTACAAGTAGGAGGCTGACAAGAAGATCATGAGCATCGAGGCAAAACGATAGATCGAGACTACTAGCAATAGGCAAAGATAGTAGTGTTATCGGGGTTCGGTCATCTTGCCTGAAGAGAAGTCGCTCGGATCGTAAGAAGGGTCCTCGTGCTCAACCTCGTTGGTAACCTCGTGCTCAACCTCGAACTCGGACTCAGCTCCCGGCTCTAAACAAAACAATCACACCAAGCACAAATCAACAAGATGCAATGCGCACTCGGAAAAGATGAATGCATGATGGATGCACTAAGGATGCACACGGAGCACAGAAAATATCACTCAAGCAAATCACCTCAAAACATGATACCAATCTGATATTATGAATCTACACGGAAAATCAATCAAGTTTGATATAAGATTCGCTGAAATCGGAGTTACGGGCTAAAAGTTATGCCCGAAACAAGATTTGAGCGAAAGCTGAAAATTACAGCAACATAGCAACTTCGGAGCTCAAAATAATTAAGCTACAGCACTCAAATATCATGGCAAAGGACATGAACACAAACTAGACATATACTACAGCAACTATGTCCAAGGTGCACCCCCAACGGAGCCACGGATCAATAGCAATGATCTTGGACATATTGAACTTGACAATAGAATTCTGGCAGCAGAATTTTATTGAAACTTTGGAGCAAAAGGTAAACATGCTACAGCCACTTAAATGGACATGTGAGAACATGGATGGAAAGACAACAATATATACTACAAGGAACAATCAAGATCCACTCCAAAACTAACATGCTTTGTCCTAGAACATCACACGAACATGGCATCGGAACATTACAGATTTCAGACTTAGTGAAAAAACCACTAAGTCCTAAAACAGCAATATCATCATGGCATATAAAAGAGCATGTTTAAGTCACCTCGAAACTAAACATGGCAAAGGGTAAGCACCTCATCAAATTACACATGAAGGTGATCCCGAAACACACAAGCATGCATCATTGAGGTAAACACAACGATTGCAACGAGCTCAACAAGATGGCATTTCATAACAAGTGAAATAACATCACAGCCTCATGGCACTTTGCAACGATGATAACAAGGCAATAATAAATCTACCATGCAACCTATCACAAGCAACACGTAGTTCGTGGCAAGACGAACACGTGGACATGTCATTTGCATCATTTGGACAAACGAGCTAAAAGATATCACATGGCAAAGGTGGCATAAAAATAACACATAGCAGCAGTTTATAGCATGATGCACTCTTGCAACAGCAAAACAAGCACCTAGATGATCTCTAACATGCATGACAACAACAGATGAAACGTAGAGCACGTCTCCACGAACGTCTGGACATGCTATAAGCGCGAAACGGAGTTACACACAAAAAGTTATGCACGTTTGAAAACTGCATCAGACCACTAGATCTCGGGGACTTAAGGAAAAACGGAGCAACCTTGGTCAACGGAGTAGTCAACCCGGATCTGACGCGGATCGGGTCGGGGCTCGCGGATCGGGCCCTGGAAGCGGATCGGGCGCGGCCTAGCGGGCTCCGGGCGCCGGATCCGGCCCGAAGCGGGTCGGGACCCGAAAGGATCGACGGCGGCGGCGGTTACCGAGCCCGCGCGGCGGCGCGCCTAGCTCGCCGGCGAGAGGGCGCAGCCCGGCGGAAGAAGCGGGGCCGGTGGCCTGGCGACCCGGCGGCGAGCTCGCGACGGCGGAGGGCGGCGGGGCGCGCTCGGCCAGGAGCGAGGCGAGGCGGAGGCGGCGCGTCCGTGAGGCGGGGGAGGCCCGGCGGTGAGCTCGCCGAAGGCCGGCGGCGGCGGTCGCGGAGGAGTGCGGCGGGCTGACGGCGGCGGGAGCCGGGCCCGGTCGCGGCCCGGGGGCGGGCCCGATCTGGGCTTCGGCCGCGGAAGGGGAGGCTGGGAGGAGGCGAGGTGGCGCGGGCCAATGGGGAGCGGCCACGTGGCGGCGGCGCTGAGGTGGCGCTCCCCTATTGGACGGGGTGAGGTGGCTGCGCGGCGGCGGACATGTCCGGCCCGGTCGGATGTGTCCGGCGCGGCGCGGAGGGAGGAGGGGCTAGGTTTCGTCCGAAAAAATGGACGTGGGGGACGTTTTTATAGGCACAAGGAGCTAGGAGACTCCAAATGGAGCGCGGTTTTCGGCCACCGGATCAGATTTTGATGGCCTAGATGATAGAAGTGGTTAGGAGTGGATGGTGGGCTGTTGGAGGGGGTGTTTTGGGCCTCAAAGTGGAGGCACTTTGAGCCCACACAAATAACTGTTGGAGGAGCAAACGAACTCGAAACACGACGAGATTTGACAGGCGGGTTACGCACACCAAAACAACAACACACGACAAGTCTCGCGCCAAACCGGCAACGTTACACGGCCAAACAACAAAGTAGGCCTACGGGACGTCACGGACATGTGAGGGAGCTCCGGAACGCGAAACGGACAACGGAAAGGAACGCGTAGAACCGGAAGCAACCGACAACACAAATGCAATGCAATGCACATGTCTACATGATATTAATGAATGCCACACACTCACACAACAAAACGACGAAAGCCCGAAACACAAAGAACCCGGAATGGAAAATAGATGAAGCCGGAGATATATTATATACCCAAAAGGGAAAGTATTACATCCGGGGCATTACAGGACTAACCGATGCTTCTAGAGACCACCTGGATAGTTGTGTTGGTTGTGTTTTCAGGGAAAGAACTGTCGATCAAGCTGAATTGCTATTGAATAATATGTTGACCAATGAAAACAATTGGGCACTTCCTGAACCAGCTCCTAAGCCAACTCTGAAGAAAAGGGGTATTCTGTTTCTCAACCTTGAAGGTATGCAAGAGGCAAAGAAATCTATGAAAGAAAAGGGTATTAAAGCTGAAGATGTTAAGAATTTACCAACTATTGAAGAAATACATGGTCTTGATAACCTGACACATGTAGTAAAGGTAAATTCTCTTTATAGATTTGATGAAGGTGATATTCCTCGTTATAAGTTTGCTAGCCAATGCTTAGATGAGTTTGACAATTTTATTGTTAAGCAAGAAAACTTCAATGCTTATGTTAGTAGACAATTGAAACGTAATGCTTACATGATTGAACACTTGAGTGATTATTTGTCTAGAGTTAAGGGTGAACTTAAACTCATTAGTAAACATGCTTCTATGGTTACCACTCAAGTAGAACAAGTACTTAAAGCACAAAATGAGTTGCTCAATGAATTAAATAGTAAGAAAAATGATAATTCTATTAGAGTTGTGACTAGAGGAGGTAGACTGACTCAGGAACCTCTGTATCCTGAGGGCCACCCTAAGAGAATTGAGCAGGATTCTCACAGAACTAATGTAGATGCACCTAGTTCTTCTAAGAAGAAGAAGAAGAAAAAGAAAAATGATAGGACGTTGCATGCTTCTAGTGAATCTGTTGTTGAAACACCTGAGAATCCCAATGATATCTCTATCTCTGATGCTGAAACACAATCTGGTAATGAACATGAACCTAGTGATAATGTTAATAATGATGTTCATGATGATGCTCAACCTAGCAATAACGATGATGTAGAGATTGAACCTGCTATTGATCTTGATAACCCACAATCAAAGAATCAACGTTATGATAAGAGAGACTTTGTTGCTAAGAAACACGGTAAGGAAAGAGAACCATGGGTTCAGAACCCATGCCTTTTCCTCCTAAACCATCCAAGAAAAAGGATGATGATGATTTTGAGCGCTTTGCTGAAATGATTAGACCTATCTTTTTGCGTATGCGTTTGACTGATATGCTTAAAACAAATCCTTATGCTAAGTATATGAAAGATATTATTACAAATAAAAGGAAGATACCAGAAGTTGGAATTTCCACCATGCTTGCCAATTATACTTTTAAAGGTGGAATACCAAAGAAACTAGGAGATCTAGGAGTACCAACTATACCATGCTCCATTAAAAGAAATTATGTTAAAACTGCTTTGTGTGATCTTGGAGCCGGTGTTAGTGTTATGCCTCTCTCTTTATATCGTAGACTTGATTTGAATAAGTTGACACCTACTGAAACATCTTTGCAAATGGCTGATAAATCAACTATTATACCTGTCGGTATTTGTGAGGATGTGTCTGTTGTGGTTGCAAACGTTACTATTTTAACGGACTTTGTTATTCTTGATATTCCCGAGGACGATAGTATGTCTATTATCCTTGGTAGACCCTTTTTTAATACTATAAGGGCTGTTATTGTTTGCAACAAAGGCAATGTCACTTTTCATGTTAATGATAATGAGCATACGATACACTTTCCGAGGAAACAACGTCAGGTCCACAATATCAATTCTATTGGAAAAATTTCAACGATTATTATTGGAGGTTTTGAATTTCATCTTCCTACTGTCAAGAAGAAATATGATATTCTTATTGTTGAGGACATACATATCCCCATTGAGGTAACCTAGTGTTATTTGAAAATTCTCCGGTTTCATGTTAGTCGGAAAGAGTTTGTTAACAAGACTTGATCAACCTTGTTAATGGATTCCTTTTGATGAACATGAGATGGAAGAATTTAGAAAGCACAACTCTTTGTACCCTCCTTTTACTTTCTGTTATTTAGATTAAATAAAGCAAAAATAGTATTAACCGTCTGTTTTCTGAGTTAACCGTGCAACAAAAAAAATACCCCAAAAATAAAAGTTCTCCAAATGCCCCGAAGATGAAATATGATTTTTTTGTAGAAGATTTAAGAATATTTGGCACTGAGAACACATCAGGGGGGCGCAGCACCTGGCCACGAGGGTGCAGGGCGCGCCCACCCCCATGGGCGCACCCCCTGCCTCGTGGGCCCCACGTGGCCCCTTCCACTTACTCCAGCACCCACACACTTCATCTTCCTCTAGAAAAAATCTTCCCATAGCTCAAACTCGTGTTCTAGCTCATCTTGCTGCCATTTTTGATCTCCTTGCTCAAAGCTCCAAAACTGTTCGGGGTTATTGTTCTTTGGTATGTGACTCCTCCAATGGTCCAATTAGTTTTTGATCTAGTGCTTTATTTATTGCAAAATTTTGCTGCTTAGGTGACCATGTTCTTGAGCTTGCATGTCAAATTCATGTGGTCAAAAGTGGCTCTAATGCGTGATATAGTCTCTAGGCACTTATGGGAGTAGTTGCTATCAATCTTGTTGAGTTTGGTTCACTTTTATTTTGAGTCACTAAAAATTTCAGATTTTTTTAGAAAAGAATGCATAGGAAAATCTACCAAGGTGGTTCCACAAGGAAGCAAGGACCAGGGCTCGCGATACGTGAGCCGGACGATGAACTACCAAGGGAAGCTCAAGTGCGGCCTTGTGAATGGCCGTCAGAGGAGTTTATGATCCGGGCAAGTATCAAGGGATAATTTTACACATATGTGCGTAATGCTGATATTGAGGACTTCGTGTCAGATAAGTGCCCACACCACCACTACTTAACCGATTCCTTTGTGAGAAGGTTTAAATTTAAATCTTCACGTAATTCTCACACGATCTTATTTGACCTTTATGATAAATCTTATACCATGGACTTAGAAGATTTTAATGATGCTTGTAAACTCCCATAGTGGGGTAATGTTGGCGAACCTCGCAAATCTGAATATGAGGACTTTCTAGCTAGTGTCACTATGGGGGAATCTAGAGAAATTACACAAGCTACCATAGGGAGCATTCATTTCCCCGCTATACATTACTTTTCTCTCATCATTGGTAGATGCATTAACGGTAAGGATGAGGCTTACCACATGTGCGTTTCAGATCTTAGTGTCCTGAGTGCGTTATTAGGTGATAGACAATATAATTTGGGGGTCATTGTTGCACGAAGGTTACATTTTAATGGTTTAAATGGAGATTTGTTTGGTCGAATTTATGCAACTCGCTTGGCTAATTATCTTCATGTACCCATACACGAGAACGATGCGAAGTTGCCACCTGCTTATCTAGATTATAATGCTATGGTTCGCCATCAGTTTGTTGAGAGGGATGAACAATCCCTCCAATACCGACTAATCTTTGACAAGCGTCGCACTGTCCATATTGCTCTCCCTGCTCCTACTTTCTTTGACTTTCAGGCGAAAAGGAGATATGTTATAACCGAGGAGGAGGCGAACGAGTATGAGGAGAGGACGGAGGCGGCTCCTCTCCGAGCTGTAGCTCATCATGCAATAGCCGCTGCATCTTAGTACAACCCCAACTACGACTTTGGATATCCCTCGGGCCAGTATTGGCCATAGACCAACTTAGGCCAAAAGCCTAAGCTTGGGGGAGTACGTATTTCTTAACGACATTACATTCATGTTCACACACTTATTCCAGTAGTCGGTGCTCTTACTTATTCATTGTACTATCCATGCTAGTTTATTTTCTTTTCCAAGTCTTTTTCTTGTGTGTTAGAAAAACCTTAAGAAAAACCAAAACAAAAAGTTGTAGCTTTTAGCTAGATTACTTTCCAGGCCTGTAGTAGTAGTAATTAAAAGAAAACCAAAACATATTTTTCGTTCTTCTTTTGCTTGTTAGGAGCTTTCCCATGTAAATAGTTTTATTTCTTTTCTTTTCTATGGGGGTCAAGAGGAGAAGACCATGATGAAAATGTTTAGTGGCTCTCATATGCATTACTGTTGATTTAACCAAGAGCCATATTACCTTGTCTTCTCCCTTGTATTAAATGCTTGCAGATTCCAGCTTAGTCCAATGCACGTGCACTATTATTATTATCCACACCGTTCGGTCGTGCGAGTGAAAGGCAATAATGACGATATGTGATGAATTGATTGAGATGAGAAAAGCTGGTATGAACTCGACCTCTCTTGTTTTTGTAAATATGATAGTTCATCATTCCTGATTCAGCCTATTATGAATGAAACATGCTTGCAATGACAATTAGAGATCATAGCTACTCATGCCATGCTTAATTAGCTAGGAGTTTATAATGGTTTACCTTGCGTGCCAACATGCTATTAAAATGGTTGTGATGTAGTATGATAGGATGGTATCCTCCTTTGAACGATTCAAGTGGTTTGACTTGGCACATGTTCACGCATGTTGTTGAAACAAAATCAACATAGCCTTCACGATATTTATGTTCATGGTGATTTATATCCTACTCATGCTTGCACTCATTGTTGATTAATTTAATGCATGTTCATAACTGTGTCGCTCTCTAGCTAGTCGCTTCGCAGTCTCTTTCTAGCCTTCACTTGTACTAAGCAGGAATACTGCTTGTGCATCCATTTCCATAAACCCCAAAGTTATTCCATATGAGTCCACTATACCTTCCTATATGCGGTATCTACCTGCCGTTCGAAGTAAATTTGTATGTGCCAAACTCCAAACCTTCAAATGAAATTCTGTTTTGTATGCTCGGACAACTCATTTATCAACTAGGGATGTCTATATCTTCCATGCTAGGTGGGTTATTATCACGATGAGTGGACTCCGCTCACCATTCACAAGAAAATGGCTGGTAACCGGGATGCCCAGTCCCATGCTCAAATCAAAATAATTAAACAAAACTCCCCCAGGGCTGTTGTTGGTATGGACGGTACCCGTTGTTTCGGGCAAGCCGTGGAGTGTGCTTGTTGGTGGTTGGGGGAGTATAAACTTTACCATTCTGTTTGGGAACCGCTTATAATGTGTGTAGCATGGAAGATATCGGGAACTCTTGGTTGTTATGTTGACAATGAAAGTATACTGCTCAAAATATTATTCATCTCTATTTCAAAACTCGAGCTCTGGCACCTCTACAAATCCCTGCTTCCCTCTGCGAAGGGCCTATCTATTTACTTTTATGTTGAGTCATCATCCTCTTATTTAAAAGCACAAGTTGGAGAGCACCGCTGTCATTTGCATGCATTGCTATTAATTTACATTGAGTATGACTATGACTGGATCTCTTTTACCATGAATTACAATGTCTAGTTAGTCCTTGATTTTCAAAGGTGCTCTGCATTTATGTTTTGCGGCCTCAGAAAGGGCTAGCGAGATACCATCTTGTTATATCGTATTATGATTGTTTTGAGTAAGTGTTGTCATCTGACGCTTATTATTATTACTCGCTAGTTGATTATGCCATTGATATGAGTAAACATGAGACCTCAAAGTTATTGTGAATGTGTTTAGTTCATAATCTTTGCTGAAAACTTGAATGCTGGCTTTACATATTTGCAACAACAAGAGCAAATAGAGTTTGTCAAAGTTTTTCTTTATCGCTTTCAGTTTATGAACTGAATTGCTTGAGGACAAGCAAAGGTTGAAGCTTGGGGGAGTTGATACGTCTCCAACGTATCTACTTTTCCAAACACTTTTGCCCTTGTTTTGGACTCTAACTTTCATGATTTTAATGGAACTAACCCAGACTGATGCTGTTTTTAGCAGAACTACCATGATGTTATTTTTGTGTAGAAATAAAAGTTCTCGGAATGACCTAAAAATCAACGGAGAATTATTTTGGAATATATAAAAAATATCGGCGGAAGAATCCAGACGAGGGGGCCCACACCCTGTCCACGAGGTTGGGGGCCGCGCCCCCTATCTCGTGGGCCCCCTGACGCTCCACCGACATCAACCCTGACTCCATATATTCATGTTCGGGAAAAAAACCCAAAGAGAAGGAATCATCGTGTTTTACGATACGGAGCCGCCGCCAAGCCCTATTCTTTCTCGGGAGGGCTGATCTGGAGTCCGTTCGGGGCCCCGGAGAGTGGAGATCGTCGCCGTCGTCATCATCAACCTTCCTCCATCACCAATTCCATGATGCTCACCGCCGTGCGTGAGTAATTCCATTGTAGGCTTGCTGGACAGTGATGGGTTGGATGAGATTTACCATGTAATCGAGTTAGTTTTGTTAGTATTTGATCCCTACTATCCACTATGTTCTAAGATTGATGTTGATATGACTTTGCCATGCTTAATGCTTGTCACTAGGGCCCGAGTGCCATGATTTCAGATCTGAACCTATTATGTTGTAATGCCCCGGATGTAATACTTTCCCTTTTGGGCAATATATAATATCTTTGGCTCCATCAATTCCATTCTGGGTTCTTTGTCTTTTCGGGTTTTCGTCTTTTGTCGTGTGCGTGTGTTCATTCATTCATATCATGTAGTCATGTGCATCGCATTGCATTTGTGTTGTCATTTGCATCCGGTCTCATTCGTTTCTTTCCGTTGTCCGTTTCGAGTTCCGGAGCTCTCTCACGTGTCCGTGGCATCCCCGAGGCCTACTTTGGTGTTTGGTCGTGTAACGTTTCCGGTTTGGCGTGAGACTTGTCGTGTGTTGTTGTTTTGGTGTGTGTAACCCGCCTGTCAAATCTCGTCGCGTTTTGAGTTCGTTTGCTACCCCAACAGTTATTCTCGTGGGCTGAAAGTACCCCCTCTTTGAGGCCCAAGACACCCCTCCAACAGCCCACCAAGCCAACCCAAACCCCTCCCTTCATCTAGGCCATCCAATTGTGATCCCGTGGCCGAAAACCTCACCTCATTTGGACAACCCTAGCTCCTTGTGCCTATATAAACGTCCATCTCCCCCAAATTTTGCGTCCTGAAACCCTAATGCTTCCACAGTGCGTCGCCGGTGCTTCCACCGTTGAATCCCGGTGCTTCCACCGTTGAAAAGCCGTGCTTCCGACGTCCCAGAAAACTGTGCTTCCGAAGTCGTCGCCGTGCTACCGAAGGCCGCGGGCCGTGTGTAGGATCGAAGAAGGTGAGAGTGTCTAGAGGGGGGGTGATTAGACTACTCGAGAAGACAAAAATTCTGTCTTTTATCAAGGATAGATTTTGACAGTTTTTGCATAGCACACAAGTCAAGTAGCACACTACACATGCAATTCTAGAGTATGGGCAGCGGAAAGTAAATTGCACATATAGTAAAGAGAGGTGGAGAAGATCAAACGCAATTTGGAGACGCAATGATTTTTCCCGTGGTTCCGATAGGTGGTGCTATCGTACATCCACGTTGATGGAGACTTCAACCCACGGAGGGTAACGGCTGCGCGAGTCCACGGAGGGCTCCACCCACGAAGGGTCCACGAAGAAGCAACCTTGTCTATTCCATCATGGCCTACGCCCACGGAGGGCTAGCCTTACTCGGGGTAGATCTTCACGAAGTAGGCGATCTCCTTGCCCTTACAAACTTCTTGGTTCAACTCCACATCTCAAAGACGGAGGCTCCCAAGCGACACCTAACCAATCTAGGAGGCACCACCCTCCAAAAGGTAATAGATGTTGTTGATGATGATGAACTCCTTGCTCTTGTGCTTCAAATGATAATCTCCCCAACACTCAACTCTCCTCACTGATATGGCTGTGGTGGAAGAAAGGATTGAGTGGAAAGCAACTTGGGAAGGCTAGAAATCAAGTTTCATATGGTAGGAATGGAATAACTTGATCTCAACACAAGGGTAGGTAGTTCTCTTCTCAGAAAGTGTAAGGTAGGAGTGGTAGTTCTTTCTGATGGCTCTCTCCACGAATGAAGAGGGGGTGGAGGGGTATATATAGCCTCCACACAAAATCCAACCGTTACACACATAATTGAGCAATCTCGGTGGGACCGAAGTGAAAACTCGGTCAGACCGAAAGTTCAAATATAGTGAACGTTGGGGTTTTCGGTGGGACCGAAAATACCATCTCGGTGAGACCGAAAGTGCAAAAGATATGAACGTTGGAGTTTTCGGTGGGACCGAGAAAGAAAACTCGGTTAGACCGATTTGAGAAAAGACAGGAACATGCCAGTTTCGGTGTGACCGAAAATGCAATCTCGGTGAGACCGATTTGAGCCAAGACAGAAGCTGGTCAATTTCGGTGAGACCGAAAATGCAATCTCGGATATTCCGAAATGATGTCAAATGGTTACAGAAGGTTGGCAGTCCAGATTTCGGTGAGACCGATCTCAAACTCGGAATGACCGATTTTTCCAGGGTTTGGAATATGGCTGAAGTGGTTCATCTCGGTGGGACTGAGTTGGAAGAATCGGTTTGTCCGAGATTACTTATGAGTGTGTATAGAAGTGAAAGGTGCTGATAGTTGAGGGAGATATATCACTAAGCACTTGAGCAACCAGATCATCAACACAACCTCATCCCCTTTTAATAGTATTGGCTTTTCCTATGGACTCAATGTGATCTTGGATCACTAAACCAAAAATGGAGTCTTGAGCGTTTGCCAAAGCTTGCCTTAGCATTTGAGGGGTCCACTTCTTCAGTCATCTTGCCATTCCAATGTGATTGGATTTCCTGAAACATACTTGATAAAAGCATTAGTCCAACCACAAAGTATGTTGTCATTAATTACCAAAACCACCCAGGGAGCAAATGTGCTTTCAATCTCCCCCTTTTTGGTAATTGATGGCAACACACTATAATCACACTAAACAATACATCAAAGCTTATTGAAAGAAAGACAGAATTATCACGAAAGCTTTGATAAGCATGTAGTACACAGGCTCCCCCTACAAGTGTGCAAGATTTTCATAGATTATGGTTTTGGACTACCACAAGCACACAAGAGAGATAAGCAAGATGTGCTACATGCAGCTTGGCTATATGCATCAGAGCAGATGAAAGGAAGTGAGTGATAATGCATATGTGCATGGTGATTTCTTGCAAACAAGTATTTACAAGCAAGTCACCATCATGCACATTCTGGAAGATGCATATACTTACCTTGAGGTTCCTTGGCATTGTACCTGAAGGGATAAACTTGGGAAAACAAGGTTAGATAACACAAGAGTATTCCTTCAACCAACTGCAAGAACATCAAGAGTACCAAGCCAGGGAGGACATGTATAAAGAGTGTCTCATATTGAGCACAAGCTTGAATCAGCAAACATGTCTCCTAAACTAAAAGATTTTCAATGAATTCTGAGGGATTTTGCTTTCCATAAAATATCAATTGTGAAGATTCCTCTCCCTTTGAGTTCTCTCAGAATAGGGGTTTGATGGAAAGAGCAAAATCAAAAGAATGATGCCAATTGAGAATGAATCCAAAGTAAAACACGGCAAAGCTTTGATGTGATTCTCTCCCCCTTAAGATAAGATTGCTTTTCTTCTCCCCCTAAGTCTCTTCTCCCCCTACTCCCCCTAAGTCTTCTCCCCCTTTGACATCAAGTGCCGAAAAGGACAACAAACTAGGTAGGGCAGGAAAGATGGAAAGAAAGAAAGAAGTGGGATCCTTAAGAATCACAACAGGGCAAACAAGAACATTCATAGAGAAACAATTTGAGTCTTCTCCCCCTTAAGATTTAAATTTTAGTGGAGCTGCAGAAGATGATATCCTGGAGGAAATAAATCAGTGACACCGAATTGAGTTAGGGTAGACCCTTTTCGGTTAGACCGAAATGAATAAATCGGTGACGCCGAGTTTAATTCCAAGGAAATACAGAGATAATTCAGCTCACTTTGCGAGGAATGTTTCAAAAGATTTGCAATGAATTTGTGAAAGATTTTCAAGGAATTGATCAGAGCCAGAATGATATACACAAAGACAGAAGAATAGAAATGAAAAAGATTCCTAGATGAAGTTTTTTTTTTGTTTTAAAGAAAACTCAATGAGAGAACATAAGAGAAAATAGAAAGACTCCAAAAACATATGTACTTCATCCAGATAAAGGTCGGCGACAAGGTCACCTATGTTTGAGTATATTGACTTAGGAGTCAAATGAGGACATTTGATCATAGGTCATACTCATCATTTAAGCTCAAAATGGGGTTGCCATTTTTCGATTAAGCATTTGATGTGATCACATCTTATGAAGCTGCTTGTACTCATGACTTTGAGCAAAGCTCCTTAAAGATGTGAAGAACATACCTTGGGCTTGTTGTTGCTTTGCTCATGTAGGTGAACTTGAAGTAGGTGCTCATTGAATGTGAAGTTGGAGCGCCGTTTCTACTTGTATAGTTCATCTTCCTACATGGGTTAGGCAAGCAAGGAAATACTCGAGAATATCCAAGATGACAAGAGTGAAATACTGGATGTATAGGATGTCAAAAAGGATATGTAGAATTTTGTTCCTTGAACTCAACATCCCAAAAGGGCTAGATACTTGGTCAATGACAAGATTACTCATGATTTGAGTGTGTGGTAATCTTGTGGAATGTAGATCATCCAAGTACCTGCAAAGAGTTAGATGCAATACAAGGAGGCAAATGTGTCCAAGACATATGATCATCATAAGAGAAATATCAAGGATTAGTCAAGTGGGCTCATGCCTTGCATGCATCAATGGAGTTATCACTCCAAGTTTGAAGCATCAATGATGTTCAACTCACTCCTCAAGCGACAAAACACTTTCTCATCAAGAGGTTTTGTAAAGATATCAGCAAGTTGTTTGTCAGTACGAACATGCTTAAGATTAATGTCACCTTTGGCAATATGATCACGAATGAAATGGTGACGAACTTCAATATGCTTTGTTCGAGAGTGTTGCACTGGATTGTGTCCAATTTTAATTGCACTCTCATTGTCACAAAGCAACGGAACATGTCTCACATGTATCCCATAATCCTTAAGCGTTTGTGTCATCCATAGCAATTGAGCACAACACGAACCAGCAGCAATATATTCTGCTTCGGCAGTGGATAATGATACCGAATTTTGTTTCTTGGAGGACCAAGATACAAGGGATCGACCAAGGAATTGACATGTACCCGAAGTCGACTTTCTATCAACCTTGTCACCGGCATAGTCCGAGTCGGAATAGCCAACAAGGTCGAAAGAGGCCCTCTTAGGATACCAAATGCCAAAGTTTGGTGTGTGTATCAAGTATCTCACTATCCTTTTAACAGCTTTAAGATGACATTCTTTAGGGGCTGCTTGATATCGCGCACACATGCATACACTCAACATTATGTCAGGACGAGAAGCACAAAGATATAGTAGAGAACCAATCATAGATCGGTAAACCCTTTGATCAACGGGTTCTCCATCTTTTGTCAAGTCATTATGTCCACTTGTAGGCATGGGGGTACTCATACCTTTGCTTTCTTGCATGTTGAACTTCTTGAAGAGATCCTTGGTGTACTTTGTTTGTGAGACAAAGGTACCCTCCTTAGATTGCTTGATTTGCAACCCAAGGAAGAATTTGAGTTCACACATCATGGACATCTCATACTTCTCTGACATGAGCTGTCCAAACTTCTTACTAAAATGAGGGTTAGTTGAACCAAAGATAATATCATCAACATATATTTGGCACACAAATAGTTCACCATTAACCCTTTTCGTGAACAACATTGAGTCTATCTTTCCAATTTCAAAGCCTTTTTCAAGAAGAAAACTAGTCAAGCATTTGTACCAAGCTCTAGGAGCTTGTTTAAGACCATAAAGAGCTTTGTGCAGCTTGTAAACATGATTAGGCTTTTTAGGATTCACAAATCCGGGAGGTTGTTTCACAAATACTTCCTCCTCGATTTCCCCATTTAGGAAAGCACTTTTGATGTCCATTTGATAGAGAGTAATATCATGGTGATTGGCATAAGCAAGAAGAATGTGAATGGACTCAAGTCTAGCAACGGGGGCATAGGTCTCACCATAGTCCATACCTTCGACTTGTGTGTAACCTTGAGCTACGAGACGAGCCTTGTTGCGGATGACTTGTCCATCTTCATCTTGCTTGTTCCGAAACACCCATTTGGTTCCAATGATGTTTTGATCATCGTTGGGCTTCTCTACCAAAGTCCATACCTTGTTCCTCTCGAAGTTGTGTAGTTCTTCGTGCATAGCGTTCACCCAATCCGGGTCTTCAAGTGCTTCTTCTACCTTCATAGGTTCAATACTAGAGATAAATGAGTAATGCTCACAAAAGTTAGCTAAGCGAGTTTTAGAGCGAGTAATTCTCCCGGAGTTGATGTCGTTCATCATTTGTTCCACAGGATGATTTTTCTTGACTCTTGCTCGAACTCGGGATAGCTTTTGTTGATGTTGTGGCTCAGCTTCCTCATCATCTTCATCTTCCTCTTCTTCTTCTTCATTGTTGTTGGTGTTGTCTTGAGGCGGTGGAGAAGGAGGTTGTGGTGGATCTTCTTGTAGCACTTCCTCATCTTGGTGAGTTCCACTTGTGGAGGCCTCCATGTTGCCTTGAGGTTCATCTCGCCGTGAGGTAGGGGGCTCCACATATGTAGATGAGGTACTCTCCTTCACTTCCATGGGACGGATCTTTCCAATAGATAAATCTTGAATAGCTTCCGATGGGTCCTTGTCTCCTACATCAATAGGCATTTGCTCTACTTGCGAGCCATTAGATTCATCAAACTTCACATCTACCGTTTCTTCAACCTTTCGGGTGAAATTATTGTAGACACGGTAGGTGTGGGAGTTTGATCCATAACCAAGGAGAAAGCCTTCATGAGATTTAGGAGCAAATTTAGACCGACGATGCTTATCAAGGATATAGCATTTTGAACCAAAGACACGAAAGTATCCCACTTGGGGTTTGTTACCGGTGAGGAGCTCGTATGATGTCTTGCTGAGGAGCTTATGAAGATAAAGCCTGTTGATAGCATGACAAGCTGTCTCGACCGCTTCTCCCCAAAAATGCTTCGGTGTCTTGTATTCATCAAGCATCGTTCTTGCCATCTCAATGAGCGTTCGGTTCTTCCTCTCAACAACTCCATTTTGTTGAGGAGTGTACGTAGCCGAGAACTCATGTAGAATCCCTTCCTCATCGAGAAAAGAGTCTACATTGGCGTTCTTGAACTCCGTTCCATTGTCACTCCGAACTTTCTTGATCTTCACCTCAAATTGATTTTGGGCCTTTTTGGCAAAGGTCTTGAAGATCCTCTGAACCTGCGATTTATCATCAAGGAAAAATACCCACGTAAATCTGGAATAATCATCAACTATAACTAGACCAAAGGAGTTACCACCAAGGCTTTTGTAAGCATTGGGACCGAAGAGATCCATATGAAGAAGCTCAAGCGGTCTCCTTGTGGTCATGATGTTTTTCACGGGATGACTTCCACCAACTTGTTTTCCTGCTTGACAAGCACTACAAAGTCTATCTTTGTCAAAGAGAACATCTTTAACACCAAGAATATGATCACCTTTGATTAGCTTGTCTAGATTACGCATACCAACATGTCCTAGCCTTCTATGCCACAACCAACCTTTAGAGGATTTAGCAATGAAACAAGCTCTGGGTTGGGCTTTCTTAGTGAAATCAACAATATATAGATCACCTCTACGGATACCAGTAAAAGCCATGTTTTGATTATCACGACGAAAGACTTGGCAATCTACTTTGGTGAATAGCACATTGAATCCAAAGTCAGCTAATCTAGACACGGAAAGTAAATTGTATCCAAGAGATTCTACAAGCATGACATTTTGAATAGAGCTATCATGAGATATGGCCACCTTACCAAGGCCAAGTACCTTACCCTTGGAGTTGTCTCCAAAAGTCACATACTTGTGTGGACCATCGTTCTTTGCAAGCTCTCGAAACATGTCTTTGTCTCCGGTCATGTGATCGGTGCATCCACTATCAAGAATCCACTCCTTTCCGCCGGACATGTATTCTCTCAGGTTTGCCATAAGATTGAGACTCTTCATGACCTTGTCTAGCTCGGTGTCCGAATCGGTGTAATCATCATCTTGCTCATGCTCATCATCATATTGACCCATAGATTGTTCATCATCAACACCTAGGTCAATTTGATAAGTACTTGCATTAGTTTGGTTAATGCGACAATAATCTTCGGAATGCAATGCAAGAGCATTTCTAATTATAATGTTGATAAGAGCGGGATCACCCTTCTTTTTCATAAGATCACGAAGCTCAAAGAAGCATTTATCAAAGTTGGGATCATTGGGGTGCAACTTATCAAATTCCATAGTCTTGTGTAGAATTTCATCAAGACTTCTCAAAGAGTAGTCCGGATAAAGTTCTTCCAAGAATTTCCACATAGCATAGGCGCACTCAAAGTTTGTAACAAGATTAAGCAAGTCATCGGGTAACCCTCTAATGATAAGATTTACAGTTCTAAGGTTACGAAGCAAATCAAGCTCTTCATCCATGGTAGGGTGCAAGGGATCAAAAGGAGGCACATAGGGGGTCTCAACATATTTGCACAAATTGTACATCTTAAAGATACTAAGCATTTCAGACCTCCAAGAGTTATAGAACCTTCCATTAAGAACAGGCACTCTATGGCTAACACTCCCAAACGTAGACACGTCCATCTTCCCCCAATGGTGTGGAAACCAAAGCAATGGAGACCAAAGCTCTGATACCAATTGTAGGATCGAAGAAGGTGAGAGTGTCTAGAGGGGGGGGGTGATTAGACTACTCGACAAGATACAAATTCTGTCTTTTATCAAGGACAGATTTTGACAGTTTTTGCATAGCACACAAGTCAAGTAGCACACTACACATGCAATTCTAGAGTATGGGCAGCGGAAAGTAAATTGCACATATAGTAAAGAGAGGTGGAGAAGATCAAACGCAATTTGGAGACGCAATGATTTTTCCCGTGGTTCCGATAGGTGGTGCTATCGTACATCCACGTTGATGGAGACTTCAACCCACGGAGGGTAACGGCTGCGCGAGTCCACGGAGGGCTCCACCCACGAAGGGTCCACGAAGAAGCAACCTTGTCTATTCCATCATGGCCTACGCCCACGGAGGGCTAGCCTTACTCGGGGTAGATCTTCATGAAGTAGGCGATCTCCTTGCCCTTACAAACTTCTTGGTTCAACTCCACATCTCAAAGACGGAGGCTCCCAAGCGACACCTAACCAATCTAGGAGGCACCACCCTCCAAAAGGTAATAGATGTTGTTGATGATGATGAACTCCTTGCTCTTGTGCTTCAAATGATAATCTCCCCAACACTCAACTCTCCTCACTGATATGGCTGTGGTGGAAGAAAGGATTGAGTGGAAAGCAACTTGGGAAGGCTAGAAATCAAGTTTCATATGGTAGGAATGGAATAACTTGATCTCAACACAAGGGTAGGTAGTTCTCTTCTCAGAAAGTGTAAGGTAGGAGTGGTAGTTCTTTCTGATGGCTCTCTCCACGAATGAAGAGGGGGTGGAGGGGTATATATAGCCTCCACACAAAATCCAACCGTTACACACATAATTGAGCAATCTCGGTGGGACCGAAGTGAAAACTCGGTCAGACCGAAAGTTCAAATATAGTGAACGTTGGGGTTTTCGGTGGGACCGAAAATACCATCTCGGTGAGACCGAAAGTGCAAAAGATATGAACGTTGGAGTTTTCGGTGGGACCGAGAAAGAAAACTCGGTTAGACCGATTTGAGAAAAGACAGGAACATGCCAGTTTCGGTGTGACCGAAAATGCAATCTCGGTGAGACCGATTTGAGCCAAGACAGAAGCTGGTCAATTTCGGTGAGACCGAAAATGCAATCTCGGATATTCCGAAATGATGTCAAATGGTTACAGAAGGTTGGCAGTCCAGATTTCGGTGAGACCGATCTCAAACTCGGAATGACCGATTTTTCTAGGGTTTGGAATATGGCTGAAGTGGTTCATCTCGGTGGGACTGAGTTGGAAGAATCGGTTTGTCCGAGATTACTTATGAGTGTGTATAGAAGTGAAAGGTGCTGATAGTTGAGGGAGATATATCACTAAGCACTTGAGCAACCAGATCATCAACACAACCTCATCCCCTTTTAATAGTATTGGCTTTTCCTATGGACTCAATGTGATCTTGGATCACTAAACCAAAAATGGAGTCTTGAGCTTTTGCCAAAGCTTGCCTTAGCATTTGAGGGTTCCACTTCTTCAGTCATCTTGCCATTCCAATGTGATTGGATTTCCTGAAACATACTTGATAAAAGCATTAGTCCAACCACAAAGTATGTTGTCAGTAATTACCAAAACCACCCAGGGAGCAAATGTGCTTTCACCGTGCTTCCGACCCAACGCACGGGCCCGCGACTTCGTCTTGTTCCTCGCGCCGCCGGTCTTCTTCTCCTGCTCCGGCCGCCGCCCCGCCGGAGCTCGCCACCGCGTCGGCCGCTCCTCGCCGCCCCGCCGCTCCTCCTCGCCAACCGCCGCCGCCGGTCGCCGGACGCCTCGCCGCCCCGCCTCCAAGCCGCGCCCCGCCTCCACGCCGGCGCCGCCGCCCTTCCCGCCGGCCAGCGCCGCGAGGGCCGGCAGCCGCCGCCCCTGGCCGCGTCGAGGCGCTCGCGCCACCGCCGCTCGATCGGCACGAGGGGCCGATCCCCTCGAACGGATCGGGATCCAGCGCCTCTGGGCCAGATCTAGCGCGTCGGCCCTTCCTCCGCGGGCCTCCTTCGCGGGCCGAGCCGAGGCCCCAGCCTCCTCCCTCCACCGGGCCGCGTGGCCTAGTCCGCCGCCAGGCCGAGCGGGCCTCCTCCCAGCCGCCCGATCCGCTTCGGCCCAGTTTGACCCCGCCGGCCCGTTGACTTCGAGGTTGTTTTTTTACTAAGTCCCTGAGATTTTGTTGTCTGATGCTGTTTTGCAATGGTGATAAATTTTTGTGTGGGGGTCCGAATTGAGCAAATGATATGTCAAAATGATCGTGGAGACACGTACTACGTTTTGTTCCATTGTGTCATGCATGTTTGAGGTCATCTAGATGCTTAAATATCTGTTGGAAGAGTGTTACTTGTTATAAACTGCTGTTAGTAGTTGTTATCATGCCATCTTTGCAATGTGATAACTTGGTGCATGTTTATCCAAATGAAGCAAATGATATGTCCACGTGTTCATCATGATATGCTCTACATGTTGGGTGCTTTAGCTTGCATGATAGATTCTTCTTGCCATGTTTATCTCCTTTGCAAAGTGCTATGTGGCTGTTATGTCGTTAAACTTGTTACGAGATGCCTCGTTGAGGAGCTCGTTGCTATCGTTGTGTTTGTCCCCTTGATGCATGCTTAGATGTTTTGGATTCACCATCATGTGTACTTTGCTGTGGTGCTTACCACTTGCCATGTTTAGTTTTGAGGTGACTTAAACTTGCTCACAAAGATGCCATGATGAAACTGCTGTTTTAACACTTAGTGAAATTTCACTAAGTCTGGAATCTGTTATTTTCAGATGCCATGCTTGCTTGTTGTTCTAGGCAAATCCATGATAGTTTTGGGGTGACTCTTGATGATTCCTTGTTGTATATATTGTTGGCTATCCATTCATGTTCTCACATGCTTAGTTGAGTGGCTGTAGCATATTTAACTCTTGCTCCCAAGTTGCAACAAATTACTGTTGTCAGGATTTTGTTGTCAAGTTCAATGTGTCAAAGCTTGTTGCTATTGATCCATGGCTGATGGCTTCTCGCCCCTCGTTGGTTACCCCAAGTGGAAGGTTTGAGATGTAGCGTAGCAGCAAGTTTCCCTTGGCAAAGATACCAAGGATCGAATCCCGTGAGACTTCGAGGGTCGACAAGAAGGTGTCAACGGCGCCAGAACCTTAGCGGTTGACAGGACCTGCACACAGATACAAATAACTTTGCTCCCAACGAGTACAGAGAGGTTGTCAATCCCTCCGGCCTTGTTGTTTACAAAGGATCAAACACAAGAGATAATAATGATAGGTATGACTGCAACTAGGAAATAAGAACAGGAAGTAAATAGCGGGTGTGATCAGTGGTGGTAATATGGACCGGGTCCCATGATGTTCACTAGTGATGTCTCTCTCCCAAAAGACGATAAAACAGCAAAGCGAGGTAAACAAATTACAGCTGGGCAATTGACAGGATTATGTGCGCAAACCAATGCTAACTATGCTGCAAAGAAAGGTAGAGGCTCAAAAGCATGGGCGGTACGCCAAGGCAAGTAGACCGAAATCCATCTGCATCTACTACTAATCATCCACCTTGAGATATCTATCCAGAACATCTCGCTGGTATTAAGTTGCGAATCCCACCCAAAGTGTAAACTCAAAGCAACAGACAACTGCATTAAAAGAACTTTGCGTAAAGTAAACAATCCTTGCACCCGCAAGTACAAGCACCGTTGTTTTCCCCCTTGTGGCAACAACACATCCCCTAGACTCATGTTTCTGTCACTCAAGCTAGTCATCAGGGGGCATGAACCCACAATCAAGCATAACGCTCCCTCTTGGAGTTACTACCTACTACTTGGCCAAAGCAATAAACAGCAACGGAGAACATGCAAGAATTACTCAAGAACATAAATATAAAAGAGGTGAATCAAATATATTACTCACACACAATCTGAACATAATCTCATAATCCATCGGATCCCAGCAAACTCAGCAGAGCAGCAACATAAAGATTACATATGTGCCTCGATCATGTAGGGCAGCTCACGAGGTCTAAACCATGAAGAACAAAGAGGGGAGGAGAACATCACATAGCTACTGATCATGGACCCATGGTCCAAGGTGGACTACTCACGACTCATCCAGGAAGCGTCCATGGTGGTGGAGAAGCTCCCGGTGGTGGTTCTCCCCTCCGGCAGGGTGTCGGGAAGAGTTCTCCTGATGCTCCCAATCTTGGAAGCGCGGCGGCGGCGGAACAGAGGCGAGATTGCGAAAAAGGGTTCCGTCCTCGAGGGTTTCGGGACGCGAGGAATATATATGCGAAGGGGGGGTCACCAGAGGCGGAGAGGGGGCCCCAAGCGCCCCCCTGGCGCGGCCAGGGGTGGGGCCGCGCCAGGTGGCCGCCTAGGCCACCCCTGGCTCCCCTCTGGCCCCGCTTTGGTTTTTCTCGAAGCTTCCTGTACGCTGATTTTTCCTGTATTTTTCCCGGAATTATTGGAGCACTTTTAATATGGGGGAAACCTGAAATAGAGAAACAGCAGAAAACAGGAACTGGCACTGTGGTGCACTGAGTTAATAGGTTAGTCCAAATATGATCAAAAGAGTATGGAAGTGCATAAATATCATAGCAATATCACACAAAAGAAGCATGGAGCAAGCAGAAATTATAGATACGTTTTGGACGTATCAACATCCCCAAGCTTAATTCCTGCTCGTCCTCGAGTAGGTAAATGATAACAAGCATAATTTCTGTGGTGACATGCTATCAACCATATAAGAACTTTTAAGTAAAGCAATCAAGGCATGTAATTCAATTCAAGTCATAACAAGCAAGAGTCTATATTAGCATTGTAACAAGCAACATAAGAACATAAAGGTGCAAGAGCTCTCGCTGTCCGTGACTCGAATGTCTCCAAATGGTGTTTGCGTGCAAGAAAGGGGATAGGGATATACGAGAGAGTAAAACATAGTTTTTGTATTGTTGAGAACTTAATCTACTAAAGTTTCACACTTGGTCTTCTTTGGAATCTTATCTTGACTCATCCCTAGACCGTCAGCCAGGTACAAGTCAAAATGATCCACTCCTTTCGATATTTTGAGCACTCATGCAATGGATGAGCGTAAGCAAGAAAGTTGACACTTAGGATGGCAAAGAGAGAAAAATGATGAAGGGGGAAGACAAAAAAGGTGTGAAAGGCTCACATCAATGAGGACAATCATAGGCGAGAGAAAGCCAAATGATAAATATGATGTGAGGAGTAGGGATTGCCATGCAACGGATGCACATATGAGCTAAGGTAAGCTCTCCAATGGAACTAGTGGGGGTGCATCCAACTTGCTTGCTCAAGAAGACCTAGAGCTCTTTTGAGGAGGCTCATCATTGGAATATACAAGTCAAGTTCTATAGTGTGAAGGTCCCCACATAGCTATATGCATGAACGATAATCTCTATGGAGTACAAGGTATAAGATGGAGTACGAGTGTGGATCTCTCAAAAGGAATAGTAGTGTGCCCCCTTCTCTCTTTTTATTTCTTTTTTCTTTTTTCTATTTTTTTATTTTTTTGTGGCCTCAATGGCTCTTTCTATTTAACTCTCATTTGTCCTCTTTGGGATCTTTTGATTTTGTCCTCTTTGGGATCTTTTCCTCACTTTAGGGGCAACACTCTATTTATTACAAGAAGTATATAAGATCTTTCACACTTTACAAAAGTACTCAACATAAAGAAAATGAAACTATCATGATGTATGCAAATGTATGCCTCTGCCAGTGTAGCAGGATATGCAATGATACTAGCGCGTCATGTAGCAATGATTAGGGCAAGGCCCAACTAGCATGCGGCTCATCGATCAAGCAAAAAGCATGTATGACATGAAGATCAAATCATGAGAAGATGGATGTTGCATGGCAATGTATCTCGGAAAGGCTATGGAAATGCCTTGATAGGTAGGTATGGTGGCTGTTTTGAGGAAGGATATAATGAGGCTTATGATGACAGAGCGTATCGTGCCAAGGATTTAGATGCACTGGCGAAGTATGCGCCAACTCTCGAGGTGAGAAAGGGCAATGCACGGTACCGAAGAGGCTAGAAAAATATGGCTAGGTGGAACTGTCAACTTTCGAATACTCACATTAGTCCGAAGAACTCATGCACTTATTATCGGTAACTCTCAATCTAATTAGGAGGTTCACAAAGAGACAAGTACCCCGAGGAGGAGTGTATGGGGGTTTGGTTATCCTTGCGCATCCTCGGCTCATGGTACGTGAGTGTACTCTAATATTCGATCCCTCCAAAGATTAGTGATCCATTTAGTAGCTAAAGTTCTCAACTATTTGTAGGTTTTCGAAAATAAACACGGATTGCCCAAAATACGACATCTATCACTAATAGGCTAAAGCTCTTGACACCAAAAGTTCAGACATTACTCATGGCAATACCTCAAAACTATTGCAAGTTACTACTAAAATTAAATAGCAACCTCAATTACCTACTTTAAGTTAAGACACACAACTCAGTGCAACAGGCAAACTCGCTTAACAAGATAAACATGAAAACTCAAGAGAGTTCAGCAACCAACTAAACAAAAGCTCTTTAAAAATAAAAGCATGAAAACTAAGAGCTAAACATGACAGCAGCTATGGAAAGACAAAGAACACACACAACAAAGATAAGCATGAAAATCCTATGTTGTGTTCTAGGTTGAAGTGGAGCGTGTTTCTCTCCTACACAAAGAAAGCTGGGTTCTAACTTGTTATGAACAGCAAGCAAAGCTAAAGAAAACTAAAAAGGAAACTAAGCGCAAGACGCTCCAAGTATAGCACATAATACATGAAGTGATAATTATAGTGGAACGAAAGACGAACTGATAATTGTTGATGGAGAAGGGGATGCATGGGGGCATCCCCAATCTTAGACTCTTGAGTCTTCTTGAATATTTCTTGGTGGTGCACGGGGGCATCCCCAAGCTTGAGCGTTTGACCCTCCTGAATCTTCTTTTATCATCTTCCCTCGCACACTCGAAAAATCCCTTCATACATAACTCATCATAATCTGATTAGCGAGGTTAGTACCCATAATAAAATAACTTTTCCCTGCTGGAAATAAAGATAATCTTAAAGAGCTACTGTTTCTCAAGATTGCCAAAAGGTTTTTGCAAAGAAAAAGCAAGCTCAAGGTTTGCAAAACGAAGAAAAGGCAAAACAGGACAGAATCTGTGAAAAACAGACCAGTAGGTAGTAAATAATTTTTCGGGGCACTTCTGCAACTCAAATAAAAAAACTCAGAACAGACGCCCGAAAGCCAATTGTGTAGAGCACGTTGTCAAAAAAATTCAGATCAAAAAGATGATCTGGTGATTTTATTCGAATTTTTCAGTCCAAGGACAGAATCTGTTTTCTGGACAGCACGTCACAACTTTTGAACTTTCTTGCAATCGGAGGCTAAACTTGGCACAAAGCTGAAAAGAAAAGATACAATGATGATGCTACTGTAGTAACAAACATAGGGACACAACAAAAGCAAAATAAAACCTAATTCGTTGTGGGCTGCCTCCCAAAAGCGCTTTCTTTTATGCCTTTAAGCTAGGCATGATGCAAAAAGAAGAAGATCAAGTTTTATCAAGAGTAAGAGAATATCTAGCCCGTATAACGGACTCAAAAGGCAACTTAATCTTCTTTCCAGGGAAGTGTTCCATCCCTTTCTTGAGAGGGAATTGGAATTTATATTCCCCTCTTTCATGTTAATGATAGCACCAACAGTGCGAAGAAAAGGACGTCCCAAAATAATTGGACATGAAGGTTCACATTCAATATCTATAATAGTAAAATCAACGGGAACATAATTGTCATTGACAATGATAAGAACATCGTCGATCTTCCCCAAAGGTTTCTTTACGGAAGAATCAACAAGACGAACACCAAAAGAACAAGGATCAAAAGATTTCAATTTAAACATATCATATATTCTTTTGGGCATAACGGAGGTACTAGCTCCAACATCACATAAAGCATAGCAAGAGAAGTTATTCAACTTAATTTTAATCATAGGATCCCAACTATCTTCTAGCTTTCTAGGTATGGAGGCTTCTACCCTAAGCTTCTCCTCCCTAGCTTTGATAAGAGCATTAGTGATATGCTTCGTGAAGGCAAGATTAAGTGTGCTAGTGTGGGGATCTCTAGACATCTTGTGAAGAAAACCAATAACTTTAGAAAGGGTGCAATTATCAAAATCAAGGTCACTACTATCAAGTAAAGTGGTAATGGTGTCCTTTAGGCTCACTTGTTTGGTAGCTTCTATGGTTATAGGAATTTCTTCTTCTACGGTTGAGGTCATAGCATCACCATTAATAGGTCCAATGGGACTAGGAGTGCATTGGGTGCTAAGAGTTTGGGTATCCTCAACAACTTGGATAGTAGCAACAGTGTGGTGGGTAAGAAGGTTCTTAATTCTATCTTCTTCCTTCTTTTCTCTAGCCCATCTCTCTTTCAGTTTAGCCATCATCCTAATGTTTTCATCAATTTGCACTTGAATAGCATTCATAGGAGTGGTCTTCCTCTCCTCAAGAGGAGAAGTTCTAATTTTAAGCAACTCTACCTCATGGGCTAAATTGTCTACCTTCGAAGAGAGATTATCTAGTTTGTCTAGTTTTTCTTCTACACTCTCATTGAAGGCCTTTTGGGTAGTGATGAAGTCTTTAAGCATAATCTCTAGTTCAGAAGTGGAGTTCTTGGTGCTAGGATAAGCATTGTTGTTCCCATAGGAATTAGAGGGGAACGGTCTAGGGTTGCTACCAAAATTACTCCTATAAGCATTGTTATTGAAACTGTTTCTAGTGATAAAGTTCACATCTACTTGATCTTGAGCAATCAAAGAATTTAAAGGAACATCATGAGGATCAATAGAAGATTGCTTGGAAAGTAGAGACATGATCAAGTCAACTTTTTCATTTAGGGAGGAAATCTCCTCGACAGAGTTTACCTTCCTACCTGTTGGAGCGCGTTCGGTGTGCCATTGGGAATAATTGGTCATCATCTCGTCGAGAAGCTTCGTGGCAGCACCAAGTGTAGTTGACATAAAGGTTCCTCCCGCGGCCGAATCCAACAAGTTCCGCGAGGTAAAGTTCAAGCCTGCATAAAAAGTTTGGATAACCATCCAAGTAGTCAAACCATGAGTAGGGCAGTTCTTGACAAGAGATTTCATGCGTTCCCAAGCTTGGGCAACGTGTTCATTATCTAATTGTTTAAAATTCATTATGTTACTCCTTAGTTGGATAATTTTAGCAGGGGGATAGTACTTCCCAATAAAGGCATCCTTGCACTTGTCCCAAGAATCTATGCTATTCCTAGGCAAGGATTGAAACAGATTTTAGCTCCTCCTCTCAAGGAGAAAGGAAAAATCTTAAGCTTAACAATATCACCATCTACTTCTTTGTACTTTTGCATATCACAGAGCTCAACAAAATTATTTAAGTGCAAAGCAGCATCATCTCCAGCACCGGAGAATTGATCTTCCATAACTAGGTTCAATAAAGCAGGTTTAATCTCATAAGAAGGTGCTGAAGTGGCAGGTGTAGCAATAGGCGTGCAGATAAAGTCATTGTTGTTATGACTAGTGAAGTCACACAACTTGGTGTTCTCGGTGGAACCCATAGCAGCAGCAAGCAAGATAACTATTTTTGTGATTTTTGATAAAGGACACTAGAGCAAAAACTGAAAGGTAAACTAACAAGACTAAAAAAAGCAAAGATAAAAGATAGCGTGCAACTCCCCTATCTTGAAGAGTGGAGTCCCCGGCAACGGCGCCAGAAACTTTGCTTGATGGCTTCTCGCCCCTCGTTGGTTACCCCAAGTGGAAGGTTTGAGATGTAGCGTAGCAGCAAGTTTCCCTTGGCAAAGATACCAAGGATCGAATCCCGTGAGACTCCGAGGGTCGACAAGAAGGTGTCAACGGCGCCAGAAACTTAGCGATTGACAGGACCTGCACACAGATACAAATAACTTTGCTCCCAACGAGTACAGAGAGGTTGTCAATCCCTCCGGCCTTGTTGTTTACAAAGGATCAAACACAAGAGATAGATATGACTGCAACTAGGAAATAAGAACATGAAGTAAATAGCGGGTGTGATCAGTGGTGGTAATATGGACCGGGGTCCCATGATGTTCACTAGTGATGTCTCTCTCCCAAAAGACGATAAAACAGCAAAGCGAGGTAAACAAATTACAGCTGGGCAATGGACAGGATTACGTGCGCAAACCAATGCTAACTATGCTGCAAAGAAAGGTAGAGGCTCAAAAGCATGGGCGGTACGCCAAGGCAAGTAGACCGAAATCCATCTGCATCTACTACTAATCATCCACCTTGAGATATCTATCCAGAACATCTCGCTGGTATTAAGTTGCGAATCCCACCCAAAGTGTAAACTCAAAGCAAAAGACAACTGCATTAAAAGAACTTTGCGTAAAGTAAACAATCCTTGCACCCGCAAGTACAAGCACCATTGTTTTCCCCCTTGTGGCAACAGCACATCCCCTAGACTCATGTTTCTGTCACTCAAGCTAGTCATCAGGGGGCATGAACCCACAATCAAGCATAACGCTCCCTCTTGGAGTTACTACCTACTACTTGGCCAAAGCAATAAACAGCAATGGAGAACATGCAAGAATTACTCAAGAACATAAATATAAAAGAGGTGAATCAAATATATTACTCACACACAATCTGAACATAATCTCATAATCCATCGGATCCCAGCAAACTCAGCAGAGCAGCAGCATAAAGATTACATATGTGCCTCGATCATGTAGGGCAGCTCACGAGGTCTAAACCATGAAGAACAAAGAGGGGAGGAGAACATCACATAGCTACTCATCATGGACCCATGGTCCAAGGTGGACTACTCACGACTCATCCGGGAAGCGTCCATGGTGGTGGAGAAGCTCCCGGTGGTGGTTCTCCCCTCCGGCAGGGTGCCGGGAAGAGTTCTCCTGATGCTCCCGATCTTGGAAGTGCGGCGGCGGCGGAACAGAGGCGAGATCGCGAAAAAGGGTTCCGTCCTCGAGGGTTTCGGGACGCGAGGAATATATATGCGAAGGGGGGTCACCAGAGGCGGAGAGGGGGCCCCAGGCACCCCCCTGGCGCGGCCAGGGGTGGGGCCGCGCCAGGTGGCCGCCTGGGCCACCCCTGGCTCCCCTCTGACCCCGCTTTGGTTTTTCTCGAAGCTTCCTGTACGCTGATTTTTCCTGTATTTTTCTCGGAATTTTTGGAGCACTTTTAATATGGGGGAAACCTGAAAAAGAAAAACAGCAGAAAACAGGAACTGGCACTGTGGTGCACTGAGTTAACAGGTTAGTCCAAATATGATCACAAGTGTATGGAAGTGCATAAATATCATAGCAATATCACACAAAAGAAGCATGGAGCAAGCATAAATTATAGATACATTTTGGACGTATCAATGGCTCCTTTGCGGATGCTCCAATGGATTTGTTTGCTGTAGGATATGTCTAGTTTATGTCCATGCTCCTTGCCATGATGTTTGAGTGCTGTAGGCCATTTATCTCTTGCTCCGAAGTTGCTATGTGGCTGTTAATTTCAGCTTGTGCATGTTTATTGTTTCGGGTGTAACTTTTAGCCCGTAGCTCCGTTTTGAGCAAGTCCTATATGTAACTTGTGTGTTTTTGCATGTAGATTCATATTATCCTATTGTTATCATGTTTGGAAGCATTTTGCTTGATGCATATTGTTGTGCTGTAACACTGTGCTTCCTAAGTAGGCTTTCTGTGCTTCCATAGTGCATCTGTTTTGCTTCTATAGTGCATCAGTCATGCATCCAGTAATTTTTCTGCGCATTGCATCTTGTTTGATTCGTTGCCTTGTGTTCTTGTGTTTGAGTAGAGCCAGAAGCTGAGACCGAGTACGAGTATGAGCATGAGGTTACTACCGAGGTTGAGAACGAGGACCCCTCTTACGATCCCATCGACAACTCTTCAGGCAAGATGACCGAACCCCGATAACATTACTATCTTTGCCTATTGCTAGAAGTCTCGATCTATAGTTTTGCCTCGATGCCCATGTTTTTCCCGTCAGCCTCCTATTGTAACCATGAACATGTTTAACCACCCTACCTATGCAAACCGTTGAATGGCTAAGTACGCTTCGCTCAGCCCCTCTTATAGCATTGTTAGTTGCAGGTGAAGATTGAAGATTCTTGCTTATTGTTGAAGCTTGTTGGGATATCACACTATATTAATTATTAATGAAATCATCTATATATTGGTAATGGGTGGAAGGCTAAGCCTTTTGCTTGGTGTTTTGTTCCACTCATGCCGCTAGGAACCGTATAAACTGGTGTTATGTTCCTTGATTATGCGTTCCTCACACGGTTGGGGTTATGGGACCCCCTCGATAAACCGCTAAGTGCTAAGTCTTTTCCAGCAAGTCCCAACATTGGTACTATTCGCCTAATAACTAAAAACTTGCATAGGGTCTTGCAAACCCGAGTTCTTAATCAACAACCCCGGGCCAGTGCTCCACATGAGTGTTGGTCCGAAATGGGGGTCCTGCGGGGCCACCACGAGGAAACTCGAGGATTGGTATACACCTGTAGCATCGCCCATCCGGTCGTGGCCTGAGACTAGATACGCGCGGCTATTGTCAGGGTGTCGGCACGCCGGGAGGATTTGCTGGATTAGCCTTACCTTAGTCGGAGTATCTTGAGCACGGGATTCCGAGAATACTCGGGCCTTCCCACCTTGGACTTGCGACTCCGCGGATCGTGGGCTTGTCATGGGCCAAGTTGGAACACCCCTGCATGGTTTTGAACTTTCGAAAGCCGTGCCCACGGTTATGTGGCAGATGGGAGCTTGTTAATATCCGGTTGTAGAAAACTTGACACCATGTTCCAATACACTACCAGCGTGTGTACCGTGATGGTAATTTTCCGAAAGGGATTCGGAAAGTAAACACGGTGGGGTTATGTTTGACTTGCTTTAGTTAGGATCACTTCGTGATCATCTCTCGACCGAGGCACCTTCTCTTCTCGCTCTCTTTTACGTAAGCTAGGCTAGTGCTGCTGCAGACTCTTGTTCTTTCTTCAGCCTTGTTCCACACCCAAGGCTGGGATAGTCGTGTTACCCGGGAACGAGATTGCTGAGTCCTCTGTGGCTCACAGTTACTTCACCACACCAGATGCAGGTACGATGGTGAGCTACACAGGCGATGGCACTGAGCTAGACTGGGAGTACGACGAGGAGCGTAGCCGTTACTATGTGAACTATCCGGTTGATCAGTAGAGTGTGATGGCCTGGCTTATTAGGGATGATAGACTACTCATATCAATAAGGAATTCCTTCTTTTCCGGGAGCCCATTCGGATAGAACTCCAAAGTTAAGCGTGCTCGGCTTGGAGTATTTTCAGGATGGGTGACCGACCAGGAAGTTGCTCCCGGGTGCGCACGAGTGAGGACAAAGTGCGCAGAAAAGACTAGTATTGATACTAGTCGCCAACCCGTGCGTTGCACGGGTTAGTTTATTTCATAATGCATATAGAAAAAACTCAAACTGTTTATAGCTTTTGGATCTAGCTTCGTTTCCGACATACATCAAACACCTTAAAATCCTTTATTGATACATTTGATTTGGTTTTAAATACAAAGTTAGCAAGCAAGGAGTACATTGTTGCGTCGATTATCGGTTTGTGAGAACTTCTACTCTATATGGGTTTGCATGTAGTTATTCGTGAAATCCAATCATCTCCAAGAAAACTTCTACCAGGATATCTATTGGGTGAAATGACATGTACACCATAAGAACATTTAATTACATATATTATAGCTACATCATGTACATAAATTCCCGTTGGTTGGGAAATATACCATAGTTAAATATAAAAGCGAACACTTCATTGATAAAATACAATAATGTCAGCATCTCGTATTTCCTAAAAATGGTATTCTTACAATATATGAAATGCCCAGAATTATTAAGATTTTCTTTTAGGACACATATAATTATCTTCTTACAAATGCAAGTAATTTATGGGATACAAAGTTATTTTTAACGAAATTTATTAGATCATATACTATTGGTCAAATTGATGGTAAAAGCCCACATAAATTACATGTAGTTGCTTCCAGGAATTATATTATTGGAGTTCTAACTGTCTTCCATAATAGTGTTAACTAAATCATTTTAATAGCAATGACGTCTAAATGGGAGTAGTTATTTTGAAATATAAGTTTTTCACACTGCTACCGCTGATGAATGTTTATCCCAAGCCTATTCAAATGAATATCCTAGTTAATATACTCCTCGGAGAATTAAAGGGAATACAAATTCACATCGAATTTTACTTACATAACATCAATTCAGTCATATATCACTCGTTATCTTCAAAGAGAAGTACTCGTACTGGTCGTGGTCAAATAACAATTCGAAAGTTGTACTAATATATGCATATATGTATCCTCTCATCTTTATTGTTTTCTTGTGTCTTCCACTGGAAAGTAACATGCTATAATATTTGGCTACAAAAGATTAATCTAAATACGATGCACAAAATGATAACGCAAAAGAGTCCTAAGCAAGTAACCTCATCAAGTATCGTGGAGAGAAAGAGAAAGATCTGAGTGATAACGCTGTCATCTTTCAGAAAATAAGTCAAACACGCCAATAATATTGGAAATATGTAAATGCAGTGAGGCCTGCATGAAATAAGTTGACCCCAACTTCAGTTGTAGACAACTATAGAAACTCAGTGTACATACATATAATAAGGAGGCGAAACTTACATGAGGTGAGTGTCAACCATATCAATGAACACGTACATGTCATCACCAAAGTAAATAGTGATGTTCTTTCTAACACTTCTTTTGCAAAATGTTGTCAGTGCGAGTTGCAGGGTTTTATGTGCTGACACATATCTCACATATCAAACTTGTTTTTGGTAAATATGCCAAATATAGTAGACAAAATGATTTTTGGTGCCCTCTTACATTTTGCATGTTTTAGATTAAATGAGATTTTGTGCCCTCTTACATGTTGCATGTTTTTGTGCCCTCCTAAAGAAAAAACTATATATCATGATGAGTTAATGAGATTTTTAATAAGTGATAGATGCCACTACTATGAAATAGTGCCATAAAATAAAATTATATTTTTTAGTAGTATTAGCCCGATATAATCAACAATGCAAACCAAAAATTAGTAGGTACGCAAAGAATACCAAGAAGAACAAAAACAAAATGATTCAGATATACCTATAAAACATATATACTAACATACTGGCCTACAAAGATCATGCTCAAACGTGGCACCTTACTGTTAAGTAACTTTCACATGGATTCATGACTTCTATATATGAGGGATATTTCATGGATTAATTAATAGCATAATAGTAAGATGACACAAAGGAGCTAGTCCAACACTACCTACTCTACTCCATCAGACGTTAAGATATTTCCCAAGTCAACCACATATTTTCGTCATATATATGTGTAAGCAAGCACCATAAATTAAACAACACGTCCCTACAGGCATACACGCAGTCTGATAGCCCAGCGCGGTATCGTTCCACTGTTGCGCAAACAAAGGGCAATGTTCTTGTTTCTTTTATTAAGTTATTCTATCTCCGCTGCAGACATGGTATGCCTAATTGAGAAAAAAACATGAGGAGACCGAAGTTGCCAGGATTTGAAAAGGATTTACATTCATTATATACCTGATGCAGATGGTTTTGCGTGCTAGCTTGTGGCATACATGATGGTCAGAAGCAGAAAAAGACAGTCATTCTGAGATGTAAAAATTAAATTGGATATTTTTTGTTGGCGTGTTATTTGTACCTGTGCTAAGAGGCATTCCTGGCATATTGTACCTGCACTGCACTAAAGCATTGTTGCATGTGGTGCATTCGATGGGAACAGTCAGCGCCTGTGATCTATGGTGCCTAATCCCTTTCAGTCTGGTGGTTGATCAATTTTGTTTCCACATAAGCAAAGATAGATCGGTCCATATTATACATGATTTGCTGCAGCCCTTTGCATGCCTACCTGCTTTAAACATGAGATGGAGGATAGTCAGAACGATTCAAGTAAATATGCATGGGCCAAATCAAATGAAAGAAATCAGAATGCCTCATAAGAGTGAGTAGCCAATCCATTGTCTCCTGATCAAACTCACCTGGGCCTACAAATTTCAACGAAATTACATACGAAACCATGAGCTATCATTTGCCGTAGTCTCATCTACTCCAAATCTTTCATACTGGGGAAGCTGGTGCATGTTGGTGGCCAGGAGATCGAGGACCTCACGACCATCATGGATGTGGATTTTATTTCTGCAGAACACATCAAGCATACCAATCAACCAACACGTATGTTCAGAGTCACCTTCGTTAGGCTAGATGTCTCCTAGGCAGCCTCCTTGCCGTTGCTATGACCTAGTGAGCAACACCAGCTTATATATTAGTATATTACCCATACATATACTTTCGGCACTGTATATCACATCTCAAGTATCAACTTCTGAGAAGTATGTCAGTTTCTGAAATTCATTCATTTTGAAATCACAGTAAAGGAATACAATGGATGTCGCCTGAAACTAAAAATATAAAGAAAACAACTTGTAACAGCTGAATTCGGTAGCTCTCACGTGCTCGCCTTGGCAGCCCATGTCCTAGAGAATCCACATAAGTTTAAGTGATACTTTAAAACTCTATTGCGCAGTACCATTACGGATCAAATGGCCATATCCGAATGAATTGAGGTCACTGGACCTCAAACAACAGAATCTTTACACAGATTTTAGAACCATCATAAATGAGGATTTTTATTCTGGAAAACACATCAAGCATTAGCAATTTAGCATCAAGAGTTTCTAATTAACAAACACTTTTAGGGTAACCTTAATTAGGCTAGACGTCTCCTAGGTGTCCTCCTTGCCATTGCTACCATCTAGTTAGTAGCACCAGCTCTTCTACTTCAAGAAGCTGTCGATAGTTCACGTGGGCACAACTGATGCGGCTGGGCCGCTGGGGAAGCACGATTTGCCCTAGATCGAAGGAAGATAGCATAGAAGGAATAAGGGATCGACCACTTGAGGAAGGAGACTTGAGCCAGGAAACCATCTCTCTAGTCCCTCTATGTGCGATCAGTAGATTGGCAATGGAGAAGCGAGCCAAGGGCAGGCATGGCGGTGGCATGAGGATGGGAAACTGGCAGCGTCGTTTGGCCTTCTCTTTAGATAAGAGATCGGTGGATCTGTTTAGATAGAAGTACAGAGATGGGCCTTTTTATTTTAATAAGATGCTTGGTGGTCTATCTATTGAGATCAAATAGATGCGTGCACCATATTTTTAGGCTAGATGCATGCGTGCATCGTGAAAATATAGGTTTCTGGTTGAAATAATATACAGATTTCTCGTACAATCGAGAGAGAAAGAATTGTGGTCCTTTTAGCATGTTTTTTTTTCTGAACTAAAGACTATCGGTAGATCTACACCGTAATAATTCGGACCCACCAGATTAACGGCTCCTAATTACTGATTAACGTGGGAATTTGTAGGAAGTGCCTAATTAGTATAGGTATAGATGTGAGGCCAGTCTAGATCCCGCCAAGAGTAACGACCCCCGGCGGGTGTGTCCGGGGCGTTACAAGTTGGTATTCAGAGCCGACCCTCGCGGTTACACGGATGTTTGCGGACAGTTTGCAGTCATGTTGTGCATGACATTTGTGACCCGTCGTGGCACACGGCATGGCACATGTGCTGTCCTGGAAGCACATACGGTTGTGCCAAGAGGGAACGTTCCTGTGGCCCGACGAGGACGTCGGTTCCTCTGAGTGAGGGTGTATGTGATGGCCTGGCTTATTAGGGATGATAGACTACTCATATCAATAAGGAATTCCTTCTTTTCCGGGAGCCCATTCGGATAGAACTCCAAAGTTAAGCGTGCTCGGCTTGGAGTAGTTTCAGGATGGGTGACCGACCGAGAAGTTGCTCCCGGGTGCGCACGAGTGAGGACAAAGTGCGCAGAAAAGACTAGTATTGATATGTGAGGCCAGTCTAGATCCCGCCAGGAGTAACGACCCCCGGCGGGTGTGTCCGGGGCGTTACATAGAGCTTCTACTAGGATTCGATCTAGACCTGTGGTTTAATGTTATGTTTGGTATCTTGTCATTTGGATCTTTACCATTAGATGGGCTGTGATGTTTATCTGAATGATGTTTGAACATGTAATGTATTTGGGTGACGTGGCCAGTGTAAGCCAACTATCTTTTCAGTTTTCCATCCCTATTTTTACATGAGTTGTGCAAAGGTACCAAACTTGCGATCATTCCAGAATGGGCTTATATCTTTAAGTCGTGCCTCGACACGTAGGAGACATAGTCCCATCCTGGGCATTACATATGTTTTCATGAATATATATGAGTTCTTGATCCTATCTTGCAAGTCAATAGTCACCTACTATGTGTTATGATCCGGCAACCCCGAAGTGACAATAATCGGGACCACTCCCGGTGATGAGCGTAGTTTGAGGAGTTCATGTATTCACTAAGTGTTAATGCTTTGGTCCGGTAATCTATTAAAAGGAGGCCTTAATATCCCTTAGTTTCTAATAGGACCCCGCTGCAACGGGAGGGTAGGACAAAAGATGTCATGCAAGTTCTTTTCCATAAGCACGTATGACTATATTCGGAATACATGCCTACATTACATTGATGAACTGGAGCTAGTTCTGTGTCACACTATGATATAACTATTACATGAGGAATCGCATCCGACATAATTATCCATCACTGATCCAATGCCTATAATCTCATTGTCACAATATAGAGGAATATTCTTGACCTCGATGCCATAATCCTCTAGAGTCTGCTTCATCCATAATAACTGAGTGCAACAAGAGCCAACAATAGTAAATTCGACCTCAGCCGTAGAAAGTGATACACAGTTCTGCTTGCGGGAAGACCAACATACCAAAGACCTACTCAGGAAATGACATGTCCCCGAAGTAGATTTCCTGTCAACCAAGTCACCTGTGTAATCTTAGTCCGGATATCCAATGAGATGAAACTATGCTCCCTTAGGATACCATAAACCTAAGGTGGGGGTGTGAGCCAAATATCTCAGAATACGCTTGACCGCTTGGTGATGCGATTCTTTTGGTGCAGCTTGAGAGCGAGCCCACATGCAAACACTTAACATGATATCAGGTGTGGATACACATAGATTAAGAAGAGAACCGATAATCGTGCGATATGCCTTCTGATCATAATCCTTACTGTACACATCAGCATCTAGCTTACCATTCGTGGGCATGAGCATTTTGTAGCCCTTCAGTTTGGAATCTTGCATTTTGAACTTCTTCAGGCATTCTTTGAGATATTTCTCCTGAGAAATGAAAATTCCATTTTCCTCTTGAAGAATTTGTAGCCTGAGGAAAAACTTGAGTTCACCCATCATAGACATTTCTTAATTATCGGACATCATTTTCCCGAACTCTAAGCTGCAATCATTGTTAGTGCACCGAAAGATGATATCATCCACATATATGTGGCATACAAATAGATCATCATCAACAGCATGAGTGAAAAGAGTAGGATCAGTGGATCCTGACTTGAACCCTTTTTTAAGAAAAAACTTCTTCAAAGTGTCATACCATGCTCGAGGGGCTTGCTTCAGCCCATATAGAGACTTTTTCAACCCGAAAACTTGTTAGGAAACTGAGGATTTTCAAAGACAGGTGGCTTCCTAACACAAACTTCCTCATCAATTACACCATTGAGGAAATCACTTTTGACATCCATTTGGTAAAGCAAGATATCATTGAAATTTGCATAAGTGAGAAGAATACAAATTGCCTCAAGGCGTGCAACATGAGCATATGTTTCACCGAAATCAATACCTTCTACCTGTGTGTACCCTTGAGCGACAAGGCGAGCTTTGTTTCTCACCACTATGCCATTTTCATCTCGCTTGTTGCGAAAAATTCATTTGTTAACCAATTCCCAAACATCATTCAGTTCGAATTGCACCAACTCCTCTTGCATAACATTCATCCAATCGAGATCATTCATGGCTTCTTCGTACTTGGTAGCTTCCGCCAATGAGACAAAGGAGAAACTTCCACAGTAGTTAGCCAAATGAGTGCATGCACGAGTTGTTGGTCGATAACCTGTATTCTCAAGTTCTTCGAGAATTAATGAGGGATCAACTCAATTTGCCACTCGTGGATGAGGGTTTTCATCATGGTGGCTTTCATTAATTTCATCAGTATCATCATTTGTTTTGCCATTCCCTTCAGGATTGCCATTTTGACCGACATTAGGAATCTGATTGCCATTTGTGTTTGGAGTAGCATTTTCTTCAGCAGTGGCTTGAAGAGTTCTGCTTCGAGTTATGGGAGCATCATCATCAGAGGACTCAGGTGCATTTCCTTCAACTGGCTTGACGCTTCCAATAGCCATTTGCCGAATAGCATCCGAAATCGATGGTTCATCTATCACATTTGGCTGGTCCTCTTTTTGAGAGCCGTTAGATTCATCGAACCGCACATTTACCGTTTCCATAACTTTACCGTGGTGAGAGTTATAGACATGATAAGTATGCGAGTTTGAGCCATAACCAAGAAGAAAATCTTCATGTGCCTTAGGTGCAAAGTTGGAAGAATGATTCATATCAAGAATGTAGCAAGGCGCACCAAAAACACATAAATAAGACATTTGGTTTCTTGCCAGTGATAAGCTCATATGAAGTTTTCTTGAGGAACTTGTGAACATACACACGATTGATAACATGACTCGCGGTATAACCACGACCACCTATGGGACGGAGGTCCCTTTTGGTTCGGCAAGGGGATGGGCACGTTGCACAAAGAGCGAAGAAGCATAGAGCTATGTGTCAGGGATCACACGGGCATTTTTTAACCAGGTTCGGGCCGCCGTGAGGCGTAAAACCCTACTCCTACTTTGGTGGATTGATGGTGGAATGGTGGAAAATGGATGTGCCCCTCTTGCCCGGCATGGTTGCCTTGGGGTGATAGCGGTGGTGCGTATGAGTGTATGCGGGTTCGAATGGCCGAATCCTTTCTACAGTTGCCATGGGCCTCCTTTTATAGGTTAAGGGGTCACCACAGTGACAAATTAGTCTTTCCAAGATGATTAGATAGAAAACAGTGCTATCATACCTAACTCTGCAGCTGACAGAGTGCATCAAATGCACCGCTTAGTGTCACATCACAACTCATCCGGCAAGGCTTGCCGGGCTGTTTCGCCAGCTGCATTCCTGCTCACTTGACACATCTCTGGACGTGTGTCATTTGGTGGTTCTGGTGGTAGGAGATGGCTGCCACATAGCAAGAGGCGTCCAATAAGCCACCTTGGAGCTTGACACCACACTGATCAGTGATGGGCGTCGCTCCGGGGTGGAGTTTTACTCTTGCGTGCCCCGGCAACCCTGCCGGGGCAATCTTGGTGGCTTGCTGTCGGGAGCATCCAAGAGGAATTGTGGATCGCCGAGTGACCAAGTCTGTGAAGGTTTGGAAGTCACATGTGAAGACTTACCACGAGTGATTGGCCGAGGTCTGTGTGACCTTAGCTCAAGGGGAATACAGTGAGGACTTGGTGTCTTGGACTGTGTGTCCAGGACTGTGTGTCCAGGACTAGGTGTCCGGGATCGTGTGTCCTCAGGTTTAAATACCTAGCCGCCCTAACCAGACGTACAACTGTCACAACAGTTGGGACTGGTCAAACAAATCATTGTCTTCATCAAGCCTACTGGTTCTATTTCCTCAACCCTCCATTTACTCATTCATGTGTTGATGAACTTGATCTGTACTGTTTGAAGACTTTGGCCAAAGACTTTCTCTATTTCCTCAACCCAATTTCTTCAGTCCTCAGTCCTCAGCCTGCTTATCCTGTTTACACGCTACTTGTACTCTGTGCTTGTTTTCATTTCATCATGATGACCATGCTACTGTCTTGTTATGCTTGCACTTGAGTATCTATCCCGCTTCTAAGTAGTTTGTTGCTTAGGAAATTCCTCAGCTAGAATTTCCTCAGCGACGAATTTGTAAAAATCGCTTATTCACCCCCTCTAGTCGATATAACGCACTTTCAATTGGTATCAGAGCAAGGTACTCCCTTGTTCTATGTGACTTTGGTTTAACCGCCTGGAGTTTTAGTTATGTCACCTGTAAGTATGATCAAAGTCTCGGCTGGGTGTCCTACCTTTGATGGGATGGACTACCCCAACTGGAAGAACAAGATGCGCATGCATCTTGAGGCAATTGACAACGATCTTTGGTACGTTGTGGAAACCGGTGTTCCATCCGTCTCACCTTCCGTGAACGCTGCTGATGTGAAGAAATTCAAGCAACTCGACTCTCAAGCGAAGAATATCATATGTGGCCATCTGAGCAAAGGTAGTATGGCAGGGTGAGTGCCTTGGAGACTGCAAATCTTATCTGGGACGGCTGTCCAAGGTCAATGAGGGAGTCTCAACTCAACGTGACTCTCGAGTTGATGTTATTTGCAACCTCTTCAACCGCTTCAAGAGTCTTGACAATGAAAATGTTCAGCAAAGCTTCGATCGCCTCACTGACATCTCAAACGAGCTACATGCACTTGGTGCTACAGACATCACAGACCACGAGGTGGTGAAGAAACTGCTAAGATCACTTGACTCCTCATTCGACACTCTGGCACTGATGATTCATGAGCGTGGAGACTACAAGTCACTTGATCCAGCTGATATCCTTGAGAGGCTAAACACTCATGAGTTCCAACAAGCTGAGAAGAGAGATCTCTATGGTCCAAGCTATGGTAGATCACGTGCACCGAAGGCCAAGGCAGTTTCCTCATCTGAAGGTGAAGATTTTGATAGCAGCCTTGGCGATCTTGAAGAATTAAGTCAGGAGCTGGCAATGCTCGTGAGGAAATTTCAGAAGTTCTCAAGACATGGTCGCTTTGGAAGATCTTCAAGAGGTGATGATGTGAGATCCGATTCCTGATGTCACGACTCCAAGAAGAGGACTTTCCACAAATGCAAGAAACCGGGTCACTTTATCACTGACTGTCCTCAGTGGGCAAAGGAATCGAAGAAGAATAAATACAAGGATTACAACTCAGATGACTCGAAGAAAAAGAAGAAATCTTCAAAGTCCTCATCATCAAAATCTTCAAAGTCTTCCTCCCACAAGAAGAGCAGTTCCAAGAAAGCTCGGGCATTCATTGGCAAGGAAATGGATTCAGCTGAATCTGAAGAAAATGAGGAAGAGGAGGAATATGAGGAATCAGACTCTGGTGTGGCGAGCCTGGCTCTCGCTACCACATTTGTCAGCAAGTCCATCTTCAACACTGGTGAAAATGACTTCCCCGACACTACTGACGACGGCAACGATGACTACGCTCCCACCTACTGCTTCATGGAAAAAGGTGCCAAGGTACTCAACCGTCCCTCGTCTGATTCTAGTGTAGATGAATCTGATGAAAACCTCAAACCTAGCTATTCCAAACTTGCTAAAATTGCCATAAAACAGCAAAAAGCCTTTGATAAGGTTCAAAATATGCTAGAAAGAAGAGATGACCTGTTGGGTGAGGAATTGGATCGATTTAAAATCTTGACTGAGAATCTTCAGAGACTTTAGTCCAAGATTGATAACCTTCAGGATAATCATAACACTCTCTTATCTGATCATGAGAAGCTTTCCTATCTTCAAAGAAAGCAAGATCTTGAGAAGCTAAGTGAGAGTTATGAAGATCTTCAGAAGGAACGCGATTCATTGCTTTCTCAACAGATCAGCTCAGCTAAGGAGGAATTCATTCCACCATGTCTAAAATGCATTGAACGTGAAACTGCAAATTCCTCACTTGAAAGTTCAAATGCTTCTACTGTTACAAATTCTTCAACTGTTTATGTGGTGACAATTTCCTCAACTGAGGAAAACACTGATGCTACTGACGAAAATGCAGGGTTGAAGAAATTGTATGTGACATGCATGTACAAAAGCCTCAAACGTCATCAGACTCTTTGTGATGTGCTTAAAAAGGAGAATCTGAATAAACCCTAGGAAAGAGGGTATTGCCCTTGAGAGGAAACTCAATGTTGATGGGACCTACTAGAAACCCGAGCAGTATCACAAAACCTCATGAGTTGCTGCAAAAGGACCTCTCGTAGATCCATCTACCTTATGTGGCTTTACTTGTGAATCTTCACATTCTTCAGATGAGTCATTTGACTCCAACTATAAACTGTTCAAAAATTAGAATGGTGAAGTATTTGATAGATATGTTGGAACTAACTGCAGGAATGGTCCCCCTATGTCGTGGAATTGTCACGGCAGATGTCCTAAGGAAAGGACTTAATTGTGGAGCCATAGCGACGTGGTTAGCTTAATGGAGTTAAAACGGTACAAAGGACACACATAGTTTATACTGGTTCGGCCCCTTGCGGTGTGGGTAAAACCTAATCCAATTTGAGGTGATATTGCTAGGGTTTCGATTGCTTGGGAGCGAAATACGCTAGCCTGGCTTTCGATCTGTTGTTTCTTGCCCTAAGCCGATGTCGGGTCGTCCCCTTATATACACGGGTTGACGCCATGCGGCTTACAGAGTCCCGGCCGGCTCATACAATCGTGTACGGCCTGGTGACTCATCGTTACATGCCTTACAGTACAAGTTAAACATACATGGCGGTTTACACTTACGGGCTTTAAGCCACTCTGGGCTTTGGGCCCTTTATACATTACTCTTATTGAACCGCCATCTTCAACATGCTCCCGGGCTTGGCCCATGAACCACCATTGGGAAACCCGGCCCCTCCTGGGCGGGTCATATCAAATAGTTATATACCCCACATTAGGCACCAGGTTGATTTGAACTTGTTCATGTCAATCTTTCTTCATCTTCTCACGAGATATCATAACCCGCCATGACGTCAGTCCTTGAAATTGTGGTAACCCGCCATGACGTCACCTATTACTTTATTTTGAATTGCCCAGATCTTAACAAATCTCCGCATTTATTGAGACTCCAACAATCGAGGCGCATGTGCTGTTACATATCTGTTTTCCAGTCTCCTCAATTCCCGCGCATGATTCTTATCCACTCAGCTTATAAATAGGATCAGGGGTCCCTTTCCATTCTTCCCCTTGCCTCTTCATCTCCATCTCCTTCCTCACGACGCCTCCACACACAAGCTCCGCCGGTGCCGTCAACCTCCGTCTCTTCCTCAACAACGCCCGCGGCATCAACCTGACTTGACCAGATCTCATCTGCGCGCCGCCGCCGTTCATCAGCCCAGGTAAGTTCTCCTCTTTCTCCCTCCCTTAGATCCATTAGGGTTCCTGCAAGTTCGCCGGAGTTCGTCTTCTTCTTTCTCTGCAGTCACGATTTTTTCTTTTGAACTTAATACTCCTGTGCGCAATGGTGTTCACAGCATCTCTTTGTCAACACTGTAACATCTCATCTGCAAGAAAAAGACCGATCTAAATCCATGAATTGCATCATACTGATTTTAGGTCTACCTGTTCGTCATTTTAGCACCATAGATCCAAGTCAGAATATAAGTCTGTGGAATTTGTGCGGTAGCAGTTTAACACTCGTCTTGATCTTGATATATGTCCTCATTGCAATAGATCTCATCTGGGTCTTCTTGCTTTCTTGCCACCACTACCTTAATTTTAGGGTTTTATCTTGTTTTTCTGAACAACTGTAGATCCAAACTCATAGCTCCAATCTGTGAAACCTGTTTGTCTGAACACTTCGTAAAATCTGCTTTTTGACACCTTTTAAGCATCAGTACTTGTCATGGCGGCTTATCTCACCGGTTTACAGTTACCCACATGTCATTAGGCCCCATTTAAGACGCCATGTTGAACGCATACTGTAGTCTATTTTCCGGCTTAATGAACCAATTTTGACCCGGCAAAATATTTCCTTCTTTTAGGCTTCTTTGTTCACAATGCCGTCGAAGACAGTCACTACGTGAAACTGGGTTCCTTCTGTCGTCACCGAGGCTACCCTTGCTGATTTTGTCAAAATTGGGTATCTGCCGAAAAAATCTGTCATGCACTACTGCGCCCCTAAACCGGGCGAAGAGAGACCTCATCCAAAGGACGATGAAGTTATTGTCTTTACTGATCATATGAACCGAGGCTTTTCACCATTCGGCTCTAAGTTCTTCCAGGACGTTCTGCACTTCTTTCAGCTCCATCAACAAGACATCGGATCCAACTCCGTGTCAAACATCTGCAACTTCCAAGTCTTCTGCGAAGTGTACCTTCAAGAGGAGCCCAGCATCAAACTCTTCAGAGAGTATTTCTATTTAAACTGCCAAAATGAGTTCACAAACGGACCCAACTAGGAACTTGGAGCCGTCTCAATTCAACGAAGAAGAGATGTTATTTTCCCCTATGCTGAACTGCCGAGTCACCCCAAAGATTGGAATCAAACATAGTTTTATTGCAAAGACGCCTCTCCGGCTGATGAGAATCCATTGTCGTTTTATCGTGTCCAGCATCTGGACCCAAAGCACCCTCTTGCTGTAAAACTTACTGATGCGGAACGTAAAAAACTTGCTCCCACTTTTGCAAAGGTCAAAGCCCTATCGGAAAATGGGCTAACCGGAATTGACTTGGTCCGGTGCTGGGTTTCTTGGCGGATCATTCCCTTGAGTTGCCGGTCCGGCTTAATGTGTACTTACACTTGTGAGACCAAAGATCCATTACGCCACAACCCCTTCGACTTAACTGAGGAAACAATTACTGAAATGACGAAAACCCTTCTGAACAAAAGCCCGGGAGACTGCAGCAAAGTGGGTCTAAACCCTTTTTGCAAGCTTAACCCGGCACCAGATGTGAGTCTTGATTTTAACCTTTCTTACTTTATTGTTTGATTCTCCTATCAACTCAACCTTGCTGACTCTCATAGGCTAAGTCGGCTTTCTGGAAGAAAACATATGATCACGAGGCTGCCAAAAAGGCCAGAGCTGTCAAGAAAGGCGCTAAGAAGACCGTGAAAAAGAAAAAGAAGAAACCAAGCGCTTCTGACTTGTTTGAACTGAACGACAACTCTGAGTCGGAGGTAGCTCTTGACTCTCTTGGCTCCTTTTTCAACTATTTTATTGACACTGATTATTGCCAGGACGATACGGGGGCCAGCCAGGCTGTTGATGAAGAGGTAATTACTATATCCTCCGGCTCAGAAACCTTGCCAAGACAGAAAATTCGACGAGTAACCCGGAAAGTAGGATTTTCACACCCTTTAGCTCATTTGGATCCTCACTTTCTTTTGAAGCAACAGCAGCACGAGAACCGACGTCAGACTAGGAACACAGGAGATGAAGAACTGTCCTCTGGCTTACAGAATACCCCGGTCCGACGGAAACGTCAAAATGAGGTCCTTCCGCACTTAAACTCTTTTTACCCACTGACGGGTCCCATTCGCCAGCCACTGAACTCTTTCGATTCAAACTACGAGGAGGTCTCTCGCTCTTCGTTTGGCGATTCATCTCAGACTCAACTACCAGCTTTCAAGACTGCCCCTGAGTAACAATTTATTCCTTGTTCGGCTCTTCCTTATATCTTTATAACTTTGTACTAACTTATCTTAACCCGTGCAGTGGCCAAGCTAAACCCTGTAAGAGAGCAAAGGTGAGTAAGCCGGCGACTGATCCAAAAATAATTGAGACGGAGCAGCAAGTCTTAGTGACAGATGCTGAAAAGCCAACGGAGGGACCTACTCACAACGCTCCTCCTGAAATTCCTGATGTCTCTCTTGACCATGCCAATATCACCTCTGTAACTGCTGAACCATCAATGCCAACTAAGCTGGTAGAGAAACAGACTGAAGATGTGATAATTACTGGCACCGGCTTTAGAAAACCTAGCAATCCAACTGTTCTGGCCAAACACACCGCAAAACAGGAACTTGTTGAGAAGCGGAAAGTAAGGTTTGACATGAGTCATTATGCATAGCTGAGCAGCAGTGAAGTGCTTTCCGGCTATCTTAGTCAAGTCCACAGCAACCGTGATCTTGAAATTGACATGGTGAAGCAGATGCATAAGAAATTTGAGGTATGAGTCTTCACTAAATCATATATATCCTTTCAGCCCCCAAGTCTATTGGATATGATAGAATTGAATATGCTGTAGACTTAGAATGGCATGAGTATTTTGAATAGAATCTTTCCATAGTCGGCACACCTCATGATAGGAAATCTGACTTTGATGAACTCTGCACGTGTAGCCCCCAAGGGTTGGCTTAATCAGTGTGAATGAGTCGGTCCTATTCATTGTTATGCATTTCTAGAATTTGCCTATATACCCTTCATGAGTCGGTGGTCAATGTTTATAATGCCACCGGGTTAGCATAAATGAATGATAAGAGAGAAGCAATATGCATTAGCCCCCAAGTGCCAAGTACTATTTCTTGCAAAGTGCTTGGGACTTTAGTGATATGAACCGGCACATAAAGAATGTTTCGGTAGCCATTAGCCCCAAACTGCCAAGTGTTATTGCTTGCAAAAGGCTTGGGACTTCAATTCTTGTAACCCGGTTAATAATGTGTTTCGTAACTCCTTGTTTATACAAGATACCACTTCTGAATTGCAATTACAGCTAGATGATGCAAAGAGTCGGCTGAAGTTTCAAGAATCTGAGACCCAGAAGGCTGTATCGAAATTTCAATTTAGTCTGCCTGAAACGGAAGAACTGAAAGCCAAGTTTGAAACGGAGAAAGCTGCTTGGGCTGAAGAAAGAAACGCCTTGGTACAGCGAGCCGAAAAAGCAAAAGCAACTCTTGAAGAGGTGACCACTGAGCTCACCGGCTTAAAGAACCGTGTATCTCAAATGGCTTCAGCTATCTTTGGTAAGCCGCCTTGTTGAAAATTGAATCTTTCATTTGGTAACATAAATCGCTGCTAACCAATTTATGACTCATGCAGGCCGCAGGAGCAGCAATCTTGCCAAAGAGACACTTGTTCACCTTAAAGTTGCTTATACACTTGTTGAACAGTTATATACTGGAGCTCAGCGCACATTGGTTACCGTCTCTCCATCCAACCAGACACCAAATCTTTTAATAGATATCTTGAGGAAACTTGTTGTGCTGCCTGTCAGGATTGATGAAATGAAGCGGTCATCTGCGAGAGCCGGTGCCGTAACAGCTTTAAGCCGGGCTAAGGCGTGGCTACCAGGGTTAGACCCAGCCGACTTAGCCACTGGCTGTCCAATTCTAAAGGAAGATGGCACAACTTTTGATCAAAAAGACTTTGCTGCCTGTGTCAAAGATATCCGCCCTCTGGCCAGCCTGAGTGCCAGTGAAATGGATCTGTCAAGATATGAGCCGGCTTACAGTATAGAAAACCAGAAGATGCCCACTCCAGCTTACAAAGTGATGGAGCCAATCCCTCCAATCAGTAAGCATACTTTCGTCCCTGAAATTGATCCGTCTGAACTTATCGATGATGAAGCTGAATTTGAAGCTTTGGTTGGCATCAATTGGTCGTCACCGAACTTTCAGATAGAGGAGGACGAAGAACCGAAGAAGGGTAATCCAGAAGCTTCAAGTTAGGAAGATTGAACCGCTGGGTGGTTTACATGCTTGATCCTTTAAGAAACACTTGATTTTGTCTGGCTCACAGAGTCTTGTAATAGGGTAGTAAAACTTTAATCTGTCGTGCCATTGTGCACGGTTCTGCTTCTACATAATACTATTGATCTACCAGTTGTAGAAACACCACTTTATGCTTATGACAGTGCTGACTTATGTAGATCAAATTAGTCCTTAGCCTGCACATAAACAGATAACAAGTGCCCTGGCAGTTTACCGCCGGGTGGGTCATGTTGCCCGACCGATGCCACTAGGGACAAATAGTCCATAACCAGGGCCGGCCTAATTACCATATTTAATATCATTGCGAAAAATTATCGTACCTGTAGTGTATGTTTAGAATGCCGGCTTGTCAGCTTCAAGCAGTTAGAGCTTTTAGAGCTATTGCTCTAAATACAAGATTATCGCCCTCTGGTGGCTTAGAGTCGATTATCAGGACGGGTTGTAGAAACCCAGAGAGGCTTCAAATATGAGCCATTAAGTAGAGGCAGCTTGGCCTAACTTGCAAAAAACGTACGGCAAAAGAAAAAACCCACAAATAACAAAAACCAAAGAAGAAGATATCAAAAAACACCCAAGGCTTTTGCAGGCCGCCAAGCCAAAGGTTCTTCTTCAATGAAACTAGCCTGTTGGCCACTGGAAGGTACACGCTTGCTATGAACCGGCTCTCACAGTACCAATCGACATTTGAACCTAGACAAGTGCAGGTCTTTGCTTTAAAGATAGACTTGTCTAGAGTGTGTGGGGTCAGAGTTGCATCTTGCATCATAGGCCGATTTATCCAAGTTTCAAGGAAGGCGGCATTTTGAGCCTGGATCTATCCTGACTATCTGTCAGTCGTGCTCTCACATGACAGCCGGCGTTTGAACCTTAGCAAGCTCACGTCTTTGGTCGAATACGCCATATAAGAATGATCGCCAAGAGTTCGCCGGGCCAATCAGGATGACTTGATGGAGTTGAAGCAGCTGGGTACAGGTAGGATGACCCACAGGTTATGTCCTCTTTGGTCGAATACGCCTATGTTTGAACATAACCCGGTCAAATGGGTAGTAACGCTGTGTTCTCTTTGCTCGAATACGCCTATGTTTGAACAGGAAGCCCCCAAGTGACATACTTACGAATTGTTCTCATTGAGGACCTATGTTTGAGCTGTGCTATGCATCCAACTCTCTTTGGTCCCTGCAATTTGGGCGCCAAGCCTCTTAAGTAAACATGTAGGATGATGACAAATACTCAGCTTCGAGGAAGTGAAAACGACAGAGGCCCCAAATTATCAGGGATGCCGGCTTTATTATATTGTTCTAGTATTTACATCATCAAACTATGTACATCATGAGAGACGATGGCTCAAGTATAGTAAGGCCGGAGATGAGCAATATTCCACGACCGACAGGTCTCCTCCTCTGATGTGCGTGAATCTTTGTGCTCCCGAATGTCAATCAGATAGTATGACCCATTATGCAGATTCTTGCTGATCACAAGAGGTCCTTCCCAAGGCGGTGATAGTTTATGCATACAAGTTTGATCTTGGATAAGCCAGAGTACTAAGTCGCCTTCTTGAAAAGTTCTGGTTTTGACCCGACTGCTATGATACCGTCGTAAATCTTGCTTATAAATTGCTGAACGAACCGTTCCAAGATCACACTCTTCATCCAACAAGTCCAATGCATCCAGACGTGCCTTCTCATTATCAGCTTCAACATAAGCCGCCACTCGAGGCGAATCATGATGGATATCACTAGGAAGAACCGCCTCAGCTCCATAGACTATGAAGAAACGTGTGTAACCTGTAGATCTGTTGGGTGTTGTATTGATGCTCCATAACACTAAAGGTAACTCCTCCACCCAACAACCCGACGTTTTCTTCAAAGGAACCATAAGCCGGGGCTTGATGCCTCGCATAATCTCTTTATTAGCCCGTTACGCTTGACCATTAGATTGGGGGTGAGCCACGGAGGAAATATCAAGTCTAATATGCCCGCATTGACAAAATTCCCTCATAGCACCTGCTACCTCTTGAGCTTGCGTTGTATTCCCTCGAAGAGGAAAGGGAGATGCAGCACAATAGCGTAAGTATTTCCCTCAGTTTTTGAGAACCAAGGTATCAATCCAGTAGGAGACCACGCGCGAGTCCCTCGCACCTGCACAAAAAAATAAGAACTTCGCAGCCAACGCGATAAGGGGTTGTCAATCCCTTTATAGTCACTTACGAAAGTGAGATCTGATAGAGATGATAGTTAATATTTTTGGTATTTTTAGTTTAATAGAACAACAAATAAAAGCGGTAAAAGTAAAGTAGATGTAGATTGATATGTTGAGAATAGACCCGGGGGGCATAGTTTTCTCTAGTGGCTTCTCTCATGATAGCGATATTCTACGGCGGGTAAACAAATTACTGTCGAGCAATTGATAGAAAAGCGAATAATTATGAGACTATCTAGGCATGATCATTGTATATATGCATCACATCCGAGACAAGTAGACCGACTCCTGCCTGCATCTACTACTATTAATCCACACATCGACCGCTATCCAGCATGCATCTAGTGTATTGAGTTCATAAGAACAGAGTAACGCCTTAAGCAAGATGACATGATGTAGAGGGATAAACTCAAGCAATATGATATAAACCCCATCTTTTTATCCTCGATGGCAACAATACAATACGTGCCTTGCTGCCCCTACTGTCACTTGGAAAGGACACCGCAAGATTGAACCCAAAGCCAAGCACTTCTCCCATTGCAAGAACTATAGATCTAGTAGGCCAAACCAAACCAATAATTCGAAGAGACTTTAAAGTATATTATGAGCATACATAAAAACTTCAGAGAAGAGCCAAATATATTTCATAGATAACCTTGATCATAAACTCACAATTCATCTAATCTCGACAAACACACCGCAAAAAGAGATTACATCGAATAGATCTCCTGGAAGACCGAGGAGAACTTTGTATTGAGATCCAGAGAGAGAGAAGAAGACATCTAGATACTAGCTAAGGACCCAAAGGTCTCTGGTAAACTACTCACAACTCATGGTGAGGGCGATGATGATGATGATGAAGGCCTCCGTGATGGATCCCCCTCCGGTGGACCTCCGGAACATGCTTCAAGATGGGATCTCCACGGGAACAGAAGGTACGGTGGTGGAATTAGGGTTTTCTCTTGTTCACGGTGTTTCTGGGGTACGTAGACTTATATAGGAAGAAGGAGGGCACCGGGGGACGCTCGAGGGGGCCACGAGGCAGGGGACGCGCCCTGGGAAGGGGGGCGCGCCCCCACCCTCGTGGGCCAGCCCTCCGTCCCCTGACGTGGTTCTCAAGCTCCGCGTGCGTGATTTTATCCAAAAATATCTCTCGCTAAGGTTTCATTCCGTTTGGACTCCGTTTGATATTCTTTTTCTGCAAAACCCTGAAACAGGCAAAAAGCAACAATCTGGACTGGGCCTTTGGGTTAGTAGGTTAGTCCCAAAAATGATATAAAAGTGAATGATAAAGCCCATTAAACATCCAAGACTTCATAAATAATAGCATGTAACAATAAAAAATTATAGATACGTTGGAGACGTATCAAGCATCCCCAAGCTTAATTTTTGCCTGTCCTCGAGTAGGTAAATGATAAAGAAAGAATATTTGATGTGTAATGCTAACCAATATAGTTTTTCAATGTAATTCTCTTAATTGTGGCATGAATGTTCAGATCTGAAAGATTCAAGATAAAAGTCTATATTGACATAAGAAATAACAATACTTCAAGCAATACTAACAAAGCAATCATGTCTTCTCAAAATACTATGGCTAAAGAAAGTTATCCCTACAAAATCATATAGTGTTGGATATGCTCCTTCATTATCACACAAAAATATTCATATCATGCACAACCCCGATTTCAGCCAAGCATTTGTTTTCATACTCTATCTTTTCAAACCTTTCAACTTTCACGCAATACATGAGCGTGAGCCATGGACATAGCATTATGGGTGGAATAGAGGTGGTTGTGGAGAAGACAAAAAGGAGGGAGATAGTCTCACATCGACTAGGCGTATCAACGGGCTATGGAGATGCCCATCAATAGATATCAATGTGAGTGAGTAGGGGTTGCCATGCAACGGATGCACTAGAGCTAAATATGAATGAAAGCTCAACAAAAGAAACTAGTGGGTGTGCATCCAACTTGCTTGCTCACGAAGACCTAGGGCATTTGAGGAAGCCCATCGTTGGAATATACTAGCCAAGTTTTATAATGAAAATTCCCACTAGTATATGAAAGTGACTAAGCATGAGACTCTCTACAATGAAGAACATGGTGCTACTTTGAAGCACAAGTGTGGAAAAAAGATAGTAGCAATTGTCCCTTTTTTGGGCTTTCTTTTTTTATTTGGCCTTTTTTTGTGGAGGGGCTTTATAGATTTAGCCTTTCCACCCATGGGACAATACTCTAATAATGATGATCATCACACTTTCATTACAACTCAATATTACAACTCGATACTACAACAACAAAGTATGACTCTATATGAATGCCTCTGGCGGTGTACCAGTATGTGCAATGAAACAAGAGTGACATGTATAAAAATTATGCATGGTGGCTTTGCCACAAATACAATGTCAACTACATGATCATGCAATGGCAATATGACAATATGAAGCGTGTCATATGAACGGGACGGTGGAAAGTTGCATGGCAATATATCTCGGAATGGCTACGGAAATGCCACGATAGGTAGGTATGGTGGCTGTTTTGAGGAACAATATGGTGGTTGTTTTGAGGAAGGATATATAGTGGGTTTATGGCACCAGTGAAAGTTGCGCGGTACAAGAGAGGCTAGCAATGGTGGAAGGGTGAGAGTGCGTATAATCCATGGACTCAACATTAGTCATAAGAACTCATATACTTATTGCAAAAATCTACGAGTCATCAAAACAAAGCAATCAACGCATGCTCCTAGGGGGGAGGTTGGTAGGAGTTAACCATCGCGCACCCCCGACCTCCACACAAAGGTTGGCACTCTACAAATACCTCATGCTCTAACTCCGTCACATAGCGGTTCACCATACGTGCATGATACGGGAATCACTAACCTTAACACAAGTATTCCTCAATTTCATAATAACTCCACTAGCATGACTCTAATATCACTATCCTCATATCTCAAAACATTTACCAAGCATCCAACATCTCATTCTATTCAATGCACTTAGTGTGATTTTTTTACTACATTGACATTGGATGTCTATCATGTGAAGACTAGTTTCTTTAGCCTAAACACATTACCATTCTGTTTTAATAGACTCCCAAATAGATATAAGCGAAGCATTATAGTTCAACAATTTCTACAAAATATTACCACCAATGTGCTCTAAAAGATATAAATGAAGCACTAGAGCAAAAACTATTCAACTCAAAAGATATAAGTGAAGCACATAGAGTGTTCTAATAATTTCTAGGCCATATTTAACTCTCTCAAATAGGTGTGTCCAGCAAGGATGATTGTGGCAAACTAACAAGCAAATACTCAAATTATACAAGACGCTCCAAGCAAAACACATAACATGTTGCGAATAAAAATATAGCTCCAAGTATAGTTACCGATGGATGAAGACGAAAGAGGGGATGCCTTCCCGGGGTATCCCCAAGCTTAGGCATTTGATTATCTTGAATTTACTTGGGGTGCCATGGGCAACCCCAAGCTTAGGCCTTTGCTACTCCTTGTTCCATAGTCCATCAAAGCAACACTCAAAACTTGAAAAGTTCACAACACAAAACTTAGACAAAAATTCTCGTGAGCTCCGTTAGTATAAGAAAGCAAACCACTACTCAAAGGCGCAGAAATGAATTCATTCTTTGTTTATATTGGTGTTTAACCTACTGTATTCTAACTTCTCTATGGTTCATATCCTCCAATACTTCTCATAGATGCATCAGAATAAGCAAACAACACACGAAAAACAGAATCTGTCAAAAACAAAACAGTCTGTAGTAATCTGCAGGTTTCGCGTACTTCTGGAACCCCCAAAAATTCAAACTAAATTGGTAAATGCGGAATTTGTCTACCAATCATCTGCAAAAATAATAAACTAAAAAGCACGCTCCAGTAAAATCTGAAGACCACTTTAGCGAGCGCTAACGATTCTGTTTTTCACAGCAAGATCACATAAACTTCACACAAGTCTTCCCAAAGGTTCTACTTGGCACAAACACTAAACAAAACATGAAACCACATCTAATAAGAGGCTAGATGCAATATTTGTTCCCTAACAGCAACAAAAACAAAAAAGACAAAAAATTGGGTTGCCTCCCAACAAGCGCTATCGTTTTACGCCCCTAGCTAGGCATGATACAAAATAAATCTAGGTATTGCTATCTTTGGAAGGCAATCCATAAGTGGCTCTCATGATAGATTCATGTGGTAATTTGATTTTCTTTCTAGGAAAGTTTTCCATGCCTTTCCTTAATGGAAATTGAAATCTAATATTTCCTTCCTTCATATCAATAATTGCACCAATCCTTCTAAGGAAAGTTCTACCAAGAATAATAGAACATGAAGGATTGCAATCTATATCAAGAACAATGAAATCTACGGGCACATAATTCCTATTGGCAACAATAAGAACATCATTAATTCTCCCCATAGGTTTCTTAATAGTGAAATCCGCAAGATACAAATTTAAGTAACAATCATCAAGCTCATGGACCCTAGCAAATCATAAAAAGTTTTTGGGATAGTGGAGACACTAGCACCCAAATCACACAAAGCATAGCATTCATGATCTTTTATTTTTATTTTAATAGTAGCTTCCCACTCATCATAAATCTTTCTAGGGATAGAAACTTCCAACTCAAGTTTTTCTTCATAAGATTGCATCAAAGCATCAACTATGTGTTTAGTAAAAGCTTTATTTTGACTATAAGCATGCGGAGAATTTAGCACGGATTGCAACAAGGAAATACAATCAATCAAAGAGCAATTATCATAATTGAATCCCTTGAAATCCAAAGTAGTGGGTTCATCACTATGCAAAGTTTTAATCTCTTCACTCCCACTTTTAGCAATTTTAGCATCAAGATCTAAAAACTCCGAATCATTGGGACACTTCAAAGCAGAATCATCTCCGATCCTATTCTCATCAAGATTTATGCTACAAAACAAGGATCTAATAGGAGACACATCAATAACTTTTAGATCTTCATCTTTATTTTCATGCTCTTCCGGTTTAGCAGCCATCTTATTGATCAAGGTGGAATGTTTATCCAAAATTTGGGCAATTAAGTTCTCAAGATGAGCAAACTGAGATTTCAAGCCATAAAATTCCTTAGACATACCATCAAGGTCTTTTTTCATATACCCCATAAACTTTTTTTATTCTTTAAGCTTACTTCTGAAAAAGTCATTAGGCTCAAATTGTATAGTCATAAAATGTCTAACATTATTTGCAATCCCCTCCAGCCTCTTGAGGTGAGGGTCAACACTAACAGGGAGAGCTATAGTGACAAGCAAGCAAGCAACACACGGGCAGACAAGAAGCAAGCAAATGATAAACACATGGCGGAAGAAGGGCAAATAAAACGGCAAGGGTGAAGTGGGGGAGAGGAAAACGAGAGGCAAATAAATGTAATGCGAAGGATAAGCATTTGTGATTGGGACTTGGTATATGACTTTTGCCTAAGCCTCCCCGGCAATGGCGCCAGAAATTCTTCTTGCTACCTCTTGAGCTTGCGTTGTATTCCCTCGAAGAGGAAAGGGAGATGCAGCACAGTAGCGTAAGTATTTCCCTCAGTTTTTGATAACCAAGGTATCAATCCAGTAGGATACCACGCGCGAGTCCCTCGCACCTGCACAAACAAATAAGAACTTCGCAGCCAACGCGATAAGGGGTTGTCAATCCCTTTACGGTCACTTACGAAAGTGAGATCTGATAGAGATGATAGTTTATATTTTTGGTATTTTTAGTTTAATAGAACAACAAATAAAAGCGGTAAAAGTAAAGTAGATGTAGATTGATATGTTGAGAATAGACCCGGGGGCCATAGTTTTCTCTAGTGGCTTCTCTCATGATAGCGATATTCTACGACGGGTAAACAAATTACTGCCGAGCAATTGATAGAAAAGTGAATAATTATGAGACTATCTAGGCATGATCATTGTATATAGGCATCACGTCCGAGACAAGTAGACCGACTCCTGCCTGCATCTACTACTATTACTCCACGCATCGACCGCTATCCAGCATGCATCTAGTGTATTGAGTTCATAAGAACAGAGTAACGCCTTAAGCAAGATGACATGATGTAGAGGGATAAACTCAAGAAATATGATTATAAACCCCATCTTTTTATCCTCGATGGCAACAATACAATGCGTGCCTTGCTGCCCCTACTGTCACTTGGAAAGGACACCGCAAGATTGAACCCAAATCCAAGCACTTCTCCCATTGCAAGAACTATAGATCTAGTAGGCCAAACCAAACCAATAATTCGAAGAGACCTACAAGGATATTATGAGCACACATAAAAAGTTCAGAGAAGAACCAAATATATTTCATAGATAACCTTGATCATAAACTCACAATTCATCGGATCTCGACAAACACACCGCAAAAAGAGATTACATCGAATAGATCTCCTCGAAGACCGAGGAGACCTTTGAATTGAGATCCAGAGAGAGAAGAAGCCATCTAGATACTAGCTATGGACCCGAAGGTCTGTGGTAAACTACTCACAACTCATGGTGAGGGCGATGATGATGATGATGATGAAGGCCTCCGTGATGGATCCCCCTCTGGTGGAGCTTCGGAACAGGCTCCAAGATGGGATCTCCAAAGGAACAGAAGGTACGGGGGTGGAATTAGGTTTTTCTCTCTGTTCACGGAGTTTCTGGGGTATGTAGACTTATATAGGAAGAAGGAGGGCACCCGGGGACGCTCGAGGGGGCCACGAGGCAGGGGTGCGCGCCTTGAGAAGGGGGGCGCGCCCCCACCCTCGTGGGCCAGCCCTCCGTCCCCTGACGTGGTTCTCAAGCTCCGCGTGCGTGACTTTCTCCAAAAATATCTCTCGCGAAGGTTTCATTCCGTTTGGACTCCGTTTGATATTCTTTTTCTGCAAAACCCTGAAATAAGCAAAAAACAACAATCTGGACTGGGCCTTTGGGTTAGTAGGTTAGTCCCAAAAAATGATATAAAAGTGAATGATAAAGCCCATTAAACATCCAAGACTTCATAAATAATAGCATGGAACAATCAAAAATTATAGATACGTTGGAGACGTATCAGCACCCTTGGACAGATTAGTGCCATTATCTGTTATGATATTGTGGGGAAAACCAAAATGGAAAATCAGCTTCTTGATGAATTGAACTGATGTTTCTGCATCACACTTGCTTACCAATTCTGCCTCAATCCACTTGGTAAATTTGTTCACCGCCACCAAAAGGTGGGTTTTCTTATCCTTGGACCTCTTAAAAGGCCCGACCATGTCAAGCCCCCAAGTTGCAAACGGCCAAGTTATTGGGATCATCCTCAACTCTTGAGACGGAACATGAGCACGCCGTGAAAACTTCTGACAACCGTCACATCTGCTGACCAGGTCTTGAGCATCAGCATGAGCCGTCAACCAATAGAACCCATGACGAAAGGCTTTAGCCACAAGAGATTTAGAGTCGGCGTGATGACCACAATCTCCTTCATGGATCTCTCGCAGGATCTCACAGCCTTCCTCAGGAGAGACGCAATGTTGAAATGCCCCTATAAGACTGCGATGGTGCAATTCTCCATTGACATTCGTCATTGACTTAGACCGCGGGGCTATTTGTCTGGCCAAAATTTCGTCCTCAGGTAGCTCACCCCGGGTCATGTAAGCCAAATACGGAACCATCCTGTCAGGTATAACATGAAGAGCCTCCACCAACTGTTCCTCCGGGTCAGGAATAACAAGGTCCTCCTCTGTGGGCAATTTGACAGATGACTTAATCAACACATCCAAAAATGTGTTGGGCGGCACCGGCTTACGCCGAGATCCTAACCGGCTTAAGGCATCAGCCGCCTCATTCTTCCTGCGATCAATGTGCTCAACTTGGTAACCCTTGAAGTGACCCGCAATAGCATCAACCTCTCAACGATAAGCCGCCATGAGCGGATCCTTGGAATCCCAAGTGCCAAAAACTTGCTGAGCTACCAGATCTGGATCGCCAAAGCATCTTACCCGGCTTAAGTTCATCTCCTTGGCCATCCAAAGACCATGGAGCAAGGCCTCATACTCAGCTGCATTATTAGTACAAGGGAACATTAACCGGAGAACATAAGAAAATTTATCACCTCGCGGGGAAGTTAAGACAACTCCAGCCCCCGAGCCTTCTAACTGCCTGGACCCATCAAAGCGAATAGTCCAATATGTATTATCCGGCTTTTCTTCAGGCGTTTGCAATTTTGTCCAGTCATTTATAAAATCCATGAGCGCTTGTGACTTGATGGCTGTACGAGGCACATACTTTAAACCATGGGGCCCAAGCTCGATAGCGCATTTGGCTACTCGACATGTGGCTTCTCTATTTTGGATGATATCCCCTAAGGGAGCGGAACTCACCACCGTAATAGGATGACCCAGGAAATATTGCTTGAGCTTCCGACTTACCATGAAGACCCCATATACCAGCTTCTGCCAATGCGGATACCTCTGCTTGGATTCAATAAGTACCTCACTGATATAATAAACCGGCCGCTGAACGGGATACTCCTTGCCGGCCTCTTTCCTTTCTACAACGATGGCCACACTGACAGCCCGACTATTTGCAGCTACATATAACAACAACAGCTCCTCATCAATGGTAGCAGCATGAACCGGCGGCTCAACCAATTGATTCTGAAGTGCCTCGAACGCCTCATTGGCAGCTTCACTCCAGACAAAATCATCTGTCTTCTTCATCATCTGATACAGAGGGATAGCCTTCTCACCTAGGCGGCTTATGAACCGGCTCAAAGCCACTATCCGTCCTACCAAGCACTGGACATGATTGACACACTTTTGCCTCGCCAAGGAAGTGATAGCCTTGATTTTCTCCAGGTTAGCTTCGATGCCTCACTGAGAAACCAAAAAACCCAAACGCTTGCCTGCCGAAACACCAAAGACACACTTGGCCTGGTTAAGCATCATCTTGTACACCCGGAGATTGTCAAATGTCTCTTTCGAATCGTCGATCAGGGTCTCCTTCTTTCTGTATTTAACCACAATATCATCCACATAAGCATGAACATTACGCCCGATCTGGCCGTGAAGGCAATTCTGTACACACCGCTGATAAGTCGCCTGGGCACTCTTAAGCCCGAAAGGCATAGAGACATAGCAGAAGGCTCCAAACGAAGTGATAAAAGCTGTCTTCTCCTGGTCCTTAACTGCCATCTTGATCTGATGATACCCTGAATAAGCATCCAAAAAACTCAAACGCTCACAACCAGCCGTAGCATCAATGATTTGATCAATACTAGGGAGGGCGAACGGGTCAGCCGGGCAATCCTTGTTTAAGTCCGTGTAGTCCACACACATTCGCCAAGTGCCATTCTTCTTAAGCACCAAAATCAGGTTAGGCAACCACTCAGGATGAAAAACTTCAACGATGAACCCGGCCACCAAGAGCCGGGCCACCTGTTCACCAATGGCCTTTCGTCTCTCTTCGTTAAAAGGGCGAAGAAACTGTCTGACCGGCTTATACTTCGGATCAATATTGAGAGTGTGCTCAGCGAGTTCCCTCGGTACACCCGACATGTCTGAAGGTTTCCACGCAAAGATGTCCCAGTTCTCACGGATGAACACGATGCGCGCGCTTTCCTACTTCGGATCCAGATTTGCACTGATGCTGAACTGCTTAGATGAGTCACCAAGAACAAAGTCAACTAGCTTGGTGTCGTCCGCCAACTTAAACTTCAACAAAGGGTCATGCTCTGTGGTTGGCTTCTTTAAAGACGTCATATCTGCCGGGTCAACATTATCCTTGTAGAATTTCAGGTCCTCTGTGGCACAAACTGACTCTGCGTAAGCCGCATCGCCTTCTTCACACTCCAAGGCTATCGTGCGACTCCCATGCACTGTTATGGTCCCCTTGTGACCTGACATCTTATGTTGCAGATAAACATAACACGACCTTGCCATGAATTTAGCATATGCCGGCCGCCCAAACAGAGCATAATACAGGCTGTGGATCCTAACAACCTCAAACGTTAGAGTTTCCATTCTGGCATCATATTCATCCCCAAAGGTTACCTTCAAATCAATTTTGCCCACCGGGTATGCTGACTTACCAGGCACCACTCCATGGAAAACAGTATTGGATGGTCTAAGATTCTTGTCAGCTAATCCCATACGAAGGAAAGTATTATAATAAAGCATATTGATACTGCTGCCTCCATCCATGAGCACTTTAGTGAATTTATATCCTCCAACCTGAGGTGCCACCACTAAAGCCAACTGACCCGGATTATCAACCAGGGGCGGGATCCTCACGGCTCCACACAATGGGCTGCTCAGACCATCGCAAGAAACGGGGAACTGCCGGCTCAACGACATTCACCGTCCTTTTATGAAGTTTCTGATCCTGCTTGCACAGACTTGTGGTAAAAACATGGTACTGCCCACTGCTCAGCTGCTTCGGGTTACTCTGATAACTGGACTTTTGCTGCTGATTGCCTTGATTGCTCAGTTGATTGTTACCGCCTTGATTACCTTGCCTTGGAACCCGGAACTTGAGCCGCCGCCTCCATAACCCGGACCCTGAACCGTCGTTCAGTCCATGGTTGTTCTGGATAGACTCCCTGAAGTGTCTCATAATGCTGCAATCCTTCCACATATGGGTAGCTGTCCTTTCCTTAGTTCCATGCTCGGACATGGCTGATTCATTATTTGATCAAGGTTATATCTTGGAGCCGGCCTCCCTTTGCGACGCTGGTTAAAATTCTGGGCTGCAGCGTTAGCTACAAAATCACCAGCTTTGCGCTTACCGCCACCACTCTGATTGGCCGGGTTAAACTGTTGTCCTCTCGTTTCATTGCCCTTCTTTCCCTTTCCCGTTCTTTCAACCTCAGACTTGGGGTCCTTGGTACTATCAGAATCGGCATATTTGACGAGAGCCGCCATGAGCTCCCTAAGAGGCACCTTCAAAATCTTCAAGTGAATGTCCTCATGACACCACCTGTGAAGAACAGGAACCCTAGATCAATTCTTCATATGTATCAAAATCTTCATATGGATCCAAATCCTCATATGGACCAAATTCCTCAAGTGGATCAAATACCTCATATGATCATCATCATGCTATCTCATCTGTATCACAGGGAAAGAATAAGGATTATGAATATGTGCATTATTCTTCAAATCATTATGTTCATAAGTCCTCGAAGAATTTCTCTGCTTACTCATATTCATACTCTAACCCCTCTCCTGTGAAACAAAGTGCACTTGCTTCAATGCCACCATTTTCAATTGGTGCTCACCGAATGATGAACTCTTTGCCACCCCTCCAGATGTGGGTGGTGATGAAAAAGAACTAATCTTTTATGCAGGGTCAGGTCTCCAGACGAACTTAAACATCTGAAGAATTTGCTGGAGACCTGAAAATGCTTGAAAGGACGCAAGCTAATCATGTAGAAATGATTCATTCATTTCTCACATCCTCATTCTTCATATATTGTGTTTATTGATGAAATTGATGTCATATTCTTCACTATAAAGCATATGAGTTGTAAGATGCACTAATTCTTCTACAGGATGACTCCCTCAAAGCTACTGAGTGGGTAATCGACAGTGGATGCACGAATCACATGATCGGTGACAAGAACCTACTGATGGACTCTGCTTTATCTCCATCACACCTGAAGCATATTACCTACGCTGACAAAGGAAAAAGCAAGGTATTGGGTCTAGGTAAGGTTGCAATCTCAACAGATCGACACATGGACAAAGTCATGCTTGTCGAGTCTCTCGGATTCAACCTCATGTCTGTCTCAATGCTTTGTGATCTTGATATGGTTGTTGTCTTTGGCAAATATCATTGTGGTGTAGTCCTAGAATATGACAATTCCAAAGTCTTCGAAGGCTTTAGGAGAGGATACTTGTATATTGTTGATTTCTCTACAGGACCACAGCCTGCCACATGTCTACTTGCAAAAGGTTCAGAAGGATGGCTATGGCATCGACGACTCGGTCATGCTGGCATGAGGAACTTGCACACCCTTGTGAAGAAGAAGCATATCCTTGGAATTGAGGGTGTCAAATTCCTCAAAGATCATCTTTGTGGGGCTTGCGAAGCTGGAAAGATGAACAAATCTAAGCATCCCTCGAAGACTATCATGACTACCACTCGTCCTTTTGAATTGCTTCACATGGACCTCTTCGGCCCTACTCATTACTTTGCATTCACAAATGCAGCATCTCTTTATGGCTTTGTCATTGTTGATGACCATTCTCGTTATACATGGGTGCGTATCATCACATTTAAGCATGTAGTACAAGAAATCTTCAAGCGATTTTCCTCAAGGGCCTCGATGAATTTCGGTGTGAAGATCAAGCATATTCGGAGTGACAATGGGACTGAGTTCAAGAACACTGGTCTTGATGACTATCTTGATGAACTTGGTATTACTCATGAGCTATCAGCCCCTTGCACTCCTCAGCTGAACGACATTGTGGAGCGCAAGAACATGACTCTTGTTGAGATGGCTCGCACTATGCTTGATGAATACAAGACGCCTCTTTGGTTCTGGCCTGAGACTATCAACACTGCGTGCCACATCATCAACATGGTATATCTTCACAAACTCGTCAAAAAACCTCATATGAACTCCTCATTGACAAGAAACCCAATGTGAGTTATCTCAAAGTCTTCGGTGCTAAATGTTGGGTTAGAGATCCTCATTACAATTCCAAATTTGCACCAAAAGCACATGAAGGTTTTATGCTTGGTTACGGGAAGGACCCGCACACCTACATAATCTTCATCAATCATCTCCACAAGATTGTTGAGACAGTAGATGTGCAGTTCGATGAAACTAATGGCTCGTAAAGAGAGCACCTGCCTCCTGTGATAGGTGAAATACCTCCTGAGGAATCCATAAATTTCAAAGCTACTGAAGATATCATTCCCAGTAAAGAATCAGCGGAAGAAGTCATTCCTGACAATGAAGAAAATCATTCTGGTGCTCCTAAAGAAACTGCCGCTAAAGAAAATGCTCAGCCAGACCAAAGTCGTCAGCCAACTCATCCTCGTGTTGCAAAAGAAGTGCAGATCGAGAAAATCATCGACGACATCAATGCACCAGGTCCTCTCACGCGCTCAAGAGCTTCACACTTATCTAACTTTTGTGGGCACTTTGCTTTTTTCTCTATCACAAAGCCCACCAAAGTTGATGAGGCATTTCTGGAACCTGAGTGGAATCAAGCTATGCAAAAGGAATTGTATCAATTCAAGCTCAACCATGTGTGGGAACTAGTCAAGCGACCAGATCCTCAGAAGCACAATATCATCGGCACCAAGTGGATCTATCGAAACAAGCAAGATGAAAATGGTCTTGTGGTGAGGAATAAGGCTCGTCTCATAGCTCGAGGCTACACACAAGTTGAAGGAATTGACTTCGATGAAACCTTTGCTCCTGTTGCTAGACTTGAAGCTATTAACATATTACTTGCTTATGCTAACCATCATAATATCATCTTATATCAAATGGATGTGAAAAGTGCATTCCTCAATGGTAAGTGTCATGGAATTGTCACGGCAGATGTCCTAGGGTCAGGACTTAGTCGTGAGGCCAACACATCTATGTAGTAGCTTGAGAGGGGTTGAGCGAAATCGAGAGACGTGACACAAGACAAGGATTTAGACAGCTTCGGGCCCCAGAAAACATCATCCGCTAATAGCCCTACATGTTGTTTGTGGCTAGGTCTCATTATGGTCATGAGGGAGTCACCGGTAGCCGACTCTTCTCTAGTTGTGTCTAGCCCTAGAGATTGTTTCTTGTTACCTGTTCCTCTTGGGGAGCCCTACCCCTCCTTATATATGTTGAAGGGGTGTATTACATATGGAGTCCTAGTATGATTAGGACTAACTTATCTTCTATTAAAAATGGGATACAAGTCTGGGTCTTGCTTCCTTGTAAAAAATTATTACTCATGCCTTTCATCTTAAGCTGGCCCACCAGAGTATAAGCTGGGCTACTGGGCCTTGGGCCTTGTCGTCCGTCTGATCCGCCCACCGGGTCACCAGTGAGTCACAATGTCCAGGCGGGTTGCATGTAAACTGCCATGTCCGGGCAGATCGCCAGTGAATCACCAAGCTCCAGCCGGGTCTCTGGTGAGTCGCCAAGTCTGGCTAGGTCATAATTCTGACCGGGTCATACCGCGGGGTATATCCCCGACAGTAATCTTGAGGAAGAAGTATATGTTGCTCAACCCCCAGGTTTTGAAGATCCTAAACATCCTGACAAAGTCTTCAAACTCAACAAGGCCCTCTATGGCCTCAAGCAGGCCCCTTGGGCGTGGTATGATACTTTGAAGGAATTCCTCACGAAGAAAGGCTTCAAACCCGGTTCACTTGACCCAACTCTTTTCACTAATTCATATGATGAAGAATCATTTGTGTGTCAAATCTACGTGGACGATATTATCTTTGGCTGTATTGATGAACGTTACAGTGACGAATTTGGCTACATGATGCGTGAAGAATATCAAATGTCCATGATGGGAGAGCTGAAATTCTTCCCAGGCCTTCAAATTCGTCAACAACACAATGGCATCTTCATATCTCAAGAGAAATACCTAAAGGATGTTCTGAGGAAATTCGGCATGCAAGATTGCAAGGGCGTCAAAATCCCTATGCCCACAAATGGCCAACTGTGCACTGATGAAAATGGTAAAGATTTTGATCAAAAGGTATATCGCTCCATGATTGGCTCTTTATTGTATCTATGTGCATCTAGGCCAGATATTATGCTTAGTGTTTGCATGTGTGCCCGATTTCAAGCTACACCGAAGGAATCACACCATAAGGCTGTGAAGCATATTCTTCGATATCTAGCTCACACTCCAACACTTGGATTATTGTATCCCAAGGGCTCTGATTTTGATCTCATTGGATATTCTGACTCTGACTATGCTGGTGATCGAGTGGATCGCAAGTCTACATCCGGCACATGCCATTTCCTCGGACGATCCTTGGTATGTTGGTCCTCGAAGAAGCACAACTGTGTATCACTCTCCACAACTGAAGCTGAATACATTGCTGCTGGTTCATGCTATGCTCAATTGTTGCGGATGAAGCAAACCCTCAAGGACTATGGCGTCAACATGAAGAATGTGCCTCTCTATTGTGACAATGAGAGTGCCATCAAGATTGCTCACAACCCAGTTCAACACTCGAAGACAAAGCACATCCGGATCCGTCATCATTTTATTCGTGATCATGTATTCAAGGGCGACATCTCCATCTACCACGTGAAGACTGAAGACCAGCTGGCAGATATCTTCACCAAGCCCTTGGATGAGAAGAGATTTTGCAAGTTGCGATGTGAGCTAAATATCTTAGAATCTTCGAATGTTCTTTGAAAGGACACACATCCTAACACTTACGCAAAATTGATGACTTTGATGCGCAACACATGAAGTAACTTTTTTCTTCAATCAATGAAGACTAACCCTCTAAGTGTGAAGAAATTAATGAAGAAATCGATTCTCAGAGCCCTACAACAATTGTACATGGTGTCTGGAATCATCATTCTTATACGGTGGGTCACGCCACCAACCAAAGTTGAGGTTTGAGTTTTTCTTCAATTTGCAAATTCTTCAAATTTTCAAATTCCTCAAAATTTACAATTTCCTCAAGTTTTTTCTAGTGTTCTTCATTGTCTATATATACTGTTTGAGTATTTATGTCCTGTACAACATTCACTTATTGCTAATTCATCAAGTTGATTTTTCCTCTAAGTGAATGTGATCGGACCCTTCCCCCCTCTATGCTTAACTTAATCCAGTCTATTCACAATTTCTTCATATGCGTTCTATTTCAAACTTGTTCAAAATCTTCACTATGTCCTTGACAGCTGAAGAATTTGTGAACGCAACGTTAAAAATTTTCTTATCCAAAATTTTCGGCTTTTGCCGCTCAAACCGTTACGCATCCCATGATGGATTAAACAACTCACCCACGATCTCCACTATCTTTACTCCTCAGAACATGTGTGACACATGTCGCTAGGATAACAAAGGGCAGGGGCACGTTCGTCCAATTTCCTCGGACGAGCAATTTTTCACAGTTGCTATAAATACCCCCCCTTCACCGTACCTCATTTACTCTGCTCGACCTCCATCTCACTCGAGCTCTCAGACCTAGCGTCGCCGCTACTCTCCATCGACGCCGTTGAGGAAGAGCTTCGCTGCCTCGACCTCTTCGTCGTCGTACTCCCGCCGGCTGCGGAAATCTTCACTCTGCCGCCATCGTAGCTGTCTCCTTCTGCCAAATTAGGGCGTGGGAGATCTGGACCGACGAGCTTCACCAAAGTTCATCTAGTTCGTCGTGTTCTTCACCAAGGGTAATTAAAATTTAATTTTACTACCCTTCTTTGATTCTCATATTTTTCACAGTTTCTTCAAAAGGTGTTTATTCTTCAACTCCCCACTATCTAAACACCTAAATCTATCTGTACTTGATTTACTTTTCTAGATGTGTTTTTCTCCATGATTCCTCAATTGTGTGGATTTCTGATCTATACAACTTTGGAACCTAAAGCAAGAAAGTTTAGTGAAAGTCTTCAAGACTCCCATGGTCGAATTCCTCAAACTCGATACTTTTGAAAAATTTCTGAGAACGCATATGACCTCTCCAAATTCTTCGCACCTATACTCTATTCACAGGTACAAATGTCCATTGAGGAATCTCTAGGTTCTCATCAACTTAACTCATTTGCAGAATTCCTTAAAGAAAAGTTACATACTTCCTCATAAACCTCAACTGTTCAAAATCCTCAAGTGAGGAAAATGGCTGAAGGCAAGAGACCATAGAAGGGAGGAAACAAACCTGAGACAAACACTGCATTTGAAATCCCCGAAGACATCTATGATGAATATTGCACACCAGATGAAGAAACTCATGGCAAAGAAAACAAAAATCAGCGCAAAGTGCGCATTCAGAGGATTAAGAGAAGATGGGCAAAGGAATGGAGGGAATACCATTATGTAACTCCAAAGTACATGAAGAAATTCGCAGTAAACCCTCGTTGCACAAGACCTCCTTTGGTGCCAGGCCAAGTTGCAGATCCCTCAAGCGTCACGCGTGGAGAGGAATTTCCAAAGGAATGGGCCAAGCGTCAAGCAAAGCTTTAACATGCAGCCAGAGATGTAGTGAAGAAATTCAATGAAGACTATGTTGCTTCTGCCTCTGCTGTTGAGTCCTCTGCTAGCAAGCCCAAGATGGCCATGCTGAAGAAATTGTCCGTCAAGCCAAATTCCTCAACAGCAATGCCCTCAAGGCCAAGTTCCTCAAAGTCTCCCGGACACATTCCTCGGGCAACTTCCTCAAGGGCCGCCTCAATTCCCTCTGTTGCTGCACAATCTTCAGCTGCTGCTGCAAAATCCCCATCTCCTGTGCACCTTGCAACATGTCAATGGACCGCAAGGTTCTCAATTGCTTCAGGAGCCTCTGCAAGTTCATCAGCTCCACCAAAATCTTCACATGTTCCGGCCTTGCTGAAAGTAAAGACCACTGCTGACCGTGGAAAGAGGCCAAACCCTCAGAGGAAAGTGGCCTTTCAAGTTTCATCTGATGACGATGAAGCTGATGATGAAGAACTTGCTGCAATCATTAGAGATAGACAGATGAAGGCCGCTAGAGCCAAGGGCAGTTCTGTGCCTCTCATGTTGGATCCTAGGAAGATCCTCGATTACATTGATCTTTGGCACAAGTATCCCAATGCCCCTCTCCCTGACATGAATCTCACTCCTGGTCAAAGTCACATTTTTGCTACTTTCATTGGTGAAGAAAAATGGAAGTTTGAACAAGCCCGGAAAGCAAAGAAGGATCAGTACATGAAAGAACAATTCTTGAAGAAAAATGTTGTGAACATGTCTCCTGAGGATCTTGTGAAACTGCAATCTGAGATCAAAGACCTTAGTGATGAATTTGACAGATACCGTGCTGATGGGCTAGGAGCCAAAGTCAGATTGGTCAAGCTCTCCAAGTCACTCAAACTTGGTGGTGAAAGTTCGTCACAAGAAGCAATTCATCTTGATGAGGAAACTGAAAGCGCAACTGACAATGCCACTACTGAAGAAACTGAACGTGCCAGGACTGATGAAGAAATTCCAGTTGTTGAAGAAACTGCCAGGGCAACTTCCAATGTTGCGCCTGAAGAACAACCCATGGCTGCTGAAGAAACCGAAGTAGTGCCTGAAGAAACTGAGAATGTCAGGGCGACTACAACGGTCGTGCCTAAACAAACTGAACCAATGTCATTTGCACCACCTGCGAAGTCTTCACCTGTGAAGACTATCAAACTTCCGTCTGCATCATAAGTGAATAAGACAAAGGCTACAGAGAAGGCAGCCGTGAAGAAAAGGAAAGCATCATCAACTGCAGAATCCTCAGCTCCCACGAAAGTGAGGACTGTGTCAAGCTCCGTCACGAATCCCATTGATGCTGTTCCGATTTCCATTGTGCCATCAAAGAAGATTGTTCCCTTTGGTGAGGATTATAAGATTCCTGATGACTCTGCTAAAGAGAATCCTTCTGTTGCTTCTTCGGAGCAGTTGGATGATGAAATTGAATCGGAAGCCATCCCTACAACCCCTCTGGTATCATCGCCCATACCTTAGTTCACTGCTGAAGAGGCCGACATTGAGGAAATGGAAGAAGATGAGGATGTGGACATTGGATCTACAACATCTGTGCTCAATGATGATTATTGGGAGAAGACTCATCCAAATTCCCCATTGACCACCCCACTTCAGCAAGTTCCTCAGTCCCCTACTCAAACTGAAGAAAATCACACGGGCTCTGAAGAACTTCACATTCCACTTCTGTCCTTTTTCCTGAACAAGCTACAACTGCATCAGCTGATGAAAGAGAACAACATGTACTGCTGAAGAACCTGAAGTTCAAATTCCTTAGGCAACATCGCCAGAAGTTATAACTCAAGAGCCTGCAAAATTATCATCTTCAAATCTTCAGCCTAAGCAGAAGAACCCTCATGCTACAAGGCAAAAATTCAAGGCTGATGATTTCTTCGCTAAACATGTATTCTTCACTGAATTCAACCCGTATGACTCGGCAAGACTTCATCGCAAGTGGTTCTGGACTACCACTCAGATGAACTTCTATTCCTCACTGCTTTTCGATAAGGACAAGGTATTTGAGCATCGTCAAATTCCTCATGTTGACATGGAGTCACCGCTGGGCGTCGCCGGAGTAGGATCTAACCACTGCACAAGCAAGGGTGAGTGCTTCCTTTGCTTCTTCATTAGCTTGAGCTTGGGCTAGTTTCCACTTCCTCCACGCGTAACGCCAATGTTGGTGCGGTCATCCGTGTAATGGCCCGTGAATGACTTTAATGCACAGGCTGGTAACTGCCAATTCACTCTTCCCACCACGCCCTTATCCTTAGCCACGCATGCCGCATGCATTGAGTGGGGTAGGTAACGGAGGCGCACGGTGCAGAAGAGCGTCATGGTGGGGGTCCAGCTTCCTTTGATTGGTGGAGGAGGGTGGCGGTTGCCCGCCGGGGAATCAGCCCCTACTCCTAGCTCGCCTATAAAAAGGAGAAATGGAGGGGGAGTGAAGGCATTCATCCATACCCTTCTCTTCCTCCATTGCTCGCCCTTCTGGTTATGTCGAAGGAGAGAGCCTCGGGCCAGGACCCAGGCAGTAGCTTGCGCTTGATGGTGCTGAATGACCGCGCTGGAGCTCGGGGAGTGAGTCTGGTCCGAAATGTGGCATGACGCAGCGGCCGGTGTGCCAAGAACATGGGAGGTAGTGAGTGTCGCTCGGATGGCGAAACACTCGCTCCCCCAGCCTGGGCTGGTCATCTGAGGAGGGGTGCCGACCTTTGCTATGGACTACTGGAGTCCACCGTCTTTTCGATGAGGTCTTCTTTGTCGCAGGTGCCATCCCGGGGCACACTTCTCGGGGATACGGGCGTCCCCAACACTACTCCTTCCAGCGGAGCCGGGGCTATCGCTGAAGATGGGGGCACTCTCCCACCTGCCCGGAGGGGAGGAGGGCGTATCTTGAGCCCCCTGGTCATCCTGCCATTGGTTTCTTCTCGGCGAGGACACCGGGCTGGGGGTCTAGTGTCCCCTCTGGAATGGTGGTGACGAAGAGAAAGTGAGGGAGGATGAGAAGGCGGATGGTGCGGGGCCGGGTCGGAGTATGGTGACCCCGACGCATTCATCTCCTTGTGGGGACCTTGCCGGGGCGATCTTGGTGGCTTGCTGCGGGGGGGGGGGGGATCTGGATCCTCACCAGTCTCGCATGCCCGACAAGGATGGTTCTTCTTCTGGTAGTGTCTTGCATCTTTGGCTAGTCTTGGTTGTCTCAATCTCCTTGACCAACCCTCTGATTCCTTAAGGAACTGATCTCTTCGTGTCTTGATCTGGTGCTTGGTGCTGCACTGGCACCGCCAGGAGCCGAGCGACCCCACGGTTCACGTCATCCTCACTCCCAAGCACCACTTCAAAGGCTATGGCGCGGGCCCAGCTGCTGCTGAAATTTTTGCCGGCAGCAGATTAGATGGATGAGTGGCGAGTTACCATCCAAAGTCTGTTTGGTTTTGCCGATGCGGAGAGATCACGGCAGGCTGGCCCGCCATGGCCTCCCCAAGTCACGGCGACGGCCCACGCTGTTGGTCGCGACGAAGGCGCCACACCCACGGTGCAGTCTCCGCCACGACCACCAACGCGCGTGCGCGCGGGGGGGGGGGGGGGGGGGCACACATCCAGTAAACCGACGATGTCTTGATGGCTTCATCAGACCCACGGGTGCATCAAGGCCAACAACAAGCCCCGGAGGGCAGGCAGAGGGAGCGTGCGCGCGTCACCATCGAGCAATGTTGTGGCGACCACTGCTAGCCCAACGGACGCGGCGGCTCCAACGTCGACGAACTAGTGCTCGACGGGGGCGGGTACTTGCCTTTCGAGGCAGGGTGCCCTGCCTTCACCTGTGACCTGCGGCAAATCCATTGGCTATCCGCTCACACATTCAAGCCCGAGATTGCAGAGGAGTATGATGGGAAGCTGAACCCGACAGAGTTCTTGAGCATCTAAACCATTGGTGTTCAAGCTGCCGGAGGAAGAGATGAAAAGGTATTTGCCAACTATTTCCCATTAGCACTCATGCCCAATGTTAGATCTTGGCTAATGCATCTTCCGGAGAACTCCATCTCGACTTGGGCTGACCTGTGACATGAGTTCGTTGGTGCCTTCACAGGCGGCCATCAAGAACCAGGGCGGCCCAACAATTTGCAGTTGCTCCCGCAGAAGGAAGGAGAGACTCTGCGGAAGTACATGTAGAGGTTTAGTCGAGTCCACAGAAACATACGAGACATCCACCCAACAGCAGTGATAACAGCCTTCCAGTCTAACATGCATAATCGCCGGATACATTCGAAGATTAACGTTCTTTTTCCCTAGACTATGAAGGAGCTTTACACCTTGGTGGACTAGTGTGCTTGGGTGGAGGAGGGGAGGAAACTCCCTGGGGAAGAGGATGGTGTCGACATCGATTCAGAGGATGACGACGAGACCACCAGTCAGAAGAAGAAGAACAAGAAACGCGGTAAGACGCACAAGGATAAGATAGTGGTGACAGTTGAAGGATCAAGCACTCCTAGTACCGGTAAGAAGGGAAAAGCTGAGCCCCCCGGCAAGGAGGCTTCCCCATGCAACGATTGCCGAGAGGCCGCAGCCGCCGACAAGGCCGGGAAGAGTGATAGCCCTTACTGCAAAATCCTCTGGACTAAGGGCATGATCTCCAAGAATGCCAACAAGTTGAGCAGCTTGTCAATAAACAGAGGGTTGAGTATGAGAAAATAGATAAGGAGAAAGGTCAGAATGGCACTAGCGGAAAGGGCCGGAGCGGTGAAGCAAACCACCCCCGCAAGGGTTTTAGGAATAAAGGGAAACCCGCCAGGGGCCGCGAGAAGGAGGATTGCAATGAGGAAAGTGATGGAGGGGATGGAGAGGAAACCAGTGAGCATGATTTCCAAAAGGCTACTAAAGCTCTGTGCATTGACGGGGGTGCATCTCTGCGTTCCTCTCACCGCCAACTTAAGCAGTGGACACGTGAAGTTAATGTCGTGGAGCCGAGAGTGGAGGTTTGGAAGCCGCTCAAGTGGTCCCACACGCCCATCATATTTGATGAGGAGGATCACCCTGGCTGCACCACTACGGTAGGGTGCCTGCCATTGTTTGCCTCACCAACAATTCACAACCTCAAAGTGACAAAGATGTTGGTTGACGGCGGGCCGGGTTGAATCTGATTTCCCCAAAGGTCATCAACAGACTCCAGATATCAGAAGAAGATCTTGAGGTTACCGGCACATTTCAAGGAGTTAATCCCGGTAGGAGCCATTCGAAGGGAAAGATTACGTCGCTGGTGGCATTTGGGGGAGAATTGAACTACAGAACAAAAAAGGTTGTGTTTGATGTGGTCGACCTCCCCCTGTCATATAATGCAATCCTTGGACGACCAGCTCTGGCTAAGTTCATGGCAGCATCCCACTATGCTTACAACATCTTGAAGATGCCAGGGCCCATGGGAGTCCTATCCTTTCCATCGGATGAGAAGGACGCAATCATTTGCGTCGATAAGATGTACAGGGATGCAGTTGCGGCAGAGGACACAGAGATCACTGGTCCTGCCAAGGAAATCAAGAGAAAAAAAGGAAACTATTCGGAGCCCCGGTAAGGGACCCAGAAAGCCCACCTTTCCAGAATATGTTCTGCCTATAGATGACTTTTCGGAGAGCTCCAACAGTAAGAGGTCCAAGGTTGCTGCACCTGTTGTGAAAAAGGTCTCGGCATGGCTCGATGGTGCTGATGGTACCTTTACCATCAGTGCAACCCTCGACGACAAATAGGAAAGTGCGCTCATTGCTTTCCTGTGGGCGAATGTTGATGTGTTTGCTTGGCAACCATCTGACATTCCCAGTGTTGCCAGGAAGGTAATCGAGCACCACCTTGATGTCTGCCCACATGCCCGACCCGTCAAGCAGAAGGTCCAGAAGCAAGCCTTGGAACGGTAGCAATTCATTGCCGAGGAGATCAAGAAACTTGAAGCAACTGGTCTGGTCAGAGGAGTACTACACCCAACCTGGTTGGCAAATCCGGTGGTTGTGTGCAAGGCCAATGGAAAATGGAGATTGTGCATAGATTACACTGATCTGAACAAAGCCTACCCGAAGGATCCATTTCCCTTGCCGCACATCGACCAGGTAGTGGACTCCACCTCAGGTTGTGATCTGCTCTCTTTTTTGGATGCATATTATGGATACCATCAGATATTCATGTCCAAAGAAGATGAAGAGAAGACCTCGTTCATCACCCCATGTGGCACCTACTGCTTTGTGCGCATGCCTTTCGGGTTAAAGAGTGCCAGGTCTACCTTCGCGAGAGCTATCCAAATTGGTTTTGAGCCATATATGCACAACAATACTGAAGCATACATGGATGACATTGTGGTCAAAATCTAAAGACAAGTCAACCCTCATCCAGGATTTAGAAGAAACATTTGCCAATCTACACAAGATCAACTTGAAGCTAAATCCTTTGGTGTTCCCTCCGGCAAGCTGTTTGGTTTCCTTGTATCCCACCGTGGTATAGAAGCCAACCCCGACAAGATCAAAGCTATGGAGCAGATCCAGGCACCAAGGACAGTGAAGAATGTCAGGCGTTTAACTGGGTGCGTTGCCGCACTAAGCACGTTCATCTCCAAGTCCACCGAGCGTGCCTTGCAGTTATTTAAGATCTTGAAGAAAGCATGACCCGTAAAGTGGACCCCGGAAGCAGATCTAGCACTGCAAGAGTTGAAGGCATACTTGTCCTCTATGTCTACCTTGGTTGTACCCAAACCACGAGAGTCGCTGTTGCTATACCTAGCGGCAACTAATCAAGTGGTTAGTGCAGCCTTGGTAGCGCAGCGAGAAGTAGAGGAAGCAACAACCTCAGCTATTGTTCCTTCCGGGGAGAAAGATGAGTGCCACCCAATACAGTCAGTTCTGGATCAAGGTAAGGATGAGCACGGTAGCAGTGACAACCCCAAGGATATGGCAAGGAAGAAAGTGGTGCAGCGCCTAGTGTACTTTGTTAGCTTCCTGTTGCAGGGGGCTAGATCCAGGTACTCTGGTGTGCAAAAATTGATTTTTGGCCTAGTCATGGACTCAAGGAAACTGCACCACTACTTTCAAGCTCATGAGATAACGGTTGTCACACGCTTCCCGCTACAAAGGATACTCCAGAACCCAGAGGCTACCGGTAGGATAGTGGAGTGGGCTTTGGACATATCCAACTTTGGTTTGAAGTTTGAGAGCACATCAACATTTCAGAGTAGGGCATTGGCAGAGTTTATTGCAGAATGGACACCAACCCCTGATGAGGAAAAGCTAGAAACAAATATCCCCAGCAAGGAGTCACCCCAAGAATGGATCATGTATTTTGATGGTGCCTGTCGGTGTCAAAACCGGCGGATCTCGGGTAGGGGGTCCCGAACTATGCGTCTGAGGATTGATGTTAACAGGAGGCAGGGGACACGATGTTTACCCAGGTTCAGGCTCTCTCGATCGAAGTAAAACCCTACTTCCTGCTATATTAGTATGGATGAATATATGTACAAGAGTTGATCTACCTCGAGATCGTAAAGGGTAAAACCCTAAGTTTTAGCCTATGAGGATTGTATGATTCTATAACCTCTATGGACTAAACCCTCCAGTTTATATATACACCGGAGGGGCCTAGGGTTTGTACATACCATCTTGCAGAGGAAGGATAATCTACACCCGAGCCTAAACTAGCCATTACAAGAATCCAGGAGTCCAATCCGGATATGAGAGATGATCTTATAAAGTAATCTTCATGGCCCACCAAGAGTTTATCCGGACACCTGTGGACCCCCCGATCCAGTACTCCAGTAGCCCCTGAACTTGTCTTTGATGACGACGAGTTCGGCTTCCGTATTGTCTTCGGCATTGCAAGACGGCTTCCTCCTCCAAATATATCTTATGCAAATTGATGGATTGTGTTCGGCTCTGAAAGATTAGTGCAACCCTTAGCCTCAAAGGCAAGGCTTTTAAAGAAAATGAATAATGTGTCTTTACTGACAATTTTATGTGAAGCGTCACGTCCAACCCACTAACACATCGAACCATTTTATTTGGTATCGTGCCCGTTTATTGTGGATTCTTATCATTGTGACGTGAGCACCCACGCTGCGCATTACGCACGACTGCTTTGGGAACCGACGAGTTTTATGGCTAAGGTGGGGGGATACTCTGTATTTGCAGCGTTATAAAAGGACACCAATCCCTTTCATCCACCCCATGCCTTCCTCAAGCTCGAGCTCTCCAATCTCCCTTGCCCCCGTACTCTTGTCTCCTACGCTCACAACTCCTTGTTCCTCAACCACTACTCCCCTTCCCAGCAATGGCTGGATCCGGTGCTAGAGGCAAGTGGGAGGCTTCCACGGTCACCAAAAAGACCGTGAAGGATCTATGGAGTGCGGGGTATCTCGCCGACGACATCGCACACCGAGTCCCCCCTAAGGGCCAGGTGACTCCCGTCCCTAAGGCGGGCGAGAGGGTAGTTTTCACCTCTCATTTTGTTAGGGGGCTAGGGTTTCCACTCCACCCATTTGTTCGGGGTCTTTTGTTCTTCTACGGGCTACATTTCCATGATCTAGCCCCGAACTCAATCCTTCACATATCCGCATTCATAGTGATGTGTGAAGCCTTTCTCCGTGTCCCCCCACACTTCGGCCTGTGGCTTAAGACCTTCAATGTGAAGCCGAAGGTGGTGACTAGGGAACACGCAGAGTGCGGGGTGCTATGATTAGTAAGCTCCCAAACACAACTTGGTCCAAGGGCTCGTTCGTGGAGACGAACAAGGTCTGGCAGCAAGAGTGGTTCTATATCACCGAACCCCGCGACTCCAACTGGGCAACGGAGCCTGCTTTCAGATCTGGACCCCCAAAGAGGCTAACCTCCTGGACCAAAAAGGGTCTGGACTGGGGGTCACACACTGAGGTGGCGACTCTTGTGAGCCGTGTGTCCGGCGTGATCTCCAAGGGGCATCTGCTCTCCTCCGTGGTCCAGGTGATGCTGACCCGGCTTGTTCTCCCTTGCCAAAGCCAGGATTCCTCCCTATGGGAGTTCGATCCGGCAGGAGACAAGCCGCTAAAGCATCTCTTGGGCTCCACGCACAAAGAGATCTGGAAGAACCTCTTCAAGAGCCAGGAGGAATGGCCCAAAGAGAACGAGGATGCGAGCTTCATCACCGAAGTTTCCGCCATAGAGGTAATAATGATCTTTGCTGAACACATACCCTTTCCCTTATTTAATGATAATAGGAGTTGGAATTTTTGCGTGATATATAGGCTTGGACGAAGAAGGCAACCCGGATCAAGTGTCCGACACCTCTGCCCGAAGACCCAGCGTTGCCTCTATTGACGGCAATGCTGATTCCGGTGCCGTACAAGGCGCCGACCAAGAAGCCCAAGAAGACAAAGGGCAAGGGGGCTGGAGGTAGCCCCCGTCCTGCGGGCAAGCAGCCCGAGGACCTCCACATTCTCTCCTCCGACGAGGCGTAGGAAGATGATGAGGAGGAAGAGGAGGAAGAATAAATGCATCCTACCCAAGGAAGGGGGAGGAAGAGGGGGGCCGTCGCTGACGCGGGTACGGTCGTGCCCCGAAGGAAGAGGAAGCTGAAGCTCGGAGATAGTTCGGATTCGTCCGAACATAGCTTCGTGGTGAAGCCCAGGGAGAAACCCCTCCTCGAATCGTAAGTTTATCCGGATTGGCTATTTCACCTTTGTGTATTCAGTATTTATGATACCTACTTAACATTCTTCTCCTGCTAGCCTACATCCCTCCCAGTGTAAACCCCGATGTTACATCATCGAAGGGGAACTCTCTGGCACCTGGGGAGATGGAGAGTGACCCGCTAGTCCGGGCTCCATCGTCCGTAATCGGCGGGGACACTGAAGTGTCGTCCCAGCGGGTTCTCTCCGCCCAAGGAGATGAGGGCGGGGCAGGAGATAGGGCGATCGAGGGTAATACCTCGGCGGCCGCTGACCATGGGGAAACGCCCCCCATGGAGACCGAAGATGTGGGGCCCGAACAGTCTGGGGTCCCAGTGAACACCGTTCCGGGGCCTAGCGTGGCTCCGAGGTTTGAAGATCCAGCTCCTCAAGCGGAGGAGGATACGGCGGTGCCCGGTCTTAATCCGGAGGTGCCGGATTCTATGGAGAGAGCACTGCAAAGTGCTCTCGTCATTGAAGAACACCGCACCGTGATGGGTGCGGTGATGAAGAAGATTCAGTCCGTCAAGGGCGGACTAAATGAAGCCTTCAGTAGCCTTTTAACAGGCTTTGAGGTAAGCCATGTAATGCTTTTAAGAAGTTTTATTTGTTTTAAGTGCACATATATAACCAGTAGCCCCTGATGCTTTGTCTGATTCTGAAAAGAATCGAACAAAGTATCCATAGAGTAGCATATTTACAGAGCTGAACTATCGTGCATGCTTCTTTAGTTACGGCGACTGCACAAGACGCAGAGGTCGCCGAACTAAATCGGAAGCTCGAGGTGGCCAATGCGGACCTCAACCGCATCAACCGGCGTTTTGATGAAATGCAAGGCATGCCGATTTTTATTTAAATGTCAATAAGACTTGATTGATTGGGTATGCGTACAAACTCTAAAATTGTATTCTGTATTACACAGTTGGCGCTGCTGAGCTCGAGGCCCTCAAGGGCGAGGTTGCCAATGCCAAGGAGGAAGCCAAGGTGAACAAGGCGGTCGCTGATAAAGCGGTTGCTGTTTAGATGCGGAAAGGGCGGAGTGCGAGAAGCACAAATCTCGGGTGTCCGAAGTTGAGGTCAAGATTCAAGATGCCATCCGTAAGTGTGAGGCATCGGAGAAAACGACTTCAGAACAGGAGAACGAGCTATCTGCGGCAGTAAAGTCTGCCCAGGACCCGCGAGGCGAGGCGCGCAGTGCTCGTCAAGAGATCGAACAGGCACGACAGATAGCATCTGGTAAGATATTTCTCTTACAGAGCATCTTTGGAGGGCGGAAGTATATTGGGCTGACACGATTGTGAAGTTCTTCGGGCGTGTTTGCTGATCTTCCAAGGAGCAGCGCAGACGCAGCCCAGTATTTCCGTGCCCTGGAGGGGAACAACACGGAGAAGCTGTTTTGGTCACAGTTCGAGGCGCCAAAACATCCGATGCCCCTCAACGACCAGATGAAGCAGCTGGTCGAGCTCCACAACATAGCGAGTTCCGCCATGAAAGACTTGATAGTCCGGCTATGGCCCGCTGAGCCAATCCCAAGTAGTTACTTCGGATTGGTGAAGCGGCTCATCGAGGCGAGTCCGCGGGTCGATGCACTAACGCGTTCGGCTTGCATAGAAGGTGCTCGGTGGTCTTCGCTCGTGTCAAAGTGCACTGGGCAAAGATGAACGCAGTGCATATAGCCACTGCTGGCCTGCCCGCAGGCAAGGAGCATCGGAAGCCGGAGAAGTACTTCGAGGACGTCATCGAGGGCGCACGCCTTGTAGAAGGCCAGTGTTCGAAAGATGTTGTTTTCGATTAATTGTATCCGGATGTAAAGACTATGCTTATGAATCAAGTGTATATAACTTTTGCGCTATTTATAATATCAGCGTTTTTTTTCCTCCTATGCGACTGTTTATCTTAAAACTGAAAGTTTCCAGTCGTCGGCTTCAGCCCCCAGGTACATAGTACTGGGGTGTCCAATCATATGCAAATACACTCTTTATCCAACGTCTTGGTCCGTGTAGGAGGTGTATGCGGAGCGAACCAGGCAATCATACTATGCGGCGTTATTTCTTTCACTTAGTCATAGGAGTTTGACAAGTGGGGCTAGGTACTAGCGGATGAAGTATCCAATTGCACTTGGCTGGGCGAAAAACCAGCCCTTCGTGTAACACGGGGTAGATCTCTATCGATCGTAGTCTAAAACTAAGTCACCAGGTTGCAGACCAGGTTCTCACTTATCATGACAGTCAGTTTTTGGCTTTCTCTACTGAGGTAGTTGACCGGACTATCCAGAAGTACTATCGTAGTAGTTCTCCCTTTACACCCTAGCCGAACAATCGGGAACGTAGGTGTAAGCACAGGAGCCGGGCAACCCAACTATTAACCGAAGACATGATTCAGAACTGATGCATATAATGCAAACATCCAGGACGCCGAACACTCCCTTTAGGTGTTCGGTCTTTTCAACATATACCAGGGCTGAATGCAGCCCCTGGTAATAAACCTTCGTGGACAAGGCACATATGGCAATCTGATGCGAGAAAAGAACATTCATGGTGAGCGAATAAAACTCTGGACATGATATGAATAAAATTGTTCTATTAATATCCCTCTATAGTACGGCGAGCCGCAAACTTTACAAGTAATGCCAATGACCTTTTTTGGACATTTTACATGCCAAAAAGGTATATAACAAGAAAGAGAAAAGAGGTTTACATAGGGTCTTAATCTAAAAAAGAAACCTTAGTGCGGGTCCCTGTTGCACGTCTGCGCCGTTTTCTCCTCTGTGATGTGTCCTTGAAGGTACGAGTATGATGGCCATCTGTAAAAAAAGAAATAAACCTGGAAACAAAGAAGTCAATCCAGTGTGGCCAAAGTAAGTCTGGTTCATTTTAATGAACCGCAAGAAGGTAAATTTAAAGTCCGAATAGGGTCTAGCCGAACTACGGACTGTATGCGGGTGCCCCCGGTCGCCACCCAAGGAATTTTTTGGGCATAATTATGTACTCGAGGTACATATGCTATTACCTTATGGGGCGGTCGACGGGGGCATAGCTTTCAATCTTGCTCAGATTCATCTGAGCTGCCGCACTGAGGCGTGGCTGGACATGTTTAGCTATGTCTGCTATTGATACATTATCTGGCTTGAATAGGCCACATTGTACTTTGGCTGCTAAGGCCACAGTATCTTCCTCCGTACGGAGAGAGCGCTCCATATTTCCGTTGACCATTATAACACCCCGTGGTCCAGGCATCTTGAGCTTTAAATAGGTGTAATGCAGGACCGCATTCAAGCGGGCAAAGGCCATTCTTCCAAGTAGGGCGTGATAGCCACTTCGGAATGGAGCTATGTCGAAGAGCAGTTCTTCGCTTCGAAAGTTGTCGGGAGAAACGAATACAACCTCCAATGTTAAGGAGCATGTGCAGCAAGCTTCAACGCCCGGTATCACTCCTTTAAAGGTCGTGCTGCTTGGCTTGATTCTTGATGGATCGATCCCCATCTTGCAGAAAGTATCATGATATATCAAACTGAGACTACTGTCGTCGTCCATAAGGACTCGAGTTAGATGGTATCCATCTATTATTGGGTCGAGCATTAAGGCAGCCAAACCCCCATGCCGAATACTAGTCGGATGATCCCTACGATCGAAAGTGATCGGACAGACTGACCACGGGTTGAATTTTGGGGCGACGGGCTCAACGACATAGACGTGTCGGAGTGCGCGCTCGCGCTCCCTCTTTGGGATATGAGTGGCTTATATCATGTTCACTGTTTTGACCTCCGATGGAAATTTCTTCTGTCCCCCTATATTCGGCTAGCGAGGTTCATCCTCGTCTTCGCTCTGAGGCTCCTTCTCCTTGTGTTCGGCGTTTAGCTTGCCGGCCTGCTTGAAAACCCAACAGTTACGGTTGGTGTGATTGGCAGGTTTTTCTGGGGTTCCATGGATTTGGCAGGGCCTGTCTAATATCCTGTCCAAACTTAATGGACCATCTTTGTTGCCTTTAAATGGCTTCTTCCGTTGACCGGGTCTAGAGCCGCTGAATCCGGCGTTTACCGCTGTATCATCTGGGATTCCAGGATTGTTTCGACGCTTGTTTTTGTTGCACCGTGGCTTTCCATTGCCGTCCCTGACTTCAGATGTTCCAGGGTCGCTGGTGCTGCTACGAGCTAACCAGCTATCATCACCCTTGCAAAAGCGAGTCATGAGTGTAGTTAGGGCTGGCATTGTCCTCGGCTTTTCCTGTCCAAGCTTTCTAGCTAGCCATTCGTCCCGGATACTATGCTTGAATGCCGCTAAGGCTTCGGTTTCCGGACAGTCGACGATCTGGTTCTTCTTAGTGAGAAACCGGTTCCAAAGCTTGTGGGCTGATGATACGTTGTATCTATAATTTTTTATTGTTCCATGCTATTATTTATGAAGTCTTGGATGTTTAATGGGCTTTATCATTCACTTTTATATCATTTTTGGGACTAACCTACTAACCCAAAGGCCCAGTCCAGATTGCTGTTTTTTGCCTGTTTCAGGGTTTTGAAGAAAAGGAATATCAAACGGAGTCCAAACGGAATGAAACCTTCGCAGGAGATATTTTTGGAGGAAATCACGCACGAAAGACTTCGGGGCCAAGCCAGAGGACAGAGGGCCCACCCTCGAGGGTGGGGGGCGCGCCCCCCTTCCCAGGGCGCGCCCCCTGCCTCGAGGGCAGCCCCTGATGCCCCTCTTCTTCCTATATATACCTACGTACCCCAGAAACTCCATACGCAGAGAGAAAACCCTAATTCCACCGCTGTAGCTTCTGTTCCCGTGGAGATCCCATCTTGGAGCCTGTTCCGGGAGGGGGATCCATCACGGAGGCCTTCATCATCATCATCATCACCCTCACCATCAGTTGTGAGTAGTTTACCTCAGACCTTCGGGTCCATATCTAGTATCTAGATGGCTTCTTTTCTCTCTCTGGATCTCAATACAAAGTTCTCCTCGGTCTTCGAGGAGATCTATTTGATGTAATCACTTTTTGCGGTGTGTTTATCGAGATCCGATGAATTGTGAGTTTATGATCAAGGTTATCTATGAAAGATATTTGGTTCTTTTCTGAACTTTTTATGTGTGCTCATAATATCCTTGCAAGTCTCTTCGAGTTATTGGTTTGGTTTGGCCTACTATATCTATAGTTCTTGCAATGGGAGAAGTGCTTGGCTTTGGGTTCAATCTTGCGGTGTCCTTTCCTAGCGACAATAGGGGCAGCAAGGCACGTATTGTATTGTTGCCATCGAGGATAAAAAGATGGGTTTTTATCATATTGCTTGAGTTTATCCCTCTACATCATGTCATCTTTCTTAAGGCGTTACTATGTTCGTATGAACTTAATACACTAGATGCATGCTGGATAATTGTTTTGAGACATGAGGATGGTGATATTAGAGTCATGCTAGTGGAGTAACTATGAAAGTGAGAAATATTTGTGCTAAGGTTAGTGATTCCCGTAGCATGCACGTATGGTGAACCGTTGTGTGACTAAGTTGAAGCATGAGGTATTTGTAGAGTGTCAACCTTTGTGTGGAGGTCGGGGGTGCGCGATGGTTAACTCCTACCAACCTCTCCCTTAGGGGCATGCGTTGATTTCTTTGTTTTGATGACTCATAGATTTTTGCAATAAGTATATGAGTTCTTATGACTAATGTTGAGTCCATGGATTATATGCACTCTCACCCTTCCACCATTGCTAGCCTCTCTTGTACCGCGCAACTTTCGCCGGTGCCATAAACCCACTATATATCCTTCCTCAAAACAGCCACATATTGTTCCTCAAAACAGCCACCATACCTACCTATCATGGCATTTCCATAGCCATTCCGAGATATATTGCCATGCAACTTTCCACCGTTCCGTTTATATGACACGCATCATATTGTCATATTGCCATTGCATGATCATGTAGTTGACATCGTATTTGTGGCAAGGCCACCATGCATAATTTTTATACATGTCACTCTTGTTTCATTGCACATACCGGTACACCGCCGGAGGCATTCATATAGAGTCATACTTTGTTGTTGTAGTATCGAGTTGTAATCTTGTGTTGTAATGAAAGTGTGATGATCATCATTTTTAGAGCGTTGTCCCATGGGAGGAAAGGCTGAATCTATAAAGCCCCTCCGCAAAAAAAGGAAAAAACAAGAAAGGCCAAAGAAAAAAAGGGGCCCAAAAAAAAGAAAAAAAACGAAAAAAAGAAAAAAAAGAAAAAGAAAAGAAAAGAAAAAAAGGGACAATTGCTACTATCTTTTTCCACGCTTGTGCTTCAAAGTAGCACCATGTTCTTCATTATAGAGAGTCTCATGCTTAGTCACTTTCATATACTAGTGGGAATTCTTGTTATAGAACTTGGCTCGTATATTCCAACGATGGGCTTCCTCAAATGCCCTAGGTCTTCGTGAGCAAGCAAATTGGATGCACACCCACTAGTTTCTTTTGTTGAGCTTTCATTCATATTTAGCTCTTGTAACATCCCAAATTTTCAATTTGGAATGTTATACATAGATCATAATTGCATTTGCATATTTTTGCATTTTTTTCGTGGAGTTCCTCGAAAATTCTAAGCACCTCAAGGACCTACTGTAATGCCCCGGATGTAATACTTTCCCTTTTGGGCTTATAATATATCTCCGGCTTCATCTATTTCCATTTCGGGTTCTTTGTCTTTCGGGTTTTCGTCGTTTTGTTGTGTGAGTGTGTGGCATTCATTCATATCATGTAGACATGTGCATTGCATTTTGTTTGTGTTGTGGGTTGCATCCGGTTCGTCGTGTTTCTTCCCGTTGTCCGTTTCGTGTTCCGGAGCTCCCTCACGTGTCTGTGACGTCCCGTAGGCCTACTTTGTTGTTCGGGCGTTTTTCGTTACCGGTGTGCCGTGAGGTTGTGTTGTGTGTTGTTGTTTTGTTGTGTGCAACCCGCCTCTCAAATCTCGTCTCGTTTGGACTCCGTTGACTTTTCCCTCCGTTGTTCGTGTGGGCCCGAAGTGCCTTCGCTTCGTGTCCCGGATATACCCCTACTGCTTTCTTTTATCTTCGTCTGGTCCTTTTTTTTTCTATCCCCGCGATCGGATCCGTTGGATCACGATCGGAGGGCTCCTAAACACCCCTATCTCCAAACCCTAGTCTAAAACTGCTTTATATAGACCCCTAGTCTATTGTGGTTTCCCCTTCTTCTTCCCCTTCTCCACCATTTCGTTTTTTTTCCTTTTTCGCCCAGATCCAAAAAAAAATCAGATCCCCAAAAGGAAAATTCCTCTGGTTCCCGAGGGAACCAGATCCTTCGTCCAGCCGCCGACCGCGTCCTCGTTCCCAGCGAGCGGGGTCAACGCCGCCGCACCGCGCGCTGGTCAGATCCAGCGTCTGCGGCCCGTCGACCGCATCAGGCCACTTGGCGCCAGGAACAACCTCGTCGGCCTCGATCTGCTGCTCCGAGCGATCCGGTCAGCCCCCCCCCTTCGCCTGGGCCGGCCCGGGGACCACATCACCCGAGCCGCGGATCTGGGCCGTACAGCGAAGCTCCGGCGGCGCCTCGCTCCTTCTCCAGAGCGCAGCTGGCCGGGCCGCCGGACGCCCTCGTGGGCCTCCCTCCAGCGCAGCCGCGCGCGCGCCCCGCAAGCCGCGGGCCTCCGCAGGCCACCGCGCCGCCGGCCCGTACGTCGCCCTTCCCCCACGGGCTCCCTCCCGCTCGCCGAGAGGCCCGTCAGCCGCCGCCTCTGCCTCCGCGGATCTGGGCCGGATCCGCACCGCCGGCCCGTTTCTCCGTTTTTTCCCCAGATCTCAGATCTGCTAAGGTTGTTCCCCACTCCTAAGTCTTTTAAATCCTGATCTGTGATCCAAACTTTGACCTGCTGTAACTTTCTCTGTGATGCTCCGTTTTGCGCGTGTAGCATGTCCAGATGTTCGTGGAGATGCCCTCTACGTTTTACCTGTTGTAGTCATGCATGTTAGATGTCATCTAGGGGCTTGTTTTGATGTTGCAAGAGTGTATGATGATATAAACTGCTGCTATGTGTTATTTTCATGCCACCTTTGACATGTGATATCTTTTAGCTCGTTTGTCCAAACGATGCAAATGACATGTCCACGTGTTCGTCTTGTCACGAACTACGTGTTGTGTGTGATAGGTTGCATGGTAGATTTATTGTTTCCTTGTTATCATCGTTGCAAGATGCCATGCTCACATGTTGTGTTTTCACTTGTTATGAAATGCCATCTTGTTGAGCTCGTTGCAATCGGTGTGTTCACCACAATGATGCATGCTTGTGTGTTTTGGGATCACCGTCATATGTATTTTGATGAGGTGCTTACCCTTTGCCATGTTTAGTTTCGAGGTGTCTTAAACATGCTCTTTTGTGTGCTAAGATGATATTGCTGTTTTAGGACTTAGTGAAATTTCACTAAGTCTGAAATCTGTAACGTTCCGATGCCATGTTCATGTGATGTTGTAGGACAAAGCATGATAGTTTTGGGGTGGATTTTGATTGTTCCTTGAAGTATATATTGTTGTCTTTCCATCCATGTCCTCACATGTCCATTTGAGTGGCTGTAGCATGTTTATCTTTTGCTCCAAACTTTCAATAAAATTCTGCTGCCAGAATTTTATTTCAAAGTTCAATATGTCCAAGATCATTGCTATTGATCCGTGACTCCGTTGGGGGTGCACTTTGGACCTAGTTGCTGTACATTATATCTAGTTTATGTTCAAGTCCTTTGCCATGCTTTTTGGGTGCTGTAGATTAATTATTTTGAGCTCCCAAGATGCTATGTTGCTGTAATTTGCAGTTTTCGCTCAAATCTTGTTTCGGGCATAACTTTTAGCCCGTAACTCCGATTTCAGCGAATCTTATATCAAACTTGGGTGTTTTTCTGTGTAGATTAATAATATCAGGTTGTTATCTTGTTTTGAGGTGTTTTGCTTGAGTGATGTTTTACGTGCTCCATGTGCATCTTTAGTGCATCCTTCATGCATTCATGTTTTTCGAGTGCGCATTGCATCGTGTTGATTGGTGCTTGGTGTGTTTGTCTTGTTTAGACCCGGAAGTTGATCACGAGTTTTCCAACGAGGCTGAGCACGAGGTTTCCAACGAGTTTGAGCACGAGGACCCTTCTTTCGATCCGAACGTCTTCTCTTCAGGCAAGATGACCGAACCCCGATAACTTTACTATCTTTGCCTATTGCTAGTAGTCTCGATCTGTAGTTTTGCCTCGATGCCCATGTCTTTCTTGTCAGCCTCCTACTTGTAACCAATTGCCATGATTAACCACCCTACCTATGCAAACCGTTGCTTGGCTAAGTACGCTTCGCTCAGCCCTTCTTATAGTGTTGCTAGTTGCAGGTGAAGTGAAGATGCTTGCTCCATATTGAAGTTTGGTTGGGTTATATCACACTATCTAAATGCTTAAAATGAAATCACCTATATATTGGCAAGGGTGGAAGGCTAAGCCTTTTGCTTGGTGTTTTGTTCCACTCATGCCGTTAGGATCCGTATAAGCCGGTTTTATGTTCCTTGATTATGCGTTCCTAACACGGTTGGGGTGTATGGGACCCCCTCGATAAACCGCTAAGTGCTAAGTCTTTTCCAGCAAATCCCAACATTGGTACTATTTGCCTAATAACAAACTAAACATGCATAGGGAGTAATTAACCCTCTTTCTTAATCAACAACCCCGGGCCAGTGCTCCACATGAGTGTTGGTCCGAAACGGGGAGCCTGCGGGGCCACCTCGAGGAAACTCAAGGTTTGGTAAAAACCCGTAGCTTCACCCATCCGGTCGTGGCCTGAGACGAGATACGCGCGGCTACTATCAGGGTGTCGGCACGCCGGGAGGATTTGCTGGATTAGCCTTACCTTAGCTCGGTATATCTTGAGCACGGGATTCCGAGGATACTCGGGTCTTCCCACTTTGGAGTTGCGACTCCGCGGATCGTGGGCTTGTAATGGGTCAAGTTGGAACACCCCTGCAGGGTTATGAACTTTCGAAAGCCGTGCCCGCGGTTATGTGGCAGATGGGAGCTTGTTAATTCCGGTTGTAGATAACTTGACACAATGATACTAATACACTACCAGCGTGTGTTCCGTGACTGTCCATTTCCGAATAGGGATTCGGGAGTTGAACACGGAGGGGTTATGCTTGTGAGCTTGTAGCTAGGATCACTTCGTGATCACTTCTCGCATTGCCTTCTCTTCTCGCTCTCACTTGCGTAAGCTAGATGCTAGTTGCTGCTGCAGACTTGTTCTTTCTTCAGCCTTTCCCTCACCTAAAGGCTTAAATAGTTCTGTTACCCGGGAACGGGATTGCTGAGTCCTCTGTGGCTCACAGTTACTTCACACACCAGATGCAGGTCCAGCGGTGAGCTATCCAGGTGATGGCACCGAGCTGGATTGGGAGTACGACGAGGAGCGTAGTCGTTACTACGTGCGCTACCCGGACGATCAGTAGTGGAGACTCTTACTAGGATTCGATCCGCCTGTGGTTGTTTTATTTATCTGAGTTTGGTACTTTGACATTTGGCTTTTGCCCTTAGAGGGTTGTAGTGATCTTATTGTATGATGTTTGAGACTTGTACTGTTATTCTGTGACGTGGCGATTGTAAGCCAACTATTTTCAGTTTACTATCCCTCTTTTACATGAGATGTGCAAAGATTACCAAACTTGAGATCATTCTAGGATGGACTTATGCCTTTAAGTCGTGCCTCGACACGTAGGAGGTATAATTCCATCCTGGGCATTACAAGTTGGTATTCAGAGCCTTCTCCGACCTAGGAGCCCCACTGTTTGATCGAACCGTTGACGGTTGAGTCTAGGCACACACTGAAAACTTTTTGAGTCCTATATTATATCGGAGAGTAGGATTTCTTTGCTTCTCATCCCTTTTCTCTCTGGTGAGGACTCCTGACGTCTACTCTTGTCTCTCCTATCTTCAAAATTTGCACAAATTTTTTTTAGGAATCCCGCGAGTATTCTGGGATTGTTTCGATGTTCTTGTGACAAGGATATTGTTCCCGATGCCTCCTGTTACCGAGGAGTTGAGCTTCGGGGTATCACTGTAACAAGCATATCGCGACAGTACTAAATACTTAAGACGGCCGACATCGAAAATCTCCCCTATACGGCCAGTGGCAAGATAACCCCGACATCACCCAGTACTGGGGAGGTAGTTCGGGAGTATTGCCATAGCTTGTTATAGTGGATGCTTTTCGAAGGTCCGAGGTACACAGTTTCCGAGAAAGACTGGTTATGTGTTGAAGGATGGATACACCTGGATGTAGGTTAGAGTTGATTGCGCGGTGCTTCCCGTGTATCCCTAACACCTGATTGCATAACTGGAATCTTTCGGAAAACTATAGGTGGGTTTTATCCAGTAGATCGTAGGCATTCTTCCAACGAATGCAGGTTAGTGAGTTCGGGGTTCGACATTGAGTGAAGGGGTTATATGACCGAGGTTACCATCAGGAGTTGCATCTTAAAGGGTCCTTGGCTATGCTGATCCGGGGATTGCAAAACCTTTTCGTAACGCGTTCATATGCTTTCAGCACAAAGATGTTAGAACGAAACTCCTCTCTTGTGTTTGTTCCTTTCCGTACCTTGTTGTTTTATTATTTTATCCTTTTGATCCCTATGTGGCTTCTCGTGAAGACTGATGTTATCAATTAACTGAGAAATTCATTCGTTCCTCTTGTTCGGATGATTTCATTCGTTCTTATTGTTCGAATGATTATTGTGAAGACTTGTTGCAATTCATTCCATTGATTCAGCTTATTCCTTTTGTCAATCAATTGCTGATTCGTGGTCATCTCTTACAGGATGGCTCCGAAAAAGGTTCCGAATGCCAACCCAGAGGTGGAAGAGGTCCCAGAGCATCCTCCTTCCCCTCCTCCTCCGCCTGAGGCTTGGAGAGCAATTATGCAGACTACTGCTCAGAACACTCAGTTGATGATGCAGATGATGCAGATGATGCAAGCTAATCAAGCTAATCAGGGCGTTCCTATGAACCAAGGCAACTTCTTCCAGCAGCACCATGCTACCATCAACCAGTTCTTGGCCAACAATCCTAAAGCTTTCAGTTACTGTGTCGACCCTCTTGATGCTGAAGATTGGCTGACCGATATCAAGAAGCATTTTGAGTGCAGTAACGTGAAAGAAGATGACTATGTGAAGTTTGCAGCCTTCCAACTGAAAGATCAAGCAGCTGATTGGTGGCAGCAGTACAAAGACTCAAGGCCGGGTCAAGTGATCTCGTGGGAGAATTTCTGCAAGGATTTCCGCTCGCATCACATTCCTACAAGTGTTATCGAGGGTATGCGTGAGCAATTCCGCAACCTCAAGCAGGGCTCCATGTCAGTCTATCAGTATAATGTCAAGTTCCAAAACCTCGCTCGCTATGCAAAGCAAGACATTCCTGATGCAAAGAGCAAAATCTATCAGTTCCGTGGAGGTCTCAAAGATGAACTTCAGCTTGCTCTCACTCTGTTCGAGCCAGACGAATTCGATAAGTTCTATAACATGGCTTTGAAACAAGAAGCAGCTCAACTTAAGATGGAGGCTTCTAAGAAGAGAATTCGAGATGCTGTTCACTCTACCTCATCGTCTCAGTTGGCTGCAAAACAACAGAAATTCTGGCTTCCTCCTCCTCCAATGATTCGAGCTCCTTACAACAACTCCAGCAACTTCAACAACTCCAACAACAAGAACTCTAGTGGTCGTGGTTTCTCCCACCCACCCAACCCAAGCAACCAGTCGAAGAAGCAGTTTCAGTCTCAAGGCTCCAAGTCCAGTGGCTCTCAGTTCCGTCCTCTCTCAGAAGTGACTTGCAACAAATGCACTCAGAAAGGTTACTATGCCAACAGATGTCCGAATCCGAAGCGTCTTCCTCCTCCTCCTCCTGTCGGTACCGCTATGGTCAAGCATGATCCAAAGGCTGCCAGGGTCAATCTGATGAATGCAGCACAAGCAGAGGCTTCTTCTGATGTCATTTTGGGTAACCTTCCGGTTAACTCTATCCCTGCTAAAGTGTTATTTGATTCGGGTGCATCATGCTCTTTCATGTCTCAACCATTTGCATCCAAGAATAATGTTGACATCCAAAGTCTGCCTCAGAAGTTGCAAGTTATTTCTCCGGGGAGACGTATGACTTCCAACATATTTGCTCCGGATGTTTCTATTCGCTGGGTGATTATCGATTTTTGGCTTCTCCGGTGATTCTTGGTCATTCTGACATCGACCTCATTCTCGGAATGGATTGGCTTTCTCAGCACGATGCTCACATTGATTGTGCTCAAAAGGAAGTCAAGTTGACTCATTCTGATGAAGATGTGATTATCTTCGCCTCCAGGGATAATACTATTCGGCTTTTCTCTCTTAATGATAAGGGTGAAATTAATGCCATAGAGCAAATTCCAGTGGTGAATGAATATCAAGACGTCTTTCCAGAAGAACTTCCAGGCATGCCTCCACACCGTCAGGTGGAGTTTGTCATTGAACTCGAGCCGGGCACCGAACCTGTTTGCCGGCGTCCTTACAAGCTCTCTTCAGATGAATTGAAGGAATTGAAGAGACAGTTGGATGAACAGGAGCGTATGGGTCTCATACGGCCTAGTACATCTCCGTGGGGCTGTGGTGTCTTATTTGTCAAGAAGAAAGATGGCACGGAGCGTCTCTGTGTTGACTACCGGCCACTGAACAAGAAGACGATTAAGAACAAGTATCCGCTCCCCAACATCAACGAACTCTTTGAGCAGCTCAAAGGAGCTAAAGTATTCTCTAAGCTTGACCTCCGAATGGGCTATCATCAAATTCGCATTCGCGAGGAAGACATTCCCAAGACGGCCTTCAGAACGAGCTACGGTTCATATGAGTATACCGTCATGTCCTTCGGTCTCGCCAATGCTCCTCCTACCTTTTCAAGGAGGATGCATTACATCTTCAACCCCTATACTGGCGAGTTTGTGCTTGTGTATCTGGATAATATTCTGGTGTTTTCCAAGAATGAAGAAGATCACGAAAAGCACTTGCGTCTGGTTCTTGATCGACTCCGAGAGCATAAATTCTATGCCAAGTTTTCAAAGTGCGAGTTTTGGCTCGATAAGGTTTTGTACCTGGGCCACATTATCTCAGCTGATGGTATTGCGGTTAATCCCGAGAAAGTTGAAGCAATTGTCAACTGGGAAGCTCCTCAGAACGTCAAGCAGCTCCGCAGTTTTCTGGGTCTTGCCAGCTATTGCAGAAGGTTTGTAGAGAACTTCTCCAAGATTGCCAAGCCTCTTTCCAACCTCCTTCAGAAGAATGTCAAATACTTTTGGTCTCCCGAGTGTGAAGTGGCTTTCAAAACACTCAAAGAGAAGCTTGTCTCAGCTCCAGTTCTGATTCCTCCAGATGAATCCAAGCCCTATGAAGTGTTCTGTGACGCTTCTCTTCAAGGCCTTGGTGGTGTGCTTATGCAAGAAAAGAGAATTGTGGCATACACTTCACGTCAGCTAAAGCCAGCTGAGAAGAACTATCCCACACATGATCTCGAGCTAGCAGCTGTGGTACATGCTCTGATTACATGGAGACATCTGTTGTTGGGCAGAAAGGTCGACATCTTCACTGATCACAAGAGCTTGAAGTACATCTTCACACAGCCGCATCTGAACCTCCGCCAGACTCGTTGGGTCGAGATGATCCAAGAGTACAACCCCAGCATTGAGTACACTCCAGGCAAGGCGAATGTGATTGCAGATGCTTTGAGCAGAAAGGCATATTGCAACAGCCTTCTTATCAAGCCACACCAGCCTGAGCTTTGTGAAGCTTTCAGGAAGCTCAACCTTCAGGTTGTTCCGCAGGGTTTTCTTGCTAATCTCCAGATTGCTCCTACCTTGGAAGATCAAGTCCGTGAGGCCCAGCTCAGTGATACCATGGTGAAGAAGGTGAAACATGGGATTGCAAAGGGCACTCCAAAATATAAGTGCTTCCGTGTGGATGAGAGAGATACCTTGTTCTTCGAGGACAGACTCGTTGTTCCCAAAGGTGATCTCAGGAAGCTCATAATGGAAGAAGCTCATGACTCTCTCCTTTCCATTCATCCTGGCAGTTCCAAGATGTATCAAGACCTCAAGCAATCTTACTGGTGGACACGCATGAAAAGGGAAATTGCCCAATTCGTGAATGAATGTGATGTATGCAGAAGAGTGAAAGCAGAACATCAACGTCCAGCCGGTTTTCTCCAACCTCTTCCTATTCCTGAGTGGAAGTTCGACCACATTGAAATGGACTTCGTCACTGGTTTTCCTAAATCCAAGCGAGGCAATGATGCTATCTTTGTGGTGATTGACAAGCTTACCAAAGTTGCTCACTTTCTTCCAGTCAAAGAATCAATCAATGCAGCTCAACTTGCAGAGCTGTACACTTCCAGAATTGTGTCCCTACATGGCATTCCTCAAGTGATATCCTCAGACCGTGGCAGCTTGTTCACATCAAAGTTCTGGGACTCCTTTCAGTCCGCCATGGGCACGAAGATCAGGTTCAGCACTGCCTTTCACCCTCAGACTAGTGGTCAAGTCGAGCGTGTGAATCAGATCCTTGAAGATATGCTCAGAGCCTGTGTCATCTCCTTCGGCATGAAATGGGAAGACTGTCTTCCATTTGCAGAGTTCTCTTACAACAACAGCTTCCAAGCAAGTGCAGGCAAAGCACCGTTTGAAATTCTCTATGGCAGAAAGTGCCGTACCCCTCTCTACTGGTCTGAAACAGGTGAACGCCAACTTCTTGGCAATGATTTGATCTCTGAAGCCGAAGAAATGTGCAAAGTCATACGTGAGAATCTCAAGGCCGCTCAGTCGCGTCAGAAGAGCTACTATGACGGAAAGCATCGTGATTTGGCTTTCGACATCGGTGATCATGTCTATCTCCGAGTTTCTCCGATGAAAGGAACCCAAAGGTTCGGTATCAAAGGAAAGCTTGCTCCTAGATACGTCGGGCCTTTCAAAATTCTTGGCAAAAGAGGCGATCTAGCCTATCAGCTCGAGCTCCCTTCCAACTTTGCAAATGTTCATGATGTCTTCCATGTGTCTCAGCTTCGCAAATGCTTCAAGGCACCTGAGCGCATGATTCCGTTTGAGGAGATTGATCTTCAACAAGACCTTTCCTACCGAGAGCATCCAGTTGCCATTCTCGAAGAAACCGAACGCAAGACTCGTAACAAGTCCATCAAGTTTCTGAAAGTCAAGTGGTCACATCACACAGACCGAGAAGCTACCTGGGAACGAGAAGATCATCTTCGTTCCGAGTACCCTTCCTTTTTCCAGTCCTAGATCTCGGGACGAGATCTTTTTGTAGTAGAGGAGAGTTTGTAATGCCCCGGATGTAATACTTTCCCTTTTGGGCTTATAATATATCTCCGGCTTCATCTATTTCCATTTCGGGTTCTTTGTCTTTCGGGTTTTCGTCGTTTTGTTGTGTGAGTGTGTGGCATTCATTCATATCATGTAGACATGTGCATTGCATTTTGTTTGTGTTGTGGGTTGCATCCGGTTCGTCGTGTTTCTTCCCGTTGTCCGTTTCGTGTTCCGGAGCTCCCTCACGTGTCCGTGACGTCCCGTAGGCCTACTTTGTTGTTCGGGCATTTTTCGTTACCGGTGTGCCGTGAGGTTGTGTTGTGTGTTGTTGTTTTGTTGTGTGCAACCCGCCTCTCAAATCTCGTCTCGTTTGGACTCCGTTGACTTTTCCCTCCGTTGTTCGTGTGGGCCCGAAGTGCCTTCGCTTCGTGTCCCGGATATACCCCTACTGCTTTCTTTTATCTCCGTCTGGTCCTTTTTTTTTCTATCCCCGCGATCGGATCCGTTGGATCACGATCGGAGGGCTCCTAAACACCCCTATCTCCAAACCCTAGTCTAAAACTGCTTTATATAGACCCCTAGTCTATTGTGGTTTCCCCTTCTTCTTCCCCTTCTCCACCATTTCGTTTTTTTTCCTTTTTCGCCCAGATCCAAAAAAAAATCAGATCCCCAAAAGGAAAATTCCTCTGGTTCCCGAGGGAACCAGATCCTTCGTCCAGCCGCCGACCGCGTCCTCGTTCCCAGCGAGCGGGGTCAACGCCGCCGCACCGCGCGCTGGTCAGATCCAGCGTCTGCGGCCCGTCGACCGCATCAGGCCACTTGGCGCCAGGAACAACCTCGTCGGCCTCGATCTGCTGCTCCGAGCGATCCGGTCAGCCCCCCCCCTTCGCCTGGGCCGGCCCGGGGACCACATCACCCGAGCCGCGGATCTGGGCCGTACAGCGAAGCTCCGGCGGCGCCTCGCTCCTTCTCCAGAGCGCAGCTGGCCGGGCCGCCGGACGCCCTCGTGGGCCTCCCTCCAGCGCAGCCGCGCGCGCGCCCCGCAAGCCGCGGGCCTCCGCAGGCCACCGCGCCGCCGGCCCGTACGTCGCCCTTCCCCCACGGGCTCCCTCCTGCTCGCCGAGAGGCCCGTCAGCCGCCGCCTCTGCCTCCGCGGATCTGGGCCGGATCCGCACCGCCGGCCCGTTTCTCCGTTTTTTCCCCAGATCTCAGATCTGCTAAGGTTGTTCCCCACTCCTAAGTCTTTTAAATCCTGATCTGTGATCCAAACTTTGACCTGCTGTAACTTTCTCTGTGATGCTCCGTTTTGCGCGTGTAGCATGTCCAGATGTTCGTGGAGATGCCCTCTACGTTTTACCTGTTGTAGTCATGCATGTTAGATGTCATCTAGGGGCTTGTTTTGCTGTTGCAAGAGTGTATGATGATATAAACTGCTGCTATGTGTTATTTTCATGCCACCTTTGACATGTGATATCTTTTAGCTCGTTTGTCCAAACGATGCAAATGACATGTCCACGTGTTCGTCTTGTCACGAACTACGTGTTGTGTGTGATAGGTTGCATGGTAGATTTATTGTTTCCTTGTTATCATCGTTGCAAGATGCCATGCTCACATGTTGTGTTTTCACTTGTTATGAAATGCCATCTTGTTGAGCTCGTTGCAATCGGTGTGTTCACCACAATGATGCATGCTTGTGTGTTTTGGGATCACCGTCATATGTATTTTGATGAGGTGCTTACCCTTTGCCATGTTTAGTTTCGAGGTGTCTTAAACATGCTCTTTTGTGTGCTAAGATGAT
>LR738712.1:126017286-126070038 GCA_902687465.1 Secale cereale
TTGTAACCAATTGCCATGTTTAACCACCCTACCTATGCAAACCGTTGCTTGGCTAAGTACGCTTCGCTCAGCCCTTCTTATAGCGTTGCTAGTTGCAGGTGAAGTGAAGATGCTTGCTCCATATTGAAGTTTGGTTGGGTTATATCACACTATCTAAATGCTTAAAATGAAATCACCTATATATTGGCAAGGGTGGAAGGCTAAGCCTTTTGCTTGGTGTTTTGTTCCACTCATGCCGTTAGGATCCGTATAAGCCGGTTTTATGTTCCTTGATTATGCGTTCCTAACACGGTTGGGGTGTATGGGACCCCCTCGATAAACCGCTAAGTGCTAAGTCTTTTCCAGCAAATCCCAACATTGGTACTATTTGCCTAATAACAAACTAAACATGCATAGGGAGTAATTAACCCTCTTTCTTAATCAACAACCCCGGGCCAGTGCTCCACATGAGTGTTGGTCCGAAACGGGGAGCCTGCGGGGCTACCTCGAGGAAACTCAAGGTTTGGTAAAAACCCGTAGCTTCACCCATCCGGTCGTGGCCTGAGACGAGATACGCGCGGCTACTATCAGGGTGTCGGCACGCCGGGAGGATTTGCTGGATTAGCCTTACCTTAGCTCGGTATATCTTGAGCACGGGATTCCGAGGATTCTCGGGTCTTCCCACTTTGGAGTTGCGACTCCGCGGATCGTGGGCTTGTAATGGGTCAAGTTGGAACACCCCTGCAGGGTTATGAACTTTCGAAAGCCGTGCCCGCGGTTATGTGGCAGATGGGAGCTTGTTAATTCCGGTTGTAGATAACTTGACACAATGATACTAATACACTACCAGCGTGTGTTCCGTGACTGTCAATTTCCGAATAGGGATTCGGGAGTTGAACACGGAGGGGTTATGCTTGTGAGCTTGTAGCTAGGATCACTTCGTGATCACTTCTCGCATTGCCTTCTCTTCTCGCTCTCACTTGCGTAAGCTAGATGCTAGTTGCTGCTGCAGACTTGTTCTTTCTTCAGCCTTTCCCTCACCTAAAGGCTTAAATAGTTCTGTTACCCGGGAACGGGATTGCTGAGTCCTCTGTGGCTCACAGTTACTTCACACACCAGATGCAGGTCCAGCGGTGAGCTATCCAGGTGATGGCACCGAGCTGGATTGGGAGTACGACGAGGAGCGTAGTCGTTACTACGTGCGCTACCCGGACGATCAGTAGTGGAGACTCTTACTAGGATTCGATCCGCCTGTGGTTGTTTTATTTATCTGAGTTTGGTACTTTGACATTTGGCTTTTGCCCTTAGAGGGTTGTAGTGATCTTATTGTATGATGTTTGAGACTTGTACTGTTATTCTGTGACGTGGCGATTGTAAGCCAACTATTTTCAGTTTACTATCCCTCTTTTACATGAGTTGTGCAAAGATTACCAAACTTGAGATCATTCTAGGATGGACTTATGCCTTTAAGTCGTGCCTCGACACGTAGGAGGTATAACTCCATCCTGGGCATTACACCTACGGAGAGAGTTGGGGATTTTATCGTTACGAGGACTATGTGATTCTAATTATTTTTCTCTCCTAAAAATATTTCTAAATAAAATAAATGAGCGGAGATAATATGACTTCTCCAAAATAATAGAAATATTGGAGGAAAAATACTAAAATCACTTTTGGTATTTTTCTGGATTTATTTTCGGATTTATTTGCATAGGAAAAATATGAGTATTTCAAAATTACATTTAGGACCAGGAAAAATGTTCACTTTGTCCTAAATATTGTTAGAGGACGGTGAAAATTTATTTCGGGAATTTTGGAGTCCGTTCGATATTTATTTCGTTAGTTTTACCGCGCCGGGACTCTATTTAAAAAAAAACGGGAACCGAGTTAGTCTCGTACCGGACCGTGACTCCGGGCTTTATATAGCGCCCAGGCCGGCCCGACATCGCCCAGCCCGCCCCCGCGCGAAAACCCTAGCCCTAGCCGGATCTCGCCACCGCGGCCGACGCCGCCGTCCGCCGCCCCGACGCCCACGCCGCCGCCCGCCGCCGCCGCCGCTGTCGTCCGCCGCCCCGCCGCCGACGCCGCCGCCCGCCGCGACCTCGCCGGAGCCGCCGCCCGCCGGAGTCGAGGTAGACGCCCGTTGTTTTTTTTTGAGAGATCAGATCGGTTTTATAAAAAAAACCCTAGATCTGGTAGATCGGTTTTTCGTCGGTTTAGTTAAATAGAGGAAGTTCGTCCGTTCGTTTGTTTTAACAAACGGTTTTCGTTAGTTAACCGCAGACATCGAACATTCATTCGTTAGCCTGTTCGTCGTTTTTCTTTTTCGAGGTATTTTATCCGCGATTTTTCCGATCGCGATTTCTGCCCTGATCTTGTTTTTCGTTTTTTCTTTTCGCTCGAGAGTCGGAATCAGGTGATTCAAAATCCCAGATCTTCGTCTCGAAGCCCTCTTTACGTTTAACCAACTTGAACAAAGTTTTGGCTACAGTAAAATTTGACTTTAGGCCAACTAGTAATGCGGAGCTCGTTTCTTTTGCAGTTTGAGTTTCGTTGCTTCTTTCGAGTTGATTCTTTTTGCCTACCGGAGTTCTTAAGTTGAACTTTCTGGTTAGATATCTTATTTGAGTTTTACCCGTGCATTAGTTAAGTACTTATTGTATGCTTGTTTTTTTGATTGCGATAGAGTACCCGGAGTGCGCCGCTTGCTACTTTGAGTCTTTAGGTTTTGCGGATCATCAGCAAGGCAAGTAACACTTTGATCATGCTTTCCAATTACCCAGTTTTCATTGCATTAGTCAAACACCTCACACATTGCATGAATAGGATCAATTAACTTGTGGTATTGGGAAGTAGTTGAGGTAGTACCTATTACATGCATTACATTCAAACCCTTGGGAGTTACTCTATGTTTGCTGTTAGGACATGCTATGCTCGTAGACGTTGTTTGGGTTTGAGTGAAATCCATGACAGATGTGAGTTGTTAATTAATGGTTCAACTTAAGGTGGCAACTTTAATACACATCTGGGTGGATTGAGGCATCTGGGTATTCCAGGATTGCCTGTTTTTCTTTTGGACCGCCACCCAGGCTCAAAGGGATCATGAGATTTTTCATACTAGAAACTTCCGTGTGCAGCCACATGCCAATATGGGCTCTGGCATAGTCGAGTAAGTTGTGGGAAACCTTTCCATGATGGGCTAGCAGATGTAGTTGGGTTTTTGTAGGTGTACCGGCCTATCTATCTGGTTAAGGGGACCTCTTCGGAAAGACTGTGTCTCGGTCATCCATTTCTCAAACACCATGCAGTGCGAGAAACCAAACGGAGGTGATCGAGTCTTGTGGGGAAAGTGCACAAACCTCTGCAGAGTGTACAAACTGATCATGATTAGCCGTGTCCCCGGTTATGGACATCTTGAGTATCTGGTATTTGGATTATCATGTGCATCTCAACATGTTACTTTAATTAATTTTGTTGGGTTTAATGATTACTTTTAATTGGGGTTGAGAGGATGTCTATCTTCTCAACGATGTTTCAACTACCATGATAGTTAATTAAAATACATTCCTTTGAAGTAGGGAAAAATTGGCTTTACGCAAAAATTTAACCATAGAGCTTTCCACCAGCCATATTGCATATAGTATAGCTTTACTTTCATTGCATCTCTTGTGTTACCTTGCCAGCATATTCCATGTGCTGACCCGTTTTTCGGGCTGCAACGTTTCATGTTGCAGGTTTTTCAAACGATGAGTAAGATGCCCTTTTAGGTCGTGGTTCTATACTCAGTGATGCCGCTGGTGTTGATGGACTCACTTATCTTCCAAGCTTTCCGCTGTTATCGTGTTAGATGGCCTTCAGCCATGATTTGTGTAATAAATTCATCGTTGAACTATTGATGTAATAAGTGTGTGATTGCTACTCTGTTATAAATCCTTCGAGTACCATGCGTGTCAGCATTACTGATCCAGGGATGACACTGATGCATGGAGATCAGACTGTTTGAGGTCTGGTCGCTACAAAGATGGTATCAGAGCACACGCTGACTGTAGGACACGACCACTAAGACAAGCCCTAGAACACATTCCACTCTTTCTCTTCTGACTCCTCATCTTTTCTATTCTTTAGGATGGTGGAAGCAAAGCACAAGTTCATGCAACCGGATGATGATACACCTTTTGGACGACACCTGAAGGAAGTCACCAGATATCTACACATTGGATTACCAAGTTTCACTGGAACCTACAATGCCACTCTACCTGAGGAGGAGCGTTGGTTGATTCAAGCCCAAGTTCCAGGAAGGACGTTTGCACCTATCACCTCACTCATAGCATTTTCCTTTAATGCACCTACATGGAGCCTAGGAAGGAGTATGGCAGCCCACATTGCTATGGGAAGGATTGGAGAAGTATACAAACATGAGCTAAAGGACACTATCTACCAGATTTGTGGACGCCGAGATGAGAATTGGGATTTGATCAGCACCAAGAAGGGTATATCCATAGCAGCATTCATCCAGGAGTTGAACCACCACATTCGTCGCCAGGAGCACCAGATGTGTGCTGGGATGATAGATTTGAAGAAGGCCCTAAATAGGAATTTGGAGCTAGAAGAAGAACTCAAGTCTACACGCGACAGTTATGAGGAGGAGATGAAGATACTTGTGGAGAAGAATGATGATTTGACTCGGAAGTTAGGGATACTCATGGGAGAAGAAGACGAGGAAGAAGAACCCAAGGAGATTCCACCGGAAGATTATATCATCATAGATGACACGGATTCTGAAGCTGAGGATAGTAAGGATGAAGACTATGAAGATGAAGCTGGGGCAGATATTATGGAATCCTCTGCCGACCAATATTTTTAGATGACCACCCTATGACTAGTAGTTTACCACCAAGTATTAGATTTAGATCACTTTTGTAACGATCGTTAGATTTGTAAGACCTTGTTTGAAATTGATTGGTGTGATATGATTGTGTGTTTGTCTCATGTGCATATGGGTAGTGATTTTCCCTTAGACCTCTATTCTATTCTAATCTCTTCCCTCTACACCCATCAGATGCCTCCAAGACGTGAATTCGAGTTTCCCCCTGAGCTCACCCAGTTGATCCAGCAACAGAACACCCTGATGCAACTTCTTGTCCAGAACACCCAGAACAACCAGAACAACAACAACAACAACCCTCCACCACCACCACCTGTGGACAACCTGACACGTTTCTTAAGGTTGCAACCACCTGTGTTTGCTAGCAGCATCGAACCAATTGTGGCTGATGACTGGCTACGCAAGATTGGAAGGGATTTGACCACCGCCAATTGCTCGGATGCGGAGAAGGTGCGATTTGCCGCACACCAGTTGTCTGGACCAGCCGCAGCATGGTGGGAGAATTACACAACCACTTACCCCGTAGCCAATGTGACTTGGGATCAGTTTCAGCAAGCTTTTCGTACCGCCCATGTCTCAACTGGAGCCATGAGTATGAAGAAGCAGGAGTTTCGCAACTTGCGCCAAGGGAATTGTACAGTAGCCCAGTACGTGGATGAGTTTAGTACCCTATCTTGTTATGCCCCAGATGATGTGGCTACAGATGCCAAGAAGCAGGAGAGATTTATGGAAGGGCTGAATGATGAGATGAGTGTACAGCTGATGGTGGCAACTTTCAATAACTATCAGGAGTTGGTTGACCGAGCCCTGATGATTGAAAGGAAGCATCAACAGATTGAGAGTCGCAAGAGGAAGTATGGGCAAGGGAAGTATAATTCTGGAGCTCAGCAGAAGCCTCGCTTTACCTCTAAAGCAGTAGGACAGTTTCAGCATACCCATGGAGGAAGTAGCTCGCACAACCACAATGGCACCAAGAATGGCAATGGTAATGGGAGTGGGAATGGAGCCAATGGAAACCAGAACCGCCCTGCACCGTCCACACCCACCAAGAGGGATTTTAGCCATGTCACTTGTTACAAGTGCGGGAAGACTGGACATTATGCTAATGAATGCCCAGAAGTTAAGAATGGGAACGGCAATGGAAGCGCCGGGAAGAAGCCCAACCCGTTCAACAAAGGACAAGTGAACCACGTGACCGTGGAGGAGGTAGAAGAGCAACTAGATGCTGTTGTCAGTAAGTTTTTGGTTAAAACATTTACCGCAATAGTCCTTTTCGATACTGGTGCATCGCATTCATACATTTCAAGGGGATTCGTGAATAAACATAGGATGTCCACCCGAGTTCTAAAGACCTCCATGTTAGTAAGTTCACCTGGAGCAGATTATATGGCACATCAAGGATGTTTTCAGACGCCATTGACCATAGGATGCCATACTTTCCCCTCTGACCTAATAGTTTTGGAGTCACAAGGATTGGATGTGATATTAGGTATGGATTGGCTATCGCAGTATGGAGGTAATATTGACTGTGCCAGTAAGTCTATTTTGCTCACCACCCCGGAGGGAAAAAGGATTAAGTATGTATCTAGGCATTCGCCTACAAGGACTCAAGTATATTCTCTCACGGGAGTTGTTCAGGAGGAAGTGCCAGTAGTGAAGGATTATCCGGATGTGTTTCCAGAGGAGTTACCTGGCATGCCACCGGATAGAGATATAGAGTTTTTGATTGAACTTTTGCCAGGCACCGGACCAATTTCTAAGAGACCATATAGGATGCCCGCAAAGGATTTGGAGGAAATTAAGAAGCAGATTAAGGAGTTACTGGATAAAGGATTCGTACGCCCAAGTTCTTCGCCTTGGGGTTCGCCAGTACTTCTAGTGGAGAAGAAGGATGGATCGTTAAGAATGGTTGTTGATTACCGGGGATTGAACGAAGTAACGATCAAGAATAAGTACCCACTGCCAATGATCAATGATCTGTTCGATAGATTGCAAGGAGCTAAGGTATTTTCGAAGATCGATCTACGATCAGGGTACCATCAACTGAAGATTCGAGAGCAAGATATCCCTAAGACGGCCTTTACCACTAGGTATGGGTTGTATGAGTACACCGTTATGTCGTTTGGTCTGACAAACGCACCGGCATACTTTATGAACCTGATGAACAAAGTGTTTATGGAGTATTTGGATAAGTTCATCATAGTGTTCGTAGATGATATTTTGATCTTCTCGAAGGATGAAGAGGAGCATGAAGAGCATTTGCGATTGGTATTGGAGAAGCTCAGAGAGCACCAGTTGTATGCCAAGTTTAGCAAATGTGAGTTTTGGTTGAAGGAAGTCGGATTCCTCGGACATGTTATATCCGGAGAATGAATAGCAGTAGATCCCGCTAAGGTGGAGACTGTGACCAATTGGGAAGCACCGATGACCGTTGGAGAGATCCGGAGTTTTCTTGGACTCGCAGGATACTACCGGAGATTTATCGAGAATTTCTCGAAGATTGCCAAGCCAATGACGGAGTTGTTGAAGAAGGAAACCAAGTTCAGTTGTACCGAAGCATGTGAGGCTAGTTTCCAGGAGTTGAAGAAAAGATTGGTATCATCCCCTGTGTTGATTCTGCCAGATCAACATAAGGATTATGAGGTGTACTGCGACGCTTCACGTCGAGGACTTGGAGCAGTTCTTATGCAGGAAGGAAGAGTTGTTTCGTACGCTTCACGACAACTAAAACCTCATGAGATGAACTATGCCACCCACGATTTGGAGTTAGCAGCCGTAGTGCATGCATTGAAGACGTGGAGACATTTTCTCATAGGAAACCATTGTGAAGTATATACGGACCATAAGAGTCTGAAGTACATATTCACTCAGAAGGAACTGAATCTTAGGCAAAGGAGATGGCTGGAACTCATTAAGGATTATGACATGAGATTGCATTATCACCCCGGAAAGGCTAACGTAGTAGCGGATGCGCTAAGCCGTAAGAGCCATGTCAATACCCTAATGAAGGAGGAGTTTCCAAAGGAGTTAGCCGAGGACCTAAGAGAACTACGTTTGGAGATAGTTTCGAGAGGCTTTGTAGCAACACTAGAAATCCAGTCTACCTTGATGGATAAAATCAGAGAAGCTCAGAAAGCTGACAAGGAGATTGTCGCTATAAAGGAGAAGATGAGCGAAGGAAAAGCTAAAGGTTTTCGTGAGGATGAGCACGACACCTTATTGTTTGAGGATCGAATATATGTGCCAAATGACCCGGAGATTAGGAAGTTGATTTTACAGGAGGCCCATGATTCACCATACTCGATTCACCCAGGAAATACTAAGATGTATTTGGATTTGAAGGATACCTTCTGGTGGACCGGTATGAAGAAGGATATTGCGGAGTATGTAGAAGTTTGTGATGTGTGTCAAAGAGTAAAGGCAGAACATCAGAAGCCAGCAGGATTGCTACAACCTATGCAGATTCCCGAATGGAAGTGGGAGAAGCTTGGTATGGATTTTATCACCGGATTGCCCAGGACCAAGGCAGGGTATGATTCAATCTAGGTAGTAGTAGACCGATTGACGAAGGTAGCCCACTTTATCCCGGTGAAAACCACATATACCAGTGCGAAGTTGGCAAAGATATACATGACCAGAATTGTATGTCTGCATGGTGTTCCGAGGAGTATTGTATCTGATAGAGGAACCCAGTTTACCTCAAAGTTCTGGAATCAGTTACATGAAACCTTGGGTACCAGGCTAGAGTTTAGCACAGCGTTTCATCCGCAGACCGATGGACAGACGGAGAGAGTCAATCAGATTCTGGAGGATATGTTGAGAGCCTGTGCATTAGATTATGGATCTAGTTGGGATGACAACTTGCCTTACGCGGAGTTCTCATACAACAATAGTTACCAGGCCAGTTTGAAGATGGCGCCGTTCGAGGCATTATATGGAAGGAGATGCCGAACATCATTGTCGTGGGATGAAGTTGGAGACCGACAGTTGTTTGGACCAGACTTAATCAAAGAGTCTGAGGAGAAAGTGAAGTTAATCCGAGATAGACTGAAGGTAGCTCAGTCCAGGCAGAAGAGTTACGCCGACTCGAAGCGCAAGGAGATAGACTATGAGATCAGAGACAGAGCGTACTTGAGGGTATCGCCTCTGCGAGGAGTTAAACGTTTCGGAGTTAAAGGGAAGTTAGCCCCGAGATTTGTGGGACCTTACCGTGTTTTGGAACGCATGGGAGAGGTTGCCTATAAGTTGGAGTTGCCCGAAGGATTGTCAGGAGTGCACGACGTGTTTCACGTTTTGCAACTGAAGAAGTGCCACGCGGAGATGGCCGATATACCACTTAGAGACACAGTACCCCTAGAAGCAATTCAGTTGGACAGTGAGCTGACCTACGAGGAGAAGCCCGTTAAGATTCTCGAATTTTCGAGTAGAGTTACCCGTAGCAAGGTTATCAAGTTTTGCAAAGTTCAGTGGAGTCAACACACCGAGGAAGAAGCCACCTGGGAACGAGAAGATGATCTACGCAAGGACCACCCACACATGTTCTCTAGCCAAGCCGAATCTCGAGGGCGAGATTCATTCTAAGGGGGTAGGTTTGTAACATCCCAAATTTTCAATTTGGAATGTTATACATAGATCATAAATGCATTTGCATATTTTTGCATTTTGTTCGTGGAGTTCCTCGAAAATTCTAAGCAACTCAAGGACCTACCGAGAGAGTTGGGGATTTTACCGTTTTCGTATTTGAGTTCGCTCGAATACCGGTACGATGACAGTGTGATTCTAATTATTTTTCTCTCCTAAAAATATTTCTAAATAAAATAAATGAGCGGAGATAATATGACTTCTCCAAAATAATAGAAATATTGGAGGAAAAATACTAAAATCACTTTTGGTATTTTTTCTGGATTTATTTTCGGATTTATTTGCATAGGAAAAATACACGTTTTTCAAAATTGCATTTAGGACCGGGAAAAATGTTCACTTTGCAATATTGTTAGAGGACGGTGAAAATTTATTTTGAGAATTTTGGAGTCCGTTTGATATTTATTTTGTCAGTTTTACTGCGCCGGGACTCTATTTAAAAAAAAACGGGAACCGACTTAGTCTCGTACTGGACCGGGACTCCGGGCTTTATATAGCGCCCAGGCCGGCCCGACATCGCCCAGCCCGCCCCCACGCGAAAACCCTAGCCCTAGCCGGATCTCGCCGCCGCCGCCGACGCTGCCGCCGCCGCCACCGCGCCCGCCGCCGCCGACACCGCCGTCCGCCGCCGCCGCCGCCACCGCGCCCGCCGCCGCCGCCGCCGCCGTCCGCCGCCCCGCCGCCCGCCGCCGCCGACGCCGCCGTCCGCAGCCCCGCCGCCGACGCCGCCGCCCACCGCCCCTCGCCGACGCTGCCGCCCGCCGCGACCTCGCCGGAGCCGCCGCCCCCCGGAGTCGAGGTAGACGCCCGTTGTTTTTTTTTGAGAGATCAAATCGGTTTTATAAAAAAACCTAGATCTGGTTTTTTTTCGGTTTAGATCGGTCTTTCATCGGTTTAGTTAAATAGAGGACGTTCGTCCGTACGTTCGTTTTAACGAACGATTTTCGTTAGTTAACCGCAGACAGCGAACGTTCGTTCGTTAGCCTGTCCGTCGTTTTTCTTTTTCGGGGTATTTTATCTGTGATTTTTCCGATCGCGATTTCTGCCCTGATCTTGTTTTTCGTTTTTCTTTTCGTTCGAGAGTCGGAATCAGGTGATTCAAAATCCCAGATCTTCGTCTCGAAGCCCTCTTTACGTTTAACCAACTTGAACAAAGTTTTGGCTACAGTAAAATTTGACTTTAGGCCAACTAGTAATTCGGAGCTCGTTTCTTTTGTAGTTTGAGTTTCGTTTCTTCTTTCGAGTTGATTCTTTTTGCCAACCGGAGTTCTTAAGTTGAACTTTCTGGTTAGATCTCTTATTTGAGTTTTACCCGTGCATTAGTTAAGTACTTATTGTATGCTTGTTTGTTTGATTGCGATAGAGTACCCGGAGTGCGCCGCTTGCTACTTTGAGTCTCTAGGTTTTGCGGATCATCAGCAAGGCAAGTTACACTTTGATCATGCTTTCCAATTACCCAGTTTTCATTGCATTAGTCAAACCCCTCACACATTGCATGAATAGGATCAATTAACTTGTGGGATTGGGAAGTAGTTGAGGTAGTACCTATTACCTGTATTACATTCAAACCCTTGGGAGTTACTCTACGTTTGCTGTTAGGACATGCTATGCTCATAGACGTGGTTCGGGTTTGAGTGAAATCCATGACAGATGTGAGTTGTTAATTAATGGTTCAACTTAAGGTGGCAACTTTAATACACATCTGGGTGGATTGAGGCATCTGGGTATTCCAGGATTGCCTGTTTTTCTTTTGGACCGCCACCCAGGCTCAAAGGGATCATGAGATTTTTCATACTAGAAACTTCTGTGTGCAGCCACATGCCAATATGGGCTCTGGCATAGTTGAGTAAGTTGTGGGAAACCTTTCCATGATGGGCTAGCAGATGTAGTTGGGTTTTTGTAGGTGTACCGGCCTATCTATCTGGTTAAGGGGACCTCTTCGGAAAGACTGTGTCTCGGTCATCCGTTTCTCAAACACCATGCAGTGCGAGAAACCAAACGGAGGCGATCGAGTCTTGTGGGGAAAGTGCACAAACCTCTGCAGAGTGTACAAACTGATCATGATTAGCCGTGTCCCCGGTTATGGACATCTTGAGTATCTGGTATTTGGATTATCATGTGCATCTCAACATGTTACTTTAATTAATTTTGTTGGGTTTAATGATTATTTTTAATTGGGGTTGAGAGGATGTCTATCTTCTCAACGATGTTTCAACTACCATGATAGTTAAGTAAAATACATTCCTTTGAAGTAGGGAAAAATTGGCTTTACGCAAAAATTTAACCATAGAGCTTTCCACCAGCCATATTGCATATAGTATAGCTTTACTTTCATTGCATCTCTTGTGTTACCTTGCCAGCATATTCCATGTGCTGACCCGTTTTTCGGGCTGCAACGTTTCATGTTGTAGACTTTTCAGACGATGAGTAAGATGCCCTTTTAGGTCGTGGTTCTATACTCAGTGATGCCGCTGGAGTTGATGGACTCACTTATCTTCCAAGCCTTCCGCTGTTATCGTGTTAGATGGCCTTCAGCCATGATTTGTGTAATAAATTCATCGTTGAACTATTGATGTAATAAGTGTGTGAGTGCTACTCTGTTATAAATCCTTCGAGTACCATGCGTGTCAGCATTACTGATCTAGGGATGACACTGATGCATGGAGATCAGACTGTTTGAGGTCTGGTCGCTACTGCTCTAGTGCATCCGTTGCATGGAAATCCCTACTCACTCACATTGATATCTATTGATGGGCATCTCCATAGCCTGTTGATACGCCTAGTCGATGTGAGACTATATCCCTCTTTTTCTCTTCTCCACAACCACCTCTATACCACCCATAGTGCTATATCCATGGCTCACGCTCATGTATTGCGTGAAAGTTGAAAGGTTTGAAAAGATAGAGCATGAAAACAAATGCTTGGCTGAAATCGGGGTTGCTCATAATATGAATATTTTGTGTGATAACATGGGAGCATAGCCAACACTATATGATTTTGTAGGGATAACTTTCTTTAGCCATAGTATTTTGAGAAGACGTGATTGCTTTGTTAGTATTGCTTGAAGTATTGTTATTTCTTATGTCAATATAGACTTTTATCTTGAATCTTAAGAGAATTACATTGAAAAACTATATTGGTTAGCATTCCACATCAAAAATTCTTTCTTTATGATTTACCTACTCGAGGACGAGCAGGAATTAAGCTTGGGGATGCTTGATACGTCTCCAACGTATCTATAATTTTTTATTGTTCCATGCTATTATTTATGAAGTCTTGGATGTTTAATGGGCTTTATCATTCACTTTTATATCATTTTTGGGAATAACCTACTAACCCAAAGGCCCAGTCCATATTGCTGTTTTTTTGCCTATTTCAGGGTTTTGCAGAAAAGGAATATCAAACGGAGTCCAAACGGAATGAAACCTTCGCAGGAGATATTTTTGGAGGAAATCACGCACGAAAGACTTCGGGGCCAAGCCAGAAGATAGAGGGCCCACCCTCGAGGGTGGGGGGCGCGCCCCCCTTCCCAAGGCGCGCCCCCATGCCTCGGGGGCAGCCCCTGTGGCCCCTGGTGCCCCTCTTCTTCCTATATATACCTACGTACCCCACAAACTCCATACGTAGAGAGAAAACCCTAATTCCACCGCCGTAGCTTCTATTCTCGTGGAGATCCCATCTTGGAGCCTGTTCCGGGAGGGGGATCCATCAGGGAGGCCTTCATCATCATCATCATCACCCTCACCAAGAGTTGTGAGTAGTTTACCTCAGACCTTCGGGTCCATAGCTAGTATCTAGATGGCTTCTTCTCTCTCTCACTGGATCTCAATACAAAGTTCTCCTCGGTCTTCGAGGAGATCTATTTGATGTAATCTCTTTTTGCGCTGTGTTTGTCGAGATCCGATGAATTGTGAGTTTATGATCAAGGTTATCAATGAAAGATATTTGGTTCTTCTCTGAACTTCTTATGTGTGCTCATAATATCCTTGCAAGTCTCTTCGAATTATTGGTTTGGTTTGGCCTACTAGATCTGTAGTTCTTGCAATGGGAGAAGTGCTTGGCTTTGGGTTCAATCTTGCGATGTCCTTTCCCAGTGACAGTAGGGGCAGCAAGGCACGTATTGTATTGTTGCCATCGAGGATAAAAAGATGGGTTTTCATCATATTGCTTGAGTTTATCCCTCTACATCATGTCATCTTTCTTAAGGCATTACTCTGTTCGTATGAACTTAATACACTAGATGCATGCTGGATAGCGGTTGATGTGTGGAGTAATAGTAGTAGATGCACGCATGAGTGGGTCTACTTGTCTCGGACGTGATGCCTATATACAATGATCATGCCTAGATAGTCTCATAATTATTCGCTTTTCTATCAATTGCTCGACAGTAATTTGTTTACCCGCCGTAGAATATCGCTATCATGAGAGAAGCCACTAGGGAAAACTATGGTCCCCCTGGTCTATCTTTATCATATTACTTTCCCGTCAACTAGCCAATTTCTGCCGCCGTTGTTTATTTGCTTTCTTTACTTTCTGTTTCTAGACCAAAAATACCAAAAATATAAATTATCATCTCTATCTGATCTCACTCTCGTAAGTGACCGTAAAGGGATTGACAACCCCTTATCGTGTTGGCTGCGAAGTTCTTATTTGTTTGTGCAGGTGCGAGAGACTAGCGTGTGGTCTCCTACTGGATTGATACCTTGGTTCTCAAAAACTGAGGGAAATACTTATGCTACTGTGCTGCATCTCCCTTTCCTCTTCGAGGGAATACAACGCAAGCTCAAGAGGTAGCAAGAAGAATTTCTGGCACCGTTGCCGGGGAGGCTTACGCAAAAGTCATATACCAAGTACCTATCACAAACCCTTATCCTTCGCATTACATTTATTTGCCTCTCGTTTTCCTCTCCCCCACTTCACCCTTGCCGTTTTATTTTCCCTTCTTCCGCCGTGTGTTTTTCGTTCGCTTGCCTCTCGTTTGCTTGTGTGCTATGTGCCCTCAATTAGCTTGCATCTTCGCTTGCTAAAGTATGGATCCTCATCCACTTGCTAATCTCTTTAAGAGATCCAATTATGTTGAACCTATTGCTAGTGAGTTAACTGCACTAGATTATCTTTATGGGGTTTTGCTTGAAATTTGTGAATCTGGAAATTATGACGAAGTATTGAAAGAAAAACATAAATTGATTCACGATAGCTCCTTGAGTAAAAAGCATGGTTGCAATGATGTTATTATAAATTCTATTAATGTCAATTGTGCTAATGATACGCAAAACCCTAAGCTTGGGGATGCTAGTATTGCTATGTCCACTACTTCTTGCAATGATCATGATTGGGGTGATGCTTCTTACGATCTTGAAAATTTATTTCAACCCCATGATGAATATGAGATTGAAATTAGTGTTTGCAATAATATTGAAAGTGGCTTTGGAAGAGTGTCAACTTTAGATCCCACATACTTGGAGAATGTCCAATCTTATGAAACTTTTGATAAAAGTGGGTTTGGAGAGGTCATGACTTTAGTTAATGTTAATCCCACTATTTTGGAAGAGTGTCAACTTTGCATGCATGTGGATCGTGTTGACAATATGTTTTGTGATAGCTATATTGTTGAATTTGCTTATGATCCTACATGCAATTATTACGAGAGAGGAAAATATGGTTGTAGAAATCTTCATGTTACTAAATTACCTCTCTTCATGTTGAGATTGATCTTGTTTCCTTCTTCTTCCTTGCATACGCTAGATCTTGCTTGCTATGATAATTTGTTTGCTTATAAAATTCCTATGCATAGGAAGTATGTTAGACTTAGATGTGTTTGTCAACATGTTTTATGATGCTCTCTTTGTGCTTCAATTCTTATCTTTCATGCGAGTATCATTGAATTCTCAAGCCTATCTTAATGGCTATAAAGAATGAGCTTGTTGGGAGGCAACCCAATTTTACATTTTTTGTTTTTGTTGCTGTTAGGGAATAAATATTGCATCTAGCCTCTGTTTAGATGTGTTTTCACGTTTTGTTTAGAGTTTGGCCAAGTAGAACCTTTGGTAAGACTTGTGTGAAGTTTATTTGATCTTGATGTGAAAAACAGAATCATTAGCGCTTGCTAAAGTAGTCTTCAGATTTTACTGGAGCGTGCTTTTTAGTTGATTATTTTTTCTGCTGATTGGTATACAAATTTCTCAAATTTACCAATTTAGTTTGAATTTGTTGGAGTTCCAGAAGTAATAGAACCCAGCAGATTACTACAGACTGTTCTGTTTTTGACAGATTCTGTTTTTCGTGTGTTGTTTGCTTATTCCGATGCATGTATGAGTAATATTGGAGGATATGAACCATAGAGAACTTGGAGTACAGTAGGTTTAACACCAACATAAACAATGAATGAATTCCTTGCTGTATCTTTGAGTGGTGGTTTGCTTTCTCTTACTAACGGAGCTCACGAGAATTTTTGTCTAAGTTTTGTGTTGTGAAGTTTTCAAGTTTAGAGTATTGCTTTGATGGACTATGGAACAAGGAGTAGAAAAGGCCTAAGCTTGGGGATGCCCATGGCACCCCAAGTAAATTCAAGATAATCAAAATCCTAACCTTGGGGATGCCCCGGGAAGGCATCCCCTCTTTCATCTTCATCCATCGGTAACTATACTTGGAGCTATATTTTTATTCGCAACATGCTATGTGTTTTGCTTGGAGCGTCTTGTATAATTTGAGTCTTTGCTTGTTAGTTTGCCACAATCATCCTTGCTGGACACACCTATTTGAGAGAGTTAAATATGCCCTGGAAATTATTAGAATACTCTATGTGCTTCACTTACATCTTTTGAGTTAAATAGGTTTTTCTCTAGTGCTTCACTTATATCTTTTAGAGCATAGTGGTGGTAATATTTTGTAGAAATTGTTGAACTCTCATGCTTCACTTATATCCTTTTTAGAGTCTATTAAAACACCATGGTAAAGTGTTTAGGCTAAAGAAACTAGTCTTCACATGATAAACATCCAATGTCAATGTAGTAAAAAAATTCACATCAAGTGCATTGAATAGAAAGAGATGTTGGATGCTTGACAATTGTTTTTGAGACATGAGGATAGTGATATTAGAGTCATGCTAGTGGAGTAACTATGAAATTGAGAAATATTTGTGTTAAGGTTAGTGATTCCCGTAGCATGCACGTATGGTGAACCGTTGTGTGACTAAGTTAAAGCATGAGGTATTTGTAGAGTGTCAACCTTTGTGTGGAGGTCGGGGGCGCGCGATGGTTAACTCCTACCAACCTCCCCCCTAGGGGCATGCGTTGATTGCTTTGTTTTGATGACTCGTAGATTTTTGCAATAAGTATATGAGTTCTTATGACTAATGTTGAGTCCATGGATTATACACACTCTCACCCTTCCACCATTGCTAGCCTCTCTTGTACCGCGCAACTTTCGTCGGTGCCATAAACCCACTATATATCCTTCCTCAAAACAGCCACCATATTGTTCCTCAAAACAGCCACCATACCTACCTATCATGGCATTTCCATAGCCATTCTGAGTTATATTGCCATGCAACTTTCCACCGTTCCGTTTATATGATACACATCATATTGTCATATTGCCATTGCATGATCATGTAGTTGACATCGTATTTGTGGCAAGGCCACCATGCATAATTTTTATACAAGTCACTCTTGTTTCATTGCACATACCGGTACACCGCCGGAGGCATTCATATAGAGTCATACTTTGTTGTTGTAGTATCGACTTGTAATCTTGTGTTGTAATGAAAGTGTGATGATCATCATTTTTAGAGCATTGTCCCATGGGAGGAAAGGATGAATCTATAAAGTCCCTCTGCAAAAAAAAAGAAAAAAAAAGAAAGGCCGAAGAAAAAAAAAAACGAAAAAAAGAAAAAAAGGAAAAAAGGAAAAAAAGAAAAAGAAAAGAAAAGAGAAAAGGGGACAATTGCTACTATCTTTTTCCACGCTTGTGCTTCAAAGTAGCACCATGTTCTTCATTATAGAGAGTCTCATGCTTAGTCACTTTCAAATACTATTTGGAATTCTCGTTATAGAACTTGGCTCGTATATTCCAATGATGGGCATCCTCAAATGCCCTAGGTCTTCGTGAGCAAGCAAGTTGGATGCACACCCACTAGTTTCTTTTGTTGAGCTTTCATTCATATTTAGCTCTAGTGCATCTGTTGCATGGCTATCCCTACTCACTCACATTGATATCTATTGATGGGCATCTCCATAGCCCGTTGATACGCCTAGTAGATGTGAGACTATCTCCCTCTTTTTGTCTTCTCCACAACCACCTCTATTCCACCCATAGTGCTATATCCATGGCTCACGCTCATGTATTGCGTGAAAGTTGAAAGGTTTGAAAAGATAGAGCATGAAAACAAATGCTTGGCTGAAATAGGGGTTGTGCATGATATGAATATTTTGTGTGATAACAAGGGAGCATAGCCAACACTATATGATTTTGTAGGGATAACTTTCTTTAGCCATAGTATTTTGAGAAGACGTGATTGCTTTGTTAGTATTGCTTGAAGTATTGTTATTTCTTATGTCAATATAGACTTTTATCTTGAATCTTTCAGATCTGAACATTCATGCCACAATTAAGAGAATTACATTGAAAAACTATATTGGTTAGCATTCCACATCAAAAATTCTTTCTTTATCATTTACCTACTCGAGGACGAGCAGGAATTAAGCTTGGGGATACTTGATACGTCTCCAACGTATCTATAATTTTTTATTGTTCCATGCTATTATTTATGAAGTCTTGGATGTTTAATGGGCTTTATCATTCACTTTTATATCATTTTTGGGACTAACCTACTAACCCAAAGGCCCAGTCCAGATTGCTGTTTTTTGACTATTCCAGGGTTTTGCAGAAAAGGAATATCAAACGAAGTCCAAACGGAATGAAACCTTCGCAGGAGATATTTTTGGAGGAAATCACGCACGAAAGACTTCGGGGCCAAGCCAGAGGACAGAGGGCCCACCCTCGAGGGTGGGGGGCGCGCCCCCCTTTCCTGGGCGCGCCCCCATGCCTCGGGGGCAGCCCCTGTGGCCCCTGGTGCCCCTCTTCTTCCTATATATACCCACGTACCCCAGAAACTCCATACGCAGAGAGAAAACCCTAATTCCACCGCCATAGCTTCTGTTCCCGTGGAGATCCCATCTTGGAGCCTGTTTCGGGAGGGGGATCCATCACGGAGGCCTTCATCATCATCATCATCACCCTCACCATGAGTTGTGAGTAGTTTACGTCAGACCTTCGGGGTCCATAGCTAGTATCTAGATGGCTTCTTCTCTCTCTCTTGATCTCAATACAATGTTCTCCTCGGTCTTCGAGGAGATCTATTTGATGTAATCTCTTTTTGCGGTGTGTTTGTCGAGATCCGATGAATTGTGTGTTTATGATCAAGGTTATCTATGAAAGATATTTGGTTCTTCTCTGAACTTTTTATGTGTGCTCATAATATCCTTGCAAGTCTCTTCGAATTATTGGTTTGGTTTGGCCTACTAGATCTATAGTTCTTGCAATGGGAGAAGTGCTTGGCTTTAGGTTCAATCTTGCGGTGTCCTTTCCCAGTGATAGTAGGGGCAGCAAGGCACGTATTGTATTGTTGCCATCGAGGATAAAAAGATGGGTTTTCATCATATTGCTTGAGTTTATCCCTCTACATCATGTCATCTTTCTTAAGGCGTTACTCTGTTCGTATGAACTTAATACACTAGATGCATGCTGGATAGCAGTCGATGTGTGGAGTAATAGTAGTAGATGCACGCATGAGTCGGTCTACTTGTCTCGGACGTGATGCCTATATACAATAATCATGCCTAGATAGTCTCATAATTATTCGCTTTTCTATCAATTGCTCGACAGTAATTTTTTTACCCGCCATAGGATATCGCTATCATGAGAGAAGCCACTAGAGAAAACTATGGCCCCGAGTCTATCTTTATGTGGGGACCCCGACTCATAAGTCGAGATCACCGAATGCACGTGTACAGTGATCCCAGAGATCAATGCTCACTGAACACACAGAAGCTGAATAACAAGAGTCTTACATCCACACATACCGTATTACACAAATAGGACCATAATGGTCAAGTCTTGAGTATAGCGTTGCAGCGGAAATCTTCAATAACAACATGGACCCATGCCATCTACCTTAACCCTACAGGCTTTCTGACTGGGAAGCGTCCTAGCTCGCATGCTCGTCACCAAGAAATCTTCATCATAACCTGTTCTCTCATGCCTGGCCAATAAAATAACCAGTGGCAAGCCAATGAGTACTTTGAATGTACTCGCAAGCAACCCAAGTGTGATAGCAGAATAATTATGCAAGGCTCTACTGCTAGGTTGGCAGTTTTGCGGAAAGCTAGTTTTTCATATGCAAGTATGATCAACATATATCAAGGATATGCATGTGTCTGTAACAAGTATCAGGAGGTCACAAACATCAATATCGGGAAAGAGTTGTAATCAACTCATGTTCAAGCTCATTGTGACTTCCTCACAATCACATCAACAAATCCACCATACCGTGTTGTTTTCCAGAAACTTATGGACATAGTCTAAGTAGCACCACCCAACTGTCCTTGACCGCGGACACGGCTATTCGAATAGTTTGACACTTTGCAGAGGTTGCGCACTTTACCCACAAGATCCGGGGAACTTCCGTGTCATCCACGACCCGCGGTACCTCAAGTACCCGGGGTAAGCACCCGATCACTATCTTTCCCTAGGCGACACTAATATGGAGTCCACTCGATTGGTAACAACCCCGTGCCAAACATTTCACATCTTAAAGATTGTGGAGCCTTGCTCCCATATTCATCTCATACCACTGACACGGGGTACCAACGGTGTGTTCGGTGCCCTGTAAAAACAGTCATGGCCACCTATCCAAGCACGACCCCATCCCGAGAGTGACCTCATGTCACCCCCGTCACTAGTAATGCGGGCACCATGCTAGTATCGACCTAGGTAATCAATAATGCCCTTTCCCATATAAGGGCAGAGTGGTTACGCATGTTTGGTTGGGACGGTAGTCACACATAAATCTAATCCATCTCTGTAAACAACACTCTCAACAAGCCTCGGCACACTACTTCTTCACCAAGTAGTGCCCTAGTTTCTCATCAACTCCCAGGGGCATTAGTGGCACCCACTGGGTCATTGGCAAGTATGTCAGACCACACTTGTTTCACTCAATGCATAACCCTGACCCATTTGCGTAGCCAACTACTATAGCACACATCTATCCACTCCCACCCACATAACCCTCATAGGAAGGTAGGGTCATGTTTGATGCAAGTTTCAATAGTAAGCAACAAGGGCAGCAACCAAAGTGGTCTCCACCTCAACATGATTCCGATGCATTGATAATGAGGTGCTATGAGACATGCATAAAAAGGTTTCTTGAACATGGTCAAAGGGCTGCTTGCCTTATTCTTCCGAGTCTTCAAACCTTCTGGTCCATCTCCGAGTACTTCGTTCATTTCGTCAACTAACGATGGAAACAATCATAATAAGCAACACAATCAAAGCAAGAATAAAAGTGCTCTAAAAATAGGAGTTCGACTTTTCTAGGATACCTCTGGTCATATGAAAAATAACCAAGGTGGTTTCATAGGTATTGGATCAATGAATAGCTTGGATCATTTCAATGTGATGGAACCAATGGGTTTATGGATTTGGAAGAAGTATACAGAAATATTTCCTTGAATGATGAGCAAAGGCACCCATCAACAAGTCATGATTTTAGAAGCATCTAGGAGTTGGTTTCACTGGATTTGGAATTCAAATGAATTTCCTAGGATTTTGCAAAGCTGATAAATATGAAGAAATGGCTCCATATTTGGTGGGGTACAGAAAGTATTAAGAAAAATGTTCCAAAACTAAGTTTGGATATGACAAGCATCTAGGAATTTGAATCACTGCATTTGGATCAAGATTGAGCTCTCTGTGATTTTCTAAAGTTCATCACAGAAATGAAATAATGGCATTTAATAATTATGTGTGAAGGAAAAGTCTCTGGAATAATGTGCATGTTGCACCATGTGATAGATCATGATTTATGGAGCCATAGGAAATTTGAATCATCAAGTTTGGAGTTCAAAAGATTTGTTTAAGCATTTTTGAAGTTGACTGGATAAAGAAAAAGGAAAAGGAAAAAGGGGGGGGTATACCCTTCACTACGCACAGGGCGAAGCTTAGTGCTTCTGTGCACTGGGCCGGCCCAACTGCACAGCCGCGCGCAGAGGGCCAGGCCACGTCGAAGGCGCCCACCAGGAAGGGCGTTTCCGCACGGGGAAGGCGGCCGAGGCCAGACCCGCTTCCACTTAAATGGAGGGGCCCGCCCACTGGGTCGCTGACGCGCGGGCCCCAGCGGCAGGTTCTTCTTCCTCCCTCGAGGACAGAGGCGAGGCAGGGGAGGCGCGGCCGAGCGCTCGCCGGCGTGGCCCCGTCGACTCAGGCCGTCTCCGGCGACGCTCCGGCCACCGGAACGACCAGCGCGGAGAGGCGCATCCGGCCGTGGGTGACACGCCTGCCGGGGAGGACCAGATCGAGCAGGGGTCCAACCGTGGCGGAGGAGGGCTTCGGCCACTTTGGGCATCGAGCGCACGGGCGCCTCGGGGAGGATTGGCGGAGGTGGGGAGCTCCCTGGTGGTCGTGCGATGGCACCGGAGTGGCCAGGAGGGAGAGAGACACTCGAGGTTGCTCGAATTCGTGCGGCGGCCGGCGGCTCTGCTCCGGCCAGGGGGGTGGCTGCAGCACACGAGAAGAGGGAGGGATGGTCCAGAGGATGCACGGGAGGGAGAGGGAGCAAATGGGGCGGAGAGGAGGGTCTGGGGCAGTCTCATATAGACATCCTGCAGCTCACCGTGGACGCGGCACACGCGTGGCTGCGGCAACGGCTCGGGAGGCCACGGGAGTAGGTTCGGGGGTGTCTGCGGTGTGCGTGGACGTGATCCAAGTCGAGAGGAAGGGAGAGAAGGGGCGGGGAGCGCCAGAAGGGCTGCGCGTGCGAGCTTGCTCACTGGAGCGTTCGGGCGGCCACGGCGCGCGTGCGAGCAGGGGTGAGAGAGGGGGGGAGAGGAGGGGGCCGACCGTCCAGCAGGTTGCGGATGTCGGGGCAGCCCCAGGGGACATGAGGGGGAGGGCCAAGGCTGTCGGGAGCAGCCGATTGGGGGCGGCTATAGTGCGGGAGCGCACTGTAGCGCGCTCCAAAGCGCCCGAATGGCTGGCACTGTCGTGTCCTCGCCGCTCTGGTCATGTCCATCGTGCCCAAGGTTGTCTAAAAGGTCAGGGGAGGAGTAAAGAAATGGCCTGTGGCCTTGGATGCTCTAGGGAGCCACTGGAATGAGGAGGCATGTGAGGGAGATGGAGTTTACTGCTGTCCAGCAGTGTGAATTGGGGTTTTACCCCCTCCAATGATTGAGCTGAGGCCATAGAGAAGTTACTGGGGGTAGAAGATGATCAGGAGAAGCTGTGGTAAGAATTTGAGGTAAAGGGAAAAAGTAAAAAGGGTCCAAACAAGGGTTTTGGTAATTGGACAGAAGGTGTTTGATCATGTTTTGGGGAGGCAAATGACTTCCAATTGGCATGGGACTTAACAGGATGGAATGTCACACACAATTAGGCCCCTACACCAAATTTGAGCTCATTTGGGCAAAGTTGCCAATGTAACTTTGGTGAACCCTAGAAATCAACAGAATTGGTTTCACCATGTTTGAGTTAAGCTATTCATCTCCTCTTGATGCACCACTTGGTGTAGCATCATAATCTGGGGTTGTGATCATGCCCACAAAGTTTGAAGCTCCAGGTAAAAAGTTGACAATGTAGAGTTGTTCAAATTTGAATTTGAACAGAAATGGTTTTGGGGCACTTAGACCAAGTTATGCTTCTCCAAAACTTGTGCCATTTGGCATAGATGCATAATTACATCATTTTAGCATGTTCACCAAGTTTGAGAGCATTTGGACAAGTTTGGCAATGTAAAGTTGCTCAAACTTCAAAATGGACAAAAATGGTTTTGAGGGGATTAGATGATGATTCCTTGATCTTCAAGGCATGAGGCTTTGCAAGATCATCAAATATGTCATATTTGACATGATAGAATTTCCCTGGAATTTTTGGAGAATAGTTCCTTTGTAAATATTTCAAAAGCTTGAAATATCCAGAAAGGGTTTTGGAAGGATTTGTCCAATATTTTGAACATGACCATGTGTTGAAACTCTTATATATGGACAATATATGTCTTATGAGTCTCCCTGAATTTTGGCAAATATTTTTGAAATAATCAAATAATTTTTCCCTATTAAAGACCATTTCTGGCCTTAAGAAAAAGCTTTTAAATAAAATATAAAAATAACTTTTAAAATTATAATTTTGTGGTTTCTGGGAGTCCTATACCTAATAGGATTCAAATATACTTTTTGAAAGATTTTTCACACCCTAAATAAGGTACTTGCAGTGCAAATCTCAATTCAGGGGTTTTTGGAAAACTAATTTTAGAAAATACTATTTGGCCAAAATATTTTTATAAGAAAATTCTATACTGGTCTATACACATGGCATGATCATTGGGAAAATGTTTTGGACCAAGGAGATGAAGTATAAGAGTTGGAGGATTTATTTGATTTTTAGAGCACTAGCAAACAGCAGACAAAAGTCAAATCAAGCAAAGTCAAAAACACTGAGAAGTTTTTGTAAATCCACATTTTTAACATGATAATTAGCTTAAGCAAAGTGGCATGAAAATCAGGGTGTGACAGACCTACCCCCCTTACAAGAATCTCGTCCCCGAGATTCCCAGACTAGGCGTGGAAAGAAATACGGAGTCTTGGATACGGGGTAGTCTTCACTTCTTCTTGCTGGTTTTGCTTCCGAGTGGTGCTCCATGGAATCTTGAAGTACATGGTGGTGTGGCTTCTTGCTTGATGCCTTCCTTGATGCAGGTTGCTGAGGGGTCTCTTGCGTAGGTTAGGTTGAGTTAGTTGCCAAGGCTCGGTGATGTCCTTGCGGGCACCGGGCTAGCTAGGAAGTAAGAAGTACTTCCAGAGTGGGGACTCGTGGAAGATTTGGTGCACGGAGGGTAACTCAGATGTGGTAAGTCTAGCTGGGAGCCGTCTACTATTTTACTTGCAGTGGTCTTGAAGAAGGGTCGATAAATCTTGGTGTGAGCGTTCCTCCGACACACAAATGCTCGGTTCCTTCGGGAGGAGTGGTTTGCAGATACGCCCGGTCTTCGACGCGGAAGTTTACTTCTTGATGACGGTGGTCGATGTAGATCTTCCTTCTTGACAGGGAGGTCTTCAAATGTCTTCTATCCAGCTGTCCGTCTCTTCTTTGTCTTCGGGCAGACAAGTAGGCCATCAAATAATGATGTTACCCAACTTGTCCAATTACTCCATGAGGTCTATGGGGATACGCAAGGTAGGCTGGGGTATTGGTGGTGTTCTCCGCTGAGTATTTGCAGAGGCCTTCCTGACTTAGAGTGAAGGCCCGTGGTCAGAATCTGACCAGGTTGTGGCTTGGTGGGGCTTAAGGGTTTCAAGGATTCTAGTGAGTGAGTGAAGTTATATCATCTTATCCTTAAGCACGGTTTCTGAGCTGCCAATAGCTCTATCTAGTACTCCGAACGAAAAAGCACAAACCAGCTTCAATCACCACTCATGCCATACATATCCTCATGACTCTCAAGAGGCGGTCTAACAAAATTATACTTGTCTACGATCCCCAAATCCATATGTATGTCTACCCCTAAAATCCATGGGTAGGTCACACATGCTGCTAAGCTTAAATTAAACTCCACAATCCAAGCACTCAACCTATTCTTGCAAGGCTCAAAACAATGCACCTCTATTCTAAGGAAACACGTCATATGCCACTCCAAGATTTTGTTTCCTTCCTATAGATCAACTCCAATAGCCCGGTAATTCCATCAATCACCACATAATCCAACAATTCTACAAAGCCGATCTCTACGGTGTTCCACAAGATCTCAAGTCCCTATAACACCCAAATACTAGGAAGGACTGTGCATTACGATAGTATGTCCACCAAATTCTCATCATCCGGGTCAAGTAAACTCCAGGGTCATGATTATATAGATCCCTAAATCAACTTTGACAAATAATCCAATCTCCTAGGTTATTGTCCACCGAGAAGCAGGATATCATAATCAGGATCATAGGCCTAAATCCAATTTTACTCCAAACCATGCAGACATATCCAGCATTATACCAACCAGAATCACCTACATAAATCCAAATCTCATGCCCAACGAGAATTCATGCATGCTTCCCCAAAGTCATGATCCCACCAATATAAAAACCTCACAATCCACCAAGGTCTCAGATAATTCCTCGAAGTCACTGATATAAAGCCACCAAGTCATATCTGTCCAATATCCTCGAACTGGTCTATCTATGGCATCGTCAGTTCTCATGCTATATTAGGATGAAAATGTGCTCACTCACTGTGTCCACTAGCTCCTTTACGAACCCAGTGTTGTGCAAGGTTATAAAGGTTTAACTGGTTCTCTCGCTTAACTATGGGTTAGGCACATGGTTAAGGATTCGTGCTGGAGTGTCTCGTGAAGTCTCAAAGGGTCTAGGAATGGGGTTACTGGTCTGGAGGGTTAAACATAACTCTTCGGGGTTGCAATTGGTCGTGGAGGTTGTAGCAGAAGCCTTCAATGCCAGTTGGCTGCCGAGGTAGAATCCTTGGTGCATCTTGTCTTGCGGGTCTTCAGTTGTGGAGAGAGAGAATAGAGGGAAGAAGTAACATAGAGGAGGGAAATGCCTAAAGGGGGTTCTATAGTGCAGGTGCAACAAACAGGTGCAAAAAGGCCGAAACAAAAGAAACAAGGCAAGGAAGGTGATATAGCCATGCACTTGTTGCCTGGGGCAAAAGTGCGACTTATATCCAAAACACAAACAAATAAAAGCAAACAACACACAATCATGGTTCTATTCGAACCATCATGCGGACTCGACTGTGCATAGGGGGTACACGACTCATCCTACCCTAGGGGTTCTCGGACTCAATGTCGTGACTTGTGCCTCGTGCAGTCTTCTGAGCTTCGTCGGGTGTTGCTATGTCCCTTGTAGTTGCTTGATGAACGATCCAGGTTGAGCCTGAAGAATCTTCAACAACTTCTCGCCTGATGTGGTGAGGTGGTGAAGGTGCCTCCTTGTAGCTGGTGTTGACTCGGTCTTCTCTTGTCTCTTTAATCATGATGATCCCTTGTGCCTTCTGGGGCGTCGAGGGTACCAGGTAGGCAATCCATATGCAGTGCTAATTACAAGGCATAATAGAGGTCCAACATGTCGGTCTCGTTGATGAAAACATCGACACCAAGAGCGGGGGACGAAGAGAACCGTTTTCCTGCTCACTATAGTGAAGCGGACCAAATGGCGAGGTTCTCATTCACCGATGGTTGCCGATACAACAACGGTAGTGACATGATTACTCTATTAGCGATGTATATCATAATTTTGCATAACCTATAGCCTGGTCATCGTAGGCCAAAGTTGCACCATCTTGGGGGCTCTTGTCAAGGGTGTCACCATCTTCTGGGTCTTCATGTCCTCATTCATTGAGGATGTAGTTTCTGTTGGTACCGTCTTGTCGTGGTGTCACCAATCTTGCGTTCAGAAGAGGTGGGTGAGTGTTTGGCAAGGTGCACTCCACAAGGATTACAGAAAATCCAGTGGTCAGGGGCATAAGGGTTCTAGCGACCAAGGTTTTGAAGGGGAAGAGATCAAGTATAGCCTAGTTTTCGAAAAACTGAGAAGGGAAGAGAAGTATAGGCAGTTTTGAAAACTAGTTTTACCCTAACTAACGACCATGCTAACTAAGGCTTCCTACAGTCAGGATGGCTCTGATACCAGCTCTATGGGGACCCCGACTCATAAGTCGAGATCACCGAATGCACGTGTACAGTGATCCCAGAGATCAATGCTCACTGAACACACAGAAGCTGAATAACAAGAGTCTTACATCCACACATACCGCATTACACAAATAGGACCATAATGGTCAAGTCTTGAGTATAGCGTTGCAGCGGAAATCTTCAATAACAACATGGACCCATGCCATCTGCCTTAACCCTACATGAATTCTGACTGGGAAGCGTCCTAGCTCGCATGCTCGTCACCAAGAAATCTTCATCATAACCTGTTCTCTCATGCCTGGCCAATAAAATAACCAGTGGCAAGCCAATGAGTACTTTGAATGTACTCGCAAGCAACCCAAGTGTGATAGCAGAATAATTATGCAAGGCTCTACTGCTAGGTTGGCAGTTTTGCGGAAAGCTAGTTTTTCATATGCAAGTATGATCAACATATATCAAGGATATGCATGTGTCTGTAACAAGTATCAGGAGGTCACAGACATCAATATCGAGAAAGAGTTGTAATCAACTCATGTTCAAGCTCATTGTGACTTCCTCACAATCACATCAACAAATCCACCATACCGTGTTGTTTTCCAGAAACTTATGGACATAGTCTAAGTAGCACCACCCAACTGTCCTTGACCGCGGACACGGCTATTCGAATAGTTTGACACTCTGCAGAGGTTGCGCACTTTACCCACAAGATCCGGGGAACTTCCGTGTCATCCACGACCCGCGGTACCTCAAGTACCCGGGGTAAGCACCCGATCACTATCTTTCCCTAGGCGACACTAATATGGAGTCCACTCGATTGGTAACAGCCCCGTGCCAAACATTTCACATCTTAAAGATTGTGGAGCCTTGCTCCCATATTCATCTCATACCACTGACACGGGGTACCAACGGTGTGTTCGGTGCCCTGTAAAAAAAGTCATGGCCGCCTATCCAAGCACGACCCCGTCCCGAGAGTGACCTCATGTCACCCCCGTCACTAGTAATGCGGGCACCATGCTAGTATCGACCTAGGTAATCAATAATGCCCTTTCCCATATAAGGGTAGAGTGGTTGCGCGTGTTTGGTTGGGACGGTAGTCACACATAAATCTAATCCATCTCTGTAAACAACACTCTCAACAAGCCTCGGCACACTACTTCTTCACCAAGTAGTGCCCTAGTTTCTCATCAACTCCCAGGGGCATTAGTGGCACCCACTGGGTCATTGGCAAGTATGTCAGACCACACTTGTTTCACTCAATGCATAACCCTGACCCATTTGCGTAGCCAACTACTATAGCACACATCTATCCACTCCCACCCACAAAACCCTCATAGGAAGGTAGGGTCATGTTTGATGCAAGTTTCAATAGTAAGCAACAAGGGCAGCAACCAAAGTGGTCTCCACCTCAACATGATTCCGATGCATTGATAATAAGGTGCTATGAGACATGCATAAAAAGGTTTCTTGAACATGGTCAAAGGGCTGCTTGCCTTATTCTTCCGAGTCTTCAAACCTTCTGGTCCATCTCCGAGTACTTCGTTCATTTCGTCAACTAACGATGGAAACAATCATAATAAGCAACACAATCAAAGCAAGAATAAAAGTGCTCTAAAAATAGGAGTTGGACTTTTCTAGGATACCTCTGGTCATATGAAAAATAACCAAGGTGGTTTCATAGGTATTGGATCAATGAATATCTTGGATCATTTCAATGTGATGGAACCAAGGGGTTTATGGATTTGGAAGAAGTATACAGAAATATTTCCTTGAATGATGAGCAAAGGCACCCATCAACAAGTCATGATTTTAGAAGCATCTAGGAGTTTGTTTCACTGGATTTGGAATTCAAATGAATTTCCTAGGATTTTGCAATGCTGATAAATATGAAGAAATGGCTCAATATTTGGTGGGGTACAGAAAGTATTAATAAAAATGTTCCAAAACTAAGTTTGGATATGACAAGCATCTAGGAATTTGAATCACTGCATTTGGATCAAGATTGAGCTCTCTGTGATTTTCTAAAGTTCATCACAGAAATGAAATAATGACATTTAATACTTATGTGTGAAGGAAAAGTCTCTGGAATAATGTGCATGTTGCACCATGTGATAGATCATGATTTATGGAGCCATAGGAAATTTGAATCATCAAGTTTGGAGTTCAAAAGATTTGTTTAAGCATTTTTGAAGTTGACTGGATAAAGAAAAAGGAAAAGGAAAAAAGGGGGGTATACCCTTCACTGCGCACAGGGCGAAGCTTAGTGCTTCTGTGCACTGGGCTGGCCCAACTGCACAGCCGTGCGCAGAGGGCCAGGCCATGTCGAAGGCGCCCGCCAGGAAGGGCGTTTCCGCGCGGGGAAGGCGGCCGAGGCCAGACCCGCTTCCACTTAAATGGAGGTGCCCGCCCACTGGATCGCTGACGCGCGGGCCCCAGCGGCAGGTTCTTCTTCCTCCCGCACGGACAGAGGCGAGGCAGGGGAGGCGCGGCCGAGCGCTCGCCGGCGTGGCCCCGTCGACTCAGGCCGTCTCCGGCGACGCTCCGGCCACCGGAACGACCAGCGCGGAGAGGCGCATCCAGCCGTGGGTGACACGCCTGCCGGGGAGGACCAGATCGAGCAGGGGTCCAACCGTGGCGGAGGAGGGCTCCGGCCACTTTGGGCTTCGAGCGCACGGGCGCCTCGGGGAGGATTGGCGGAGGTGGGGAGCTCCCTGGTGGTTGTGCGATGGCACCAGAGTGGCCAGGAGGGAGAGAGAGACTCGAGGTTGCTCGAATTCGAGCGGCGGCCGGCGGCTCTGCTCCGGCCAGGGGGGTGGCTGCAGCGCACGAGAAGAGCGAGGGATGGTCCAGAGGATGCACGGGAGGGAGAGGGAGCAAATGGGGTGGAGAGGAGGGTCTGGGGCAGTCTCATATAGACATCCCACAGCTCACCGTGGACGCGGCGCACGCGTGGCTGCGGCAACGGCTCGGGAGGCCACGGGAGTAGGTTCGGGGGGGGGGTCTGCGGTGTGCGTGGACGTGGTCCAAGTCGAGAGGAAGGGAGAGAAGGGGCGGGGAGCGCCAGAGGAGCTGAGGCCATAGAGAAGTTACTAGGGGTAGAAGATGATCAGGAGAAACTGTGGTAAGAATTTGAGGTAAAGGGAAAAAGTAAAAAGGGTCCAAACAAGGGTTTTGGTAATTGGACAGAAGGTGTTTGATCATATTTTGGGGAGGCAAATGACTTCCAATTGGCATGGGACTTAACAGGATGGAATGTCACACACAATTAGGCCCCTACACCAAATTTGAGCTCATTTGGGCAAAGTTGCCAATGTAACTTTGGTGAACCCTAGAAATCAACAGAATTGGTTTCACCATGTTTGAGTTAAGCTATTCATCTCCCCTTGATGCACCACTTGGTGTAGCATCATAATCTGGGGTTATGATCATGCCCACAAAGTTTGAAGCTCCAGGTAAAAAGTTGACAATGTAGAGTTGTTCAAATTTGAATTTGAACAGAAATGGTTTTGGGGCACTTAGACCAAGTTATGCTTCTCCAAAACTTGTCCCATTTGGCATAGATGCATAATTACATCATTTTAGCATGTTCACCAAGTTTGAGAGCATTTGGAGAAGTTTGGCAATGTAAAGTTGCTCAAACTTCAAAATGGACAGAAATGGTTTTGAGGGGATTAGATGATGATTCCTTGATCTTCAAGGCATGAGGCTTTGCAAGATCATCAAATATGCCATATTTGACATGATAGAATTTCCCTGGAATTTTTGGAGAATATTTCCATTGTAAATATTTCAAAAGCTTGAAATATCCAGAAAGGGTTTTGGAAGGATTTGTCCAATATTTTGAACATGACCATGTGTAGAAACTCTTATATATGGACAATATATGTCCTATGAGTCTCCTTGAATTTTGGCAAATATTTTTGAAATAATGAAATAATTTTTCCCTATTAAAGACCATTTCTGGCCTTAAGAAAAAGCTTTTAAATAAAATATAAAAATAACTTTTAAAATTATAATTTTGTGGTTTCTGGGAGTCCTATACCTAATAGGATTCAAATATACTTTTTGAAAGATTTTTCACACCCTAAATAAGGTACTTGCAGTGCAAATCTCAATTCAGGGGTTTTTGGAAAACTAATTTTAGAAAATACTATTTGGCCAAAATATTTTATAAGAAAATTCTATACTGGTCTATACACATGGCATGATAATTGGGAAAAGGTTTTGGACCAAGGAGATGAAGTATAAGAGTTGGAGGATTTATTTGATTTTTAGAGCACTAGCAAACAACAAACAAAAGTCAAATCAAGCAAAGTCAAAAACACTCAGAAGTTTTTTTAAATCCCCATTTTTAACATGATAATTAGCTTAAGCAAAGTGGCATGAAAATCAGGGTGTGACACTTTATCATATTACTTTTCGGTCAACTAGCCAATTTCTGCAGCCGTTGTTTATTTGCTTTCTTTACTTTCTGTTTCTAGACCAAAAATACCAAAAATATAAATTATCATCTCTATGAGATCTCACTCTCGTAAGTGACCGTAAAGGGATTGACAACCCCTTATCGCGTTGGCTGTGAAGTTCTTATTTGTTTGTGGAGGTGCGAGGGACTGGCACGTGGTCTCCTACTGGATTGATACATTGTTCTCAAAAACTGAGGGAAATACTTACGCTACTGTGCTGCATCTCCCTTTCCTCTTCGAGGGAATACAACGCAAGCTCAAGAGGTAGCAGCTGACTCCCCGGATTGTTGTATGATGTGACTTAAATCGTCAGCGTCCGGGGGCCGGACATAAGTCCCTTGAAAATTGGCCCGAAAAGCATCCTCAAGTTCTTCCCAACTCCCAATGGAGTTTTCTGGGAGACTGTTTAGCCAGTGCCGAGTTGGTCCTTTTAGCTTGAGGGGTAAATATTTGATGGCATGGAGATCATCTCCTCGAGCCATGTGGATGTGAAGAATAAAATCTTCTACCCAGACGGCAGGATCCATCGTTCCATCGTACGCTTTAATGTTCACGGGTTTAAACCCTTCTGGAAAATCATGACCCAGTACCTCATCGATAAAGCATAGAGGGTGTGAAGCTCCTCTGTATCTTTCTATATCATGGCGTATGTCCGATGGTTGTGGTGTTCGGTATTGACCCCAAACTGGTATGTCACCGGCGCCTATTGGCTTGATAGCCGCCATCCCATGCGGGAGCTCTGTCTCTGGGTCCGAATATAGACCTGGTCCTGCTAGCTTTCTTGTTTAGGTCCTCACGCAGATCATGCTTTCGGACTTGGGCTGCACCCTCCTTTCCTTTATGGGGTGGGGGCTTGTTTATGCCATTGCTAGCGACTCTATCCCGCCCACGAGGTGGTCGGTCCGGCTTGTTGGCAGTGTTATTATTCGGTGGGATAGCACAACGGCCTCGTCGTCGAATTTGGGCAGCAGCTTGCTCTTGGGATAGCCTTTGGTCTGGCCATTAAAGCTATGTTTCTGTTCGGCGTCTAGCTCCTCATTCCATCTATCGTTGAGCGTGTCTTGTGCAGCTCGAAGCTGTTTCTACAACTTTTTTAAGCTCCGTGTGGTGGCTATAAGCCGCCAATGGAAGCGTTTTTGTTCGGAGGGTTCTTCTGGGATGGTATATTCATTGTTGTCCAGGCTAGCCTCTTCTTCGAAGATCGGTTCATAGTCACTGTCTTCGGCATCGCTGTCATCGGACCGCGGCTTCGGACTCTGTTCGCCGTCCTCTCGCTCCCCCTGCTCTATCACTGGGTCTGCGGGGTCTTCGGCATTTTTCGGGATATCGCCGTCATTAGTCACGGTGTTGTTATTCTTTCCTTTGCAGGATTTTGTTCGGCATTTTGGACGCCGACATTTGGGAGGTTCTTCGGCAGGTTTATCCTCTACAGGATTGTTTTCACCGTTGCCTTCCACCTCTTTAGGTGTATCCACCATATACACGTCGTATGAAGATGTGGCTTTCCACCGCCCTATTATGGGCCTGCTTTGATCTGTATCTGCTTCAGCTTCGAGGTCCACCCCGTCGAAGTCTTCTGAAGCGTAGTCGAGTAGATCGGTTAGATCTACAACCGTGGCTACCAAGTGGGTGGTGGGTGGGGAACGAAATTCTTCATCTCCCTGGGTATAGCGCGGCTGTTCATCAGCCTCCAGTTCGAACCGGATATAGTGCGGCTGTGTGTTCTCATCCAAGGAGAGAGATCTCAACGACCTTAACATTTTGCCAAGTGGTGAGTGCTAGAAAATATCTACAACACAGAATTCGGCGATAGGCGCCTGATTAGATTTGAGGGGCGCAGTTACACGCAGTTCGGAATCAAATACCGGAGCTAAGTCCGGGGTTCCGGTAACACAGACCTCGTTAGTTGGGTTCGTGTGCGGATCCATCGCCGTAGAGTCTGCGGCTCCCATGGTGGGGTTGAGCTTCCCATCTTTGGGTGGTGTGATGCATTCTGGATCTAGGGCCAGAACCATTGCACGTGCTATTTCCTGATCTGATGATAGAGTTAAGTCATGATCATCATGGTGGCAGAGAGGAGTTGCCACTGGCTCGAATCCGGTGAAGATCAAGTCTCCACGGATATCAGCAACGTAGTTCAAGCTACCGAATCTGACATGATGGCCAGGGGCATAGATCTAGATCTGCTCAAGGTGGCCTTCAGTGTTGGCACGAAGTGTGAAGCCACTGAACACGAAAAGTTGGCCGGGAGGGAAAATCCTCTCAATGTCGCCGTTGCAGTTGATGACGTGATCCATCAGTCCTTCCGTCGACGACATAGTGGAACTCTCAATGAAAGCACCAATGTCGGTGTCAAAACCAGTGCATCTCGGGTAGGGGGTCCCGAACTATGCGTCCGAGGATTGATGTTAACAGGAGGCAGGGGACACGATGTTTACCCAGGTTCAGGCCCTCTCGTTCGAGGTAAAACTCTACTTCCTGCTATATTAGTATGGATGAATATGTGTACAAGAGTTGATCTACCTCGAGATCGTAAAGGCTAAAACCCTAAGTTTTAGCCTATGAGGATTGTATGATTCTCTAGCCTCTACGGACTAAACCCTCCGGTTTATATATACACCGGAGGGGCCTAGGGTTTGTACACACCATCTTGCAGAGGAAGGAAAATCTACACCCGAGCCTAAACTAGTCATTACAAGAATCTAGGAGTCCAATCCAGATACGAGAGATGATCTTCTAAAGCAATCTTCGTGGCCCACCAGTCTGGCCCACCAGGAGTTTATCCGGCCACCTGTGGACCCCCCAATCCAGGACTCCCTAAGTGCCTTCTCCTTGCAAGGTGTAGGGGCTGGCGTGCTTATCGTCGCCCCCACTGGGGAACACTTGAAGTACGTCGTCCAGATGCACTTTCCATGGTAGGAGGGTACCAACAATACAACAGAGTATGAAGGGCTCCTTGCCGGGCTCATAATTGTCACCGAATTGGGAATCAAGAAGCTGATCATCTGAGGAGATTCACAGTTGGTGGTGAGGCAAGTCAATAAGGATTACCAAAGCCCATTGATGGAGGCATACGTCAAGGAAGTGAGAAGGTTGGAGGAGCATTTTGATGGATTGCAAATAGATCACGTACCCCGTGCAGAAAACAACATTGCTGATCATCTATCAAAATGTGTTACGCAAAAGCTTCCTATGGGACCAGGAACTTTTGTTCTCCACCTTACTCAGCCCTCCGTATCCCCAGCAACAATGGCCAGGAAAAGGAGGAAATTGGGCTCCGGTAAGCCTTTGCCGGTAGAGCTCTCCGGGGCACCTGACAGGGACCCTGCCGGAAACAACTCCCATTTTCTTCCGGGCCGCATCCTCCGGCTGGACCCCCGGTGTCATAGTTTTGTCACGATAGATGTTCTAACATAAGGACTTAGTCTTGGAGCCATCGCTATGGGTTTGCTTAAAGGGGTTAAAGCAGACAAGGACACAAGGGATTTTATACTAGTTCGGCCCCTTCGATGAAGGTAAAAGCCTACGTCAGTTTGGTGTGGTATTGCTAGGGTTTCGATGACCAGGGAGCGAATCTGCTTTGCGTGTGTCTCGAGTTGTTGTTCTCTGTCCCTGAACCGCCGCCGGGTCATCCCTTTATATACATAGGATGACGCCCGGTCCGGTTTATAGAATCCCGAGGCCGGCTCATAAACGTGCCCGGCTTGGTCTCTATCTTTCCTATCTTACAGTACAAGTTACACGCCGTACGGCGGTTTACATTTACGGGCCCTAACACCTTTTGGGTCCTGGATCTTTAGTCTTACATAATAAAGCGCCATATTCTATGTCTCGCTGGGCTTCAATAGAAGCAATTCTTTATGGGCATAAACGGGCCCCTCCTGGCGGTTTACCCCCAATAGTTATATCCCTGACATTAGGCCCCAGATTGATTTGAACCTGTTCATGTCAATCTTCAACACTTCGGAAAAGTTTGGTCTTCCGTGGCTTCAAATGATCTTGTAAACCGCCATGACGTCATCTTCCTGGATTACGTTGAACCGCCATGATGTCACATGTTCATTTAATACTTGTACCTGTTTTAATATTTATTTATTAAAATCTCCGAAGATCGAGGCGACAGTGCCGTCCCATATCCACCTTTCGGGCTCCTTGATTCCCGCGCCTGCCGTTTAACCTTTCAGCTTATAAATAGGGCGAGGGGTCATTTCTCCCCCCCCCCTCGTATCTTTGCTCCTTCTTCTTCCTCGCACCCATCAGTGCCTAAGCACCGCCGCCGCCGTCGACCTTCACCTCTTCTTCAACCCAGGCCGCTGCATCAACCTGTTCGGACCAGAGCTTCGTTGGCGCGCCTCCGCATCCGAAAAATCCGGTAAGCCCTTCCTTACTTTTCATATAGATCTCATTAGGGTTTCTCCCGCGAGTTCGTCAAGGCTAGGGCGCTGTTCTTCGCAGTTCTTCATCATAGCTCCGGTGGTCAGTGTAGATCTGATGCTCTTGCCCTCGACTGCAGTAATAACCCTGCTCACTAACGTGCTTCTCCTTTTTTTAGAGTAATCTCCCATCTAAGTCTGATGCACTGCTGTGGTACCTGTCCAGCTTGAACATGAATATTTGCAAATTTATTGATATTCTGTAGATCCGTAATTTTGCTGTAGATCCGCAAAACCTGTTTTTCCATAACTTTAGATCTGCACCTTTCGTATCCTCATCGGCGGTTTAACTTTTAGAAAAAAACTACAATCCGGTAGGTAACATTAGGCCCCGCTAAAACCTCCATTGCAGTTTCCCTCGTAACCCCTCTAATGATTAATTCCGGTTTATTATTGCATATTTCTCAATACCTGCCAGTCACAGATCATAAACCGGCCATTCACTGTAATTTCAGTTTTTTCCTTTGGAATGGCAAAGCAAGCCAAACAATTTACTTCCTGCAACTGGGTTCCGTCTCGGGTTACTGAAGAGGAACTGAACGGTTGGGCTGAGGTTGGCACTTTAGGCAAGAAAGATGTCATCCATTGGAGAGTCCCTAGACCGGAATGTCCTCCAGAGCCCAAAGATGGAGAAGTATTGTATTTGTTGATCATCTATCCCGAGGGTCTAGCCCTTCTGGATCAAAATTCTTTCGTGACGTACTGACTAGCTTCCAACTCCACCCTCAAGATATTGGACCAAACTCTGTGTCCAATATTTGCAATTTTCAAGTATTCTATGAGGCTTACTTGCAAGAAGAACCTAAAGTGGAGCTGTTTAGGGATTTCTTCCACTTAAACCGCCGCACAGAGTTTACGGATGGGCCCAACACTGAACTTGGCGGAATGTCCATCCAAAAAAGGAAGGATGTTAGCTTTCCTCACGCCAAGCACCACAGTCATCCTAAAGATTGGAACCAGACTTGGTTTTACTGTCAAGACACATCTCCTGCTGATGAAAATCCTCTGCCGGGTTACCGTTCTCATCAGCTTCCCGATAATCATTCCTCCCCCCAACGGCTAAGTGCTCAAGAGCGATCCCAATACGCACCGCAACTTTCAAAGCTCCGGGCCTTTGCCGCAAACGGCTTAACAGACATAGATTTTTTTCGCTGTTGGATTTCTTGGAGCATTCTACCGCTAAGCTGGCGTTCCGGTTTGATGTGTGAGTACACCGGGGATCCAAAATATCCTCTATGCCATACTAAAGCTGTGCTGTCAGAAAGTGAAATCAATGAATTTGTCAAGAAAATATTGAATGAACCGGTGGACGCCTGCAGCAAAATTGGGCTGGCTCCCTTATATGAATCCAATAAACCGCCAGGGGTAAGTCCTCATATTTTTTTTTCTTTATTTCAATCTGTTTAAGCATCCTTTCTGAAAGACCCCTCAACCTTTGTCAGGATAATGATCCGTTCTGGAAGAGGAAACCCCAGGATAAACCGGCGAAGGCAGCTCGTCTTAAGACCAAGACTGTTAAGAAAACTGCAAAAAAGAAAACCACTGAGACATCTGATTTAAACCTTGATGATGATGAACCAGCCTCAGAGGTATCACTTGACTCCATTGGCTCCCTTTTCTTGCATCTTATTGACAATGATTATATTCAGGAAAACGCTGAAGGCAGCCAAGCTGATGGTGTTGAGGTAATTACCCTTTCCTCCGGTTCAGACCCTCTGCCAACACAGAAAATTTGTCAAGTAAGCTAGAAAGTACGATTTTCTCACCCTTTAGCTTACTTGAACCCAAACTTTATTTTGAAGAAACAGCAACATGAAGCTCGCCGCACAGCACGACACATCGGTCAAGTAATCACATCCACCGGTTTACCACATACTCCGGCCCAGAAACATCGATAATAGGTCTTGTATATTTCAGATGCTCTTTATCCCAAAGCGGGTCATTTCCACCAGCCTCTTAATCCGTCTGATTCAAATTATCAGGACACTCCTTGTTCGTCTTCTGGCGAGTCAACAGCCACACAGATTCCTCCTCTCAAAACTGTTCATGGGTGAGTTTTTATTTTCCTGTTAATCCTTCTCTTTTACTCCACTGACTATCTTTACCTTTATCATTTGCAGTAGGCCAAAGCCTAGCAAGAAGGCTAAATTGAGTAAACCGGCAGGTGATGATATAAACCCTGAACCAAAAAAGACTCCAGAGCCAGCAGAAGAAAATGCTGATGCCTTGCATGATGATCCACCTCCACCTGACCATGAAATATTTACTGTACAAGAAGCTACACCAATGGACCTTGGCGATAATCAAACTAGCCCAATCCGGGCCAGTAATAATCCGGCAAGCCCTGCCAAAGCCGCCGCTGTTGCAACAGATGATGTTATAATTACCAGTTTTGGTCACACCACTCCTGGTGAACCCGTTGCTTTATCAAAACATACCGCTAAAGAAGAAGTCTCTGGTAAGGACAAAAGCAAATGGAATGCCGATTTGTCAAGCTATGCCCAACTCAGTGCCCAGGATCTTCATTCCGGCTATCTGAACCGGCTGTATACAAGCCGTGATTATGAAGCTGGTTTAGTGAATCTTATGAAGGAATGATATGAGGTAAACTTCTGCTTAATTTCTGCAATATTATTCCTGCCTAAGCCCAATAGCTTGTCTTAACTCCACTGTAGGCCCCAAGGGCGGTTTACCTCTTCAGGATGGACCGGGACTTCAAAATACCAAATTTGTAGTTTTTCGCCTTTGTAGTCCCCAAGGGCCGGTTTATCTATTTAAGATGAATCGAGACTTCTATTTTGTAAACCTCTTTTGAACAATAACGCATTAGCCCCCAAGTGCCAAGTGTATAACTTGTTATGTGCTTGGGACTTTGATAAAGATGCCTGATAACTACAAATATGCATTAGCCCCCAAGTGCCAAGTGTATAACTTGTTATGTGCTTGGGACTTCCAATATGCTTTATCAATGTATGATGTGTATATCTCTTTGCAGACTGATCTAAACCAAAAAGAATCTCAAGTTGCTGATCTTCAAGAAAACCTGAAATTCCAGCAAACAACCGCTTCCAAAGCCAAGGATGAACTGACCAGCGCTTTAGCAAGCATGGAAAAATTGAAGAAAGACTTCCAGAATGAACGGGCGGATTGGGAGACAGAGAGATCCACTTTAGAGAAAAGAGCAGTTGATGCAGAGGCCGCCCTTAAACCGGTGTTAGAACAGCTATCTGGCCTAAAGCGTCAGATAAACGCCATGACTACTGCTGTCTTTGGTAAGTATCCTCATCTTAACTCCGAATATTACATCCCCACCAATTTCCAGTTTAACACTGGTTCCATTGATACATGAAAACATACTGCTCATCTTGGTGCTGATATGCAGAAGAAGCTTAAGGCTGCCTATACTCTTATAGAGCAGCTCTATACTGGCGCACAGAGGATCATCTGTACCGCCTCTCATAACAAACCAGCCCCAACATTGATCCAAGAAACCTTGGAGAAACTGTCAGTACTACCCGCCAGGTTTGAAGAACTGAAGAAATCGGCTGCGAGGGCGGGCACTTTAACTGCATTAACTTGGGCAAAGGCATGGATACCTGATCTTGATCCGGCTGACGTAATAAACGGCTATCCAAGTATGAAAGAGGACGAATCAGAATTCACCAATGAAGATCTGCGAGCTTTGACAAGAGAAATGCGGCCCTTGGCCAGCGAACTAGCTGATGAAGCTGATCTGTCCCGCTATCAGGCGGATTATGATGCTGACAATTGTCGGGTTAATGCGCCGATCCATGATGTCGAGGATCTCATCCAGCCTGTCCGTAAGCACACTTACACCCCTGATGTTGAACCATCTGAGCTTATAAGCGATGAAGCTGTTTTCCAGGCTCTTACTAGGATCAATCGGGCAACCACTGACTTCCAGCTGCTGGATGGAAACGAGGAAGAGATGGCGCAGGATGATCCACAACCGTTTGGCCGGGCTGACGAGGAGTCATGAACCGTTGTCGGTTTAACTTTTAATATGTCGCAATACTTGACAAGGAACTGATATTCTTTTGGGCTGTAAAACTCCTTGTAATAGGCTAGCTGAAACATTTGGTATGGCATGTCATCATGCATATTTCCTCTGCACAATATTGCTTAATCCAGCAGTTTCATAGTATTTCAGCTTGTTCTGCTGAACAGCTTTACTCAATCTGTTTCTGCATAAGACAAAATTTAAAATGTCCCGGCGGTTTACCGCCGGACGGGTCATAATGCCCAAATACATGACCTAAGTTTATAACCTCAACGGTTTTAAAATAGGAATCACGTATCATACCTGTGATATCAAATCGTACTATTGGCTTTACCAACTTTTGCAGTAAGGGCGATGATCCCGGATTGTGAGTATTGATGACTCCTACAAGATTTTGCCGGTTCATGATGAAACCTTACCGGGTTGTGATAAACACCAGCTCAGCTGTAGATAATACTGGCGATTTATAATCAAACCAGACCGAGTTTAGTAAACGCCGGTTTATTAACGGTGGTGACTTGTAGTCAACCACTAGGCCGAATCAATAGATATCAGATGAATACCAACAATCTCATTGAGAAGTAAAAATTTGGCAAACAAAGCAAATAAAAAACTTGTAGTCAAGGCTTTTTACGAGCTGCCAGGCTCCAAATTCGAGGCTTTTCATGGGCTGCCACGCCGCTGAGTTAAACCATTTCACAAAGCCTGTTAGGATGGACCTCACATTAACCAATCATCGTTTTAACGTTGACAAGTTCAGGGTCTGTATAAGATTGACTTGTTCAATCGTTTGACGGGTCATACCAGGTTTACCTGGACGGAGTGACTTACTTGATGCAGGCAGGTTAACCCGGGGTTTTAGGTGTATACACCAGGCTTCCAAGCTATGGCTTGATAGCCTATTACAAGGGCCTTAAAAGCTTTTTGTCACTGTGCGATAAGAGCCCCCAAGTAACATTGTGAGCTGTGCTCATCGGGTGCCTATGTTTGAGTTGTGCTATGCATCAAAACTCTCTTTTACCCCTTACCATCATGTTGGCTTGATAGCCGGATTACTGAAGTAACCAGAGCTGTGCTGTTATGATGATATTGGCTTGATAGCCGGTCTAAGAGGGCCATAGGAACTCCGTTTTATACATAGAAGCCCCCATGTGATAAACTCTTATGAAAAAAGCAGCAGGTACCCCGCTTTAACGGGGATGCCGGTTTATTATATTGATCATAATATATACATTGTGAATATATGTACATAAAGCGGAGCCTATGGCTCAGGTAGAGTAAGGCCGAAGATGAGCAATGTTCCACGGCCGTTGGGTCTCCTCCTCCGCGGTGCGTGAATCCTTGTGTTCTCGAACGTCGATGAGGTAGTATGACCCGTTGTGTAGATTCTTGCTGACCACAAAGGTTCCTTCCCAAGGAGGGGATAGCTTGTGCATATCTGTCTGGTCTTGGATGAGCCGGAGCACCGGATCGCCTTCTCGAAACATTCTGGTTCTAACTCGGCGACTATGGTATCGACGTAGATCCTGCTGGTAAATCGCCGATCGAGCCGCTGTAATGTCACGTTCCTCATCCAACCGATCCAGCGCTTCTTGTCACGCCTTCTCATTATCCGCTTCATTGTAAGCCGCCACGCGAGGCGAATCATGACAGATGTCAGTAGGGAGAACCTATTCATCTCCATATACCATGAAAAAGGGTGTGTAACCTGTGGACCTGTTGGGCGTGGTGTTTATGCTCCATAACACAGAGGGTAGTTCCTCCACCCAACAACCCGGCGTCCTCTGCAAAGGAACCATGAGCCAGGGCTTGATGCCTCTCAAGATCTCTTGATTGGCTCTCTCAGCTTGACCATTAGACTGGGGGTGAGCCACTGAAGATACGTCAAGCCGGATGTGCTCTCGTTGACAAAATTCTTTCATAGCCCCCTTGGACAGATTGGTGCAATTATCAGTTATAATACTGTGTGGAAAGCCAAACCGGAAAATCACCTTCTTGATGAATTGAACTGTCGTTGCTGCATCACACCTGCTGACCGGCTCTGCCTCGACCCACTTAGTAAATTTGTCCACCGCCACCAGAAGGTGGGTCTTCTTATCTGGAGAACTTTTAAAGGGCCCAACCATATCTAACCCCCAAGTCACGAACGGCCAAATAATTGGAATCATCCTCAATTCTTGAGCTGGTATATGAGCACGTCGTGAGAATTTCTGGCAAGCATCACACTTTTTGACTAAGTCCTCCGCATCAGCATGAGCTGTCAGCCAATAGAACCCATGACGAAAGGCTTTAGCTACCAAAGACTTTGAACCGGTGTGGTGACCACAATATCCTTCGTGCATCTCTCAAAGAATCTCACAGCCTTCCTCTGGCGATACACAATGTTGAAACGCCCCGGATACACTGCAATGATGCAGTTCCCCATTGACAATAGTCATTGACTTGGATCGCCGGATTATCTGCCTGGCCAAGACTTCATCCTCTGGTAATTCGCTTCGGTTTATATACGCCAGGTACGGGACTGTTCGATCCGGAATAGTGTGAAGCGCCGGTACCAATTGAGCATCCAGATCAGGAACAAACAAATCTTCTTCTGAAGGTAATTTCACCGATGGATTATGCAATACGTCCAGGAAGACATTAGGTGGGACCGGTTTATGCTAGGAACCCAGACGGCTTAATGCGTCGGCCGCTTCATTCTTTCGCCAGTCCACATGGTCCACCTGATAACCCTTGAAGTGCCCAATGACAGCGTCCACCTCTCGACGATATGCCGCCATAAGCGGGTCCTTGGAATCCCAAGTACCAGATACTTATTGGGCCACCAAGTCTGAGTCACCAAAGCATTTAACCCGGCTTAAATTCATCTCCTTAGCCATTCGCAGACCATGGAGGAGATCCTCATATTCAGCTGCATTGTTAGTACAAGGGAACATTAAACGGATGACATAACAAAACTTATCACCTTGTGGGGAAGTTAATACGGCTCCAGCCTCCGAGCCCTCCAATTGCCTGGATCCATCAAAGTGAATAGTCTAGTACGTGTGATCCGGTTTCTCCCCCAGTGCTTGCAACTCCGTCCAATCGTTGATGAAATCCACCAGTGCTTGAGATTTGATTGCAGTACGAGGCACATATTTGGCCCACTTGGCAACCCGACCAGTTGCTTCTCTGTTTTGGATTATATCTCCCAGAGGGGCAGAACTGACCACAGTGATGGGATGACCTTGAAAATACTGCTTAAGCTTCCGGTTTTCCATGAAGACTCCGTATACCAGTTTCTGCCAATGCGGGTATCTCTGCTTCGACTCAATGAGCACCTTGCTGATATAGCAAACTGGCCTTTGAACCGGATATTCCTTCCCCACCTCCTTGCGCTCCACTATAATGGCAACACTTACGGCTCGGGCATTAGCAGCCACGTATAACAACAATGGCTCATTATCAACTGGTGCGGCAAGGATAGGCGGCTCTGCTAGCCGCTTCTTTAAGTCCTCGAACGCAGCATCAGCAGCATCACTCCAGATAAAGCGATATGTCTTTTTCATCATCTGGTAAAGTGGGATGGCCTTCTCTCCCAAGCGGCTGATAATCCGGCTCAGTGCCGCGATGCGGCCTGCCAGGCGTTGAACATCGTTGATGCATGTCGGTTTAGCCAAGGACGTAATAGCCTTGATCTTCTCCAGATTAGCTTCAATTCCCCTGTTCGACACCAGGAACCCCAGGAGCTTGCCTGCCGGTACACCAAAAATGCACTTGGCCGGATTAAGCATCATCTTATAAACCCGAAGATTATCAAAAGTTTCCTTCAAGTCAGCTATCAATGTCTCTTCCTTCCTGGATTTTACCACAATATCATCCACATATGCATGAACATTTCACCCAATTTGCTTCTAAAGACAATTCTGTACGCAACGTTGATAGGTCACCTCAGCACTCTTGAGCCCAAAGGGCATGGATACATAGTAGAAGGCTCCAAAGGGAGTTATTAAAGTTGTTTTCTCCTGGTCCTTAACTGCCATCTTGATTTGATGATAACCGGAATATGCATCCAAAAAGCTTAAGAGCTCACAACCAGCCGTAGCATCAATGATTTGATCAATACGGGGGAGAGCAAAGAGATCAGCGGGGCAAGCCTTGTTCTGATCCGTGTAATCAACACACATTCGCCAAGTGCCATTCTTTTTTAGCACCAGCACCGGATTAGCCAACCACTCAGGATGAAACACTTCAACGATAAAACCTGCCGCCAAGAGCCTGGCTACCTCTTCACCAATAGCCTTGCGCCTTTCTTCATTGAAGCGGCGGAGAAACTGTTTAACCGGTTTAAACTTGGGATCAATATTAAGAGTGTGCTCAGCGAGTTCCTTCGGCATACCTGGCATGTCAGAAGGTTTCCATGCAAAGATGTCCCGATTCTCACGGATGAACTCGATGAGCGCGCTTTCCTATTTCGGATCCAGGTTAGCGCTGATGGTAAACTGCTTTTATGAATCGCCAGGAACAAGGTCGACCAGCTTGGTCTCATCGGCTGATTTAAACTTCAAGGCCGGATCATGCTCTGGTCGGCTTCTTCAACGGAGACATACCCGCCGGATCAACATTGTCTTTGTAAAATTTCAACTCCTTGGTTGCACAAACCGCCTTGGCATAGGTTGCATCACCTTCCTCGCATTCCAAAGCAATTTTACGGCTCCCATGTACTGTGATAGTTCCTTTATGACACGGCATTTTAAGCTGTAGATAAACGTAACACGGCCTCGCCATGAACTCAGCATAAACCGGCCACCCGAACAAGGCAAGATACGGGCTCTTGATTTTTACCACCTCAAAGGTCAAGGTCTCCGACCTCGAGTCATGCTCATCTCCAAAAGCAACCTCCAGGTCTATCTTACTGACTGGATACACCGATTTACCAGGTACCACGCCATGGAAAACAGTGTTGGATGGCCTAAGCTTCTTCTCTGTTAGTCCCATGCAACGGAAGGTCTCATAATACAAGATGTTGATGCTGCTGCCCCCGTCCATGAGCACCTTAGTGAACTTATACCCCCCCAACCTGAGGCGCCACTACTAGTGCCAGATGACCCGGATTATCAATCCGCGGCGGATGATCCTCACGACTCCACACTATGGGCTGCTCCGACCAGCGTAAGTAACGAGGTACTGCCGGTTCAATAGAGTGCACCACCCTCTTATAGACCTTCTGATCATGTTTGCACAAGCTAGTGGTGAATACATTGTATTGCCCGCTACTCAGTTGTTTCAGGTTACTCCGATAGCCTCATTGCTGTTGCTGATCGTTGCCCTGATGATTATAACCACCTTGGCCATTTTGCTGGTTGTGCCCGTTCTGATTGCCGTGGCCGCCCTGAATGCCTTGGAATCTTGGACCAGAGCCTCCACCTTGATAGCCCGGCCCGTGTAAACCCGGTCCTGAACCGCCGGACGGTCCATGATCATACTAGAACCGATCCAAATTTTGAACTCTCTTATAATAAAACAGTCCTTCCAAAGGTGTGTAGCTGGCTTTTCCTTCGTACCGTGCCTAGGGTAAGGCAGGTTCATCTGGCGGTCCAAATTGATGTTTGACCCTCCGCCCCGTGGGGGTGGTCTTCCCTTGCGACGCTGGCCATCATTCTGTGCACTAGTGTTAGCCACAAAATCTGAATTGTTATCTGCTTTACACTTACCGCTGTATCCCTGATTCGCTGGATTAGACTGCGACGCTTTACCGTTCTTCTTTCCCTTTCCTGACATTTCGTCATCAGACTCTGGATATTTGGCACTATCTCAATCAGCATACTTCACCAGAGCGGCCATAAGCATTCCCATGTCATCACAATTACGTTTGAGCCATCCCAACTTCAGCTTCAGAGGCTCGAACCGGCAATTGCCTTCCAATGTTAAAACTGCTGTGTCCAGATTGATGCGATCAGAGGAATGCAGGATCTCTGACACCCGGCGCACCCAATGACTTATTGATTCATTCTCCCTTGAAGACAGGCAGCCAAGTCTACAATGGACATGGGCTGCTTGCATGTGTCTTTGAAATTATTGATAAACTGGCGGCGTAACTCAGCCCATGATCCGATGGAATTCGGCGGTAAACTTTTTAACCAAGTACGAGCCGTGCCCTCCAACATTATGGTGAAGTATTTAGCACACGCTGCATCGTCCACGTCCAACATCTCCATTGCCATCTCGTAACTTTCGTCCCACGCTTCGGGGGATAGATCGGCAGTATAATTGGGCACCTTGCGCGGCCCTTTGAAGTCCTTAGGCAGCCGCACATTACATAAAGCGGGGGTGAGACACTGTACTCCCAAGGAGCTAGAAGAAACTCCTGGTTCGACTGTGGTAGATGGACGAACCGGCGTAGGCTGATGGGCTTCATATTGTGCTGCTAATTCGGTCTCTCGGCACTGTCTGCCCTGGTCCACTACCTCTTGAGCGTTTGCACCTCCACCCGCCGGGTTATCCCTCGGCGGTGGGTTACGGTTCTGCGCACTACTTGACACGGCCGGTTCATCCATATGCCTGCTGTAACTCCGGCTTGGGCGGGGTGTGGAATGAATCCTCTCGCGGCTGTGAGAATAAGCCTGCTGCTGAGTTCAAGCCATCTCCAGGAACTCCCTAGCTCGCCGCGCCTCCACTGCTATAGGGGATCCTCCTTCAATGGGAAGGGCCGCCAATCGTGAAGCGGCTGCAACTATGTTATCCAAGGGGTTGGAGTAGTGACCAGGAGGCGTTGGTGTATGTTGTGATGGAACGATCTGACGGGGTGGATCCGCGGCCCGTGGCTGGACCGACGCCCCCGTTCCAGGCACCTCTCCTCGGTTTACTGCTGGCTGATTGCTGATTCCCGCTCCTGGCGTACTGAAGAGGTTCCTTGTTTCATAAACCGGCGATAGGCGAGACTGGCGCCTTCTCCTCATTACGTCATTTGATGCGGTCTGATCCAACAGGAGCCAATAAGCCTGAGCATCTAACTCAGCTTGCCTCGCAGCCATCCTGGTGTTTTCAGCGGCCAGGTCCAACTTGGCTTGATCTATTTGAGCCCTTACTTTCGCAACTTCTGCGTCGTGATGTACCTTATCAGCCTGGCTGACCTCCGTGGTTAGTTGTGCCGTCAAAGTGTTGAATAAAGCAGATAGCACTTGAGCCGGCGGCTGCACAGGGCCTCCTGCCCCAGCTGCTGTTGCCGCCGCCGGATCGGACGTTAATGCTGACACAGTCGAAGATTGTTGCACAGATTGTGATCCGGCCATGAAGACTGCAACCCGGCTCGACGGATCAAGGGTGTCTGGAATACTGTCACCATCGGAACAGCCCCCAGACCGACCATCCTGTAGCAGATATAAAGACTTGGTTTCTCCGGTAGATGACTCGTCGCCGGAATACGACGGACTCACCACCAGATTCTGATCCATCCTCAGCTTCCGCTCCATGAACAGCTCCCACAAAGACACGCCTCCTGGCAGGCTGAATCCGGGCAGGTCTCGCACACTGAGCCGACTCGACGATGTTGGAGCAGATGTCCGGCTCAGGGCCCGATTCACCGATCTTGCCGATGAAAACATGGATGCCACCAAAGGGGACCCAGTACCCGTACTCGATTGAATCGGCCTCGGGGCCCCAGCCTGCATCGTCAATGTAGATCTTGCCGCGACGACTCTTAGTCATCCGGCTCACTTCATAGAACTTGAGCCCTTCAAAGCTGCTGTCGAATTTAGGGCTCCGCAAAACCCTAGAAGTTCGAACACAGGGGCGTGAACAAAGATCTCTCCGCTCATGTCTACCTAGCGCCTCGCCCTCGTCGATGGAGAGATTCAAGTAAACAACAGATAGAACACACAAGAGTTTACCCAGGTTCGGGCCACCGTGTGGTGTAAGACCCTACTTCTTGCTTTGGTGGATTAGCCTCGGGCGGGCTGGAATATGAGCTAGTACAGTGGTTCCTAAGCTCGGGGGGTGAGCTCAGGAGGGTCAGGAGGCAAGTGTTCTTGCTCCTTATGTGGTGGCAGAGTGTATGGATCGATCCCCTTCACAGTGGGAATCCTTGCTACGTATATAGGCGGCCACCGTCCTCTTCCCCCGAAATGTTTAGGCGGGAAGGGATCCCACAACGGCCATTTTTGAGCGGGAACACAGGGACGTCCCTACCCTGACAAAAGCAGTCTTCGCCTGCAAAAGGACCGGGCGGTGACGCGGTGGTGCGCTCGACGGTGACATCCTCCTTGTCGTCCTTGTGGTCTTCGGTCTTGTTGCACCGATGGGGAAACCTTTGCCCCGCTCCTCGGGAACCTGCGGATGCGCTGTCCCCCTTGCACCGAAATGGTAACTGATCCGCTGGCGGACGCTGGCACCCGATGGCGCAGCGCGTCACTGCTGACATAACTGCCTCCTCCCTGAGGCAGGCTTGGCCTTGGATTCTCCGCCCCTCTGGAGCGCCTTGCTGAGGCCACTCCTGAGGAGGACTTGACGTCGTTCTCCTCGTGAGGTTTAGCTCCCTCGTGAGGGTCTTGGGCAGCTGGTCGATCAGCTGGGCCGTACTAGGCCGTAGTAAGAGCGCAGCGCGGCCCATAGACAGGCAAGTCTAGGTACCTTGGTTCCCAGTACGCCGATAGTAGCCCCCGGGCCCAAGGCGCGCGCGGAGTCGGCTTCGGGGCGAAAACCTTGGTCGAGGTGATCGTGCAACTTGACAACTCCTTGGCACAGGCGACGGGTCGTAATGGCTGCGACGCTAGTGGCTGGCGGTTGGGCTCCTCCACCCTATAAATGGGACTAGGGGGGGGGAGCCCCCAAGCCGTTTTCAAGCCAGTGCCGTCTTCCCCTTGTTTGTTCTTCGCTCTCTCTCTCTTGTCGCGAGATCTCCATGGCGCCGTCGAGGAAGCCGTCCGCTGCGGAGAAGGGGAAGGCCCCGAAGGATCCAGTCCCGCTGCCGCCTAAGAGGGGTCGCGGTCGCCCCCGCAAGCATGCCGTTGCGCCTGTAGTGACTTCTCAGGGAGGCGGGCACACCTTTCTGAGTTTTGCTGCGGCCGCTGGTGAAAGGCGCGGAGCGTCCTCTCGTGGTGAAGGCGGTCGCGGCCGCAGAGGGAGAGGAGGCGCGCAACGGTGCCTGTCGGTCGCGCGACCTCCGCGCCCGCCGCTTCATTCCTTAGACGTGTCATCAGAGTTCATGGTGTGGGCGGAGAAGCCTGGTGGCCCATGGCTCCGGCTTTCCCGCTCATTCGGTGATGTGTTACCAGCCGGAGGCCTCGGTGGTATCTGGCTACAGGCTGACGGTTGCTGGAGTGGTGCGTCCTGGGTGGAGGTTGATGTGGCTCCCTCGGGTGATGTGTTCCTGGAACGTGGCTGGCAGTCGGTTGCTCGCGCATGCCGGCTGCAGGGGAGGTGTGCGCCCCACTTTAGGTATAATGGCGTCTCCACGCTGTTCGTCAGGGTCTTCTCGGAGGAAGGGAGGCACCTTGGGTGCTGTCTCGAGGCTGATGACGAAGAGGATGATGGGGACGGCGTCCGGAGGAGCAGCTCCTCCTCCGAAGACGACCTTAGTCCTGGGGGGCATCGTGGGTCCCCCCTCTGTGGCAGCAGCAACTCCTCCAGTAGTGGCGGTCGTGACGAACCACCACGCCGCCGAGCTCGGCCCGGCGAGGGAAGGGGGTTGCCGCGCCGCTGTGGCTCAGTGAAGCCGGAGGAACTGGAAGACTCCGACTGAGCTGGAGCGGCTTCTGCTTCTTCTCCTTTCTTTTCCTTCGTGTCCTTTCTGCATCAAAATTTCAAATTGCCTCGAGGAGGCATGTAATGGGCTGTGATATATGTAAGAAGCGAGAATTCGATGTCATGTTTTTTTGTTGCCTAGGTGAAATCACTTAGCTTTTATGCGTCGTGTCGTCCTGAGGCGGAGTCCTCCTGACTCCGGCATCATGAGCCCCATCGGGTCATGACGAGGTGGACAAGTCTGACGGACTCGTACAACCCCTGAGCGGGGGTGAGCCACTGAGATCTGCTGAGAGCGCCGAGCGCGGGTTAGAGCACCAAAGCCTGAGCCGGCTCGGTAGGAAAGATTGCGCGGATTGAGAAGCCCGGCGCCAGAGCCTGATCAGGCTTGGCCAGGCGAGGTCACGGGGCCACGGCAGACGAGGGCCGGTGACCGACCGTGCCCTAGCCCCCATGTGCGAGGCGCCCGAAGGAGAGCGAGTAGCGCAACTGAACTTAAAACTGGCAAGAAAGATCCCAAACAAACTTTCAACCAAATGCAGGAAGCGCGAGAAACACAAGAACTTCATAGCATGGGGTAGAGGAAGGGCTAATAGCCAAGGAAGTAGAAAAGGCTGACAACCAAACACCAAGCAAAAAGGAAAAAAGGTCGCATCCGACCCCTACACTACGTCTTCTTCCCAGCGTGGAGCTAAGGACTGCCACTGGGGCGTCGGTGGGAGCCCCGTCTGAGGGCCCGTAAGCAACGCACAGGAGACTCCGAGGAGTGTACAGCCCCAACTCATTATTACATGAGAGTGTCACGGGCGGAGACCTTCACGGGCGCGGAGCCTTGATTACGGATAGAACCTCCTGAGGTGCTCGATGTTCCAGGAATTCTGGATAGGTATCCCATCCTGCGTCTCCAGGCACACTTCACCAGGCCTAGGGACACGGGCGATTCTGAACGGGCCCTCCCACATGGGCGAGAACTTGTGCAGCCCCTCACGGGAGAGGACCCGCCTTAGGACCAAGTCACCAACTTCAAGTGTTCTCGCGCGGACGCCGTGGCAGTGGTACCACCACAGCGCCTGCTGATAACGTGCCGCCCTGAGGGCAGCTCGGCGGCGACCTCCTCGCCGAGCACGTGGTCCATCCGCCTGGCGGTGTCCTGGCATTCCTCATTGAAGGCCAAGACCCGTGGGGAGCGATGCTTGACCTCGTGAGGGAGGACCACCTCCGCCCCATAAACGAGAAAGAAAGGAGTTTCCCCCATAGGTTTGGTGGCAGTGGTTCGGATTGACCACATCACGGACTGGAGTTCGTCGATCCAGCCCCTACCGCAAGCCTCAAGCTTCTTCTTAAAGCTGTGCGTCTTGAGGCCACGCAAGACCTCCGCGTTGGCGCGTTCGGCCTGGCCGTTGCTCCTGGGGTGAGCTACCGAAGCGTAGCAGATCTGTGTTCCAAGGTTAGCACAATATTTCCTGAATAAGATTACTTGTGAACTGCGAACCGTTATCCATGATGATGGGGCTGGGGACCCCGAATCGCCTCACGAGGCCCTGGATGAACTTGACGGCCGACCCGGCTGGGATCGCACAAACAGGCTCCACCTCCGCCCACTTGGTGAATTTATCGATGGCGATGTACAGGAAGCGGTAGCCCCCTGCTGCCCGAGGAAATGGGCCCAGGATGTCCAATCCCCAGACCGCGAAGGGCCAGGAGAGCGGAATCGTCTGGAGGCCCTGCGCCGGTTGGTGGATCTGCTTGGCATGAAACTGGCACGCCTCGCAAGCCCGTACGAGCTCCGTGGCGTCATTTAGCGCCGTGGGCCAGTAAAAGCCGCCGCGGAAGGCTTTGCCCACGAGGCTGCGGGACGACGAGTGATGGCCGTAGTCTCCACCGTGGATATCAGCAAGTAGCTCGCGCCCTTGCTTCCTCGAGATGCATTTCAGCGAGACGTTGTTGGGGCGCCTACTGTAGAGTTCACCGTCTTGGATGCAGTAAGCTGAGGCCTGTCGGACTATGCACTCTGCCTCTTCTTCCTTGTCCGGCAGGGTATCGTGTTGCAGGTACATCTTGAGTTCTTGGGTCCAGCAACCCTCCTCGGGCTCCGCAGCGAGCAGCAGGCGGGCTCCGGAGGGTGGCCCGCAAGGCGGGGAGCCATCGGGAGGCGCCGCTGGTAACCCCTACTGAGGGGAGGCCGGCTCAGGGGCTAGCGGTGCGGCCGACGGCTTGAGTAGCCGCTCGTCGAAGATGCCCGGCCTTTGAGGCTCTCGTCTGGAGGCTCGTTTGGCGATGTCGTCTGCTTCTTTGTTGGTGCCTCTTGGTACGTGCTGCACCTCCAGCCCTTGGAATCGCTTCTCAATCCTACGCACCTCCTCTAGATATGCCCCCATGTGCTCGTCCTTGGGCTTGTATTTCTTGTTGGAGAAGTCGATGAGGAGTTGCGAATCGCCCTTGATGGTGAGACGCTTGACCCCCAGCGCAGCGGCGGCCTTGAGCCCGGCAACTAGGCCCTCGTATTCGGCGATGTTGTTGGAGACTTTCTCGCCTTGCTGGAAGCAGAGCTGCACAACGTAGTACAACTTATCCTAGGTGGGAGATACCAACACGGCGCCAGCCCCCGCGCCGAGGCGTGAGAAGGCGCCGTCGAAGTATACTACCCATCCGTCTGGGGTTTCATTGCCGGGGGCCAGCGAGCGGTCTTCGCTGCCCCCCCC
>LR738712.1:126070125-126086621 GCA_902687465.1 Secale cereale
ACGCGTCAGTCCACTCCGCCACAAAGTCTGCTAGAGCTGCTCCCTTGATCACCCGCGTGGTGCTGAACTCCAACTGGAACGCTTGAAGCTCGATGTTCCACTCGGCGACCCTCCCAACGAAATTCGGGCCCCATAATACCTTCTCGAGAGGATATGACGAAACAACCTTGATGGGATGGCCTTGGAAGTAGTGGCGCAGCTTCCTGGAGGCGACGAGGAGGGCCAGGAGCAGATTCTGGGGCATTGGGTAGCGCGTGCACGTCGCGCAGGACTGTGCTGACGAAGTACACCGGGTGCTCCACGAGGGTCGGCGCAACAGGGTCCGCGGGTGCCTCGGGAACCTTAGGTGCCTCTCGCTGAGTGGTGGGGCCGTCAGTGCCCGTGGTCGAATCTGCCCCTGAGGCTGCGTCAGGGGGCGGTGCGGGCCCTGAAGGTGCCAAGCCGCCTGGTGGCCTTGAGCTTCGGAGCCTTTCCTCGTGCTCCACGACTAGTGCCGCGCTGGCGGAGTGAGGCATTGCAGCGAGGTAGAGAGTCATGGGCTCCAGGGGTCGTGGTGCTACCATGACCGGCGAGCCGGTGAGGTATTCCTTGAGATCCCGGAAAGTGCCATCGGCCTCCGGAGTGCACTCAAAGGGCCCCTTCTTCTTCATGAGTTTGAAGAACGGAAAGGCGCGTTCCCAAGCTTAGAGATGAAGCGCCCCAGGGATGTCACACATCCGGCGATCTTCTGCATTTCCTTCAGGTTGGTGGGCGGACTCATTCTCTCGATGGCCTTGATCTTCTCCGGATTAGCTTTGATGCCCCAGTGCGAAATCAGGAACCCTAGCAACTTGCCGGAGGGTACGCCGAACACGCACTTCTCCGGGTTGAGGCACAGCTTCACCTTGCGCAGGTTGGCGAACGTTTCTTCTAGGTCCTGGATGAGGGTCGTGGCCTCCCTGGTCTTAACCACGATGTCGTCGACGTAGGCCTCCGCATTCCTCCCGAGCCGAGGGCCGAGGGTGATGTGCATCAGGCGCTGGAAGGTGGCGCCCGCGTTCCTCAGCCCAAAAGGCATGCAGGTGTAGAAGTACACCCCGCATGGGGTCAGGAACGCCTATTTCTCCACGTCTTCCATCGCCATCTTGATTTGGTGGTAGCCCGAGAAAGCGTCAAGGAAGCAGAGTAAGTCGCACTCAGCCGTTGAATCCACGATTTGGTCGATGCGCGGAAGAGGGAAGGGGTCCTGAGGGCAGAACTTGTTGAGGCTCGTGAAGTCAACGCACATGCATTCCTTGCCTCCTTTCTTCGGGACGATGACGGGATTGGCCAGCCACTCCGGGTGCCGTACCTCCCGTACGATGCCTGCTTCCTCCAGCTTCCAAACCTCCTCAACGATGAAGGCCTGCTTCTCCGGGGCTTGTCTGCGCGCCTTCTGCTTGATAGGGCGCGCATTGGGGCACACCATGAGGTGATAATTGATGACATGCCTAGGCACCCCGACCAAATCTGCGGCCTTCCTGGCGAACACGTCCTTATTGGCCTTGAGGAAGCTGACCAACGCCGCCTGTTGCTCCGGATCCATGCCCGTATCGATGGTGAAGGTGGGTCCTAAGCCTTCTTCATCCGCTGGCACTTGCTTCGTCTCGGCGGGGTCCTGAGAAAAGAGCTGCTTCTTCTTGGTAGGCGCAGCCTCCAGAGCCTCCGGAGCCACCTTCGCCCCTGGGTGAGCTGCGGCAGCAGCCCTATAAGCGTGCTCGAGGACCTGAAGGGTGGCCTTGGGGTCCCCTTTGATGGTGATGACGCCGCTGCTCCCGGGCATCTTGACGGTGTTGTAGCCCGGGTGGGTCGCCGCCATGAACTTTGCCAAGGCTGGGAAACCGAGGACGGCGTTGTAGGGCAGGTGGATGGGCGCAACATCAAAGTCGATGAGCTCAGTCCGGTAGTTAGCCAGTGTGCCGAAGATGACCGGGAGGCGGATCTGGCTGAGCGGAACGACTGAGCCCGCGACCCCTGAGAAAGACTTGGTGGGAAGGAGCTGCCTGTAGGACATATGCAGATGACCGAAGGCCTCGGGGGAAAGGATGTTGAGACCGGCGCCGCCGTCGACGAGGATCCTCGTCACGGCCACCCCACAGATGGTGAGCGTGCATACTGTGGGGAGAGCGCTAGTGCCGGCCGCTTCTGAGGCGAGGTCGCCGGGGCCAAAGGTGATGGCGGGCCCCCGCTCGCTCTGTGCCCGCAAGGCCTCCCGCGGCTGGGCGGCAGCCCCAACCTGCTGAAAGTGCGACTTGATGTGCCGGGCAGACGCCGGAGCTTGGGACCCATCGAGGATGCAGGCGACCCCGCGGCAAGGCCGCTCTCTGCTGGTGACGCCCCACAACTCGCAGTTGCGGGCCGTCCGCATGCCGCGATTCCCGGCAGACGGCCGGTGCTGGGTCAGCTGTCGCGCCATCAAGAGCGTGACCGGCGAGGCCACATGAGGCGGGAGTGGCGGTGCAGGCTGTCCCCCTGTGGCCTGGCCGGCAGGAGCGTCGTCGAGGAAGGAGGAGGAGCGCCCATGGGTGGTGCGGTCCGCTGGTACTGCTTGACCGACGGGGAGGGAGTTAGCCCCCGCGCGGATGTGGTGGGCTGCAGTCATCGTAGCGGCGCTGAACCGGTGAGGGGAAGCGAGGTCGTCGGAGAAGCGAGATTTCGACTCCCCCCCTACCTGGCGCGCCAAATGTTAGATTTAAGGCGCCGCAAAACCCAAGAAGTTCGAACACAGGGGCGTGAACGAAGATCTCTCCCGCTCGCGTCTACCTAGCGCCTCGCCCTCGTCGGTGGAGAGATTCAAGCAAACAACAGATAGAATACCCAAGAGTTTACCCAGGCTCAGGCCACCGTGTGGTGTAAGACCCTACTTCCTGCTTTGGTGGATTAGCCTCAGGCGGGCTGGAATATGAGCTAGTACAACGGTTCTTGAGCTCGGGGGGGGGGGGGTAAGCTCAGGAGGGTCAGGAGGCAAGTGTTCTTGCTCCTTATGTGGTGGCAGAGTGTATGGATCGATTCCCTTCATAGTGGGAATCCTTGCTATTTATATAGGCAGCCACGGTCCTCTTCCCCCGAAATGTTTAAGCAGGAAGGGATCCCACAAGGGGCATTTTTGAGCGGGAACACAAGGATGTTCCTACCCTGACAAAAGCAGTCTTCACCTGCAAAAGGACCGGGCGGTGACGCGGTGTTGGGCTCGACGGTGACATCCTCCTTGTTGTCCTTGTGGTCTTTGGTCTTTTTGCACCGATGGGGAAACCTTTGCCCCGTTCCTCGGGAACCTGCGGCTGCGCTGTCCCCCTTGCACCGAAATGGTAACTGCGCCGCTGGCAGACGCTGGCACCCGCTCGCGCAATGCGTCACTGCTGACATCACTGCCTCCTCCCGAGGCAGGCTTGGCCTTGGATTCTCCGCCCCTCCGGAGCGTCTTGCTGAGGCCGCTCCTGAGGAGGTCTTGACGCCGTTCTCCTCGCGAGGTTTAGTTCCCTCGCGAAGTTCTTGGGTAGCTGGTCGATCAGCTGGGCCGTACCAGGCCGTAGTAAGAGCGCGTCGCGGCCCGCAGACAGGCAAGTCTGGGTACCCTGGTTCCCAGTACACCGACAGCTGCTCTCTAAGTACTCGAAACCATCATGCGATAGCCCCATGGTGGGCGCCAACTGTCGTGGTTTTTTCTACGGCAGATGTCCTAACATAAGGACTTAGTCATGGAGCCATCTCTACGGGTTAGCTTAAAGGGGTTAAAGCGGACAAGGACACAAGGGATTTTATACTAGTTCGGCCCCTTCGATGAAGGTAAAAGCCTACGTCTAGTTTGGTGTGGTATTGCTAGGATTTCGATGACCAGGGAGCGAATCCGCTTTGCCTGTGTCTCGAGTTGTTGTTCCCTGACCCTGAACCGCCGCCGGGTCGTCCCTTTATATACACAGGATGACGCCCGGTCCGGTTTACAAAATCACGAGGCCGGCTCTTAAATGTGCCCGACTCGGTCTCTATCTTTCCTATCTTACACTACAAGTTACACGCCGCACGTCGGCTTACATTTATGGGCCCTAACACCTTTTGGGCCCCGGATCTTTAGTCTTACATAATAAAGCGCCATATTCTATGTCTTGCTGGGCTTCAATAGAAGCAATTCTTTATGTGCATAAACCGGCCCCTCCTGGCGGTTTACCGCCAATAGTTATATCCCTGACACCCGGTCCCCGCATTCGAAGAACGCACCCCCGTGAATGTGGAGGTGCCGTTAGTCCTTGTTGCCGAGCCCCAGGCTCCAACTTGGAAAAGGCACTTAGTCCAATTTCCCCCAAACAGGAGAACTTCCCAAAGAGCAAGATGAGGCTGAAAGAGTAGCCCAGAGGGCCAGTATGTATCAGTTTGTCGATGACACTCTGTACAGAAGTATGCCCAATGGTGTGTAATTGAAGTGCATTTGCTGGGAAGAAGGAAAGGAACTGACGGCAGAGGTTCACAAAGGCATGTGTGGCTCCCACATTGGATCAAGGGCATTAGTTGGGAAAGCATTCCGACAAGGATTCTATTGGCCCACAACCCTCCAAGATGCGGTCGAGCTCGTCACAAAAAGTGATGCCTATCAGTTCTGTTCCAACAACATCCATTTGCCTGCCCAAGCTCTTTAGACAATCCCTTTGTCATGGCCGTTTTGGATCTGGGGGCTCGATATCCTCGACCCTTTCCCCGGAGCTGATGGGGCATTTGAATTCTTGTTCGTTGCAATCGACAAGTTTACAAAGTGGCTGGAAGTAGATGCCGTGGGAAAGGTGACTGATCAATCAACTATCATGTTCTTGAAAGGATTGGTGTGTCGCTTCGGGGTCCCGACACGGATCATGACCAATAACGGCACCCAAATCACGAGCCGAGCCTTCATGCAATATGTTCATGCCATCGGAAGCAAGATCTCACTTGCTTCTGTTGCACATCCCAGAAGCAATGGCCAAATTGAGAGGGCGAATGTTCAAGTGTTGCGAGGTCTCAAGACAAGAACCTTTGATAAACTACAGAACTGCGGCAGGCGATGGATTGACGAGCTCCCTGCAGTTCTCTGGTCTCTTATAACGACATGAAATCAAGCTACCGGGCAGACTCCCTTCTCCCTAGTCTATGGGGAGAAGCAGTTATCCTCATGGAACTGATTTACGGGTCGCCTCGAGTGTTTGTCTATGATGAAGTAGCGCAAGTTCAGCACCGGCATGACGACACTGTGCTACTTGAGGAGAACCGTCTCCGGGCCGCAACGCGTGCTGCACGCTATCAGCAAGCCCTACGTTGCTATCATAGCTGCAGGGTTCGTGCCCAGTGTTTTGAGGAAGGCAAGCTTGTCCTTCGGCGCGTTCAGTCGGCCAAGGGTACAATCAAGCTGGCACCAAAGTGGGAAGGCCCTTATCGGGTGGCACGAGTCACCAGACCCGGCGTAGTCTGTCTGGAGACCAGAGATGGCATTCAATTGCGAAACTCATGGAACATTGAGCATCTCCGCGAGTACTACCCGTAAGGCGCGGCTGTCGAGCCCCGCCCGCCAGCCACCCGATGACCCACAAATATAGGGGATCTATCTTAGTCCTTTCAATATGTAAGAGTGTCGAACCCAACGAGGAGCAGAAGGAAATGACAAGCGGTTTTCAGCAAAGTTTCTATGCAAGCATTGAAATTATGGGTAATAGATAGTTGTGTGATAGTATAATTCGTAACGAGTAACAAGTAAAAAAAGTAATTAAGGTGCAGGAAGGTGTCCCAATCCTATTTGTAGCAAAGGAAAAGCATGGGCGTACTCTTATATAAAGCAACGCGCTCCCAAGGACACATGTGAATTGTTGTCAAGCTAGTTTTCATCATGCTCATATGATTTGCGTTCGTTACTTTTATAATTTGACATGTGGGTGGACCGGTGCTTGGGTGCTATCCTTCCTTGGACAAGCCTCCCACTTATGATTAACCACTCTCGCAAGCATCCGCAACTACGAAAGAAGTATTAAGATAAATCTAACCATATCATGAAACATATGGATCCAAATCAGCCCCTTACGAAGCAACGCATAAACTAGGGTTTAAGCTTCTGTCACATTAGCGAACCATCATCTACTTATTACTTCCCAATGCCTTCCCATAGGCCCAAATAATGTTGAAGTGTCATGTAGTCGATGTTCACATAACACCACTAGAGGAAAGACAACATACATCTCATCAAAATATCGAACGAATACCAAATTCACATGATTACTTATAACAAGACTTCTCCCATGTCCTCAGGAACAAAAGTAACTACTCACAAAGCATGTTCATGTTCATGATCAGAGGGGTATTCAATAGCATTAAGGATATGCACATATGATCTTCCATCGAATAAACCAACTAGCATCAACTACAAGGAGTAATCAATACTACTAGCAACCCACAGGTACCAATCTGAGGTTTTGAGACAAAGATAGGATACAAGAGATGAACTAAGGTTTGAGAGGAGATGGTGCTGGTGAAGATGTTGATGGAGATTGACACCCTCTCGATGAGAGGATCATTGCTGATGACGATGGCTTCGATTTCCCCCTCCTGGAGGGAAGTATCCCCGGCAGAACAGCCCTGCCGGAGCTCTAGATTGGTTTCGCTCAGGTTTTGCCTTGAGACGGCGGCGCTTTGTCCCGAAAACCTCCGTATGTTTTTTCTAGGTCAAAACACGTCATATAGCAGAAGATGGACGTCGGGGCCTGCCAGGGGGCCCACAAGGTAGGGCGGGCGCGCCCCCACCCTTGTGGATGGCTGGTGGCCCCCTTTGGTGCTTTCTTTGCCCAATATTTTTTATATATTCCAAAAATATTATCCATGAAGTTTCAGGACTTTTGGAGTTGTGCAGAATAGGTATCTCAGATTTGCTCCTTTTCTAGTCCAAAATTCCAGCTGCCGGCATTCTCCCTCTTCATGTAAACCTTGTAAAATAAGAGAGAAAAGGCATAAGTATTGTGATATAATGTGTAATAACAGCCCAGAATGCAATAAATATCGATATAAAAGCATGATGCAAAATGGACGTATCAACTCCCCCAAGCTTAGACCTCACTTGCCCTCAAGCGAAAAGCCGATATCGAAACCTCAAGCGAAAAGCCGATATCAAAAATATGTCCACATGTTTAGACATAGAGGTGTCTATAAAATAAAATACGGACATGAGGGCATCATGATAATTTTTAGGACAACAACATAACTTGTCATATAGGTTCTTATGTTAAAGTAACAATTCATTCACAAGGTAAAGTTTGAATCAGGAACTTCATTGATAGCCAACAAACTATAATCTTAGTCATTGAAGCAATTGCAATTTATCATATATCGAAAAGAGTCAAATAAGAGCTTTTCATCAAGTGCACATACTCAACCATCATTTAGTCTTTCATAATGGCTAACATTCACGCGATACTAATGAATTCAAAGTTTCAACCGGACACAGAGAAAGATTGGGGCTTATAGTTTCGCCTCCCATCGATTTACCTCAAGGGTAATGTCAACAATAATGGTTCATGGCTCTCTACATCCGCATGGGTAAATTTATCTAGATCTAGCTCCAACATATTGTGCTTGCCAAAGGATAAAAGTAAAAATGAAAGGTGATGATCACCATGACTCTTGTATAAGGATATGAAATGAAAATAAAAGACATGCCCTTCGCAGAGGGAAGTAGAGGTTGTCATGCGCTTTTATGGTTGGATGCATAAAATCTTAATGCAAAAGAACGTCACTTTATATTGCCACTTGTGATAATGGATCTTTATTATGCAGTATGTCACTTTTATTTCTTCCATATCACAAGCTCGTATAAAGCTTATTTTGTTCACATTAATAGATCATACATATTTAGAGAGCAATTTTTATTGCTTGCACCAACGACAACTTACTTGAAGGATCTTACACAATCCATAGGTAGGTATGGTGGACTCTCATGGCAAAACTGGTTTAAGGGATGTTTGGAAGCACAAGTAGTATCTCTACTTGGTGCAAAGGATTTGGCTAGCATGAGAGGGAAAGCAAGCTCAACATGTTGGAGGATCTATGACAATATAACTTTTGTTAGGATGTAAGAAGACATAACTCATTATGTTTTCTTCCTTGTCCAACTTCAAATTTTTAGCATGTCATATTTTAATGAGTTCTCACAATTATAAATGATGCCCAAGATAGTATATTTATATGTGAAACCTCTCTTTCTTTATTACTCCCTATTAATTGCAACAATGACCAAACCTATGTTTGTCAACACTCAACAACTTTTATTCATCATACTCTTTATATGTGAAGTCATTAGTTCCCATAAGATCAACATATGCTCTTTGTTTATTTTTATTCCATTTATTATTTATTCCCTTAAGATCATAGCAATCATAGCAAAGCCCTCACTCAAAACTATTCTTTATTATATATCTCACGGACTTGATTACATAGATAGAGATCAAAGAAAAACTCAAAGCTAAATCATACTAAAAACTTCATTCTACTAGATCAAGATATAACCAAAAGGATCGAAATAAGAAAAACGATAAAGATAAAGGTGTGATGGTGATACGATACCGGGGCATCTCCCCCAAGCTTGGTAGTTGCCAAGGGGAGCGCCCATACCCATGTATTTATGTTTCTTTCTTCAGATGTGGTGTTGCTGAAGCGGGCTTTTCATCCATCTTCCAAGGCATGGGCTCACCATCATAGAAGGATGAACGAGTCTCTGGGATCCTCAAATCTGCAGCCAAACTCATCCTCTTAAATTTGAATTCATACTCACAGTTTTGGTTTTGCAGGTCATAGATCTGGGCTTGGAGATGCTCGATTTTCTCTTGTAGCTTGAAGATGATCTCCCCTATGTGCTTGGTGTCCAACTTGTCATTACTGGTAAATTCTGCAATCATCATGTGGTTGGCATTAAGTCCATGCTCCACCATCCGTTGACAGTTGAATACTTGTTGTTCCATTGCTTTGAGTCTTGTCTCCATGCTTTCGGTCTTCTTTGGCCGCTCAACATCGCGGACGTGCAGCACCCCCTCGCTCATCTCAATGGTTTGAGGGTGTTGCAGCACCTCCGCAAGGTAGGGGTTGATGACCTTCTCGAAAAACTTGTCCTTGGGGCGCTTGGAGATGTCTTGGAGATCTAGATCTGTCAGAAAACCAGCTCAAAACAAAAACAAATGATATTGTTGTGGTACGGTTGTCAGAACCCTCGGGAGATTATATAATGTATTTTTACCGACAGAAAGAAGTATCGTGCAAGAAAACGGAGTCTGGAGGGTACACGGGGTAACCACAAGGTAGGGGGCGCGCCCAGGGTGGTGGCCCCGTGTCCCTTCCGGACTAGTTTTAATTTCCCTATTTTTTTAAATATTACAAAGCGGAGAAAAAAATGATGTTTGGAACGTTTTGGAGTCGGTTTACTTACCGTACCACATACCAATTCGTTTTCGGAGTCTAAAACGTTCTGGAAAGTGTTCCTTATGTACTCCTCTGGTGTGACGATGTCCATTATATTTGTCTCAACATTTAAGGGAGTACCTGAGATATAGTGTTTGATTCTTTGACCGTTTACCACCTTCAGATTTGTGCCTTTGGCGTTATTGATTTTGATGGCACCGGAGCGATAAACCTCCTCGATAATGTAAGGGCCTTCCCATTTAGAGAGAAGTTTTCCTGCAAAAAATCTTAAACGAGAGTTGTATGGCAATACATGATCACCTACGTTAAACTCATGCCTTTGTATCGGTTTGTCATGCCATCTTTTAAATTTCTCTTTAAACAACTTGGCATTCTCATAGGCTTGGGTTCTCCATTCATCAAGTGAGCTAATGTCAAGTAACCTCTTCTCACCGGCAAGTTTGAAATCATAATTGAGTTCTTTAATAGCCCAATATGCCTTATGTTCTAATTCAAGAGGTAAGTGACATGCTTTTCCATAAACCATTATATACGGAGACATACCCATAGGGCTTTTATAAGCAGTTCTATAAGCCCATAATGCATCATAAAGTTTCTTAGACCAATTCTTTCTAGATCTACTAACATTCTTTTGCAAAATCAATTTAATCTCTCTATTACTCAATTCTACTTGACCACTAGACTGAGGATGATATGGAGATGCAATTATATGGCTAACCTCATATTTAGCAACCATCTTACGAAAAGCACCATGAAGAAAATGTGAACCACCATTAGTCATTAAATATCTAGGGACTCCAAACCTCGGAAAAATAACTTCTTTAAGCATCTTAATAGAGGTGTTATGATCATCACTACTAGTTGGAATAGCTTATACCCACTTAGTAACGTAATCAACAACAACTAAAATATGTCTATACCCATTAGAGGAAGGAAAATGTCCCATATAATCAAAGCCCCAAACATCAAATGGTTCAATAACAAGTGAATAGTTCATAGGCATTTCCTGACGTCTACTAATATTACCAATTCCCTGACATTCATCACAAGACAAGACAAACTTACGGGCATCTTTGAAGAGAGTAGGCCTATAAAAACCGGATTCCAATACCTTATGTGCAGTTCTATCTCCAGCATGGTGTCCTCCATAGGCTTTGGTGTGACACTTACGTAGGATCTATTCCTGTTCATGCTCAGGTACACAACCTCTAATAACACCATCTACTCCTTCTTTATTAAGGTGTGGCTCATCCCAAAAGTAATGTCTTAAATAATAGAAAAACCTTTTCTTTTGTTGGTATGTGAAGCTAGGCGGTATAAATTTAGCAACAATGTAATTGGCATAATCAGCATACCAGGGTGTCGGTGTCAGAACTGGCAGATCTCGGGTAGGGGGTACCAAACTATGCGTTTGAGGATTGATGGTAACAGGAGACTAGGGACACGATGTTTACCCAGGTTCGGGCCCTCTCAATCGAGGTAATACCCTGCTTCCTGCTTGATTGATCTTGATGAATATGGGGTTACAAGAGTTGATCTACCTCGAGATCATAATGGCTAAACCCTAAAAGTCTAGCCAATGTGATTGCTATGATTCTTCTGTCTCTACGGACTAAACCCTCCGATTTATATATGCACCGGAGGGAACTAGGGTTTTTACATGACCAACTTGCAGAGGAAGGAAAGCATAACACCCGGACTCTAAACTTGCTATTTTACACATATGGGAGTCCTATCTAGATACGAGAGATAGTCTTCAATAGTAATCTTCACAGCCCACCAGTTCGGCCCACAACGAGAGATCCGACCACTTGAGGACCCCTTAATCCAGGACTCCCTCAGTAGCCCCTAAACCAGTCTTCGATGATGATGAGTTCGGCTCGCATACTGTCTTCGGCATCACAAGGCGGGTTCCTCCTCCCCCACATATCGAAGCAATATTCCCTACAAAAAGGTATTGTGTCCGACTCTGCATGGTTAGTACAACCCTTAGCCTCGAAGGCAAGGTATCGAAAAAACGAATACTGTGTCTTTACTGACAACTTTCCAGTGAAGCGTCACGTCCATCCCTTTAATGTATCGAACAATTTTCTTGGCCCCAGTTTCGTGTTTCGAGGTATATCCCCATTGGCACGTCTTGTCAAAACAGCGATCGTGCCCGCTTATTACGGGATCCTTACCATTGTGACATGAGCATCTTAACCACACTTTACACACAACCTCGTTGGGAACCGGCGAGGTTTACGGCTGGAGTGGTGGGGGCGTTTAGCATTCACCGCTTATAAAAGGACTCAAATCTTTCCCATTATCCCCACGCCTTCCTCAAGCCCCAGCTCTCCAATCTTCCTAGCCCCAGCGCCCACAGCTCTTGCGCCCGTAACCCTCGTCTCCTCAACCACCGCATCCCTTCCCAACCATGGCCGGTTCCAGTTCTAAGGGCAAGTGGGAGGCCTCCATGGTCACGGAGAAGACCGTGAAGAATCTCTGAAGTGTGGGCTATCTCACTGATGATGTAGCGCATCGGGTCCCCGAGAAGGACCAAGTGATCCCCGTCCGGGTGAGAGGGTTGTCTTCCTCTCGCACTTTATTCGGGGGATGGGATTTCCTCTCCACCCCTTTGTGCGGGGTCTCTTATTTTTCTATGGGCTAGGCTTCCATGATCTAGCCCCGAACTCAATTCTCCACACATCCGCTTTTATAGTCGTATGTGAGGCGTTCCTCCGCGTCCCCCCACACTTTGGCCTATGGCTCAAAACCTTCAATTTGAAGCCGAAGGTGGTCGACGGGCAGCACGCGGAGTGCGGATGAGTCATGGTGAACAAGCTCCCCAATGCCACCTGGCCAAAGGGGGCCTTTGTGGAGATCAACAAGATATGGCAGCATGAGTGGTTTTACATCACTGAGCCCTGCAATACCAAGTGGGCGGCGACGCCCGCATTCAGATCTGGACCCCCGGAGAGGCTGACCTCATGGATCAAAAAGAGTCCGGATTGGGGGTCTCAGGCGGAAGTGCTGGCGCTCCAAAGCCGCATCTCTGGCATGATCACCAAGGGCACCCTCCTCACAAATGTGATTCAGGTAATGCTCGTCCATCTCGTCCTTCCCTGCCAACGCCGAGACTCATATCTATGGGAGTTCAATCCGGAAGGGTCCCAGCCCTTGAAGCATCTCTTCGGCACTACGCACGATGACATCTACAAGCATCTCTTTGAGGCCCAAAAGGGGTGGCCGGCGGAGACCGAGGACAAGGGTTTCAGCACCGTGCTCACAACCTCGGAGGTAACCAAAATTTCTTCCGAACACATTCCCTGTCCATACTTCAACTATAACAGGAGTTAGAATTTATGCGTTCTATCCAGGCCTGGGCAAAAAAGGCGGAGCGGATCAAGTGTCCGTCTCCCTTGCCCGAAGACCCGAAGACGCCCCAGCTGACGGCAATGCTGGTTCCGGCGCTGTATAAGGCGCCGGAGAAGCAGACCAAGAAGTAGGGGAAGGAGGTCAGGAGTGACCCCCGCCCTATAGGTCCCACGGACACAAGGTCCGGGGAAACTGGCTCCCACCTCTCTCCTGAAGAAGAAGAGGAGGAAGAGGAGGAAGAGGATGACTCCCCCATCCAAGTGAGGGGGAAGAAGAGAGCGGCCCCTGCTGACGCAAGCAAGGCCGTTCCTAGGAAAAAGCTAAATCTTCCAGATAGTTCGGACTCAACGTCCGAACATAGCCATCGAGTTCATCCCAGGATTAAGCCCCTGACCGAATCGTAAGTATTAGATGATAACTGCCTATGTTCAGATAGTTTTCCTTTTTGGAATCTAATATTTATTTTGCCTTTATATAGTCATCCGCATGACATCCCTGCGGCTTCACTGTCATTGGGGAATTCCCTATCGCCGGGGATGGTGGAGAGCGACACGCCTCCACGGGGCTCATCGCCCACTGTAGGCGATACCGAGGTATCCTCTCTACAAACTCCCCCTACTCCAGCAGGTGGGAGTGGGGTGGACAAAAGGGCGCCCGAGGTCAATCCCTCAGCCGCTGTCAGCCAAGGGGGAGCGATCCCCATGGCGACCGAAGACGGGGGTCGAAGCAATCCGGGGCCTCGCCGAACACTGTTTCGGAGCCTAGTATGACTCCAAGATCAGGAAGCCACCCCCCCCCCCCATAATGGGGGAGGGAGCGACTGCTCCAACGGCGCCCGCCGTCAATCCGGAGGCGACGAACACTCTGGAGGGAGCACTACAAAGTGCTTCCATCGTAGAGGAACACTGCACTCTGAAGAGTGCGGTCATGGAGAAAATTCAGTCCACCGAAGGCGGACTGAACGAAGCTTTCAACAGCCTACTAACATGCTTTGAGGTATGCGACATAATGTTCTTAAAAGAACTTTATTATTCTATGTATGTATATATATATATATACATCCGGTCTATTCTCATAACATTATGAGAATAATATTCTCATAACACTTCCGCACTGCACGCACAACGCGAGGGCACTGCACTCTTACTGCAACACAGAGACCAGTGAACTTCATGTTGAAAAAACTGTACGTGTTGTTTTTCGGTACCTTTTTTGCTCTAGTTTTTTAACCGTTTGTGAGAACAATGCGTGTAATATACCATTGAAAAGGTATGGATTATGCGCTACTTCGCCATGTTGAACACTTTTCGAGATTCCGCACGGTTTAAGAGCAGTTTTAAAAACGGTGCGACCGACGAATAATGGCAGCGAGCGTTTTTTCGTGTTTTTTTTTCTAAACCGCTCGTCAGAATGAAGCATATGGTACACCGTTGGAAAGATACCGTCGGCGCGCATCTTTTTAATATATAATTTTTTGTCTAATTCGTTACGGTTTAAAAGCAGTTTCAAAATTTCTAAATCGCGGAATTATGTTTTTCGAATTTTTTCAAGTTTTCGGTACTGTTTTCACTCCAGTTTTCTAACCGTTTGTCGAAACAAGGCGTGTAACATACCGTTGAAAAGCTATGGACGAGGCGCAACTTTCATATGTTGAAATGTTTTTGAGATTCCTTACGGTTTTTAGTTAATTTTGAAAATCGTGCGGCTGACTACGAAGGGCATCAGCAATTTTTGGCGAAATTTTTACAAACCGCTGGTTGAAATGATTCAATATATACGGCGTTGGAAAGATATCGACGAGACGCAACTTTTTCATGTAGAACACTCTATCTAATTCCTTACGGTTTAAGAGCAGTTTTAAAATTACCGAAATACGGAACACTCTGTTTTCACGTCACTCAAATCGACGTGCATACTTCATCAGACAGAAGAGCGCACTGCTTGAGAGTGCAAACCGCACTCCATCAGGCGTGCAAGGGAACTTCATGTTTTTTAAATGCATATTGTTTTTAAATGGATTGTACGAGAAGTCCTTCTTGGTGAGCTGTTTTGAAGTCCAAAGTGCACCGCATTTGCATGATTTTGTAAATGCATTTTGTTATAAAATGTGTGTACTGACAAGTCCATCGCAGTGGAATTTTTTGTAAACCAAAGCACAGTGCATTTTTGCATGTTTTTAAATGCATTTTGTTTGAAATGGAGTGTACTAAAAAGTCTTCCGCAGTGGACTTTTTTCAAGACCAAAGTGCACCACATTTGCATGCGTTTTTAATTGTATTTTCTTTTAAAAGTTGTGTACTTTAAAGTCCTTCATAGTGGACTTTTTGTAGACCAAAGTGCACTGCATTTTTACATGTTTTTAAATGCATTTTGTTCAAAATGAACTATACTGAGGAGTCCTTCGTAGCAGACTTCTTTTTTACCCAAGTGCACTGCATGTTCACTTACCTAACAAACCACCACAAAATGAACCAGACACCTTTCACAAACACCACAAAATGCGTTTTTACTTTGGGTCTCAGTGAACCGCAACTCTCTTTGAAAATGAACCGCAAGCACTCTTGAAAATGAACCGCATTACTCATTTTAGTATTTTAAACTTCACCAATCACCACGAAATGAATCACATCATTTTTTTTCTCGAAGTACATACCATGAAAAAAAACCACAAACTGCTAATTGTTTTTCCGTTCTCTTCTTTTACATCAAATAAAACAGGACAAGCCGCCATGCACAAACAAATGGACCCCTGCACAATGTACAAGAGAACCACCCGACGCCGAACGGGAAGTGGATGCTCGCTGGAACCACTTAATTCTTTTTTCCTGCAAAATAAGAAAATGAACCTAAGAGAAAATCATAGTGCACCGCATTTACAATTTGATTTTTCTTTAGAAAATACACCAAATAGTGAGGCGAGCAACCCGGCGGCCGTCAGAGTTTGTTGAATCGGCTAGTGCAACCCTGTTGAGCTGCATCGCTGATCGAGGTGAACTGGGGCACAACCCATGATTTTGAAATAGGGGAATTCCACCTGTGAGCAAAAACTTTCACCAGCAAGCACAAACTTTCAGTAGTATAGAGAGTCAGAGACATAGCCATCCAAACAGAAAAAAAAGACAGAAAAGAACTACAGCCGGAGGGAGACTTGCAAACTGAAATAAGCCAGCTGGAGGAGATAAGGGGACGGTCAGTGGACCTCGACGGGCGAACTACAAGAACGTCACCGCCGAACTGGAACAACATTGCCGATCTACACGGCGAAGCGGCTTCCAGCGATGAAGGGCCCCGACCTGATGCCTCCATTTTTCTCGCCGCTCTGGCGCTCCATCTCTGCTGGAGATGCATGGGGACGGCCATCGGCGGCACCGTAGGAACCACAGAGAGTTGTGGTTCGTGGAGCTGTCGTGGTGAGTTGCGGCCGCCGTCATCGTGGAGCTCGGCACCAAGGAACTGCATTGGGCGAGCTACTAGACCGCGTACCCAGGCAAAAGGAGCCGCATGCATCGAGCAGCCGAACTGCATGCTGAAGAGGAAGGGGAGGCGGAAATCACGAGGGCCCATAAGGCGAACTGCATAGGAGCTGGGGAGGAGAGGGCCATGGGGTGCTCGCCGGATACGGGGAGGAGAGGGCCACGGCGACCTGAACGCGGGGGAGGGGCATCCGGCGGCGCCGCGCTCCACTTGCATCGGGCAGTGGTAGGACT
>LR738712.1:126087119-126102042 GCA_902687465.1 Secale cereale
ACCAGAACGCGGGGGAGGGGCATCCGGCGGCGCCGCGCTCCACTTGCACCGGGCAGTGGTAGGACTCCCCAGAAATGGTGGCCGCATGCCTCGAGCAGCCGAACTGCATGCTGAAGAGGAAGGGGAGGCGGAAACCATGAGGGCCCATAAGGCGAACTACATAGGAGCTGGGGAGGAGAGGGCCATGGGGTGCTCGCCGGATCCGGGGAGGAGAGGGCCACGGCGACCTGAACGGCGACGGTGGATCGACGCCGGATCTGGGGCGGGACATGCGATGGAGGCGCTGCGGGCTAGGTGGAGAGGGTGGCGCGGGGCGGCGCGCGGTGGTGGCTGCGACGGGGCCGCGCATGGTGATGGCTGTGGCCGGGTGGCGGGCGGTGGTGCTCGGGGCGGCGGCTGTCCGCAGTAGGTCTAGGTTCTGGCCGTGGCACGGAGCCCCTACGGCAGAGGGGTAGTGGGGGGCTCAGTGGTGGAGGAGTGGGTAGGTGGGGGAGTGGGCGGGGGTGGTGCGGGAGTTGCCCCAGAGTGGGGTTTGACCGAGCGGGAGGAAGGTGGGTAGGTGTTATGAGAATAAGGCTTTTGTTATGAGAATAAGGTCTTAAGGGGTGTTATGAGAATAAGGTCTTAAGGGATGCCATTAACAAATGTGAGGCATTGGAGCAGACGACTTCGGAACAAGCATCCGAACTCACTGCGACAGTTAATGCTGCCAAGGAGGCGCAAATTGAGTCGCGCAGTGTTCAAGAAGAGATAAAACAAGTGCGTCAAATGGCAGCTGGTAAGACTTTTCTCTTGCAAAGTATCTTCAAAGGTCAGAAGTATCTTGGGATGACATGATTGTGGATTTCTCCAGGCGTGTTTGCGGATCTCCCGAGGAACATTGCCGACGCCGCCCAATACTTCCGAGCCCAGGAGGGGAACAACACGGAGAAGCTGTTCTGGTCGCAGTTTCTTGCGCCAAATCATCCGGTGCCCTTCAATGACCAAATGAAGCAGCTGGTCCAGCTGCATAACGTGGTGGGTACGGCCATGAAGGACTTGATTGTCTGGCTATGGCCCGCTGATCCAATCCCAAGTAGTTATTTCGGATTGGTGAAGAATCTCTTCGATGCGAGTCTGCAGGTCAACTCTATTAAGTGCTCGGCCTGCATAGAGGGTGCTCGGACGGCCTTTGCGCGCATGAAGGTTCATTGGGTAAAGATGAAGGCCATGGAGATAGCAACTGCTGGCCCGGCCGAGGGCAAGGATCACTGGAATCCGGAAAGGTACTTTGGTGACGTCTTGGAAGGATCCCGCCTTGTAGAGGGTGTCGGCATTCTGGGAACGGGGTACCCAGACTTGCCTGCCTGCGGCCCAGAGCATGGCTCACAAGGTGGCCTAGTATGGCCCAGCATCTTCAGCAACACTCAAGACCCTCGCGAGAGGCCAAGCCTCGCGAGGCGGACGACACAAGGCATCCCTTGGGGCGGCCTCGCTAGGCCGGCTCATGAGGATCGAAGATACCGAGGCAAGAGGCACCTCGCAAGTTCCTCATGACGTGAGCAGTGACGACCAAAGCCAGGCGAGCGCCAGTGGGCGCAGAGTGCCAGTTTCCTCTTCGGTGTTGAAGGAGCGGGTGCAGGCGCGGAGTCCCGAAGTGTTAGGCAAATGTTTCCATATCGGTGCAACGAGACCAAGACCAGCAGGACGGCAGGACAGAGGTCTTCGCGGAGCCCATGGAGGCGTCACCACCAGAGTATTTGGTAGGCGAAGACCACCTTTTGTCAGGATAGCTTGTACTAGCTGTCCCCCTTCAAATTTGGCCGTTGTGGGATTCCTTCCCGCTCAATATTTGGGAAGAGGACCCTGGCCACTATAAATAGGGCTAGCCACCACCATTGAGATCATCTCATCGGAGACAGAGCTCATCCCATCTCGAGCTGATCAGATAGAAGGCCACACACCACAAGCTCACCCGAGCGCAAGAATACCTCTCCCCAGGAGGCAGTTCATCCATGTACTAGTTCTTCCTCTGCCTACAAGGCAATCCACCATACCACACTGGATTAGGGTGTTACACCACAACGGTGGCCCGAACCAGTATAAATCGTGTGTATCTTGTGTATTGGATCTGACGAGCTAGGCTTAGGGCTGTTGAGTAGACGAGCTAGGGCGGAAGGAGAGATCTTCGTGCGCACCCCAAAGTTTGAACCTTAAGGGTTTTGCCGGAACCCGAAATCCGACATTTGGCGCGCCAGGTAGGGGTGCGCTGAAACTTCCCTTCCTGTCGTTCAGTGCTCCGTCGTTCCAGCAGTCCATGCCCGACGCTCGCAGAGGCCGTGCTGAGCGGCGGGCTGCCCTTGCTGCCCGCGTTGCTCACACCGCTCCTGCCGACGGGCCACCATGTCGTTCTCCATCACCTTCTGACAATGCCGCCACCGGTCCGGCGTGGCAAGAACAGCAGGCATCGTCTCTACACTACTCCGTGCGGCGCGATGGATGCACCGCTACCCCGTCGCTGACTCCGGCGATCTCTTCATCCCATGCTCGCCGCGGACCCGTAGATGCGCAGGATGCGTTGCTTATGGCACATGAGCTCCTGCGCTACTGCCTCGTCGATGACTTCTTCGACGAATGGCTTGACCGCATAGCCGAGCTCGTCAGCACCGCAGGGGGATCTCTGGCGCCGTCCCTTTCCCTGCCTCGTTCGCCTCCCCTTGAGGACGACGAGGCCCAAGAAGCTCCACTGCTACCCCAGTGTCAAGGCATTGTCCAAGACCCAAGGAGTCTGGCCCAGCGGCATGACCGCCCATGCGCGGTGCCAGCGCGTGAAGAAGGAAGCTGCCAGGAGGTCCAGCGGCCCCGCGGTGGAGCACCTGCGCTCCCTCCACCACAGCGTCGAGACCGCACGCCCCCGCCGCGGCGGCGTGTGAAGACCAAGACCAAGTCCCACCACCCCAGCAAGCTCCCGTGTCGACAACAGGATGCACGGCCCTCGCTCCCGAGCTGCGCAACGTCAACTGGCCTGGGAAGTTCAAGCCCGACCTGCCTCCACACTACGACGGCACCCCCAACCCTACGGAGTTCCTGCAGCTCTACGAGCCGAGTATCGAGGCGTCCGGCGACAACAAGAAGATCATGGCGAACTAGTTCCCCATGGCCCTCAAGGATGGCACGCACTCATGGCTCTTGAACCTACCCACGGGATCGATCTCAACCTGGAGCGAGATGCGCGACCGGTTCATCGCCAACTTCCAGGGCACTTGAGACCGTCCCCAGGTCGCAGGCGACCTGCGGCGTATCTAGCAACAACCAGGGGAAACCCTGCATAAGTTATCCAATGCTTCAACAGTGTCCGTGTCAAGATCCCCAAGGTCACGGACAAGGCCATCATTTCGGCGTTCTCAGATGGTGTCCGTGACGTCAGGATGAAAGAAGAGCTCGCTATCCACGAAGATCTGTGCACGTCCTTGGAGCTGTTCAACCTCGCAAGCAAGTGCGCCTGGGCAGAGGAGGGGCGCCTCTCGCTCGTCGAGCTCCCCGCTGCTGAAACCAAAGACAAGAAGGCGAAAGGCAAGGACGTGAAGCGCAAGGGAGTGGCAGTGCTTGCAGCCGAACCAGAAATGAAGCGTGGCCACGACTACCAAGAGCCACCCAAGAACGGCTGAGCTTTTTTTGCCTTCCACAACGTGCACAGCCACAACACCCATGACTGCCAAGATCTCAGGGCCCTCCGCGAAGGACGCTTCATCCAACGCCCCGAGCGCAGCAGCCGTGGCCACGGCCGTGGGGGAGGTCGGACCGGAGGACGCTGGGACGACCGCGGACCACGTCAGGAGTGGCGTGATCAGCCTCGGGAGGACCGTTGGCGCGGCCAGCCCCACGAGGACGCCTGGAGGGATCAGCCCCGAGAGGACCGTCCTCAGGGAAGGGCTGGCCTACCACCTCTGCCACCGCCAAGGAGAAACACGACCAGGACGAGGGGGCTGGGGGCTTCCAGGAGCCGCATCCTATCGCTTGCATCTTCGGCGGAGCACAGGCCCCAGCTTCTCAGCGCCTCTTCAAGAAGTTCAACCGTGAAGTAAACGTGGCTCTCCCCAAGCTCGAGGCTACCCATCCACTCAGGTGGTCTAGGTGCCCCATGACCTTCAGTTCGGTAGACCAGCTCAAGTGCGCAGCTACGGCTGGCGCCCTCCCTATGCTTTGCTCTCCCGTCATCAGCAACGTCCAAGTTACCAAGACCCTCATCGACGGTGGAACATGGCTTAATGTCCTGTCCATCGAGACATTTGACAGCCTCCAAGTAACCTACGAACAGTTACTGCCTACCAAGCCCTTCTCCAGAGTGACTGATGACTCCACCACTCCTGTGGGGCAAGTTCGCCTACCTGTAACCTTTGGCAAGCGTGACAACTACCACACTGAGCTCATCGACTTCGATGTCACCCACATCCATCTCCCTTACAACGCCATCCTCGGGTATCCGGCCCTGGCAAGTTCATGGCAGTGACTCACCACGGCTACAATGTTCTCAAGATGCCTGGAAGCGACCGCGTCATCACCATCGCCTGCGAGGAGAAGGATGCAGTGTGCTCATTCGAGTGCGCTTACCAGGCGGAGGCAGTCGAAGATCCGGACATCGACATCATCATCTACCCACCGGAGGTCGTTCCCAAGAAGAAGAAGCAGCTGCTGGCTCTGGAGCCTCATGAGGACGCAGCACAGGGAGGCAGCACCATAGGTCCTCCTCCCCCTCTCGCATAGGAAGGCGTGCTCGCGCCCCTTTCAGGCTGGGATCGGGGGCTCTCCTCTCGAGGGCCTCAGACCTAGCGAATGTCACGAGGGAGGCGCTCGGGCACCACGTAGAAGAGTGCTTTGCTGCACACTTCCCTCCGGAGACCTCAAGGCGTGAGGCACCAAGCGCTCAGGAGGTCATCAGCCAAACCATCGAAGACCTACAGGAGCCACGAGCCATGCGAGGCGAGCGCCGCCCGGCTCTTCCAAGGACTGTTGTCGGTCCAGGCTCAGGAGACGGGCTGCGCGTTTGCTTCAATGTCCCGGCACTCAACAGGATCGCATCTCAGGAGCTCTATTGGCCTTCCAAGGTGGACCGGTGCCAGGGTCCCCCTCACAGCTACGTGCGCATGCCCTTCGGCTTGCCGAACCAGGCAACCCTGCACTAGCGCCACATGTGGGAAGTCCTGGCGGCTCGTGAGGCCAGGCACAAGGAGATCCAGGAGGAATTGGACTTGGCCCCCCGCGAGATCTGGGGAGCCCCGGAGCCTCACGAGAGGCCGGAGCCAGGCGGCACGTGAGGAGCAGCGTCTTCATCGAGCACCTTCAACTACACCAACACTACTTCAGCAACTATGCTAGGTGACATCTTTCGATTTCCATTCGACTAGGAGCGCCCCTCGGGCAGCATTATTCCCAGGTCGGACGGGTCTGTCCTTGCAACGCGCATCGTTTTTGCATCTGAGATCACCTTTTGGGGGCACCCCTTGGGCTGCACTATGCCCAGGTCGCACGGGCTCACCCTAGTGGCATGTATCTCCCTTGCATTTTACTAAAGCTAGTGCTACCATCCCTGCCATTTTGCATTTAAATCACTCGACTAACCATCGCACCTCCGGGCCTCCTTTACCGCCCAACGGACTTATGTTCATCTCGCAATGGATCTACATACATTGGCACAACGCTTGTGCCCGGGTCCGTCCCAGCAACGCTGACAAACCCGAGTGGCCGAGCTTTGATCCGCGGCCCGCTCCGCAAGCGTCACCTCACTAGGTCCTTGGTGCCTTCGTCTTCCCGCGGAATTATCATAAGCCCAACGCGGGTGCGGCCCTAAGTTGTTCTGCTGTAGGCTAACACACCTGAGTCTCAGGAGCATGGCGGCGGGCAGTCCCACCGGTCTCCCCTCCTCACGTGGTCCACTTGCGCTTAAAAGTGGGGTCCCTGAGCATCGCGTCTCAGGGGCTCTTACTGACTCTCCAGCCCTCACCCCTTGGCCTTGACCACGGCATCACGACCTGGCATACCAATGGCGGCTGAGCTTCGCTCGAAGGTTGGGACCCGAGGACGTAGAGCATCAAGAAGCACGAGAGGAGGGGGTCGGACCAGAGAGCTCGGGCCTATTCATACGTCAAGGGGGACCCTTGGGCATCGCGACCCAAGGGCCTAACTGGACCCGTAGCCCCTCACTCCCTGGTCTTGTCCTGGTTTCCGGTCAAGGCCAGCGGCGGTTGAGGTACACGCGGGCCGGGCCCTGCCGACGCAGAACACCAAGGCCTGAGTACAACATTCCTTTCCTACGGATCCGTTCGTACGTCAAGGGGGACCCTTGGGCATTGCCACCCAAGGGCCTAACTAGACCAGTAGCCCCTCACTCCCTGGTCCTGTCCTAGTTTCCGGTCAAGGCCAGCGGCGGCTGAGGTACGCGCGGGCCGGGCCCTGCCGACGCAGAACCCCAGGGCCAGCAGGGGGAATCGCGAAATCTCAGCATAATGAGCGAGCCAGGCACGCTATACAGGGATCCACCCCGTGATTGCCAAGATAATGCATTAATCCCTCGATGCCCCATCCACGTTCACTTAGCAGTATCCGATAGTAACGTTTCAGCAATACTACCTCGCTTTCTTAGCCTCAGGAAGCCGCTTGCACGCCAAGGGGGACCTCTTGAGCATCGCGCCTCAAGAGCTCTTACTGGACCTCGGGCCGCTCACCTCCTGGCCTTGACCACGACATCGCGACCTGGCATGCCAGCGATGGCTGCAGCTTGCCTTGGGACTAGGGCCTGTCGGCGTAGAACACTCCACAACCGAAAGGGTAAAAAAGGGGATGATATTGCTGAAACAGGTGTCACGAACATAGTGCGGTGGCGAAACAACAAGATAGAAGCAAAAGCGTTACAAATCCTTTACACACCCCCATGGGGTTGGCTTTGAAATCCTCGCAGGGAACGCCACAAAGGGTCTTCAGGGGATCCCAACTATGACTGCCATCTCCGACCCCATCAACGGCAGGCCACCTCCGACCTTAGGCGGGTCACCACCAGCGACGTGCTCGCGAACCCGACGCGTTTCGGGCACGCCGCGAGCTTGGGGGCGCGTAGCTGTTGTCGCTTGTCTCCGGGAACTCAGCAGACTCAGAAGAGCTGCTAGACCTCCGGAGGCCATCGCTGCCGCTGGAAAGGCTAGTGGCAAGGTCGTCGACTAGCGCGTCACCAGCGGCATACTCCTGGTGGCCCCTTCCGGGGCAGCATTCCAGGCAGCGTCCTTCCTCGTCGAACACCTTGAAGTGCAGCACGGAGATGCCATCGAACTTGAATTGGATGGCGAGGGCGCCCTCCGAGCCGCAAGCGCGGGCGACATTGCTCCATTCGCGAGTCATGAAGACCTTACCTCAAGAAATGGCCTCGACCTCCGCCCTCGTCGCGGGGGCCCGGCACTCGGCTTGTCGCAACCACAGACCGAGCGGCCCCCTCGGTGGCACCTCCGCGTCAAAGAATGGTGGGAGGCGAATCCACAATCTAGGAGGCATCACTGCCCACACCATGAACTCACAGGAGGAGCCTCCGACGTGAGCTCTCAGGACAGTAGCGTGCACCGCAATGGCGCGGTTGGCACGGCCACGGCGTGGGCGGCGCCGAGCGCCAGCTCCTTCTCCATGGCCCGGCGTCCAGGCGTAAATGGGCAACGGATAGCCAGGGGGAGGACGCTCATGCCAAGGCCTCATCACTTCTGGTTTCATGGCGGCACCATGAGGACAGGGTGGCCTCTTCTTCGGGGGAAGTACCACTGGCTCCTCGCGAGGAGTCTTGCCCTTCTCAGCGGTGGAGAATCGTCGGATCGGCGCCATGAGCAGCACGATCGAGCACAACACAAGGAAGAAGAAACAAGAGGAACGAAGGAAGAAGATGGGCGGCGAGGGCTCCACTCGCCGCCGAATTTATAGCCAGGAGAAGGCCAACTGCCGACCCCCGAAATCATAGGTAATGATGATTTGCTGTGCATGCAGGGAATTGTCAAGTCACGCGGCCGCCGAGGCTGCGTGGGGAAGTGGAGACGCCCATGTCCCGTCAATCGCCACGCGTCAGTCAGAACCGCAGGCTTTGCGGCCCGTGGCGCTCCGCACTGTTGGGGAACGTAGCAGAATTCAAAAAAATTCTACGCTTCACCAAGATCAATCTAAGGAATCATCTAGCAACGAGGGAGAAAGGAGTGCATCTACATACCCTTGTAGATCATGAGCGGAAGCGTTCAAGAGAACGTGGATGATGGAGTCGTACTCCTCGTGATCCAAATCACCGATGATACCAGCGCCGAACGGACGGCACCTCCGCGTTCAACACACGTACGGTACAGCGACGGATCCTCCTTCTTGATCCAGCAAGGGAGAAGGACAGGTTGATGGAGATCCAGCAGCATGACGGCGTGGTGGTGGATGCAATGGTATTTCTGCAGGGCTTCGCCAAGCGCTGCGGGAGGAGGGAGAGGTGTAACGGGAGGGAGAGGGAGGCGCCAGGGGAAAAAGTGTGCGGCTGCCCTCCCTCCCCCCCCCCACTTTATATAGGGGGCCTAGGGGGTGCACCGTCCCTAGAGATGGGATCTCTAGGGGGGCGGTGGCCTAGGGGGGGACTTGCCCCCCAAGTCACAAGGGGCGCCCCCACCCCAAGGGTTCCCAACACTAGGCGCAGGGGGAGGGCCCAAGGGGGGCGCACCAGCCCACTATGGGCTGGTTCCCTTCCCCCTTTCAGCCCATGGGGCCCTCCGGGATAGGTGGCCCCACCCGGTGGACCCCCGGGACCCTTCCGGTGGTCCCGGTACACTACCGGTGACCCCCAAAACTCTCCCGTTGGCCAAAACTGGACTTCCTGTATATAATTCTTTACCTCCGGACCATTCCAGAACTCGTCGTGATGTCCGGGATCTCATCCGGGACTCCGAACAACATTTGGGTTACCGTATGCATATATCTCTACAACCCTAGCGTCACCGAACCTTAAGTGTGTAGACCCTACGGGTTCGGGAGACACGTAGACATGACCGAGACGACTCTCCGGTCAATAACCAACAGCGGGACCTGGATAGCCATGTTGGTTCCCACATGTTCCTCGATGATCTCATCGGATGAACAACGATGTCAAGGATTCAATCAATCCGGTATACAATTCCCTTTGTCTATCGTATAGTACTTGCCCGAGATTCGATCGTCGGTATACCAATACCTTGTACAATCTCATCGTGGCAAGTCTCTTTACTCGTTCCGTAATACATCATCCCATGACCAACACCTTAGTCACATTGAGCTCATTATGATGATGTCTTACCGAGTGGGCCCAGAGATACCTCTCCGTCATACGGAGTGACAAATCCCAGTCTCGGTTCATGCCAACTCAACAGATGCTTTCGGAGATACCCGTTGCGTACCTTTATAGCCACCCAGTTACGTTGTGATGTTTGGCACACCCAAAGTATTCCTACGGTATCCGGGAGTTGCACAACCTCATGGTCTAAGGAAAAGATACTTGACATTGGAAAAGCTTTAGCATTACGAACTACACGATCTTGTGCTAGGCTTAGGATTGGGTCTTGTCCATCACATCATTCTCCTAATGATGTGATCTCGTTATCAATAACAATGTCCATGGTCAGGAAACCGTAACCATCTGTTGATCAACGAGTTAGTAACTAGAGGTTTACCAGGGACATGTTGTGGTCTATGTATTCACACATGTATCACTGTTTCCGGATAATACAATTCAAGCATGAATAACAGACAATTATCATGAACAAGGAAATATAATAATAACCATTTTATTATTTCCTCTAGGGCATATTTCCAACAGTCTCCCACTTGCACTAGAGTCAATAATCTAGTTACATTGTGATGATCGAACACCCATAGAGTTCTGGTGTTGATCATGTTTTGCTCATGGAAGAGGTTTAGTCAACGGATCTGCGACATTCAGATCTGTATGCACTTTACAAATATCTATGTCTCCATCTTGAACATAATTCCGGATGGAGTTGAAACGACGCTTGATGTGCTTGGTCTTCTTGTGAAACCTGGGCTCCTTGGCAATGGCAATAGCTCCAGTGTTGTCACAGAAGAGAGTCATCGGGCCCGACGCGCTTGGAATGACTCCTAGGTCGGTGATGAACTCCTTCATCCAGACTCCTTCATGCGCTGCTTCTCAAGCAGCTATGTACTCCGCTTCACATGTAGAATGCGCCACGTCGCTTTGCTTGCAATTGCACCAGCTGACTGCCCCACCTTCAAAATATACACGTATCCGGTTTGTGACTTGGAGTCATCCAGATCTGTGTCGAAGCTAGCATCGACGTAACCATTTACGATGAGCTCTTTGTCACCTCCATAAACGAGAAACATATCCTTAGTCCTTTTCAGGTAATTCAGGATGTTCTTGAGCGCTGTCCAGTGTTCCATACCGGGATCACTTTGGTACCTCCCTACCAAACTTATGGCAAGGTTCACATCAGGTCTGGTACAGAGCATGGCATACATAATAGAACCTATGGCTGAGGCATAGGGGATGACACTCATCTTTTCTCTATCTTCTACCGTGGTCGGGAATTGAGTTGTGCTCAATCTCATACCTTGCAATACAGGCAAGAACCCTTTCTTGGACTGATCCATATTGAACTTATTCAATATCTTATCAAGGTATGTGCTTTGTGAAATACCAATGAGGCGTCTCGATCTATCTCTATAGATCTTGATAAAACCTTCCCGCTGCATCATATACAGTTCTTCCTTGAGGAAGCCATTAAGGAATGCCGTTTTGACGTCCATTTGCCATATCTCATAATCATAGAATGCGGCAATTGCTAACATGATTCAGACGGACTTTAGCATCGCTATGGGAGAGAAAGTCTCGTTGTAGTCAATCCCTTGAACTTGTCGATAACCTTTAGCGACAAGCCGAGCCTTATAGATGGTCACATTACCATCCGCGTCAGTCTTCTTCTTAAAGATCCACTTATTTTCTATGGCGTGCTGATCATCGGGCAAGTCCACCAAAGTCCATACTTTATTTTCATACATTGGTCCTATCTCGGATTTCATGTCTTCAAGCCATTTGTTGGAATCCGGGCCCGCCATCGCTTCTTCAAAGTTCGAAGGTTCACCATTGTCTAACAACATGATTTCCATGACAGGGTTGCCGTACCACTCTGGTGCGGAACGTGTCCTTGTGGACCTTCGAAGTTCCGTAGTAACTTGATCTGAAGCTTCATGATCATCATCATTAACTTCCTCCCTAGTCGATGCAGGCACCCCAGGAACAACTTCCTGCGCTGCGCTACTTTCCGGTTCAGAAGGGGTGGCTGTCACCTCATCAAGTTCCACTTTCCTCCCACTCACTTCTTTCGAGAGAAACTCTTTCTCCAGAAAGGATCCATTCTTGGCAACGAAGACCTTGCCTTCAGATCTAAGGTAGAAGGTATACCCAATAGTTTCCTTAGGGTATCCTATGAAGACGCGTTTTTCCGATTTGGGTTCGAGCTTTTCAGGTTGTAGTTTCTTGACATAAGCATCACAACCACAAACTTTCAGAAACGACAGCTTAGGTTTCTTGCCAAACCAAAGTTCATACGGTGTCGTCTCAATGGATTTAGACGGAGCCCTATTTAAAGTGAATGCGGCGGTCTCTAAAGCATAACCCCAAAAAGATAGCGGTAAGTCGGTGAGAGACATCATGGATCGCACCATGTCCAACATAGTACGATTACGACGTTCGGACACACCATTACGCTGAGGTGTTCCGGGCGGTGTCAATTGTGAAACAATTCCACAGTTCCTTAGGTGCGTGCCAAATTCGTGACTTAAATATTCTCCTCCACGATCTGATCATAAGAACTTTATTTTTCTGTCACGTTGATTCTCAACCTCATTCTGAAATTCCTTGAACTTTTCAAAGGTCTCAGACTTGTGTTTCATCAAGTAGACATACCCATATCTACTTAAGTCATCTGTGAGGGTGAGAACATAACGATAGCCTCCGCGAGCTTCAACACTCATTGGACCGCACACATCGCTATGTATGATTTCCAATAAGTTGGTCGCTCGCTCCATTGTTCCGGAGAACGGAGTCTTGGTCATCTTGCCCAAGAGGCATGGTTCGCACGTGTCAAATGATTCATAATCAAGAGACTCTAGAAGTCCATCTGCATGGAGCTTCTTCATATGTTTGACACCAATATGACCAAGGCGGCAATGCCACAAGTATGTGGGACTATCATTATCAAGTTTACATCTTTTGGCATTCACACTATGAATATGTGTAACATCACGTTCGAGATTCATCAAGAATAAACCATTGACCAGCAGGGCTTGACCATAAAACATATCTCTCATATAAATAGAACAACCATTATTCTCGGATTTAAGTGAGTAGCCATCTCGCATTAAACGAGATCCAGATACAATGTTCATGCTCAAAGCTGCTACTAAATAACAATTATTAAGGTTTAAAACTAATCCCGAGGGTAGATGTAGAGGCAGCGTGCCGACGGCGATCACATCGACCTTGGAACCATTCCCGACGTGCATCGTCACCTCGTCCTTCGCCAGTCTCCGCTTATTCCGCAGCTCATGCTTTGAGTTACAAATGTGAGCAACTGCGCCGGTATCAAATACCCAGGAGCTACTACGAGCGCTGGTAAGGTACACATCAATAACATGTATATCACATATACCTTTGACGTTGCTGGCCTTCTTATCTGCTAAGTATTTGGGGCAGTTCCGCTTCCAGTGACCTGTTCCCTTACAATGAAAGCACTCCGTTTCAGGCTTGGGTCCATTCTTTGGCTTCCTCGTGGGAACTGGCTTACCGGGCGCGGCAACTCCTTTGCCGTCCTTCTTGAAGTTCTTCTTACCCTTGCCTTTCTTGAACTTAGTGGTTTCATTCACCATCAACACTTGATGTTCTTTCTTGATATCCACCTCCGCTGATTTCAGCATTGAATACGCCTCGGGAATGAACTTCTCCATCCCTCGCATATTGAAGTTCATCACGAAGCTCTTGTAGCTAGGTGGGAGCGACTGAAGGACTCTGTCAACGACCGCTTCGTCTGTGTGACGCCCGAGACCGACGTCCCAGAAGATTCCAGAAGCTTCCCGAAGATTCCAGATGTTCCGGGTTGCCCGTGTGTTCTTTTGTGCTTGTGTTTTTATTTTTTTGCATTGCATCATATCATCATGCCATCATGTCATATTTTTTTTTGCATCTCAACCTAAATAAATCGTGTGGACTAAATCGAGGGAAGATGTCTTCTCTTTATAACATATAAAAGCCTCCTAATAATTTTGGAGCTATATTAATAATTATTCCATTGCTTCGGAATCACCATAACACACTTGCATAATTTCCCCATGTCTTTTCACTTCGAGTTTCACCTTCAAAATCTTGCCGGTAATTTCTTTCCGTTGTTTCGAGGCTCCTCCAAAAATCTAAACTCCTTTTTTTTGCAAGCTAAATGTTTTAGTTTGCACTTCCTTTGTGTTGGAACTATTTTTGTTGGGTTGGTAATATCCCGTAAAGCCTTATAAAATGTTCCATATTTTATTTTTCCGTTCTTTGCCTCTTTTCTTTTTATTTTGCTCTCTCTCTCTTTTATTTCAGTTTAAGAAATAATAAGAAGAGCAGATCCCAGCCACTCTGGCCAGGCCTCTCCCCACCTCCTGGCCCACTGGCCCATCAAGTCAGGCCCAGCCGCCACTGGCCCGTTCCCTGAAACCCTACTGGAGCGATCGTCCCTCACCCGTTCGCTTCTTCCCCTCTGTCCGCTGCCGCTCCTCTCTCGCTCTCAGCCCGTTCCCTCGTCTCGCTCGATCTCCTCACCCCGTCGCTCTCCCGAGCCCGAGCGGCCTCCCTTCCCGAGCAGGCCCTCGCCCTCTCTTCCTCGTCCCAGGCTGCCAGGCCGGCGCCCCTCTTCCTTCGCCCGGCGTCTCCTCGCGCCCAAGACCGAGGCCCCGAGCGCCCCAGTCGCCAGCACCCTTCCTAGCCGGGTCACGCCCGTGCGCCTCCTCCTCGACGCCCGGCCGCCCCGAGCGCCATGGCCCCTCCGGCTCCGGCCTAGGGCCTCGGCCCCGTCCTCCTCCGCAGCGCCGTCCTGCTGCCAGCCGTCCCGAGCGCCCCTCCTCCATCTTTTTTCGCCGTGGAGCTGCCTGCCTCGCCTCGCCTCTGCAGCAGGCCAGGAGCCCGACGTGCCTCCCTGGCCCGCGCCCGACGGCCTCCCTCCGCGGCCCCTCCATCCTCCTTGCTGCCGCCGCTATGGAGTTCCGCGGCCCCGTCGCCAAGAGCCTCGGCCTCTTCTTCGTCTGGCCCGAGCCAGCACGCAGTGGCCTCGTCTCCGTGCAGCCTTGTTTTGCTCCTGTAGTTTTGTTGTTTTTTTGTGTGTGCCCGTGCTGTAATTTTTGGACAGATGACCCATGTACGACTACCGGCGACCCGACCAAGTACCCCTTCGGACAAGTACCTCTACATGACACGACCATGTACCCCTACGCGTCGATACGGCGAGTACCACTACCGTCGACAAGTTCGGAGACCACAAGTACCACTACGAACGCCGACGCGACAAGTACCCCGACATCGACGACCCGAACGACTACCGTCGCCGTGTACCACTACCGTCGCCCGGAAACGAGGAATTCGCCAAGTACCACGACACCCCGTGAACGACTACTTCCTCTACGTTAACGTGTTCCCCGACTCGCGGAACGACTTCTTCCACTACGTCCCTCGACGAGCTCGAACCGCCTCGAAACGCACGCTTCGAAGGTATAACCCCGAGACGACCCCGTGGATGAACGCTTGTGCTTGTTGTGTTGTATGAAATGTCTCCCGTGTGTGCTCCGTGTCCGTTTCGTCCCTTTTGTTGTTCCTCGGTTGCCTCGTCACCGACTCGTGGGAACCCGG
>LR738712.1:126102062-126124813 GCA_902687465.1 Secale cereale
GATCGCCCCACCTCTTTCATCTCGTTTGACTCGCTCATGCCATCTTACCTTTTGCATCGGACTCTCAACGAGTTACCGGAACCGAGTTGTTGCCTTGCATCATTTCGGATCGTTGCCGTGGCACCCTTTCTTCCACCACGGTGACAAATGCTTCATATCTTGTTAATTGTCAACCTTTTAATAAAACTTGCATAAACTTGATCATGTCATCCGCATCATGTTAACAACATTATAATGTTTAATTGTTGTTTGCTTATAATTACTAAACATGCTCATGGGGATTTTCCGGATATGTTGTTGTTATTTTTCCGGCCTCATTTAAAATGTCTTAATAGTGTAGTTTTATCATGCTTCACCTCTTGCCATGTTAAAAACATTTAATCTTGTCTTGTAAATAATGAGAGTCAACTAAATAATTAATATGTGGTGTTTCGTCAATATGCAACTCGTTGCATATTGAGCTCCACTTAACTTGTATTTTTGTTTGTGCACTTTGCCATGCCATGCATTTTAAACCGGACATGCATCATACTTGAATGTGCATCGTATGCCATGTTTTTGCTTGTGTGTTTACCGTGTTGTTTCTTTCTTTCCGGTTGCTTCTCTTGTTAGCTTCGGTTTCGTTCCGGAGTTGTGAGGATCCGCTCGACTGTTGCTCCGTCTTCTTCTTGGATCCGTTCTTCTCCCTTGTGGAATCCCAGGCAAGATGACCGAACCCGGATACCATTACTATCTTTGCCTATTGCTAGTAGTCTCGATCTATAGTTTTGCCTCGATGCCCATGTCTTTCTTGTCAGCCTCCTACTTGTAACCAATTGCCATGTTTAACCAACCTACCTATGCAAACCGTTGCTTGGCTAAGTACGCTTCGCTCAGCCCCTCTTATAGCATTGTTAGTTGCAGGTGAAGATTGAAGATGCTTGCTTCATGTTGAAGTTTGGTTGGGTTATATCACACTATATAAATGCTTAAAAATGAAATCATCTATATACTGGCAGGGTGGAAGGCTAAGCCTTTTGCTTGGTGTTTTGTTCCACTCATGCCGTTAGGAACCGTATAAACCGGTGTTATGTTCCTTGATTATGCGTTCCTAACACGGTTGGGGTGTATGGGACCCCCTTGATAAACCGCTAAGTGCTAAGTCTTTTCCAGCAAGTCCCAACTTTTGGTACTATTTGCCTCATAATAACAACTTAATTAATTAATTAAATTTGCATAGGGGGTCGCTCCCTCGAGGATCCTTAATTTCTACATAGCAGGGGGGGCCAGTGCCGATGGTGTTGGTCCCAAACGGGGAGTCTGCGGGAACCACCACGGGGAAACTCGAGGATTGGGTCCTGTAGAATCGTCCATCCGGTCGTGTCCTGAGACTTAGATACGCGCGGCTACTATCAGGGTGTCGACACGCCGGGAGGATTTGCTGGATTAGCCTTACCTTAGTTCGGTTTAACTTGAGCACGGGATTCCGAGAATACTCGGGTCTTCCCACCTATGGAGTTGCGACTTCGCGGATCGTGGGCTTGTGATGGGCCAAGTTGGAACACCCCTGCAGGGTTTGAACTTTCGAAAGCCGTGCCCGCGGTTATGTGGCAGATGGGAGCTTGTTAATTCCGGTTGTAGATAACTTGACACAATGTTCTAATACACTACCAGCGTGTGTACCGTGACTGTCAATTTCCGAATAGGGATTCGGGAGTTGAACACGGTGGGGTTATGTTTGACCGGCTTTAGCTAGGATCACTTCGTGATCATCTTTCGACCGAGGCACTTCTCTTCTCGCTCTCTATTACGTAAGTTAGTGCTAGTTGCTGCTGCAGACTCTTGTTGTTCCTTCACCTCTCGTTCTTTCTTCAGCCTTGTCCTCACCCAAGGCTTAAATAGTCTTGTTACCCGGGAACGGGATTGCTGAGTCCTCTGTGGCTCACAGTTACTTCACCACACCAGATGCAGGTTCAGCCGAGTTTGATGCAGGAGTGGGATCAGTTCTTCACTTGGAGTTCGTTGAAGATCTTGGCTGTTTGCTCGTTACGTTTCGACGATCAGTAGTGGTTTCTACTAGGATTCGATCTTGACCTGTGGCTTTATGTTGTTTTGGTATCTTTCTTTGGTTCTTCACCCGTAGTCGGGTTGTGATGTTTTGAATGTTGTATTGCTTATGTATGTATTGTGTGAAGTGGCGAGTGTAAGCCAACTATCTCCTTTTGCAATTTAATCCCTCTTTTACATGAGTCGTGCAAAGATACCAAACTTGAGATCATTCTAGGATGGATTTATGCCTTTAAGTCGTGCCTCGACACGTAGGAGGTATAACTCCATCCTGGGCATTACAAGTTGGTATTCAGAGCCTTCTCCGACCTAGAAGCCCCCACTGATTGATCGAATCGTTGACGGTTGAGTCTAGGCACACACTGAAAACTTTTTGAGTCCTATATTATATCGGAGAGTAGGATTTCTTTGCTTCTCATCCCCTTTCTCTCTGGTGAGGACTCCTGACGATTACTCTTGTCTCTTCTACTTTCAAAAATTGCACCAATTTTTTTTTAGGATCCCGCGAGTATTCTGGGATTGTTTCGATGTTCTTGTGACAAGGATATTGTTCTCGATGCCTCCTGTTACCGAGGAGTTGAGCTTCGGGGTATCATTGACACAAGCATATCGCGGCAGTACTAAATACTTAAGACGGCCGACATCGAAAATCTCTCCTATACGGCCAGTGGCAAGATAACCCCGACATCACCCAGTACTGGGGAGGTAGTTCGAGAGTATTGCCATAGCTTGTTATAGTGGATGCTTTTCGAAGGTCCGAGGTACACAGTTTCCGAGAAAGACTGGTTATGTGTTGAAGGATGGATACACCTGGATGTAGGTTTAGAGTTGATTGCGCGGTGCTTCCCGTGTATCCCCAACACCTGATTGCATAACTGGAAACTTTCGGAAATCTATAGGTGGGTTCATCTAGTAGTTCTAGGCATTCTTCCAACGGATGCTCGATATGAAGTTCGGGGTTCTACATTGAGTGAAGTGGTTTTACGGACTTGTTCTGATCGGGAGTTGCATCTTAAAGGATCCTTGGCTATGCTGATCCGGGGATTGCAAAACCCTTTTGTAACACGTTCCATGAGCTTTCAGCACGAAGATGTCGAACGAAGCTCCTAACTTGTATTTGTCCTATCTGATCCTTGTTCCTTTTTATTTACCTTCTGTTCTTCGAGTGGCTTCTCGACTAGTGATGTACCTGCAGAATTCATTCGTTCAATCCTCTGTTCGGATGATATTGTGAAGATCATGTTGCATATCTACCCTTTGCTCTTGTTTTGATTCTGGTATTCGAGTTGCTTCGATGTCAAATGTTGATTCCATACCTTTCCTAATCGGCGTTCTCATATTTCTATGGGAGTGCTAGTCCTTCTTAACCATCGAGATCTTCATGTTAATCTTTTTCAACCGGTGTGCCTTCTCTTCAAGTTATTCCATACGGACGTCGTTGGGAAATCTGACGATTTGTCTGTTTCATTCTTCCCAAGTTATCTTTGCTTTTCCCCACCCTCCCACCCTTCTTCTTCTTGGAGCCAGAATTCTCAAATGAAGTATCCATTTTATTCATGTGATATTTCTTCATTCTTTCCTTCAATGTTCTTATCCGGTGATTTATCGTGAAGTTGCTCAAGAGCTTCAAGTTCATCATTCTTTTGTTCTCATATTCTGCCGGTGGATGTAATTCAAGAATTTGGTGTTGATCTTATTCTTTTCCTCTTTTCACAATGCTTTCTTATTCCGGTGCACCAATTAATCATTCTCCTCTTGCTATTCATATCCGGAGTGCTGAAGATTCATAATTCCATTCTTAATCCGTTCAAACTATTTTTAAGGATTGTCATCTACTCAAGCCATTTAATTCAACCGGTGCAATATCTCTTAAGCAATCTTTTCCAACGGTGATTTCTTTGAGTGGGCCCTAACCCACAGGTCTTTTCCCAGGATCTTACCTGACTCTTCTTTTTCCGGAGAATTCTTTTCAAAGTGTGACGTAAGAATGAATCCCATCAGTCACATGCCTTCTCCAAGATCGCTTTCAAATTCTTGTTCATCGTTGGTTCAACCTTTTTAATTATTCATTCCGGAGTGCTCAACAATTCTTATGGCATTTCTCGTCTTCATTCTCACCATTTGGAGACCGGAGAAGTGTTTCTCTTAAATCTTGGCCCGTTCTCTTGAGGATTCGTGGTTCTAGCTTCTTGCCATCCTCATTATTGTTCTGTTTGTGAGGAATTCTTTTTATAACCATCCGAAGCTTTTCATGAATTCTTTTCTTTGTGATCCTTCGAAGGCCATCATTTCAGAAGATTTCTTCGTTCTCAGTTTTCAACTTCGTCCTCCAAATATTCTTCATTGATGTCTCTTCGTTCGTCTCCATATTCTTACGGTGGTTCTTTCAAGTTTACTCTTCCGTTGTTATCGTTTTAATTCATTTGTTCTTTTCATAATCCTACCGATGCCTCGTCGATTTTTTTATCCAAGCTTGTGCTAGTTCTCCCTTAATCCTTTTCCAACGAGAATAAGTAGTATGCCAAATCCTTTGGTTGTCATCAATTTAAATTGGTGAAGGATATGCATGACATAATTCTTATTCTTAGTCCTTCAAGCTGATTTAATTCTTTTGTCTGGAGCTTGTTCATCATATAATATCCTCGGTTCTAAGTTGTTCATCTTGTTTCCGGAGCTTCAAGCTATTTCAATTACATCATTTCAAAGCTCCATCTAATTCATCGCAGGCCTTTGAATCTTATTCTTTTCATCTTTCACTTCTCTTGCTTTCATTACCGGAGTTCTTCATGGTGGTTCATCATCATTTAATTCATCCTTGAAGTTTTCTTCAAGATTCTTGTTGGAGCTTAAGCATTCTTCATCATGCACTTGAATTGCAATCCTTTCTACCTTATTTTCAGATGGTGGTATGCCATTTTTGACAATTCCTTCATGTTTTCATGATTCACGAGTTATCAAGAATGAGATATTTAAACCCATCTTTTTCCTTGTCCGGGAAATCATTCCAACCCTTCAATTTATTTGTTGGAGTTATCTTGGGTTGTATTTCACCTAAAGCTTTTCCTAAGGATTGTTGCTATCATGGTGCTTATAAATGACCCAAGTTCTTCATTTATCATTCCGGTGAGATAAGTTTTCGTCTCCTTGTTGATCTCAATCCAATCAATTGTTTTCATTAGTGGCTGGTTGTCACCTCTTAATTTTGAGATGTTTTTCTAAAGCCCACAACGAGCTTATTCTTTTCGTTGTTGATTTTCCAACAACTCTATCCAACCCTTCTCCGTAAGGAGGATTTTCTAATTCATTCGTGGGAGAAGTTGTCATCTTCTTCTTCGATCTTTTCTTTCCAACGATCTAGCTTCTATTCTTCCATTCCGGAGGCTTTGTGATGTTGCTCTCTTTAACCATCATCTTGTTTTCTTTTCAAGATCATGTTCTTTTCTTTTCTAGTCTTTTAATCGGAGTGTTGTATTCTTCATTCTAGTTCTCTCATCTTATCAAGTTTTGCCTCTCTTTTTAACCGGAGTGCTGTCTGAGTCTTTCTTACCTCTTGTGCCATTCTTTCAATTGTTTCGGTGACAATATGTTGTTGTTTTCATCAAGTACCTTCTCATCTCCTCAAGTTCTTGTTAATTTCGTCCATTTTCAGACGGAGTGCTGTCCAAATTCTGTCATTCTCATTCCTTGGCTATACCATTGCGGTTTCTTATTCTTTTGGTCCGTGAGCTCTTGTTTCATGTCTTTCAACCTTCAAGGTTCTCGTAATGTTCCTTGTTACTTTTTCTAACGGAGTGCTCTTAACTTCATTCATCTCTGTTGCATTCTTTCTTTCTACTTGTTCAACCTCTCAAGGTTCTTTGGTTTCACTCGTCTGTCAAAGAAGCAACTTTGTTTTACCTCTTCCTCTTCCGTTTTTACCCGGTGATATCTCTAGGATCTCGGGTCGAGATCCTCTGTTAGTGTGGGAGAGTTGTGACGCCCGAGACCGACGTCCCAGAAGATTCCAGAAGCTTCCCGAAGATTCCAGATGTTCCGGGTTGCCCGTGTGTTCTTTTGTGCTTGTGTTTTTATTTTTTTGCATTGCATCATATCATCATGCCATCATGTCATATTTTTTTTTTGCATCTCAACCTAAATAAATCGTGTGGACTAAATCGAGGGAAGATGTCTTCTCTTTATAACATATAAAAGCCTCCTAATAATTTTGGAGCTATATTAATAATTATTCCATTGCTTCGGAATCACCATAACACACTTGCATAATTTCCCCATGTCTTTTCACTTCGAGTTTCACCTTCAAAATCTTGCCGGTAATTTCTTTCCGTTGTTTCGAGGCTCCTCCAAAAATCTAAACTCCTTTTTTTTGCAAGCTAAATGTTTTAGTTTGCACTTCCTTTGTGTTGGAACTATTTTTGTTGGGTTGGTAATATCCCGTAAAGCCTTATAAAATGTTCCATATTTTATTTTTCCGTTCTTTGCCTCTTTTCTTTTTATTTTGCTCTCTCTCTCTTTTATTTCTGTTTAAGAAATAATAAGAAGAGCAGATCCCAGCCACTCTGGCCAGGCCTCTCCCCACCTCCTGGCCCACTGGCCCATCAAGTCAGGCCCAGCCGCCACTGGCCCGTTCCCCGAAACCCTACTGGAGCGATCGTCCCTCACCCGTTCGCTTCTTCCCCTCTGTCCGCCGCCGCTCCTCTCTCGCTCTCAGCCCGTTCCCTCGTCTCGCTCGATCTCCTCACCCCGTCGCTCTCCCGAGCCCGAGCGGCCTCCCTTCCCGAGCAGGCCCTCGCCCTCTCTTCCTCGTCCCAGGCTGCCAGGCCAGCGCCCCTCTTCCTTCGCCCGGCGTCTCCTCGCGCCCAAGACCGAGGCCCCGAGCGCCCCAGTCGCCAGCACCCTTCCTAGCCGGGTCGCGCCCGTGCGCCTCCTCCTCCACGCCCGGCCGCCCTGAGCGCCATGGCCCCTCCGGCTCCGGCCTAGGGCCTCGGCCCCGTCCTCCTCCGCAGCGCCGTCCTGCTGCCAGCCGTCCCGAGCGCCCCTCCTCCATCTTTTTTCGCCGTGGAGCTGCCTGCCTCGCCTCGCCTCTGCAGCAGGCCAGGAGCCCGACGTGCCTCCCTGGCCCGCGCCCGACGGCCTTCCTCCACGGCCCCTCCATCCTCCTTGCTGCCGCCGCTATGGAGTTCCGCGGCCCCGTCGCCAAGAGCCTCGGCCTCTTCTTCGTCTGGCCCGAGCCAGCACGCCGTGGCCTCGTCTCCGTGCAGCCTTGTTTTGCTCCTGTAGTTTTGTTGTTTTTTTGTGTGTGCCCGTGCTGTAATTTTTGGACAGATGACCCGTGTACGACTACCGGCGACCCGACCAAGTACCCCTTCGGACAAGTACCTCTACATGACACGACCATGTACCCCTACGCGTCGATACGGCGAGTACCACTACCGTCGACAAGTTCGGAGACCACAAGTACCACTACGAACGCCGACGCGACAAGTACCCCGACATCGACGACCCGAACGACTACCGTCGCCGTGTACCACTACCGTCGCCCGGAAACGAGGAATTCGCCAAGTACCACGACACCCCGTGAACGACTACTTCCTCTACGTTAACGTGTTCCCCGACTCGCGGAACGACTTCTTCCACTACGTCCCTCGACGAGCTCGAACCGCCTCGAAACGCACGCTTCGAAGGTATAACCCCGAGACGACCCCGTGGATGAACGCTTGTGCTTGTTGTGTTGTATGAAATGTCTCCCGTGTGTGCTCCGTGTCCGTTTCGTCCCTTTTGTTGTTCCTCGGTTGCCTCGTCACCGACTCGTGGGAACCCGGTAACGTGATCGCCCCACCTCTTTCATCTCGTTTGACTCGCTCATGCCATCTTACCTTTTGCATCGGACTCTCAACGAGTTACCGGAACCGAGTTGTTGCCTTGCATCATTTCGGATCGTTGCCGTGGCACCCTTTCTTCCACCACGGTGACAAATGCTTCATATCTTGTTAATTGTCAACCTTTTAATAAAACTTGCATAAACTTGATCATGTCATCCGCATCATGTTAACAACATTATAATGTTTAATTGTTGTTTGCTTATAATTACTAAACATGCTCATGGGGATTTTCCGGATATGTTGTTGTTATTTTTCCGGCCTCATTTAAAATGTCTTAATAGTGTAGTTTTATCATGCTTCACCTCTTGCCATGTTAAAAACATTTAATCTTGTCTTGTAAATAATGAGAGTCAACTAAATAATTAATATGTGGTGTTTCGTCAATATGCAACTCGTTGCATATTGAGCTCCACTTAACTTGTATTTTTGTTTGTGCACTTTGCCATGCCATGCATTTTAAACCGGACATGCATCATACTTGAATGTGCATCGTATGCCATGTTTTTGCTTGTGTGTTTACCGTGTTGTTTCTTTCTTTCCGGTTGCTTCTCTTGTTAGCTTCGGTTTCGTTCCGGAGTTGTGAGGATCCGCTCGACTGTTGCTCCGTCTTCTTCTTGGATCCGTTCTTCTCCCTTGTGGAATCCCAGGCAAGATGACCGAACCCGGATACCATTACTATCTTTGCCTATTGCTAGTAGTCTCGATCTATAGTTTTGCCTCGATGCCCATGTCTTTCTTGTCAGCCTCCTACTTGTAACAAATTGCCATGTTTAACCAACCTACCTATGCAAACCGTTGCTTGGCTAAGTACGCTTCGCTCAGCCCCTCTTATAGCATTGTTAGTTGCAGGTGAAGATTGAAGATGCTTGCTTCATGTTGAAGTTTGGTTGGGTTATATCACACTATATAAATGCTTAAAAATGAAATCATCTATATACTGGCAGGGTGGAAGGCTAAGCCTTTTGCTTGGTGTTTTGTTCCACTCATGCCGTTAGGAACCATATAAACCGGTGTTATGTTCCTTGATTATGCGTTCCTAACACGGTTGGGGTGTATGGGACCCCCTTGATAAACCGCTAAGTGCTAAGTCTTTTCCAGCAAGTCCCAACTTTTGGTACTATTTGCCTCATAATAACAACTTAATTAATTAATTAAATTTGCATAGGGGGTCGCTCCCTCGAGGATCCTTAATTTCTACATAGCAGGGGGGGGCCAATGCCGATGGTGTTGGTCCCAAACGGGGAGTCTGCGGGAACCACCACGGGGAAACTCGAGGATTGGGTCCTGTAGAATCGCCCATCCGGTCGTGTCCTGAGACTTAGATACGCGCGGCTACTATCAGGGTGTCGACACGCCGGGAGGATTTGCTGGATTAGCCTTACCTTAGTTCGGTTTAACTTGAGCACGGGATTCCGAGAATACTCGGGTCTTCCCACCTATGGAGTTGCGACTTCGCGGATCGTGGGCTTGTGATGGGCCAAGTTGGAACACCCCTGCAGGGTTTGAACTTTCGAAAGCCGTGCCCGCGGTTATGTGGCAGATGGGAGCTTGTTAATTCCGGTTGTAGATAACTTGACACAATGTTCTAATACACTACCAGCGTGTGTACCGTGACTGTCAATTTCCGAATAGGGATTCGGGAGTTGAACACGGTGGGGTTATGTTTGACCGGCTTTAGCTAGGATCACTTCGTGATCATCTTTCGACCGAGGCACTTCTCTTCTCGCTCTCTATTACGTAAGTTAGTGCTAGTTGCTGCTGCATACTCTTGTTGTTCCTTCACCTCTCGTTCTTTCTTCAGCCTTGTCCTCACCCAAGGCTTAAATAGTCTTGTTACCCGGGAACAGGATTGCTGAGTCCTCTGTGGCTCACAGTTACTTCACCACACCAGATGCAGGTTCAGCCGAGTTTGATGCAGGAGTGGGATCAGTTCTTCACTTGGAGTTCGTTGAAGATCTTGGCTGTTTGCTCGTTACGTTTCGACGATCAGTAGTGGTTTCTACTAGGATTCGATCTTGACCTGTGGCTTTATGTTGTTTTGGTATCTTTCTTTGGTTCTTCACCCGTAGTCGGGTTGTGATGTTTTGAATGTTGTATTGCTTATGTATGTATTGTGTGAAGTGGCGAGTGTAAGCCAACTATCTCCTTTTGCAATTTAATCCCTCTTTTACATGAGTCGTGCAAAGATACCAAACTTGAGATCATTCTAGGATGGATTTATGCCTTTAAGTCGTGCCTCGACACGTAGGAGGTATAACTCCATCCTGGGCATTACAGTCTGGGAGATGGATTCCCAACTGAGACAAGCGATTGTGCAACCCAGACAATTTGAGTATGTGCTCGCTGACAGAACTATTCTCCTCCATCTTACAACTGTAGAATGCGTCGGAGACGTCATATCTCTTGACTCGGGCATGAGCTTGGAAAACCATTTTCAGCTCTTGGAACATCTCATATGCTCCGTGGTGCTCAAAACGCTTTTGGAGCCCCGATTCTAAGCTGTAAAGCATGCCGCACTGAACCAGGGAGTAATCAACGTGTCTGCCAGGCGTTCATAACGTCTTGGGCTGCCGGGAAAACGGGTAAATCAGCTAGCGGTGCTTCAAGGACATATGATTTCTTGGCAGCTATGAGGATAACCCTCAAGTTACGGACCAAATCTGTATAGTTGCTACCATCGTCTTTCAGCTTGGTTTTCTCTAGGAACGCGTTGAAGTTGAGGGCAACATGAGCGTAGGCCATTGGATATACAAGACATATTGTAAAGATTTTAGACTAAGTTCATGACAATTAAGTTCATCTAAACAAATTTAATGAACTCCCACTCAGATAGACATCTCTCTAGTCATCTAAGTGATACATGATCCACATCGACTAGGCCGATCATCACGTGAGACGGACTAGTCATCAACGGTGAACATCTTCATGTTGATCGTATCTTATATACGACTCATGTTTGACCTTTCGGTCTTCCGTGTTCCGAGGCCATGTCTGTACATGCTAGGCTTGTCAAGTGAACCCTAAGTGTATTGCGTGTGTAAATCTGGCTTACACCCGTTGTATGTGAACGTTAGAGCCTATCACACCCGATCATCACGTGGTGCTTCGGAACAACGATCCTTAGCAGCGGTGCACAGTTAGGGGGAACAAAATTCTTGAAATTTTAGTGAGAGATCATCTTATTTACTACCGTTGTTCTAAGAAAATAAGATGTAATAAACACGATAAACATCACATGCAATCAAATAGTGACATGATATGGCCTATATCATCTTGCTCCTTCTTTATCTTCGGGGCTCCATGATCATCATCGTCACCGGCATGACACCATGATCTCCATCATCGTGTCTTCATGAAGTCGTCTCGCCAAACATTAGTTCTACTACTATGGCTAACGTTTAGCAATAAAGTAAAGTAATTACATGGCGTTATTCAGTGACACGCAGGTCATACAATAAATAAGACAACTCCTATGGCTCCTGCCGATTGTCATACTCATCGACATGCAAGTCGTGATTCCTATTACAAGAACATGATCAATCTCATACATCACATATATCATTCATCACATCTTTTTGCCATATCACATCACACGACACATGCTGCAAGAAATATTTAGATGTCCTCTAATTGTTGTTGCAAGTTTTACGTGGCTGCTATAGGTTTCTAGCAAGAACGTTTCTTACCTACGCCAAAACCACAACGTGATATGCCAATTTCTATTTACCCTTCATAAGGACCCTTTTCATCGAATCCGATCCGACTAAAGTGGGAGAGACTGTCACCCGCTGGCCACCTTATGCAACCGGTGCATGTTAGTCGGTGGAACCTGTCTCACGTAAGCGTACGTGTAAGATCGGTCCGGGCCGCTTCATCCCACGATGCCGCCGAATCAAGATAAGACTAGTAGCGGCAAGAGAATTGAACAAATCTACGCCCACAACTGCTTTGTGTTCTACTCGTGCAAGCTGCTACGCATAGACCTAGCTCAGATGCCACTGTTGGGGAACGTAGCAGAATTCAAAAAAACTCTACACTTCACCAAGATCAATCTAAGGAGTCATCTAGCAACGAGGGAGAAAGGAGTGCATCTACATACCCTTGTAGATCGCGAGCGGAAGCGTTCAAGAGAACGTGGATGATGGAGTCGTACTCGTCGTGATCCAAATCACCAATGATCCTAGTGCCGAACGGACGGCACCTCCGCGTTCAACACATATACAATACAGCGATGTCTCCTCCTTCTTGATCCACCAAGGGGGAAGGAGCGGTTGATGGAGATCCAGCAGCACAACGGCGTGGTGGTGGATGCAACGGTATTTCTGCAGGGCTTCGCCAAGCGCCGTGGGAGGAGGTAGAGGTGTAACGGGAGGGAGAGTGAGGCGCCAGGGGAAAAAGGGTGTGGCTGCCTTCCCTCCCCCCACTTTATATAGGGGGCCTAGGGGGTGCGCCAGCCCTAGAGATGGGATCTCTAGGGGGGTCGGCGGCCTAGGGGGGACTTGCCCCCCAAGTCACAAGGGGCGCCCCCCACCCCTAGGGTTCCCAACCCTAGGCGCAGGGGGGGGGGGCCCAAGGGGGGCGCACCAGACCACTATGGGCTGGTTACCTTCCCCCTTTCAGGCCATGGGGCCCTTCGGGATAGGTGGCCCCACCCGGTGGACCCCCGGGACCCTTCCGGTGGTCCCGGTACACTACCGGTGACCCCCGAAATTCTCCTGTTGGCCGAAACTGGACTACCTGCATATAATTCTTTACCTCCGGACCATTTCGGAACTCCTCGTGACGTCCGGGATCTCATCTGGGACTCCGAACAACATTCGGGTTATCGTATGCATATATCTCTACAACCCTAGCGTCACCGTACCTTAAGTGTGTAGACCCTACGGGTTCGCGAGACACGTAGACATGACCGAGACTACTCTCCAGTCAATAACCAACAGCGGGACCTGGATACCCATGTTGGTTCCCACATGTTCCTCGATGATCTCATCGGATGAACCACGATGTCAAGGATTCAATCAATCACGTATACAATTCCCTTTGTCTATCGGTATAGTACTTGCCCGAGTTTCGATCATCGGTATGCCGATACCTTGTTCAATCTTATCATGGCAAGTTTCTTTACTCGTTCCGTAATACATCATCCCGTGACCAACACCTTAGTCACATTGAGCTCATTATGATGATGTCTTACCGAGTGGGCCCAGAGATACGGAGTGACAAATCCCAGTCTCGGTTCGTGCCAACTCAACAGATGCTTTCGGAGATACCCGTTGCGTACCTTTATAGCCACCCAGTTACGTTGTGATGTTTGGCACACCCAAAGTATTCCTACGGTTTCCGGGAGTTGCACAACCTCATGGTCTAAGGAAAAGATACTTGACATTGGAAAAGCTTTAGCATTACAAACTACACGATCTTGTGCTAGGCTTAGGATTGGGTCTTGTCCATCACATCATTCTCCTAATGATGTGATCCCATTATCAATGACATCCAATGTCCATGGTCAGGAAACCGTAACCATCTATTGATCAACGAGCTAGTAACTAGAAGTTTACCAGGGACACGTTGTGGTCTATGTATTCACACATGTATCACTGTTTCCGGATAATACAATTCAAGCATGAATAACAGACAATTATCATGAACAAGGAAATATAATAATAACCATTTTATTATTGCCTCTAGGGCATATTTCCAACACACACTTAGCACTTGGCTTCGCCGCGAAGCCAAGACCGAGCGCGCCTTGAGCCCGGGGCTACTGTCAGCGTTTTGGGAACGGGGGTACCCAGACTTGCCTGCCTGCAGCCCAGCGCGTGGCTCACAAGGCGGCCTAGTATGGCCCAGCATCTTCAGTAACACTCAAGACCCTCGCGAGAGGCCAAGCCTTGCGAGGCGGACGACACAAGGCATCCCCTAGGGCGGCCTCGCTAGGACGGCTCATGAGGATCGAAGTTATTGAGGAAAGAGGCACCTCGCGAGGTCCTCATGACGTGAGCAGTGACGACCAAAGCCAGGCGGGCGCCAGCGGGCGTAGAGTGCCAGTTTACTCTTCGGTGCTGACGGAGCGGGTGCAGACACGGAGTCCCGAAGCATCAGGCAAAGGTTTCCATATCGGTGCAACGAGACCAAGACCAGTAGGACGACAGGACAGAGGTCATCGCGGAGCCCACGACGGCGTCACCACCAGAGCCTTTGGTAGGCGAAGACCACCTTTTTCAGGATAGCTAGTACTAGCTGTCCCCCTTCAAATTTGGCCGTTGTGGGATTCCTTCCCGCTCAATATTTTGGAAGAGGACCCTGGCCACTATAAATAGGGCTAGCCACAACCATTGAGATCATCTCATCAAAGACAGAGCTCATCCCATCTCGAGCTGATCAGATAGAAGGCCACACACCACAAGCTCACCTGAGCTCAAGAACACCTCTCCCCAGGAGGCAGTTCATCCATGTACTAGTTCTTCCTCTGCCTACAAGGCAATCCACCACACCACACTGGATTACAGTGTTACACCACAACGGTGGCCTGAACTTGTATAAATCTTGTGTCTCTTGTTTATTGGATCTGACGAGCTAGGCTTAGGGCTGTTGATTAGATGAGCTAGGGCAGAAGGAGAGATCTTCATGCGCACTCCAGAGTTCGAACCTTAAGGGTTTTGCCGAAACCCAAAATCTGACAGAGGGCCAGTGCTCAAAGGATGTAATCTTTGATTGATTGTATCCGGATTGTAAGGACTAAGCCTATGTGCCGATATGTATAAATTTTGCGCTTCTATATTATAAGCGACTTGTTCCTCCTGTGCATCCTTTTATTTTAAATTTGAAAGTTTCCAGTCATCGGCTTCAGCCCCCATGTAAGTATTACAGGGGTGTTCGGTAACACACATGACCACTCTTTATCCAACGTCTTGGTCCATATAGGAGGTGTCTGCGGAGCGAACCAGGCAATCAGACTATGCGGCTTTATTGCTTTCACTTAGCCATAGGAGCTTGCCTAGTGGGGCTAAGTACTAGCCCCTGGTGCATACAAGGCTTTCCGAACTATGGTGCCTGTTTGACGCGGCTGGGCGAAGACCAGCCCCTCATATAACATGGAGTGGACCGCTATCGATCGTAGTATAAGACTAGGTCACCGAATCACTTGACCGACTCTCTCTTCATCATAACAGTCAGTTTTCGGCTTTCTCTACCAAGGTAGTTGACCGGACGAACCAGAAGTACAATCGCATTAGTTCTCCCTTTACTACCTTAGCCGAACAATGCGGGACGTAAGGTGGTAAGCACAGGAGCCGGGCAACCCAACTATAGACCAAATACATGATTCAGAGCCTATGCATGTAATGCAATATCCGGGAAGCCGAACAGTTCCCTATAGAGGTGTGCGAGGCCGAATACAGCCCTGGTATTAAGTCCAGGTATTAAGGCACATCCGGCAATCTGACTTAGGGAGAGAAAACAGGTAGTAAGAAAATAAACTCGAAGCGAATTGGAACCAAACTGCTTCTTTTATATCCCGTTCAATATGGTGAGCCATGTGGTTACAGATAATGCCGATAACATCTTTGGGCATTTTACATGCCGCTAGAGAAATAGATTAAAAAATAAAAAATAAAAAAAGGAGAGAAAAAGGTTTCCACATAGCTTGAATCTAAAAAGAAATCTCAATATGGGGCCCTCTTGCACGTCTGTGCCGTTTTCTCCTTTGCAATGCGTCCTTGAAGAGGAATTTGTGATGGCCGCCTGTTAAAAAGGAGAAATAATTCTGGAAAAGAATGTTCTTCACAGCCGTAAACAATGTATGTTCCTTTAAATGAACCTTTTTAGAAGAAAATGTATTTGAGAGTCCGAATAGGGTCGAGCCAAACTATGGACTATTTGTATGCGGTGCACCCCAGCGCCGCCCAAGGTATTTTAAGGGCATAATAGTGTACGCGAGGTACATATGCTACGACCTTATGGGGCAGTCGCTAGGGGCGCAACTCCTAATCAAGCTCAGGTTCATTTGAGCTGCCGCATTGTAGTGCGGACCGGACACGTTTAGCCGTGTCTATGGTCTTGAAGATCGATGAGTTGCTTGGCTTGAAGAAACTGCTCTGGACTTCGGCTGCTAGGGCCGTAGTGTCTTCCTCCGTACGGAGGGAACGCTCCATGTTTCCGTTGACTGTGATGACGCCGCGTGGTCCAGGCATTTTTAGCTTTAGGTAGGCATAATGTGGGACCGCATTAAAGCGGGTGAAGGCCGTTCTTGCGAGTAGTGCGAGATAGCCACTTCGAAAAGGAGCGATCTCGAAGATTAACTCTTCACTTCGAAAGTTATCAGGAGAGCCAAATACGACCTCAAATGTTAATGAGCCCGTGCAGCGGGCCTCTACGCCTGGTATGACTCCTTTAAAGGTAGTGCTGCTGGGCTTAAACCTTGACGGGTCTATCCCCATCTTGCGGACAATGTCTTGGTATATCAGATTGAGACTGCTGCCGCCGTCCATAAGGACTCGAGTAAGATGATATCCGTCAATTATGGGGTAGAGCACTAAGGCTGCCGAACTTCCGTGAAGGATACTGGTTGGATGATCCCTACGATCAACGGTGATCGGACAAGCCAACCATGGGTTGAACTTGGCGGCGACATTCTCGACGGCATAAACATCCCGGAGTGCGCGCTTGTGCTCGCTCTTGGGGATATGGGTGACATATATCATGTTCACGGTCTTTACCTCCGGTGGAAATTTCTTCTGTTCCCCCGTGTTCGGCTGGCGAGGTTCATCCTCGTCTTCGCTTTGAGGTCCTTTCCCCTTTTGTTCAGCGTTTAGCTTGCCGTCCTGCTTAAAGACCCAACAGTTACGGTTGGCATGATTTGCAGGTTTATCAGGGGTGCCATGTATCTGGCAAGGCCTGTCTAGTATTTTTTCCAAGCTAGATGGACTATCTCTGTTGTGTTTAAATGGCTTCTTCCGCTGACCAGGCCTGGAGCCACTGAATTCAGCGTTTACAGTTGTGTCGTCTGTGCTTCCTGTATTGTTTTGATGCTTGTTTTTTGAAGGAAATATGCCCTAGAGGCAATAATAAAGATGTTATTTGTATTTCCTTATATCATGATAAATGTCTTTTATTCATGCTAGAATTGTATTAACCGGAAACTTAGTACATGTGTGGATACATAGACAAAACAGTATGTCCCTAGTATGCCTCTACTAGACTAGCTCATTGATCAAAGATGGTTATGTTTCCTAGCCATAGACATGAGTTGTCATTTGATCAACGGGATCACATCATTAGGAGAATGATGTGATGGACAAGACCCATCCGTTAGCATAGCACTATGATCGTTTAGTTTAACTGCTATTGCTTTCTTCATGACTTATACATGTTCCTATGACTATGAGATTATGCAACTCCCGAATACCGTAGGAACACCTTGTGTGCTATCAAACGTCACAACGTAACTGGGTGATCATAAAGATGCTCTACAGGTGTCTCCGAAAGTATTCGTGGTGTTGGCATAGATCAAGATTAGGATTTGTCACTCCGAGTGTCGGAGAGGTATCTCTGGGCCCTCTCGGTAACACACATCACAATAAGCCTTGCAAGCAAAAGACTAATGAGTTAGTCACGAGATGATGTGTTACGGAACGAGTAAAGAGACTTGCTGGTAACGAGATTGAACTAGGTATAAAGATACCAACGATCGAATCTCGGGCAAGTAACATACCGTTTGACAAAAGGAACAACGTATGTTGTTATGCGGTTCTGACCGATAAAAGATCTTCGTAGAATATGTAGGAGCCAATATGAACATCCAGGTTCCGCTATTGGTTATTGACCGGAGATGAGTCTCGGTCATGTCTGCATAGTTCTCGAACCCGTAGGGTCCGCACGCTTAACGTTTGATGACGATCGGTATTATGAGTTTATGAGTATTGATGTACCGAAGGTAGTTCGGAGTCCCGGATGAGATCACGGACATGACGAGGAGTCTCGGAATGTCCGAGACATAAAGATTGATATATTGGACGGCTATATTCGGACACCGGAAGTATACCGGAAAAGTTTCGGATTTATCGGGAATGCCGGAGGGGGTTACCGGAACCCCCTACGAGAGGGGATGGTCCATAGTGGGCCTAAAGGGAAAGAGAGAGGCAGCCCATAGGGCTGGCCGGCGCCCCCACCTAGGGTTCCTAGTTGGACTAGGATTGGGGGGGCGCCACCTCTCCTATTCCTTTCCCCCTTCTTCCTTTCGGTGAATCCTACTAGGAATAGGATTGCAATCCTATTCCTAGTAGGACTCCTTCCCTAGCCGCACTAGGAAGGGCCGGCCGGCCTCCCTCCCCTGCTCCTTTATATACGGGGGCAGGGGGGCACCCAAAGACACACAAGTTGAATTGTTTTTGCCGTGTGTGGTGCCCCCCTCCTCAGAATCACACCTCGGTCATACCGTCGCGGAGCTTAGGCGAAGCCCTGCGCCGGTGAACACATCATATCCGTCACCACGCCGTCGTGCTGACGAAACTCTCCCGTGAAGCTCAACTGGATCAAGAGCTCGTGGGACATCATCAAGCTGAACGTGTGCTGAACGCGGAGGTGCCGTACGTTCGGTGCTTGATCGGTTGGATCGCGAAGAAGTTCGACAACATCAACCGCGTCTCTTGACGCTTCCGCTCCCGGTCTACGAGGGTACGTAGGCACACTCTTCCCTCTCGTTGCTATGCACCTGGTAGATAGATCTTGCCTGATCGTAGGAAAATTTTAAAATACTACGTTCCCCAACAGTGGCATCATGAGCCAGGTCTATGCGTAGATGATATGCACGAGTAGAACACAATGAGATTGTGGACGATACTAGTCATACTGCTTACCAGCATGTCATACTTTGCTTCGGCGGTATTGTGAGATGAAGCGGCCCGGACCGACATTACGCGTACGCTTATGCGAGACTGGTTTCACCGTTACGAGCACTCGTTGCTTAAAGGTGACTGGCGGGTGTCTGTCTCTCTCACTTTAGCTGAATCAAGTGTGGCTACGCCCGGTCCTTGTGAAGGTTAAAACAGCACATACTTGACGAAACATCGTTGTGGTTTTGTATGCGTAGGTAAGAACGGTTCTTGCTAAGCCCGTAGCAGCCACGTAAAACTTGCAACAAACAAAGTAGAGGACGTCTAACTTGTTTTTGCAGGGCATGTTGTGATGTGATATGGTCAAGACATGATGAGTTATACGGTTTTGTATGTGATGATCATGTTTTGTAAAGTTATCGGCAACTGGCAGGAGCCATATGGTTGTCGCTTTATTGTATGAAATGCAATCGCCATGTAATTGCTTTACTTTATCACTAAGCGGTAGCGATAGTCGTGGAAGCAATAGTTGGCGAGACGACAACGATGCTACGATGAAGATCAAGGTGTCAAGCCGGTGACGAAGGTGATCATAACGGTGCTTTGAAGATGGAGATCAAAAGCACAAGATGATGATGGCCATATCATGTCACATATTTTGATTGCATGTGATGTTTATCTTATTATGCTTCTTATTTTGCTTAGGACGACGGTAGCATTATAAGATGATCCCTTACTAAATTTCGAGGTATAAGTGTTCTCCCTGAGTATGCACCGTTGCGAAAGTTCGTCGTGCCGAGACACCACGTGATGATCGGGTGTGATAAGATCTACGTTCAAATACAACGGGTGTAAGCCAGTTTTGCACACGCAGAATACTCGGGTTAAACTTGACGAGCCTAGCATATACAGATATGGCCTCGGAACACTGGAGACCGAAAGGTCGAGCGTGAATCATATAGTAGATATGATCAACATAAGATGTTCACCATTGAAAACTACTCCATCTCACGTGATGATCGGACATGGTTTAGTTGATTTGGATCACGTGATCATTTATATGACCAGATGGATGTCTATCTAAGTGGGAGTTCTTTAAATTAATATGATTAAATTGAACTTTAATTTATCATGAACTTAGTCCTGATAGTTTTGCATATCTATGTCGGTGTAGATCAATGGCCCGTGCTACCGTTCCTTTGAATGTTAATGCATTCCTAGAGAAAGCTAAGTTGAAAGATGATGGTAGCAATTACACGGACTGGGTCCGTAACCTGAGGATTATCCTCATTGCTGCACAGAAGAATTATGTCCTTGAAGCACCGCTAGGTGACAAGCCCCCTTCCGCTGATGCAGACGCTTTGAACGTCGGGCAGTCACGGTCTGATGACTACACGATAGTTCAGTGTGCCATGCTTTACGGCTTAGAACCGGGACTTCAACGACGTTTTGAACGTCATGGAGCATATGAGATGTTCCAGGAGTTGAAGTTAATATTTCAAGCAAATGCCCGAATTGAGAAATATGAGATTTCCAATAAGTTCTACAGCTGCAAAATGCAGGAGAATAGTTCTATCAGTGAACACTTGCTCAGAATGTCTGGGTACTACAATCATATGACTCAACTTGGTTGCAAAGTTGACGAGGATAGTGATATTGATAGAGTTCTTCAATCACTGCCACCAAGCTATAAAGGCTTCGTGATGAACTATAACATGCAAGGGATGCAAAAGACAATTCCCGAGCTCTTCGCTATGCTCAAAGCTGCGGGGGTAGAAATCAAAAAGGAGCATCAAGTGTTGATGGTTAACAAGACCACTAGTTTCAAGAAAAAGGGCAAGGGAAAGAAAGGGAACTTCAAAAAGAATAGCAAGTCAGTTGCTACTTCAACGAAGAAACCCAAATCTGGAGCCAAGCCTGAAACTGAGTGCTTCTACTGCAAGGGGACTGGACACTAGAAGCGGAACTGCCCCAAGTATTTGGCGGATAAGAAGGATGGCAAGATGAACAAAGGTATATGTGATATAAATGTTATTGATGTGTACCTTACTAATTCTCGTAGTAGTACCTGGGTATTTGATACCGGTTCGGTTGCTAATATTTGTAACTCGAAACAGGGACTACGGATTAAACGAAGATTAGCTAAGGACGAGGTGACGATGCGCGTGGGAAATGGTTCCAAAGTCGATGTGATCGCCGTCGGCACGCTACCTCTACATCTACCTTCGGGATTAGTTTTAGACCTAAATAATTGTTATTTGGTGCCGGCGTTAAGCATGAACATTATATCTGGATCTTGTTTATTGCGAGACGGTTATTCATTTAAATCAGAGAATAATGGTTGTTCCATTTTTATGAATAATATCTTTTATGGTCATGCACCCTTGAAGAGTGGTCTATTCTTATTGGATCTCGATTGTAGTGATACACATATTCATAAGATTGAAACCAAAAGATGCAAGGTTAATAATGATAGTGCAACTTATTTTTGGCACTGCCGTTTAGGTCATATTGGTGTAAAACGCATGAAGAAACTCCATAAAGATGGACTTTTGGAATCACTTGATTATGAATCACTTGGTGCTTGCGAACCATGCCTCATGGGCAAGATGACTAAAACTCCGTTCTCTGGAACCATGGAGCGAGCAACAGATTTGTTGGAAATCATACATACTGATGTATGTGGACCAATGAGTGTTGATGCTCGCGGCGGGTATCGTTATTTTCTGACCTTCACTGATGATTTGAGCAGATATGGGTATATCTACTTAATGAAACACAAGTCTGAAACATTTGAAAAGTTCAAAGAATTTCAGAGTGAAGTAGAGAATCATCGTAACAAGAAAATAAAGTTCCTACGATCTGATCGTGGAGGAGAATATTTGAGTTACGAGTTTGGTCTTCATTTGAAACAATGTGGAATAGTTTCACAACTCACGCCACCTGGAACACCACAGCGTAATGGTGTGTCCGAACGTCGTAACCGTACTTTATTGGATATGGTGCGATCTATGATGTCTCTTACCGATTTACCACTATCGTTTTGGGGTTATGCTTTAGAGACAGCTGCATTCACGTTAAATAGGGCACCATCTAAATCCGTTGATACGACACCTTATGAACTATGGTTTGGCAAGAAACCAAAGTTGTCGCTTCTTAAAATTTGGGGCTGCGATGCTTATGTGAAAACACTTCAACCTGATAAGCTCGATCCCAAGTCGGAAAAATGTGTCTTCATAGGATACCCAAAAGAGACTGTTGGGTACACCTTCTATCACAGATCCGAAGGCAAAATATTCGTTGCTAAGAACGGATCCTTTCTAGAAAAAGAGTTTCTCTCGAAAGAAGTGAGTGGGAGGAAAGTAGAACTTGATGAGGTAATTGTACCTTCTCCCATATTGGAAAGTAGTACATCACAGGAAATTGTTCCAGTGATTCCTACACCAATTAGTGAGGAAGTTGATGATAATGATCATGAAACTTCGGATCAAGTTTCTGCTGGACGTCGTAGATCAACCAGAGTACGTTCCGCACCAGAGTGGTACGGCAACCCAGTTCTGGAAATCATGTTACTAGACCATGATGAACCTACGAACTATGAGGAAGCGATGATGAACCCAGATTCCGCAAAATGGCTTGAAGCCATGAAATCTGAGATGGGATCCATGTATGAGAACAAAGTGTGGACTTTGGTTGACTTGCCCGATGATCGGCAAGCCATCGAAAATAAATGGATCTTCAAGAGGAAGACCGACGCAGACGGTAATATTACTGTTTACAAAGCTCGACTTGTTGCGAAAGGTTTTCGACAAGTTCAAGGAGTTGACTACGATGAGACTTTCTCACCTGTAGCGATGCTTAAGTCTGTCCGAATCATGTTAGCAATTGCCGCATTTTATGATTATGAAATTTGGCAAATGGATGTCAAAACTGCATTCCTAAATGGATATCTCAAAGAAGAGTTGTATATGATGCAACCAGAAGGTTTTGTCGA
>LR738712.1:126125183-126161864 GCA_902687465.1 Secale cereale
GAGTTGGAATATACGCTTTGATGAGGTGATCAAAGCATATGGTTTTATACAGACTTTTGGAGAAGCCTGTATTTACAAGAAAGTGAGTGGGAGCTCTGTAGCATTTCTAATATTATATGTAGATGACATATTGTTGATTGGAAATGATATAGAATTTCTGGATAGCATAAAAGGATATTTGAATAAAAGTTTTTCAATGAAAGACCTCGGTGAAGCTGCTTATATATTAGGTATCAAGATCTATAGAGATAGATCAAGACGCTTAATTGGACTTTCACAAAGCACATACCTTGATAAGATTTTGAAGAAGTTCAAAATGGATCAGTCAAAGAAAGGGTTCTTGCCTGTTTTACAAGGTATGAAGTTGAGTAAGACTCAATGCCCGACCACTGCAGAAGATAGAGAGAAAATGAAAGTCATTCCCTATGCCTCAGCCATAGGATCTATCATGTACGCAATGCTATGTACCAGACCTGATGTGTGCCTTGCTAGAAGTCTAGCAGGGAGGTACCAAAGTAATCCAGGAATGGATCACTGGACAACGGTCAAAAACATCCTAAAGTATCTGAAAAGAACAAAGGATATGTTTCTCGTATATGGAGGTGACAAAGAGCTCGTCGTAAACGGTTACGTCGATTCTAGCTTTGACACTGATCCGGATGACTCAAAGTCACAAACCGGATATGTATTTTTATTGAACGGTGGAGCTGTCAGCTGGTGCAGTTCCAAACAGAGCGTCGTGGCGGGATCTACGTGTGAAGCGGAATACATAGCTGCTTCGGAAGCAGCAAATGAAGGAGTCTGGATGAAGGAGTTCATATCCGATCTAGGTGTAGTACCTAGTGCATCGGGTCCAATGAAAATCTTTTGTGACAACACTGGAGCCATAGCCTTGGCGAAGGAATCCAGGTTTCACAAGAGAACAAAGCACATCAAAAGACGCTTCAATTCCATCCGCGATCTAGTCAAGGAGGGAGACATAGAGATTTGCAAAATACATATGGATCTGAATGTTGCAGACCCGTTGACTAAGCCTCTTCCACGGGCAAAACATGATCAGCACCAAGACTCCATGGGTGTGAGGATCATCACTTTGTAATCTAGATTATTGACTCTAGTTCAAGTGGGAGACTAAAGGAAATATGCCCTAGAGGCAATAATAAAGATGTTATTTGTATTTCCTTATATCATGATAAATGTCTTTGATTCATGCTAGAATTGTATTAACCGGAAACTTAGTACATGTGTGGATACATAGACAAAACAGTATGTCCCTAGTATGCCTCTACTAGACTAGCTCATTGATCAAAGATGGTTATGTTTCCTAGCCATAGACATGAGTTGTCATTTGATCAACGGGATCACATCATTAGGAGAATGATGTGATGGACAAGACCCATCCGTTAGCATAGCACTATGATCGTTTAGTTTAACTGCTATTGCTTTCTTCATGACTTATACATGTTCCTATGACTATGAGATTATGCAACTCCCGAATACCGTAGGAACACCTTGTGTGCTATCAAACGTCACAACGTAACTGGGTGATCATAAAGATGCTCTACAGGTGTCTCCGAAAGTATTCGTGGTGTTGGCATAGATCAAGATTAAGATTTGTCACTCCGAGTGTCGGAGAGGTATCTCTGGGCCCTCTCGGTAACACACAGCACAATAAGCCTTGCAAGCGAAAGACTAATGAGTTAGTCACGAGATGATGTGTTATGGAACGAGTAAAGAGACTTGCCGGTAACGAGATTGAAATAGGTATAAAGATACCAACGATCGAATCTCGGGCAAGTAACATACCGTTTGACAAAAGGAACAACGTATGTTGTTATGCGGTTCTGACCGATAAAAGATCTTCGTAGAATATGTAGGAGCCAATATGAACATCCAGGTTCCACTATTGGTTATTGACCGGAGATGAGTCTCGGTCATGTCTGCATACTTCTCGAACCCGTAGGGTCCGCACGCTTAACGTTTGATGACGATCGGTATTATGAGTTTATGAGTATTGATGTACCGAAGGTAGTTCGGAGTCCCGGATGAGATCACGGACATGACGAGGAGTCTCGGAATGTCCGAGACATAAAGATTGATATATTGGACGGCTATATTCGGACACCGGAAGTATACCGGAAAAGTTTCGGATTTATCGGGAATGCCGGAGAGGGTTACCGGAACCCCTACGAGAGGGGATGGTCCATAGTGGGCCTAAAGGGAAAGAGAGAGGCAGCCCATAGGGCTGGCCGGCGCCCCCACCTAGGGTTCCTAGTTGGACTAGGATTGGGGGGGCGCCACCTCTCCTATTCCTTTCCCCCTTCTTCTTTCGGTGAATCCTACTAGGAATAGGATTGCAATCCTATTCCTAGTAGGACTCCTTCCCTAGCCGCACCAGGAAGGGCCGGCCGGCCTCCCTCCCCTGCTCCTTTATATACGGGGGAAGGGGGGCACCCAAAGACACACAAGTTGAATTGTTTTAGCCATGTGCGGTGCCCCCCTCCTCAGAATCACACCTCGGTCATACCGTCGCGGAGCTTAGGCGAAGCCCTGCGCCGGTGAACACATCATATCCGTCACCACGCCGTCGTGCTGACGAAACTCTCCCGTGAAGCTCAACTGGATCAAGAGCTCGTGGGACGTCATCAAGCTGAACGTGTGCTGAACGCGGAGGTGCCGTACGTTCGGTGCTTGATCGGTTGGATCGCGAAGAAGTTCGACAACATCAACCGCGTCTCTTGACGCTTCCGCTCCCGGTCTACGAGGGTACATAGACACACTCTTCCCTCTCGTTGCTATGCACCTGGTAGATAGATCTTGCGTGATCGTAGGAAAATTTTAAAATACTATGTTCCCCAACATTTTTATTGCGTCATGGCTTTGCTATTGCCATCCCTGATCTGAGGTGCCAGGGTCGCTGGTGCTGTTGCTACTACAAGCCAGCCAGCTATCCTCGCCGGCACAAAAGTGGGTCATGAGTGTAGTTAGGCCTGCCATTGTTCTTGGCTTTTCTTGGTCGAGGTGTCTAGCTAGCCACTCGTCCTGGACACTGTGTTTGAATGCCGCTAAGGCCTCGGCGTCCGGACAGTCGCCAATTTGGTTCTTTTTAGTTAAGAATCGATTCCAAAGCTTACGGGCTGACTCCCCGGGGTGCTGGATTATATGACTTAGATCATCAACATCCGGGGGCCGGACATAAGTCCCTTGAAAGTTGGCCCAAAAAGCAGCATGTGGCCTCATCATACTTCGGCGGGATTGGCACTGGGGCCTCATCGTCAAATTGGGGCAGCAGCTTGCGTTTGGGGTAGCTCTTTGTCTGGCGCTCACGGTCGTATCTTTTTTTAGTGTCTGATATTTCATTCCATCTGTCATTGAGCGTGTCCTGTTCGTCTCTAAGCCGCCGCTGCTGCTTCTTCAGGCTCCTTGCAGTGGCAATGAGCTGTTGTAGAAAACGCTTTTGTTCGAGTAGTTCTTCTGGGATGATGAAATTATCATCTCCCAGGCTGACGTCCTCTTCGGAGACAACTTGATAACTCCTGTCTTCGGCATCGTTGTGATCGGCCAGTGGTTCGGGACTGTGTTCGCCATCTTTCCGTTCGTCCTGCTCTACCGCTGGCTCCACGGGGTCATTGGCTTGTTCCAGATCGTCATCATCTTCGGTGACGATATTGCTCTCTTCTTCTTTACGGGATTGAGATCGACGCTTCTAGCGCTGGCATTTGGGAGGTTCATCAATAGGTTTATCCTGTTCTAGATTGGTATTCATGTCGCCCTCCTTCTCATTGAGTGTGTCCACCATGTATACATTGTACATGGAGGTAGCCGTCTATCGCCCGGTTGCGGGCGGGTTTGCATTTAGACTGTCTTCGACATCCTGGTCCATCCCATCGATGTCTTCGGAAGCGTAATATAATATATTGGTTAAATCCTCGACCGGGGCTACCAAATGGGTGGTGGGTGGGAAGCAAACGTCCCTGTCCTCAGCCCCCAGTTCGAACTGGGCATAATTCGGCTGGGAATTCTCTGCTAGGGAGAGAGATTTTAGTAAGTCCAGTGCTTCGTCTAAAGGCGAGTGCGGGACATGCGTTCGGACATCTGCAGGGCCGAATTTGGTGACAAACGTTCGATCGAGCCCAAAGGGCGCAGATCCTGAAAATTTAGAACTCGTAATTGGAGACGAGTCTGGAGCTCCATCGACGGAGGGAATCCCGCTTAAGGTTGGGGCTGTGTGCGGCTCAAGCACCGCTGAGTCTGCGGTCTCCGTGGCGGGGTTGATCTTTCCGTCCTTCGATGAGGCGATCTGCTCCGAATAAAAGGCCAGAGCTGCTGCCGGTGTTGTCCCCTGGACGGGGGTCCGATGACAGATCTAAGTCATGTTCATCGTGGTGGTAGGGAGCAGCTGCCATAGGTGCGAATCCTTCGAAGATCAAATCTCCGCGGACATCAGCAACATAGTTTAGGCTTCCAAATCTGATCTGATGACCAAGGCGTAGCTGTCAACCTGCTCGAGGTGGCCTTCCGTGTTGGCACGAAGCACGAAGCCGTCGAACACAAAAAGCTGGCCGGGGATAAAAACTCCCTCGGCGGTGGCGCCATCGTTGATGACGAAGCAAGCCATCAACCCTTCAGTCGATGACACAATGGAACTCTCAATGAAAATACCAATGTTGGTGTCTAAACCGGCATATCTCGGGTAGGGGGTCCCGAACTATGCGTCTGAGGATTGATGGTAACAGGAGACTGGTGACACGATGTTTACCCAGGTTCGGGCCCTCTCGATCAAGGTAATACCCTACTTCCTGCTTGATTGATCTTGATGAATATGGGGTTACAATAGTTGATCTACATCGAGATCGTAATGTCTAAACCCTAAAAGTCTAGCCTATGTGATTGCTATGATTCTTCTGTCTCTACGGACTAACCCTCTGGTTTATATATGCACCTAAGGGAACTAGGGTTTGCACATGACCATCTTGTAGAGAAATGAAAGCATAACACCCAAACTCTAAACCTATTATTTTACACATATGGGAGTCCTATCCGGATACAGGAGATAGTCTTCAGTAATAATCTACACGACCCACCAGTCCAGCCCATAATGAGAGATCTGGCCACCTGAGGACCCCTCAATCCAGGACTCCCTCACAGTGTAGCGACCCGACCCGAATGGATCAAGTCTTTGTGCTTAAGTGTCATCCCTGGATCGGTATGCTGACATATACAGTACTCGAGGATTTATAACAGAGGTAAATCACATGTATAAAGTAACGTAAATACTATAACCTCAATCAACATAGCGGAAGTAACAACAAGGTTGTGGAGTCCCAACAACACCAACAACAAAATTGAGTGCAGACATCGCAACCCTAACGTATCACTTACGCGTCGGATAAATCCTGCAACATGAGACATTGCAGCCATGTAGGTGAGTACATTGAATGTACTTGCAAATTCACACCATAGTATAATGATGAACAATATCTATCTCAACATGCATGTTTGGCTGGTGGAGGCTGTAAGTTAATTTTGCATAAAGCTAGTTTTTCCCTACAACAAAGGAATAATTTTATTTACTACTTAGTTGAACTGAAATACTATTGAGAGTGGTTCCTCCATCTCAAATCCCAAATTCACCAATGTCATTAGTAGTCCAACAAGTTAAATAAATAGAGTGATGAGATCAACAAATAATCCACTTCCAGATACTCAAAGTTGTCCATAACCGGGGACACGGCTAATCATGATTAGTTTGTACACTCTGTAGAGGTTTACGCACTTTTCCCCATAAGACTCGACCTCCTCCGTTGAATTCTTCACACTTCCTGATGTTTGAGGAGCGGATGATCGAGACACAGTCTTTCCGAAGAGGTCCCCTTAAATGATAGATAGGCCGGTGCACCTACTACCCCCCTACATCTGCTAGCCCATCATGGAAAGGTTTCCCGCAACTTACTCAACTATGCCAGAGCCCATAATGGCTTGTGGCTGCACATGGAAGTGTCTAGGCATGAAGTATCATATGATCCCTTTGAGCCTGGGTGGCATTCCATAGGGTGATCACACGGGTCCTCTCGGATCCCCTAGGGCAAACAATGGTTTCTCCAGGTGCCCGGGCAAGCCACTGGTTTCTCCCGGGTTCCCCAACCATTCCACCCAAATGTGTGTTAATGTTGCCACATTAAACTTTCCCTTAATTATTATTACTCTCATACTTGCATGAATCTCACATACCAATCCCCGTCTACGAGCTTGGCTAAGCAGCATATAACACAATGAATATTCCCGGGGTGTTTCTAGGATCATAGGTTCCTACCTCATGAACTACATTGCAAAACCACATGTTACCAATCCTACTCATGCAATCTTTGAAGATAGAACTAATGCAATATAAACTGGGTATTTGAAAAGTATGATCAAAGTATGAACTTGCCTTGTACTGTTGATGGAGATTCTTTGGACGCATAACTCGTGATAGATCCACTCATCACACTCCGATCAATCTATCATAAGCAAACAATAGTAATCACACATAAGCAATCACGAAAAAGAATCAAAAAATAGAACTCGGAAAATTTGAAAATGTGCAAATGACTCTTGTAACAGAAAACAATTTCTAACATTACCAAAATTAAGTAAATTTGGCCTTATCTGAAAGTTTAGGTCAAGAGCTTCGATTTGCAAAAAGAATCAACTCAAATGGAGTTATAAAACTCAAGTTATGACAAAAAGAATTTTAAATTCAAATATGTTTGAATTCAAATTTTAAAACTTTCAAAAATATTTTTAGTTTGATTCTCTGGATAGATGAGATGACTACGAAGAATTTGGCGTTGGTTTCGTTGGATTTGGACACACGGTTCAAACGTTGTGCTTATTTGAAAAGCACAGACTAATCTATAAATAGAAATAATTACTAACAGGTCCCTGACTGAAAATAAAATAAAAAGAAAAACTATCGAGCGAATGCTCGCTAACTAGTTCTAAACAAAGAACGTTCTCTCAAAAACTAAACTAAAAAAAGAAACAGTTTTTTTAAAGAAAAACAGAGAACCTTAAAAAAATAAAAATAAACCGGGCCGGGTGGTTTTACCGGTTCGGTCGGCGGTTCGCGGGCAGTTGATCGGGTGGCGGGTCGCCGGGCGGGTCCGGCAACTGCTCCGGCTTCGACGGCGGCGGCGCTGCTCCGGCGACTCCACACGGCGGCGGAGCGGCGAGGGGCGGAGTCGGCGAGGAGCGAGGCGGCAGCGGCGAGTGGAACGAGGAGGAGGAAGAGAGGGGTCGGGGCGGCATTTAGAGGAGGAGGGGACAGCGTGGCTTGGAGGAGGGGCACGGCGGCGGCGGAATCCGCACACAGCACGACGGCGGTGAGGCGTGCGCCCGACGGATTCCGACCGGAGGTCAGTGACGACGGCGGCCTGGACCGGCTGGGCTGGGCTCGGCCTAGTTTGGTTGGCCCGATCTTTTTTTAAATAAACAGACAATAACAATAACACTGTGTTTGGATGTTGGAAAATCAGCTTGGAATTGGCAACTTGGAATTATTGGCCCGCTTTCCAACGTTTGGGGTGGTTATGGAAATATGCGGTGGAATTAGGAAAATTTTCCGAGCACACCATCCCGCAAGGCACCCGCAGCGGTGTTTAATTCCGAGGTCCCCAGCTCGGAAAGGACCGAGCCCGCACCGCGTACCCCTTCGGGTTTCTTCGTCGAACAGCAAACAGAAAAGCGATCGGGAGCGACCCGCCGCCAACACCGCCGCCCCCGGCGCTGCAGCCACCAGGCGCCGCCGCGCAGCCGCCGGTAAGCCCTTTTCCCTGCCCTCATCCTCCCGTTCCCGGCGACCTCTCCCCGTTCCCGGCCCCCTCTCGTCTCCCCAAGACGACCCGCGCCCAACCCTAACCCCTTGTGGTTCTGGCCATGAGCGGCGGTGGATGAATCTCGAGGATCGGGTTGGAGAACGGCGGGAGAACGGCGGCGGATGATTCTCTTGGCTGGGAGAACGGCGGATGATTCTCTAGGCTGCAGCGAACGGCGTCGTCTCCCTGGCCTCCTTATCTTCTTTTTATTTCAGAACTAGTCTAGGACATGAAGTTTAGGCAGTTCCCCACAGCGAAAAAGCTCATTATCTGGTCGTGTTTTTAGATGCGACAGTTTCATATAGGAAGTTCATCTTATCAGACAACGTTACCTAAGGGGACTGGCCTTCTGGTTTGCCAAATTAGTATATGTACGTATAAGCCACACTACACCACGGTGGCCAATTTTGAGGCGACTTTGGAAAACGCCTTCTAATCTTTCAGGGTGACTATGGGGCTGTTGCAGCGCCGGCGGTGCGCAGTGACCTTGAACCGTGAAGTAGGATGATCGCTCAGACTTGAAGATGCGGCAAGCTAGTCACCAATGGCCGGTGCGGTGAGATCCTCTGGACAAGGTGCTGCATATCAAAGATTTGTTTGCAACGATCCAGCGACAACGAGGCTCTTGCGAATCAAAGATTTAAATGCTGAGTTGAAGAGCCAAAGAAGACGGCTCGCCGGAATAGCCCATCTACTTCTCGTTAGAGAAAATACAGGACAGCCGATGATGACGGCTCGCTGGAGTCGCGCATGCTTCTCGTTAGAGAAAATACAGGCGCCGATGATGGCATGTCGGAGTCGTCCATCCGCTTTGCTACTTGTCGGAAACCAAATTATAGTCAGGGCGCTAATGAAATTCATCAATAGATGTATTGCCACAGCATCAGTCGGAGATGTGGACAAAAACGATGTCTAGTTAATTTAGTCCCATACCGCTCCCTGAGAGAGATTCTGGCCTCCTTAAAAGGATGAGTGGGCACACTGTTTCACAAATGCAGCTACTACAGAAGATACAGCCCGTGCTAGCTGTTTGAAGGCATTCTGGTGGGCTCTAGAGGCATTTTAGAACGCCTCGTATGCTCTGCCCTGTTGTAGTGCCAGTATGCAAAATCGTCTTTCATGCCAGGTTGCTTTGGCAACTCTAAAAATAGATGTGCATTGCACTTATCATTTTTTAGACAGATTGAGAGCCAATTCCTTGCGGCATCCTCACCACAAGAGAGTTGCATAATTTAGGTATATTTGGTAAGACATGGACAGCAGCTTAGGCCCAAATATTTTCCGTTAACTCACGTTTTGCAAGATGAATTTTTCTAGCAAAGTAGGGATAGTTGTCTATACACTTTAGCCTAACAAACTTGGTCCCAATTCAAAAGAGAGGAAAACCGCCAGAATCTGAAGAAACTCAATATGTATGGAGATAGTCAATAACAGAAAGTTTTCTTGTGATGTCTCCCTTCATGTTCATAACAACAAGCAATTCCTTTTCTAACTCAGAGTTTGTTGATTGATTTTTATTTTCTGAACTGCAGAACCGAAGGAGAAAATCAAGGTCCTTAGTGCAGCTGTGAAGGTATAATTTGTTTTCGCTATCCTATGGAATCTATGCAATATTCATATGTGTTGTATATGTGTTCTTCTTCATGTTGCTATGATTGCATGTTAGAAAAATAATATGACATGAGGTATGAAAGTATCATTAGTATTGCCTATGAACTAAAACACATTGAGTTAAAGTGTCTATGCTCTGAATAATTGGATTTCGAACATTGTGTGCATTGTAGCATTGTCATGTCTCAACAAGAGTTGGTTGCTTACATTACCGAAGAGAACAAACAAAGGAAAAGAAAAAGGGTCTTATTGACAAAGATGTGGTTCGAGATGTCATGCATGGCACTTGCTTATCTTAGGACGCAAAGGGCACCTAGGGACCTAGGATGTTTCAATGATGATGAGGAGAAGGTTGCATATAGGAAGTTCATCTTAAAAAAAATGTATAATGGGTCAGAGGCTGCTTGCTATGATAATCTAAGGTTAACTAAAAGGAACTTCCATGACCTTTGTGCTATGTTGCGTGAAAAGTGTGGTCTGAAAGATAGCATCTATGTTACGGTAGAAGAAAATGTTGCTATGTTCCTACAAGTTGTTGGCCATGGAATCAAAATGAGAGTTTTGGGTGGCACGTATCAGCGCTCTATAGAGACTATCAGTAGGCGCATCTCTACTGTGTTATCGGCCATCCTGTCTCTGACTGGGGAGTTTATCAAGCTTCCCAATCCTTCTGTCAACCCTCCCGAGGATTACAAATGGAAGTGGTTTGGCAATGCACTTGGAGCACTAGATGGGTGTCATATTCCGGTGTATGTAAATTCTGCTGACAAAGGGAGGTATAGGAATCGAAAACAAGAAATCAGTACTAACATGCTAGGTGTGGTTGATTGGAACATGAAGTTTCTCTATGTTCTACCTGGTTGGGAGGGCTCATCATCAGACTCGAGAGTGCTTAAAGATGCTATGAGAAACGATCGCCAAGATGCATTTGTTGTACCACAGGGTACAAACCTTTCTCTTGGCTTTTCTACTTCTCATAATTAATTGTTAGCTAACCAAATTTATTTGATAATAGGAAAGTACTACCTAGTTGATGCTGGCTATACCAATGGACCGGGATTTCTATCTCCATTCAGATCCACACGGTACCACTTGAAAGAGTGGGCTGCAAGTCTACTAGGTCCCCAAAATGCAGAAGAGTTGTATAACTTGCGGCATGCTCGGGCTAGAAATGTTGTGGAGAGGACTTTTGGACTGTTGAAGAAAAAATGGGCCATTTTGCGTGCTTGTTCGTACTATGACATAGAGGACCAGGTAATATGTGTCCATAATGTGTTGACATTATTAAATATGAAACAAGTAATTCTAACTATGAAATAAATAATTGCAGATTCGACTTATTAATGCGTGTTGTGTGTTACACAACTATGCAAGGGATCGGCAACATGTGAGGGATGATTTGCTCTTGCAGGAAGTTGACGCTGAACTAGCAGCTACGGCCCCTGAACCTGCAGATGCTGCTACTTTAATTAGAAGTGTCCAACAAACTGATGAATGGTCCAATTTTAGGCAACAATTTGCTGCTGATATGTATGCTGAGTATCTTGTGGCACGTGGAGAGGAAGAGATTTAGTACATTAAGTAGTGATCGAGTAGATAGCCAGCAGATGGTGCCTTTTTTTGTGCTACATGGATGATGGTTGTGTGATATTTTGTACCTTGCGTGCTATGTTGAAACTATTTTTATACCTTACTTGCTAATTTTATACCTTACTTGCTAACCTGTACTTAATTGTAGAAGCATGGCTGAACCACTAAAGAAGAAAACTAGGAATTACCTTACATGGACTAATGAGATGGACGAGGCATTGTTGGCCGTCCTTGTTGAGCATCACAACATTGGTGATCGTGCTCAGAATGGTTGGAAGCCACATGTGTACACTGCTTGCATTAAGCATGTCAAAGACACATGTGATGTTGACATCACCAAGGACAACATTGTTGGAAGAATCAAAACGTTTGATAAGCATTATGAGATCATTAGCAAGATGCTTGCTCAGAGTGGTTTTGGATGGGACTGGGAAACCAACAAGGTTACGGTTGACAGTGACGAAGTGTGGACTCGTTATGTGGAGGTATTTAATTCTAAACTTTATTTTGTGGTTACTTTTGAACCTTCACTATCATCTCTAATATTTTTGTCTATTCTATAGGCTAACAAGGATGCACGTGCATATAAGACCAAGGTAGTGCATAACTGGAGTGCTATTGAGACTATATATTCAAAAGACCATGCGAATGGTGGAGGTGCTAGGACGGGGGCTGAATGTGCACAAGAACAAAATACTTCGGTTGTTGAAGAATCTCCCGAGGTGCCTCAAAAGAGGCAACGAACTGGTGATGCTATCTTGTGCATGATGGGACAGATGCGAACATCGTTTGATGAAGCTTTGAAGGCAACTGAGCCACTTCCTATGCCAAAGGCGACTCCTGCTACTGAAATCCTTGAGGCACTAAAAAAAGTTGAAGGTTTGGAGGATGCTGATATGCTGCGAGCTTATGGGAAGTTGACCGCCAATGAGCGCATGTTTGAATCATTCATGGCGCTCCCGCAGAACTTAAGGAAGCCATGGCTCTTGACCTTGCCTTGATGTTTGCTACCATGTGTGGTGGTTGGTATGAACTATGTTTGCGCTATATGTAAGAGACATGATCTATGCACTTTTCCTATTTGTTAGAGACATGAAAATTATATATGTTGAAATTGTCGTTGGTAATAATTTATTTGGAGACATGCATGTTGCTCTTGTGTCCTATTTACATGAGTTTAATATTATTATGTGTGGAAAATAATATATAAACATTGCAGCACGTACATATAATTTTTTATGCATATACACTAGTTTATATTGTCTAAACCCAACAAAAAATTCAATTCCATGGTTTGTACATCCAAACAGGAAATGGAATTGGTCCCTAGCGTCTGTTTCCACCAGGAAATTCCAAACACACACAAACAACAGAATTGAAACTGGAAGCCAATTCCTTTCCATCCTAGATTTGGAATTCATTTTCCAATTCAATTCCAGGCCAGTTTTTCAACATCCAAACACAGTGTAAATAAACCAGATAAAATAAAAACATAATATAGGCATATTATATATCAAAATTTTCAGAAAAAGATTTTCTACAACATGAACATTTTTCTAGAGTCAAATAAAATCCACACAAAAAACAAATAGTGCTTCTGATTTATTTAAAATTCAAAATAAAATATTTTAAAATACCAAATTAATTTCAAACTCATTTCTATCCAATTTTCTATTGTAATGAATCACTTTACGCTATTTTCCATATATTTTATTTTTGGAGAAGAATAATTTAAATAAAAAACCCAAATAACTCCTAATTGGATTCGAATTTGAGTTTCAAACCAATTTCAACTCTTTCATGTTTTCCCTTGGCCAAAATATTTGAAATGCCTCTGAATATTTGAAGTGTCATATTGCTTCTCTCTTTTGTTTGAATATTTCTAGATGTTTTGAAATTCGAAAACCAAATAACTTCAAATAACTTCAAAAGGTTTCCAGTTTGATTCTTTTAACTTCCAACTCATATTTCATATAATGTGAATATGTTATTTTATCTTCTCTCATGAAAATCATTGAGTTGCATAAAGTTTCTGAATATTTAATATTTTCAAAAAGGGAATTCAAAACTTCTCAAAACCCTTTTCGTTTATTTTATTAAATGGAAGAAGTCATATTGTCTTCACTCGAGGGTTTTGTGATGGAATGAATTTGAATTCATAGAGAATATAAATGCAAGGTAAAAGTTTGGTAAAGTCATTTCATTCCCTCTCATTCAACTTTCAAAAGTTTCAAATTTCACTCAATTTCACACAAGCAACCACACCACAATCAAGCAAACACTCAAAACTACTTATTTAATATAACATTCCAAAATTTAGAATTTTGGGATGTTACAAACCTACCACACTTAAAGTGAATCTCGTCCTCGAGATTCGAAGAGTCTAGAAATAAAGGTTAGGGTTTGGGGTGTTCTAGCAAATCCATTGATCAGTATGGTCTAGTGTGCTACCACACTTGGAAGCATGGTTATGGTTCCATCAAAACTCAGGTACTCCATCCTTTGCTGGCTGTGTCGATCTTCTTAGATCTTCAGGATAATTCCTTCTCTGGGCTCTTCCGGTAGTGGCATAACCTTTGTCCTCAATTCTTGTGTCCTTTCATCATGGTAAGGTTATTTCGAGATTGGTTCTTCTTAGCTGACGGGTCTAGCTCCAATACTAAACAACTATCGATACCTCATGGTGGTCATCGAACAATTTGAGTGGGTCCCTGCAGAAAACGGGTCTGGGCTTCATTCTCACCATATGACCTACGGTTGGCAACAACTGCCTTGTACAAGGGAAAAATTGATATACAATTCTAAGGTTTACACAAGGTTTTGATATCGTCGTCCCTCTACTATGGGTAAGTCACTCAGATTTACCATCTCGTATAACAGAGGCGAATAATAAGGGTAACTCGGTATGGTGATCAATCCATTCCACACCCAAATCATTACCTTGCATATGGTTTAGTGAATCTCGCATTCTAACACAGTCATCCTCACAAGCATTGCATAATTTCTCTTGTCGACGAACTACGTTCAGATAAATCCATAAATTCTGCAAGCCGAACAAACATCTATCGTTCTTCATGACTCACGGGTTTTTCGTATCCTACTAAGAAACATCTGCTGACAAAGTCATAACTTCTTCCAGGGGTTTTCCTTCAGCAAGAGTGTGCTTGCTTCTTGACAGGTCCTTGGGCCTGTGGGTTATGGCTCATCTCATCACTAGTAACACTTGGCCTTATCCGCGGGTTGCAAGTGATCGTCCTCCCAACATCCAGCTTCCTTAACATTCGTAAATCCATCCAATTGTACGGTTTCCCTTCCTTCTCTTGGTACAAATTATGATGTTACTCAGACTCATCATTGAGTAGCCCGTTCCAAAGTCTGACGTAACTAGCTCTTGTATTCGGGTATCGGTGTTGGGTTCTACCACCCTTCGATGAAAGGGCACCGATTTCTTCAAAATCTTATTCCACGTATCATGATTTCACTCATTGTCGATATAGTAACCACTCATAAAATCCAAATCAATACCTATGTTGCTAACTTTATTGATTCTCAAATCATTACAAATCTCCTGTAGTTCCATTACATGCCTCAACTCAACTATTTAGCACATGCGTCCTTCTCATTGGGACAATCTCTGGCAAGGTGCCCTGCTTCACTACAGCAGTAACATATTACTTCTAACAAGTCTCTTGTTTTTCCTTGTGATTAAGTAGCCTCCTTAAGTCCTCGGCTTATGGGACCACTTCAGAACTTGTATATACTTAACTCATCCTTGGAGAAACTATTGCTCCACACTCCAACATTACACCATCTTTAAATCCAATTATACTTATTTCCTTCATACCCTTGGGGTAAGCATCATATCAAGAATAAACTCCAACTTAATTCGTGCAAACTCCACTCTTTGGAGCAACATTTTCCTTTCCATTGGTCCAGTGTTCACATAGAAAAGTATCGACCCAAAAAAAATGCACTGGTTCATCCGTAATTCATATTCTCCTCATATCAAATCTTTTATTACATCCTGAACCACTATTCAAAACTCAAATTTCAAAGGTGCTTCACTACAAATGCTGCCATCCACATAGTTTGGTATGGTCCAGTATTCCTTCCATATTTATTCATTTTTTCCTTGTTGAGAATGCTTCAGTTCCACTGGAATTGTGCAATGTGATTCTTGAAATCATCGATCTTTTGCCTCATCATAGTGGCCATGTGCTTCATCTCCATCATCTCTGCATGCACCCCATTCAGGCATTCCTGTGTGTGACGAAGTCTTGCTTCAAGTATTTCTCCAATCTGACGTATGGCCTCCATAGCAGCTTCATGAACAGAGTCAAAGAATGTTGTTCGTGGTACTCGAGGGATGAAAAAGTATTGACCCGTAGTTTTTGAGCAAACTCCTTTCACACGGTGGAGGTGTACCTCCACATACCAAAGTTCAACTCCATTCTCCAGGAAGGGATAACCCTTGTAGACTGCACCTCCTTCAAGGTGAATATGCTTCATCATATCCTTCAGGATCTTTGGATAATCCTAATCACTAGTCACGGTCATGATTGTTTCCGGGTCCTTGAGAAAAGACTCGTAAAGGGTTTTCATCTGTAGGTATAAGATAGAAGGGGGTACTCAGGATAATCTATGTATTTCCTTGGGTGAAATGTGGTTGTTTGTCCGAGAAAGGTTTGGGGTCAGCTTGTCCATGGGTTCAAGGTTTTAGTGTGGGTGAGATAGCAAGAGAGGCACTCACACTCAACCAACAACTCATAGCATTTCATATGAGATTCCAAACATATCACCTTCTATTGCTTCATGAACTATTACAATGTCCTTTCCATCACTCAACTCAACATCGTAAAAAAAGTGTATTCCACATTTATTTACATGCTTTATTCACATATCAAGATCTCAACTACTCTGCTCAATCTTTCCTCGAGTCTGAACATTCTCTCGCAAAATGCCCCACTTCCTTGCAGCGTAAACCAATGACCTCACACAAATCTAGGGCTTCATGGCTGCTATCTTGGTTCCCTGGGTTCTTGGCTTCCTTGTTGGGAATTTGCTAGCGAATGACCTAAATCCTTGCACCTGTAGCATGTGATGTGACTCAGGTCCTTTTCCACAGAAATTGGGTTGTTCTGGGGACACGTGCTCTTTCTCTTCCTCGACTTCTTCGTTCCTATCAATTCTTCTATCTCTTGTGGATCAAACTCCACCTCTTATGTCGGGAATTCTCCCAGATACTCTTGGCCTCCATTCGAGCAATACTGTGAAAAATGTCCTTCTTCTGCACGTGAATAGCAAGCACATGAGTAAAATCTGTTTAGGCCTTCTCCATCAGGGTCGTCAATACCTTCCTCCATCACGGTTTCCTTTAAAATTTCCTCGAGGGATACTTTCATTGCTTCTTTCTTCTGCTAGATAGTTCGTTGTACTATTGGGTAAATGTGACAGTGAGTAGGGTATTGGGTAGTTCCTTCACACAAGAAACAAGTAATCTGCCTAGTTGGGCATTCTTCAGCTGGGTGACTTTCTTCACAATGAGGGCATTCAACCTTGTGCTCCTCCTGGGTGTGTCCTATTTCTCCACAAATCCTGCAGGCACAAGGTTTCTTCTTCGGGTTGTCATCATGCTTTCGGATGAGAAGAGATTTTAACAGAGTCTTCTTGAATTCCTCCCAACTTTTTGCTCCATTACATCCTTGTATGGCTTGATGCAATTTCCACCATGTTGCAGCACTTTTTGTAAAGTACTGAAGAGCGTGTTGAACCTAATATTTCCTGGCAATTAAATTTTTCCTGAAGTGATACTCAATGTTTTGTATCCATAGCTCTACATCCGGCTGGGTCATCGGTCCAGAGAATACAAGTCTATCTTCACTCATCCTCTATTGGGTCCAAGGGTTTTGGGATGAGATTCGAGAGATAGAGAGAGATACACTCAACACAAACAATATTTTTGAAGAGAAGGGTTTTATTTTGTGGCCGTCGAAAAAACATCAAACAAATGACGGCTCACAATCATCGCAGCTAATGTAAGTACATAATAGGGGGTTGGTCTTCTAAAGGTCAATATCTCTTCATAGTCGTCAACTCTTCAAATCTTCGGAGTATACACTTTTGTAGCTTCCACACTTCTAATGCATGGTGAAATCCTCTTTATTCCGAAGTGGTCAAAATGGAAAAAGGTATTGTCTAACTATTTAAGGTAAAAGGGAAGATTTGATAAAACTGGGAAAAGAAGAGAGGTAAAGAATCTTTCTGAAAATAAGATTTTTGAGCAAATCCTTTCCTATGGGCTTGCCAGTTTCTAGGGTCACATTCTACAGTCAACATGAGCTCTGATACCATCTTGTAGCGACTCGGCCCGAATGGATCAAGTCTTTGTGCTTAAGTGTCATCCCTGAATCCGTATGCTGACACACATAGTACTCGAGGATATATAACAGAGGTAAATCACATGTATAAAGTAAAGTAAATACTATTACCTCAATCAACATAGCATAAGAAACAACAAGGATGTGGAGTCCCAACAACACCAACGACAAAGTTGAGTGTAGACATTGCAACCCTAACGTATCACTTACTCGATGGATAAATCCTGCAACATGAGACGTTGCATCCATGTAGGTCAGTACATTGAATGTACTAGCAAATTCACACCATAGTATAATGATGAACAATATCTATCTCTACATGCATATTTGGCTGGTGGAGGTTGTAAGGTTAATTTTGCATAAAGCTAGTTTTCCCTACAACAAAGGAATAGTTTTATTTGTTACTCAGTTGAATTAAAATAATATTGAGAGTGGTTCCTCCATCTCAAATCCCAAATTCACCAATGTCATTAGTAACCCAACAAGTTAATTAAATAGAGTGATGAGATCAATAAATAATCCACTTCTAGATGCTCAAAGTTTTCCATAACCGGGAAATGGCTAATCATGATTAGTTTGTACACTCGGCAGAGGTTTGCGCACTTTTCCCCACATGTCTCGATTTCCTCCGTTGAATTCCTTGCACTGCTTGATGTTTGAAGAGCAGATGATCGAGCCACAGTCTTTCCGAAGAGGTCCCCTTAACCGATAGATAGGTCGGTACACCTACAACCCCCCTACATCTGCTAGCCCATCATGGAAAGGTTTCTCACAACTTACTCAACTATGCCAGAGCCCATAATGGCTTGTGGCTGCACATGGAAGTTTCTAGGCATGAAGTATCATATGATCCCTTTGAGCCTGAGTGGCCTTCCATAGGTTAATCACACGGGTCCTCCGGGATCCCCTAGGGCAAACACTGGTTTCTCCAGGTGCCCGGGCAAGCCACTGGTTTCTGCAGGGTGCCCCAACCATTCCACCCAGATGTGTGTTAATGTTGCCACCGTAAACTTTCCCTTAATTATTATTACTCTCATACTTGCATGAATCTCACACACCATTCCCCGTCTACGAGCATGCTAAGCAACATATAACACAACGAATATTCCCGGAGTGTTTCAAGGATCATAGGTTCCTACCTCATGAACTACATAGCAATACCACATGTTCCCAATCCTACTTATGTAATCTTTGAGGATAGAACTAATGCAATAAAAACTGGGTATTTGAAAAGTATGATCAAAGTATGAACTTGCCTTCTACTGTTGATGGAGATTCTTTGCACTCATCACTCGTGATAGATCTACTCGTCATACAACGATCAATCTATCCTAAGCAAACAATAGTAACCACACATAAGCAATCATTAAAAAGAATCGAAAAACAGAACTCAGAAAACTTCGAAAACGAGCAAATGACTCTTGCGACAGAAAACAATTTCTAACAGTACCAAAATTAAGTGAATTTGGCATTATTAGAAAGTTTAGTTCAAGAGCTTCGATTTAGAAAAAGAATCAACTCAAATGGAGTTATAAAACGAAAGTTATGACAAAAAGAAGTTTAAATTCAAATATGTTTGAATACAAATTTTAAAACTTTCAAAAATATTTTTAGTTTGATTCTCTGGATGGATGAGATCATGATGAAGAATTTGGCGTTGGTCTCGTTGGATTTGGACAAACGGTTTAGAAGTTGTGCTTGTTTGAAAAGCACAGACTAATCTGTAAATAGAAATAATTACTAACAGGCCCCTGACTGAAAATAAAATTAAAAGGAAAAACTATCGAGCGAACGCTCGCTAACTAGTTCTAAACACAGAACGTTCTTTGAATAACTAAACTAAAAAAACGAAACGGTTTTTAGAAGAAAAACAAAATACCCTAAAAAATAAAAATAAACCAGACCGGGCGGTTTTACCGGTTCAGTCGGCGGTTCGCAGGCAGCGGATCGGGCGACGAGTCGCGGGGCGGGTCCGGCGGCAGCTCTGGCTTCGACGGCGGCGGCGCTGCTCCGGCGACTCCACGCGGCGGCTGAGCGGCGAGGGGCGAGGCGGCAGCGACGAGCGGAATGAGGAGGAGGAGGAGAGGGGTTGCGGCAGCATTTATAGGAGGAGGGGGCAGCATGGCTTGGAGGAGAGGCACGGCGGTGGCGGAGTCCGCGCAGAGCACGGCGGTGGCGGAGTCCGCGCAGAGCACGACGGCGGCGAGGCGTGCGCCCGACGGACTCCGACTGGAGGTCGGTGACGACGGCGGCCTGGGCCGGCTGGGCTGGGCTGGGCCCAGTTCGGTCGGCCCGATCTTCTTTTATAAATAAACAGACAATAACAATAAATAAACGAGATAAAATAAAAACATAATATAGGCATATTATATATCAAAATTTTCAGATTTTTTTCTACAACATGAACATTTTTCTAGGGTAAAATAAAATCACAAAATTTTAAAAAAACAAACAGTGCTTCTGGTTTATTTAAAATTCAAAATAAAATATTTTAAAATACCCAAATAATTTCAAACTCATTTCTCTCCAATTCATTGTAGGGAATCATTTTACCCTATTTTCCATATATTTCATTTTTGGAGAAGAATAATTTGAATAAAAAAACCAAATAACTCCTAATTGGATTTGAATTTGAATTTCACACCAATTTCAACTCTTTCATGATTTCCCTTGGCCAAAATATTTCAAATGCCTCTGAATATTTGAAGTGTCATATTGCTTCTTTTTTTGAATATTTCCAGAGGTTTTGAAATTTGAAAATCCAAATAACTTCAAAAGGTTTTCAGTTTGATTCTTTTAACTTACAACTCATATTTCATATAATGTGAAGAAGTCATTTTATCTTCTCTCATGAAAATCATTGAGTTGCATAAAGTTTTTGAATTTAAAATATTGTCCAAAAGGGAATTCAAATCTTTTCAAAACCCTTTTCATTTATTATTTTTAAATGGAAGAAGTCATATTGTCTTCACTCCAGGGTTTTGTGATGGAATTAATTTGAATTCATAGAGAACATAAATGCAAGGTGAAAGTTTGGGAAAGTCATTTCATTCCCTCTCATTCAACTTTCAAAAGTTTCAAATTTCACTCAATTTCACACAAGCAACCACACCACAATCAAACAAACAATCAAAACTATTGATTTAATATAACATTCGAAATTTTAGAATTTTTGGATGTTACACACAGGGAGAATTACGAGAAGCATTTACGACAGCTAATTGTTCATCAGGAAAGCTATCATCAATAGGTAGTGGGTCATCAAGAACATTTTCTAACCTAGACAAGTTGTCTGCAACGCGGTTCTCAGCTCCCTTTTTATCAATAATACGCAAATCAAATTCTTGTAGGAAGAGAACCCATCTAATAAGACTAGGCTTAGCATCTTTCTTTTCCATAAGATATTTGATAGCAACATGATCGGTGTGAACTGTTACTTTAAAATCAACAATATAAGACCTGAACTTATCACAAGTAAAAACAACTGCTAAGAATTCTTTTTCAGTAGTAGCATAATTTCTCTGGGCACTGTCTAGAGTTTTACTACCATAATGAATAATATTCATTTTTTTATCAACTCTTTGTCCTAAAATAGCACCAATAGCATAATCACTCGCATCACGCGTAATTTCAAAGGGTATATTCCAATCAGGTGGTTGAATAATAGGTGCAGAAATCAAGGCTTTCTTAAGTATTTCAAATGCTTCTACACAATAATCATCAAAAATGAAAGGAACATCTTTTTGCAAGAGATTAGTGAGAGTCCTAGAAATTTTAGAGAAGTATTTAATAAACCTCCTATAGAAACTAGCATGACCAAGAAAACTTCTAATACCTTTGATATCTTTAGGACACGTCATCTTTTCAATAGCATCTACTTTACCTTTATCAACTTCAATACCTCTTTCCGAAATCTTATGACCCAAGACAATACCTTCATTAACCATAAAGTGTCACTGCTCCCAATACAAGACAAGATTAGTTTCTTCGCATCTCTGCAAAACTCGATCAAGGTTGTTTAAGCAATCATCAAAAGAAGTTCCGTAAACGGAGAAATCATCCATGAAAACCTCAACAATCTTTTCACAAAATTTAGAGAATATAGCAGTCATACAGCTTTGAAAGGTAGCAAATGCATAGCATAAACCAAAAGGAATTCGTCTATAAGCAAAAGTACCGAAAGGACAAGTAAAAGTGGTCTTTTCTTGATCCTCTTTTGACACAGGTATTTGAGAGAAACCATAATAACCATCTAGAAAGAAAAAATGTGTATGTTTGGATAGTCTTTCTAGCATTTGATCAATAAAAGGTAGATGGTAATGATCTTTCTTAGTAGCTTTATTTGTTTATGAAAATCTATTACCATTCTATACCATGTAACAGTTCTTCGCGGGATGAATTCATCTTTATCATCAGGAACAACAATAATGGCTCCTTTCTTAGGAACACAATGAACAAGACTTACCCATTGACTATCAGCAATAGGATAAATAATACATGCCTCCATAAGTTTTAGTATTTCATTTCTTACCACCTCGTTCATCTTCGGATTTAATCGACGTTGGTGATCAACAACTGGTTTGGTATCTCGCTCCAACATAATTTTGTGTTGGCATAAGGTGGGACTAATGCCCTTAAGATCATCAAGAGTATATCCAATAGCAGCACGGTGCTTCTTCAGAGTTTTCAATAATTTGTTTTCTTCATGCTCTGAAAGGTTAGCACTAATAATAACAGGATATATCTTCTTTTCATCAAAATAAGCATATTTCAAAGTATCGGGTAACGGTCGAAGCTCAAACACGGGGTCACCCTTAGGTGGAGGAGGAACCCCAAGGATTTCAATAGGCAAATTGTTTTTCAGAATAGGCCCTTGTTTAAAGAATATTTCATCTATTTTCCTTCTTTCATTCATAAACATACCATTCTCATGTTCTAGCAAATATTGTTCTAAAGGATCAGTAGGAGGCACGACAATAGAAGGAAGACCCGTACTTTCATCCTTACTAGGCAATTCTTTATCACGGGGTTGTCTACGAAATTTAGAGAAATTAAAATCATGAGACATATCCCGGGACCAACAGTAATAATATCTTTCTTGAGGTCTATCCTAGCATTAATAATGTTCATGAAAGGTCTACCAAATATAATGGGACAAAAATCATCTTGTGGGGAACCAAGAACAAGAAAATCAGTAGGATATTTTATTTTCCCACACAAGACTTCAACATATCTAACAATCTAAATTGGTTATATAGTATCTCTATTAGCAAGTTTAATAGTAAATTCAGTTTCTTCTAACTCAACAGGTGCAATTTCATTCATAATTTCTTCATATAAAGTAAAAAAGAATTGCACTCACACTAGAACCCACATCACATAAGCCATGATAACAATGATCTCCTATTTTAACAGAAATAACAGGTGTCGGCGTTCTGGGAACCAGGGTACCCAGACTTTCCTGCCTGCGGCCCAGGGTGTGGCTCCTTCACCGGCCTGGTACGGCCCATCTTCGGCATCGACACTCAAGACCCTCGGGAGGGGCCAAGCCTCGCGAGGCAGATGACACCAAGACCCCCTGAGGGAGTAGCTTCACTAGTCTGGCTCCCGAGGGGCAGAGATCTCTATGTAAGCCCCCACCTCGTGAGGATTGGATGATGCAAGCCATGACGACCAAGGCTAGGCGGGCGCCAGCGGGCACATGACGATAGGTTTCCTCTTTGGTGCTAAAGAGGCAAGCGCATACGCAGAGTCCCGAGGAATCAACCAAAGGTTTCCATTTCCATGCAACAAGACCGGGATCGCCAGGACGGAGGTCGTCACCGAGCCCACCGTGGCATCGGGATCAGAAGCTTTGCAGGCGAAGACCGCCTTTAGTCATGATAGGATGTACTAGTTGTCTCCCTTCAAATTTGCCATTCCCTTCATGCCTACATTTTGGGGGAAGAGGACCAAGGCCACTATAAATATAGCCTAGCCACCACATAGAAGGGGACGGATCATTCAGACCTCCCTCACCACCACAAGCAAGAACACACCTCATGGGGTTGTTCAACCACTATACTAGTTCTTCCTCAGCCCCCCTCGAGGCAATCCACCACTTTGCAGGAGTAGGGCCACTCACCGATAGGTGGCCTGAACCTGGGTAAACTACCCTGTGTCATTTCCTTTCCTGTTCCACGGGCTAGATCATAGAGACGGAGAGTAGGCAGACAGGAGAAGTTGAGTTCTTCGCATGCACCCCAGTGTTCGAACTTACAAGGGTTTTGCGGAGCCCTAAATCTGACAACAGGCATGCCAACAATAGGTCTATGTTTATCTTTAGTACCGGGTTCGGCAATTCTAGCAGCTTCATCATAGAAATAAATAACATGCCCATCCATATTATCAGCCAAGAGACCTTTAACCATAGCAATACTAGGTTCCACTTTAATTTGTTTAGGTGGTCTAGGTGATCTAATATTACTTTTATTAACCATAGTTGAAGCTTTAGCATGATCCTTTATTCTAATAGGAAAAGGTGGTTTCTCAATATAAGCAGTAGGAGTAATAGGATCAACATTATAAGTAATAGTTTCTTCTTCAACTTTAATTGGCTCTACTACTGTAACTTCAATGGGAGGATGATATTTAAACCACTTCTCCTTAGGGAGATCAACATGAGTAGCAAGTGATTCACAGAAATAAGCTACTATCTTAGAGTCAAGTCCATATTTTTAGTGCTAAATGCATGAAAAGCATCGGTACCCATAAAAGATTTAACACAATCAAACTTGAGGTTTATACCAGACTCATTACCTTTGTCGAGATCCCAATCTTCAGAGTTGCGTTTAATTCTTTCCAATAGATCTATATAAGAACTATTACAAGAAGTATCGAGCATGGATTGCTCATTATGAGAAAGCCAAGCATAAAAATTCTGAATAATAATTTCTCTTGAGAGCTCATGATTGGGGCATGAATATAACGTTGACTTAAGCCTCCGCAAGCTTGAGCGACACTTTCTCCTTCATGAAGCCAAAACTTATATATATAATTCTGATCACGATGAACTAGATGCATACGATAAAACTTCTGATGAAATTCCAATTTCAATTGGTTGTAGTTCCATGATCCAATATCATCACATAGCCTATACCATGTCAATGACTTTCCCTTCAAAGATAAAGGGAATACCTTCTTCTTGACAACATCCACTGGGATACCTGCAAGCTTAAATAATCCACAGACTTCATCCACATATATTAGGTGTAAATATGGATGCAATGTTTCATCTCGTGCATAAGGATTAGCTAGCAGTTTCTCTACCATACCCAAAGGAATTTCAAAGTAAATATTTTCAGTAGGTGTAGTAGGTTGAGGAGCAACTCTTTTTTCTTTCGGTCGGGGTGAAGATACCCCTAACAAACCCCTCAAAGGATTATTTTCCATAGTAACAAGGGACAGTAAATTTCAGCACACTATATAAATGTTTCATTACCAAATTCCACTTACCAAAGGCGCTTTACTCCCCGGCAATGGAGCCAGAAAAGAGTCTTGATGACACACAAGTATAGGGGATCTAGCGTAGTCCATTCAATAAATTAGAGTGTCGAACCTAACGAGGAGCAGAAGGAAATGACAAGCGATTTTTAGCAAGGTTTTCTCTACAAGCTCTGAAATTATCGATGACAGATAGTTGTGTGATAGTATAATTTGTAACGGGTAAAAAGTAACAAAGGTAACTAGGGTGCAGCAAGGTGGCCCGATCCTTTTTGTAGCAAAGGAGAATCCTGGACGTACTCTTATATAAAGCAAAGCGCTCCCGAGGACACATGGGAATTGTTGTCAAGCTAGTTTTCATCATGCTCATATGATTCACGTTCGTTACTTTGATAATTTGACATGTAGATGGACCGGTGCTTGGGTGATGTACTTCCTTGGACAAGCCTCCCACTTATCATTAACCACCCTTGCAAGCATCTGCAACTATGAAAGAAGTATTAAGATAAATCTAACCATAGCATGAAACATATGGATCCAAATCAGCCCCTTACGAAGCAACGCATAAACTAGGGTTTAAGCTTCTGTCACTCTAGCAACCCATCATCTACTTATTACTTCCCAATGCCTTCCCCTAGGCCCAAATAATGGTGAAGTGTCATGTAGTCAATGTTCACATAACACCACTAGAGGAAAGACAACATACATCTCATCAAAATATCGAATGAATACCAAATTCAGATGATTACTTATAACAAGACTTCTCCCATGTCCTCTGGAACAAAAGTAACTACTCACAAAGCATGTTCATCTTCATGATCAGAGGGGTATTGAATAGCATTAAGGATCTGGACATATGATCTTCCGAATAAACCAACTAGCATCAAGTACAAGGAGTAATCAACACTACTAGCAACCCACATGTACCAATCTGAGGTTTTGATACAAACATCGGGTACAAGAGATTAACTATGGTTTGAGAGGAGATGGTGCTGGTGAAGATGTTGATGGAAATTGACCCCCTCGCAACGGAGGATCGTTGGTGATGACGGTGGCTTCGATTTCCCCTTCCCGAAGGGAAGTATCCCTGGCAAGTCAGCCCTGCCGGAGCTGTAGATTGGTTTTGCTCAGGTTTCGCCTCGAGACGGCGGCGCTTCATCCCGAAAACCTCCTTATGATTTTTTCCAGGTCAAAACACGTCATATTGCAGAAGATTGATGCTGGGGCCCTGCCAGGGGGCCCACAAGGTAGGGGGGCGCGCCCAGGGGGTAGGGCGCACCCCCACCCTTGTGGATGGCTTGTGGCCCCCTTTGGTGCTTTCTTTGCCCAATATTTTTTTATATTCCAAAAATATTCTCCGTGAAGTTTCAGGACTTTTGGAGTTGTGCCGAATAGGTATCTCAGATATGCTCGTTTTCCTGTCCAGAATTCCAGCTGCCGGCATTCTCCCTCTTCATGTAAACCTTGTGAAATAAGAGAGAAAAGGCATAAGTATTGTGATATAATGTGTAATAACAGCCCATAATGCAATAAACATTGATATAAAAGCACGATGCAAAATGGACGTATCACCACCCTTTTGTACAAGCCTTGCCTCAGATGCATGTAACCCCTTGTACAAAGCCAGGCGCAGACCCTGAGCAACAAATAAATGATCGAAGCGCTGTAGAGGGGAACCCCCAATAAGATTGCATGCATGCATAAGCATATCATGAGCATTGCATACTCATGTAGATTAGATTGCATGTGGCATCATTTCATCTGCATAAACCACAGGTTCTTGCCGTAGACTTGGTTCTCCAAGAGGAGATGAAAGGAGAAGCCAACTCTGCAATCTTCGGCAAGCCAGACAGATAAGTTCTTTCCATTATCCATACATGTTTTGTAAGTACTTGTGCATAAGGAAACCTCCCAACTTTTTTGAGACTTGGGTGCTCCCATCCTTTGAATCGAACGATGCTTCGATCAATATTGTTGCAGTGGCCTTTGCCGAGGAAGGGTTGGCGGGGGGCTAGTCCCTCTCTATGGCTTATGCTCGGTAGGATTAATCCCCGGCAGCAAGTCTGAGGGTACCGGCAAGGTAGCACACCAGGAAAACTTGTTTACTTGAACGTATAGAGGCATTTCACCTCTACGTGATCGTATAACACGCACAAGTCCCCAACAAGGTTTATCTTTTCCATTAATATGCTGATCAACAAGTACAAACCTTACATGGATAATAGGAATTACATTTATTTGAGCTAAAGTTTGGCAAATCCCTACAATTTAAGATTGAAAAAAAATAAGAGCCCTGTAATACCCTTTTTTCCCATCCTCTCCCAGGCGTTACCACGTGAGAAGAAGGAGGTGAAGGGGAGGCCTGGGCAGAAGCCCAGCCTGGCCCTGTCGGGCTCCAGGAGAGGTAGCTCGACAGGGACAGAAGGGCGCAGATGAAAGTGATAGGGAAGAGATCGGCGGGGCCGACCCGTCACCCACCACCTTTGAGGGCTAGCAGGGCGCGGCAAGACGAGCAGAGCTGCAGCCCGCGAGGAAGCCTACCAGGGTCCAGCTAGAGGGCTGCAGGGGGAGTCGGGAGAGAAGGCACCGCACCTACCCCCGGCTCCAACTTCCCGGTAGGGCTACCTTGCGAGGAAAAAGGAGTGCAGGTGCAGATGGTGGTGCCAAGCCCTGACGGTGATGGTGCGGCCGATGCTCAACCGAAGTCAGAGTCGTCGCCCTCTCGGCCGACGCAGTCGTCATCACTGTCACCATCCTCCTCGTCGCTGTCGCTCGAGGAGGAGCTTTCGTCGTCAGTTGAGCTCTCCACGCAGCACCCTAAGCGAATACCCGCGCTCCCAAACACCTTGACGGAAAGGATACTGGCCTCCATTAACTTAAAATGGAGGACATGCCCCTCCATCAAGTTCTGGGGGCGAGTCAAGGTCTTCCAACCTCGACGGAAGTACATGACATGAGGGGCAGGCAAGTCTATGCCCACCCGTATACTACCATTCCCACAACCCCTCATGTGTAACATCAGCGACTGCGGTTGCTCGAGCTCCATCGCCCTAGTGAATGGGGTAGGAAGATGGAGGCAGCCGCGAGGGGGCTTATACAGCCTAATCACAAATTCCAATCGCTGGTCACCGACGTGGCCTTCCATCGGAAGGTCAATTTGAGGAGGCTGGACTTGGTTGCCTCCTCATCCCATCTCGACCCCGAGCACCACGACGACCATGGACTCGCCCCCTTTCGCCTCCCCTCCCAGCGGATTCCATCCCCGCATCACCGGAGGGAGGAGAGAGGCGATGTCGAGCAGAAGTTCTTGTTGCCACTGGAGCATGGCTAGAGCCTCCGCCCCTCGCCATGATGTGCAAAGACTGTTGCGAAGAACAAGGAGTGGGAGATGTGGAAGAACCTCCCCCGCCTCATGTTCCCTTTTTATAGGAAGGTAAGGTGAGGGAGGTGTGGAATCCTTCAGCAAGGATAGCCGCCCCATTCAACCAATCCAGCCCACTCCACGTTGGTAATGGTTCAGGGCCGCCCCTCTACACCAATATATGGTGCCTAGTTTTCTGCCACGGTGCTCATTTCCGCACCCTCCTTTGCCGCAACCAACCCTGCACCATGCATGCGAGACAAGTGGCAGAAGCGCTTAAGTCGGGAAGGACGATGCAGGAGCCGTTACCACCCTGTGAACGTGGGGGCATGGGTGCTCAGCAGATAATTGCATGTTATTCCTCCACCAACATTGGCGTTACGCGCGGAGGAAGCGTAAACTTGCCCAAGCTCAAGCTAATGAAGAAGCTAAGGAAGCACTCACCCTTGCCTGTGCACTGGTTAGAGCCTACCCCGGTGACGCCCAGCGGTGCGACCGTGCTAGGCTCGGGGCTTCTGTCGGTGCAACAGACCTTGAGTCCGTTTCCCCAAACTATGCATAGGCTCGAAGGCAAGTTTGCAGCACCAAGCACCAAATCAAGACACGAAGAGGTAAATTCCTTGAGGAATCAAAGGGCTGGTCAAGGAGATCAAGACAACCAAGATTAGCCAAAGATGCTAGATGCTACCAGAAGAAGAACCATCCTTGCCGGGCATGCGAGCCCGGCAAGGAACCGGATTCTCCCAATAGCAAGCCACGAAGATCGCCCCGTCAGGCTTGCCGGGCACGCGGGGGTAAAACTCCACCTTGCAGCGACACCCATCACTGATCAGTGCGGTGTCGAGCTCCAAGGTGGCTTAGTGGCTGCCTCTTGCTAAGTGGCAGCCATCTCCTACCACCAGAACCACCAAATGACACCCGTCCAAAGATGTGTCAAGCAAGCAGGATCGCAACGGGCGAAACAGCCCGACAAGCCTTGCCAGACGAGCTATGATGTGACACTAAGCGGTGCATTTAATGCACTCTGTCAGCTGTAGAGTTAGGTACGATACCACTGTTTGCTATCTAATCAGCATGGAAAGACTAATTTGCCACTGTGGTGACCCCGTAACCTATAAAAGGGGGGCCTGTGGGGACCCCGACTCATAAGTCGTGATCACCAAATGCACGTGTACAGTGATCCCAGAGATCAATGCTCACTGAACACACAGAAGCTGAATAACAAGAGTCTTACATCCATACATACCGTATTACACAAATAGGACCATTATGGTCAAGTCTTGAGTATATCATTGCAGCAGAAAGCTTCAATAACAACTTGGACCCATGCCATCTGCCTTAACTCTACAGGCATTCTGACTGGGAAGCGTCCTAGATCGCATGTTCGCCACCAAGAAATCTTCATCATATCCTGTCTTTTCATGCCTGGCCAATAAAATAACCAGCGGCATGCCAATGAGTACTTTGAATGTACTCGCAAGCAACCCAAGTGTGATGACAGAATAATTATGCAAGGCTCTACTGCTAAATTGGCAGTTTTGCGGAAAGATAGTTTTTCATATGCAAGTATGGTCAACATATAACCAAGGCATTCATGCGTCTGCAACAAGTATCGGGAGGTTACAAACTCAACATCAGAAAAGAGTTATGAACAACTCTTGCTCAAGCTCATCGTGACTTCCTCACAAATCACATCAACAGATTTACCCAAACTGTGTTGTTTCCAAGAAACTTAAGGACATAGTCAAAGCAGCACCACCCAACTATCCTTGACTGTGGACACGGCTATTCGAATAGTTTGACACTCTGCAGAGATTGCGCAGTTTACCCACAAGATCCGGGGAACTTCCGTGTCATCCACGACCCACGGTACCTCAAGTACTCGGGGTAAGCACCCGATCACTATCTTTCCCTAGACGACACTAACATAGGGTCCACTCGTTGGTGCACAGCCCTCGTGTACAAACGATAATTCGTGGGACTCGCCCTTTTTACATTGTCACGCATACACGAAGGGACCAACGGTGTGTCCAGTGCCTTGTGTAAACAGTCATGGTCGCCTATCCAAGCACGACCCCGTCCCGGGAGTGACCTCAAGTCTCCCCCGTCACTAGTGATGTGGGCACCATGCTAGTATCAGCCTAAGTAATCAATAATGCCCCGTCCCATAAGGGGTAGAGTGGTTGCACATGTTTGGTTGGGATGGTAATCACACATAAATCTAATCCATCTATGTAAAAAACACTTTTATCAAGCCTCGGTACACTACTTCTCCACCAAGTAGTGCCCTAGTTCCTCATCATCTCCCAGGGGCATTAGTGGCACCCACTGGGTTATTTGCAAGTATGTCAAACCGCACTTGTTTCTTTCAATGCATAACCCTGACCCATTTTATGTAGCCAACTACTACAGCATACATCTATCTACTCTCACCGGCATAACCCTCATAAGAAGGTAGGGTCATGCACAATGCAAGTATCAACGAGGAAGTACAGTGGCAAACAATCAAAGTGGTTCCACCTCATCATGATTCCCTTGCAACAACAATATGACGCTATATGACATGCATAAAAAGGGTTCCATAGACATGGTCAAAGGGCTGCTTGCCTGCCTTAACCAAGTCATTGGGGTCTTCAAATCCTCTGGTCCTTCTCCGAGTACTCTGTATACTTCATCAACTAACGATGGAAACAATCATAATAAGCAACACAACAAGGCAAAAATAAAAGTGCTCTAAAAATAGGAGTTGGAATTTTCTAGGATACCTCTGGTCATATGAAAAATGACCAAGGTGGTTTCATTAGAGTATGATCAATGGATGGTTTGGAACATTTCAATATGAGGTAATCAGGGGATTTGTGGATTTGCAAGAAGTGTACAGAAGAATTATTTTGAAAAATGGGCAAAGGCACCCATTTAACAAATCATGATTTTAGAAGCACCTAGGAGTTGGTTTCACTTGATTTGGAGTTCAAATTAGAAAAAGGGTCAAACGTGAAGCACGTTAGTGCCGGTTTGAATTTGAGCCGGCACTAATGTGTACATTAGTGCCGGTTCCAACGGCTAGCCGAGCCGCTCTCATTAGTACCGGTTCGTGGCGAACCTTTAGCACCAGTTCGTGCCACGAACTGGTACTAATGAGAGTGGTGGCTGGGTGATGTCAGTCTGGGGCCCCTCCAGCACCTTTAGTACCAGTTCTCGGCACGAACCGGTGCTAAAGGTGGTCGTACATAAACCCTCGCTCTGTTCTTCCCCTTTCCCCTCTCCTCTCTGCTCTTCCCCTCTTCCTCTCGAGCTCATCACACATTTTGCCCAAAATTTGTAAAGATTTGAAGGCCCCCATCCATTCAAATGATCACAAAGGTTAGCAACTTTGTCCTTTCATCTCTCATTGCAAGATTAGCTCTTGCAACGCTTTATATAGTGATTAATTTGCGAGTTTAGTAATTTGGGAGGAAATATATGTGCTAGTATTTGATTTATATGCAATTTGAGGTCCAAAATAACACTTAGTTTGCATATGTAGGTGTGGTTTACTTAGTGCCTTCTAAATCTCCGTCGTAACCACCATCGATCGCCCGCACCGTCCCGTCGCCGGCACCACCTTGTGATGAGCCTCTTGTTCATGAAATTTTATATAAAAATTGATGTTTGTGTGATTTGGATATATAGTTATCCATCCCCGTCGGCCCTCACCCTTGTTATGATTCGGATGTGGTATATATATTCTCTTTTAAAACTAGTTGCATTTCGTGTTTACGACAAATTATGCCCATCAAGTTGACATAGATATTTTTTCTAGGAGGTATGTGAACCGGAAATTCCAACCGACCCTATTGTCGAGAGGTTAAATTTAGTTGAAAGAGAAAACGAGTACTTGAAAGAAAAATCGGAAATAATTGAGGGGGAGAAGATGGAATTGGAGTTGCATGTTGTCGATGTCATCGATGATCACAAGATCAAGATGGAGAAAATGCGCTTGAAGATTAGAAATATTAGAAAATATGCCATCGATAGTGAGGCTTGGTATCATTATGCTGTTGGATCAATTGTTACCTTAGTTGGAATCTTGATCGCATTTGTTGTTGCATTTAAATGCTTTAGCTAGAGAGTTACTTGTTTGTTGCATTTAAGTGTTGTATGAACTTTATGTATGAACTTGTATTTAGTTGGTGTTTTTGGTGCTGTGTATTGAAGATGAGCCGACAATGGATGTACGATGACCGATGCTCTCCCGAGTTCATTAATGGCGTGCAAACTTTTCTGCTTGCGCCTGAGGCAAACAAGCGGGTGGATGATTTTATGCCTTGTCCATGTGTTGTCTGTAAGAATGGTCTAAATTACTCTAAGTCAAGAACCATTCACGTCCACCTGTTTAAGTCCGGTTTTGTGCCCCACTATAATGTTTGGACCAAGCACGGAGAAAGAGGGGTTATGATGGAAGACAATGAAGAAGAAGAAGACGACGACAGCTATCCTGGCCATGGGTTCCCTGAATACGATGATACAACAATGGGGGAAGAAGCTGAGCCGGTAATGCAGGAAGAAGCCGAGCCGGCAATGCGGGAAGAAGCTGAAGAAGAGGCATCAGATGAGCCTGTTGATGATCTAGGTCGGCCATTGCCGATGCAAAGAGAAACTGCGCAAGTGATTTGGAGAAGAAGAAGTTGCAGCGCATGTTAGAGGATCACAAAAAATTGTTGTACCCGGATAGCGTAGGTGACAAGAAAAAGCTGGGCACCACACTCGAATTGCTGCAACGGAAGGCAAAGAATGGTGTATCTGACAAGGGATTTGGAAAGTTGCTGGTAATGATAAAGGATATGCTTCCAAAGGACAACGAATTGCCCGAGAGTACGTACGAAGCAAAGAAGGCTATCTGCCCTCTAGGGTTAGAGGTGCAGAAGATACATGCATGCCCTAATGATTGCATCCTCTACCGCGGTGAGTACGAGGATTTGAACGCTTGCCCGGTATGTGGTGCATTGCGCTATAAGATCAGCCGCGATGACCCTGGTGATGTCGAGGGCGAGCGCCCCAGGAAGAAGATTCCTGCCAAGGTGATGTGATATGCTCCTATAATACCACGGTTGAAACGTTTGTTCCAAAACAAAGAGCATGCCAAGGCGATGCGATGGCACAGAGAAGACCGTAAGAAAGACGGAAAGTTGAGAGTACCCGCTGACGGGTCGCAGTGGAGAAAAATCGAAAGAAAGTACGGGAAGGAGTTTGCAGATGACGCAAGGAGCGTATGGTTTGGTCTAAGCGCAGATGGCATTAATACTTTTGGGGAGCAGAGCAGCAACCATAGCACCTGGCCTGTGACTCTATGTTTGTATATCCTTCCTCCTTGGTTGTGCATGAAGCGGAAGTTCATTATGATGCCAGTGCTCATCCAAGGCCCTAAGCAACCCGGCAACGACATTGATGTGTACCTAAGGCCATTAGTTGAAGAACTCTTACAACTGTGGAATGGAACAGGTGTACGTGCGTGGGATGAGCACATGGGGGAAGAATTTGACCTAAAGGCGTTGCTGTTCGTGACCACCAATGATTGGCCTGCTCTCAGTAACCTTTCAGGACAGACAAACAAGGGATACCGCGCATGCACGCACTGTTTGGACGATAACGACAGTATATATTTGGCTAATTGTAAGAAAAAATTGTACCTGGGACATCGTCGATTTCTTCCGAGCAGGCATCCCGTAAGAAAGAAAGGCAAGCATTTCAAAGGTGAGGCGGATCACCGGACGAAGCCTCGCCACCGTACTGCTGCTGATGTACATGATATGGTCAAGGATTTGAAGGTGGTCTTTGGAAAGGGTCCTGGTGGACAACCTGTTCTGAATGACGCTGATGGACGCGCACCCATGTGGAAGAAGAAATCTATATTTTGCCCTATTAGAAAGACCTAGAGATCCGCTCCGCAATCGACGTGATGCACGTGACGAAGAATCTTTGTGTGACCCTGCTTGGCTTCTTGGGCGTCTATGGGAAGACAAAAGATACACTTGAGGCACGGGAGGACCAGCAATGTATGCACGGAAAAGACGGCATACATCAGGGTCATGCAAGCTACGCTCTTACCAAAGAAGAGAAGGAAATCTTCTTTGAATGCCTACTCAGTATTAAGGTACCGTCTGGCTTCTCGTCGAATATAAAGGGAATAATAAACATGGCAGAAAAAAAAGTTCCAGAAGCTAAAGTCTCATGACTGCCACGTGATTATGACGCAACTGCTTCCGGTTGCATTGAGGGGGCTTCTACCGGAAAACATTCGATTAGCCATTGTGAAGCTATGTGCATTTCTCAATGCAATCTCTCAGAAGGTAATCGATCCACAAATCATACCAAGGTTAGAGAATTATTTGGTACAATGTCTTGTCAGTTTCGAGTTGGTGTTCCCACCATCCTTCTTCAACATCATGACGCACGTCCTAATTCACCTATGTGAAGAGATTAATGTTTTGGGTCCTGTATTTCTACACAATATGTTCCCCTTTGAGAGGTTCATGGGAGTCCTAAAGAAATATGTTCATAACCGTGCTAGGCCAGAAGGAAGCATTTCCAAGGGCCATCACAATGAGGAGGTCATTGAGTTTTGTATTGACTTTATTCCTGACCTTAAGCCGATTGGTGTTCCTGAATCGCGGCATAAGGGCAGACTGGATGGAAAAGGCACGCTGGGAGGGGAACAAATAATATGTATGGACGGACATCTCTCACTGAAGCACACTACACAGTTCTACAGAATTCCGCCTTGGTGGCTCCGTATATGGATGAACACAAGAATTTGCTATGCTACAAACACCCGAAGTGGTCTGATGACTGGATTGCACGTGAACAAACCAGGAGTTTCGCCAGCTGGTTGCAGACATGTACCATGCATGACACCTCTATTGAAGATGACTTGTACTTGCTGCCCCAGTTACCATCTTCGAATATAATGACTTTCAAAGGGTACGAGATAAATGGTAATACATTTTACATGATCGCCCAAGATAAGAAGAGCACCAACCAAAACAGTGGTGTCCGCTTTGATGTAGAAACCAAGACGGGAAAGGAAACATATTATGGCTATATACAGGACATATGGGAACTTGACTATCGACGTGGTTTGAAGGTCCCTTTGTTTCGGTGCAATTGGGTCAATATGACACGAGGCGGGGTAACGGAAGACCCGCAGTACGGAATGACAACAGTGGATCTCAACAATCTTGCGTATGTAGACGAACCATTCGTCCTAGCCAATGATGTGGCACAGGTTTTCTATGTGAAGGACATGTCTACCAAGTCAAGAAAAAGAAAAGATAGGGAAGCGAATGCATCGTACAATGAGCCAAAGCGGCACATAGTTCTTTCTGGGAAGAGACACATCATGGGAGTGGATGACAAGACAGATAAGTCAGAAGATTATGAAAAGTTTGATAAAATTGCTCCATTCACAGTGAATATTCACCCGAGCATCCCGTTAAATGATGAAGATTTTCCATGGTTACGGCGCAAAGGGACACACGCGAAGAAAAAGTTTCACACCCAAAGATCTGGGATGTGATCGGCTTCACTATCATCACTTTCTTGTGTGTTTCACACCCAGAAGGGAATCTCTGTAATAGTTAGGGTAGTTATGTGTTTTGGCATTTGAAACGCGAAGAAATTTTATGTGCAAACAAATTCTTTCATGCCTTTACTGATTTTTAAAGTTAAGTTATTCACAAACTAGTGATTCACACCAATTTCAAATAATTCAAAATTTGAACTATTCAAATTTGAAAACTACGGGCACTAACAGAAAGTTTGTAATTTTTTGTACCTAAAGCAAAAATATTCACAAAGAAACTCTAAATACACAAAAAAACAACTCAAAAATAAATAAAGCAAAAAAAATTAAAAAAAAGCCCGCCTACTTGGCCAGAGTGGCCTGCATACGACTAGAAACCCAACCTGTTGTTGGGCCAGGATGCAGGCCCGCAAAGGCCCAGTAGGCCCACAGGGCATCACAAAACATGTAGGCCCAGTAGGCCTGCTTTGGAGAGGAGCTCGAGAGAGCTACTTCACGGGGGGTTATAAACCAGTGCGGACGCCCCTCGGCTAGCGAGGTGGGACTAAACTTGCCGCACCGCACCTGCGCCAGCGCACCCCCTTTAGTACCGGGACGTGGCACCAACCGGTACTAAAGGGGGTGCGCTTCCCGCCGCTTGGCCTGGCCAAAACAGGCCATTAGTACCGGTTGGTGGCTCCAACCACTACTAAAGGTCCATCCTATATAAGAAAACACTTCAAAAAATTCAATTTCTCATCTGCTTCTTCTCCTCTGCACCGTCGCCCGCCGCCCCCGACTCCATATCCCTCATCGCCGCCCCGTCCCCATCGTCGCCGCCCCGTCGTCCACGTCCCCGTCGTC
>LR738712.1:126167296-126279705 GCA_902687465.1 Secale cereale
AACGAAAAAGAATTAAATGGAAAACACAAAATTAAATGAAAAAAAATCATAAAACCAAAAAAAAAAACCAAACCTTGTAGTACCGGTTGGTTTTACCAACCGGTACTAAAGACCTCCCGGCCCCCGGAGCTGGCTCGTGCCACATGGTTGCCCTTTAGCACCGGTTCATGCCGAACCGGTACTAAAGGGGGGGGGGGCTTTAGTGCCCACACTTTAGTGCCGGTTATGGAACCAGCACTAAAGGGCCTTACGAACCGGTGCTATTGCCCGGTTCTGCACTAGTGAAATGAATTTCCTAGGATTTTGCAAAGTTGACAAATATGAAGAAATGGCTCATTATTTTGTGGGGTACAGAAAGTATTAGGAAAAATGTTCTAAATCTAAGTTTTGATATTACAAGTATCTAGGAATTTGAACCATTGCATTTGGATCAACTTTGAGCTCTCTGTGATTTTTTTTAAAGTTTACCCCAGAAATAGAAAAATGGTATTCGATAAATATTTGTGAAGAAAAATCTCTTGAAAAATGTGCATGTTGCACCATGTGATAGAGCGTGATTTTATGAACTACTAGAAATTTGAATCATCAAATTTGGAGTTTATTTGAATTATTTAAGGATTTTTGAAGTTACCTAGAAAAGAAAAAGAAAAGGAAAAAGGGTTTATACCCTTATACTACGCACATGCCGACAGATAGACTGTGGGCCGGCCCAGTGGCTCGGCTGCGCTCGGGCTGACGACGCAGGAAGCGTACTCCAGGAAATACGCTTCCTTGCGATGGAGGTGGCAGCGGGCGGAGTCCGTCTCCACTTAAACAGGGCGGGGCCCTCCCGTCAGTGGCTCAGACACTCTGGCCGGCCGACAGGTGGGGCCCGGCTGTCGGGTTCATCCCCCACCTCCTGGTCGAACAGAGCAGAGGCAGGGGCGGCTTCGACGGTGGCTGGCCGGCGCCACAGGCCGCCGTTTCTGGTGTTTTGGCCACCGGCGTGCTTAGGGGACCCGGGCGCGTCCAACCATGGGTGGCACGGTCGCCCAGGGGCACCGGGTTGAGCAGGGCGTCGGCCGCGGTGGACGAGGCTGACGGTGATGATGGAACTCGACGGCAAGACCACGGGGAGGAGAGGGAGAAGCGCGAGATGGCTTGCGGTGATGGTGGAGATGCTCTGGTGCAGACCAGAGGGGAGGAGGAGGAGGGGTGGATGCGAATTTTGGCGGAGGTCGATGGCAAGGCTCCGACCATGGGGGTGGTTGTAGGGCACGAGGAGGAGGGTGGGTTGGTCTGGGGGGCATACGGGAGAGAGAAAGGGCCAAAGGAGCGGCGAGGTGCTCAGGGTGGCCTTTAAATAGGCGGGCGACGGTCCACCGAGGACTCGTGCGCCCGCGCGCTCGTTGTCGTCGCCACGAGTCACGGGAGCTCGTCACGGAGTGTCTGGGGCGTTTGTACGGATGGTCTACGCCCAGGGGAAGGGAGAGAAGGAGCGGGGGAGCATCGGGGTAGCGCGCATGCGAGGTTGCCCATTAGAGTGCTTGGGTGGCCGGCGCGCGTGCGAGAGGAGGCAGGAGGAGGAAGGAAGAGAAGGGGCCGACCAGCTAGGCGTGTCCCGGACGTCGAGGTGGTCCTGCTGGCGTGCGGGGAACAGCCGGGGTGGTCGGGGCATCGAGATGGGGGGCGGCTACAGTGCGCCAGAGCACTGTAGCGCGCTCCAGAGCGCCATTTTGGCATGCCAGGGTATGCCATTGGCAGTTGAGCGTGGCCAAGCTTGTCCAATAGCTTTGGGGTGGTACTGGGATGCTCTATGAAGCTTAGGAGGTAAGGTAGGAGGGAGGGGTAAGAAGTAGAAGGGTGGAAAGGTGCTGCCATGGTGAAAACAGAGAGGTAATTGGGGGTTTTACCCCCTCCAATGATTGAGCTGAGGCATGGGTGAGTTACTGGACGTAGAAGATGACTAGGAGATGTTGTGGTAAAAAGTAGAGCTGAAGGAGAATAGTGTAAGTAGTCAAAATGGTGATTTTTGAAAAGTGACAGAAGGTGTTTGATGCAAATTTGGGCAAGCAAATTAACTCCACTTGACATGATACTTAATAGGATCAAATGGCATATAGAAATAGGGTATTACACTAGTTTGAGCTCATTTGAAGAAACTTGCCAATGTAACTTTGGTGAACCCTAGAAATCAACATAAATGGATTTTCCAAGATTAGGTTAAGCAAATCATGCCTCCTTGATGCACCACTTGGTGTAGTGTCATCATTTGGGGTTGTGAGCATGTCCACCAAATTTGAGGCCCCAAGTAAAAAGTTGGTAATGTAGAGTTGTTCAAATTTGGATCTGGTCAGAAAGGTTTTTGGGGCACTTAGATCAAGTTATCCTTCTCCAAAACTTGTGCCATTTGGCATAGATGCATATTTACATGATTTGAGCATGTGCACCAAGTTTGAGAGCATTTGGACAAGTTTGGCAATGTAAAGTTGCTCAAACTTCAAAATGGACAGAAATGGTTTTAAGGGGATTAGATGATGTTTCTTGATCTTCAAGGCATGAGGCTTTGTAAGATCATCAAATAGTCATATCTGACATGATATAATTTCCCTGGAATTTTTAGGGAATATTTCCTTTGTAAATATTTCAAAAGCTTGAAATATCCAGAAAGGGTTTTGGAAGGATTTGTGCAATATTTTGAACATGACCATGTGTTGAAACTCTTATATATGGACAATATATGTCCTATGAGTTTCCCTGAATTTTGGCAAATATTTCTGAAATAGTTAAATAATTTTTACCTATTAAAGACCATTTCTGGCCTAAAGAAAAAGCATTTAAATAAAGTATACAAATAACTTTTAAAATTATAATTTTGGGGTTTAAGGGAGTCCTATACCTAATAGGATTCAAATATATTTTTTGAAAGATTTTTCACACCCTGAATAAGGTACTCGCAGTACAAACCTCAATTCAGGGGTTTTTGGAAAACTAATTTTAGAAAAATTCTATTTGGCCAAAATATTTTTGTAAGAAAATACTTTACTGTTCTATACACATGGTATGGTCATTGGGCAGAAGTTTGGAGCAAGGGGATGAAGTATAAGAGTTGGAGGATTTATTTGATTTTTAGAGCACTTGCAAACAACAAACAGAAAGTCAATCAAGCAAAGTCAAAAACACACAAAAGTTTTTGCCAAACCACATTTTATCATGACTATTAGCTTAAGTGTTGTGGCATGAAAATCAGGGTGTGACAGACCTACCCCCCTTACAAGAATCTCGTCCCCGAGATTCCCAGACTAGGCGTGGAAAGGAATACGAAAACTTGGATACGGGGTAGTCTTCACTTCTTCTTGCTGGTTCTGCTTCCGAGTGGTGCTCCATGGAACCTTGAAGTACTTGGTGGTGTGGCTTCTCGCTTGCTGTCCTTTTTGATGCAGGTTGCTGAGGGGTCTCTTGCATATGTTAGGTTGGGCTAGTCGCCAAAGGCTCGGTGATCGATGTCCTTGCAGGGACCGGGCTGGTTAGGAAGTTAAAAGTACTTCAAGGGTTGTGTCTTGTGGAAAATTTGGTGCACGGTGGGTAACTCAGGTGGTAAATCTGGCTGGTAGCCGTCTACTATTTGTCTTGCAAAGATCTTGAAGAAGGCCGATAGATCTTGGTGTGAGCGTCCCTTTGACATGGAAATGCTTGGTTCCTTTGAGAGGAGTGGTTTGCAGATACGCCCGGTCTTCGACGCGGAAGTTTTATTTCTTGATGATGATGGTCGGTGTAGTTCTTCCTTCTTGACATGTCGGTCTTCAAATGTCTTCTATCTAGCTGACCGTCTCTTCCTCCGTCTTCGGGTAGTCAAGCATGTTGTCAAATAAAGATGACAACTAACTTGCCCAAGTACTCCATGAAGTCTATGGCTTACGCAAGGTAGGCTGTGGTCTTGGTTGAGTATTGGCAATGGTCTTCTTGACTTTGAGCCAAGGCCCGTGGTCAGGATCTGACCATGTTGTGGCTTGGTGGGGCTTAAGGGTCTCAAGGATTCTAGTGTGTGAGTGAAGGTTTATCATCTTATCCCTTAGCACGGTTTTTGAGATGCCAAGAGCTCTATCTAGTACTCCAAACGAATAACCTTATACCACAAGCATCCTCTCGTATAGACCAACTTGAATCACCACTCATGCCATACATATCCTCACGACTCCCAAAAAGGAGGTCCAACAAAATTATACATGTCTATAATCCTCAAACTCATATGTATGTCTACCCCTAAAATCCATGGGTAGAGCAAACATGCCGCTAAGCTTGAGTTAAACACCACAATCCAAGCGCTCAGCATATTCTTGCAAGGTTCAAGATAATGCATCCCTATTCTAAGGAAACACGTCATATGCCACTCCAAGATTTTGTTTCCTTCCTATAGATCAACTCCAACAGCCCGTTAACTTCCATCAATCACCACATAATCCAACAATTCTACAAATCTGATGTCTACGGTGTTCCACAAGATCTCAAGTCCCTATAATACCCAAATACTTGGAAGGGCTATGCATTATTATAGAAAGTCCACCAAATTCCCACCATCATGGTCAAGTAAACTCCAAGGTCATGATTATATAGATCCCTAAATCAACTCCGACAAATAATCCAATCTCCTAGTTTATTGTCCACCGAGAAAAATGGAATCATGATCGGGATCATCAGTCTAAACCCAATTTACTCTGAACCATGCAGACATATCTAGCATCTATACCCAACCAGAATCACCTACTTAAATCCAAATCTCATGTCCGACAAGAATTCCTACATTTCCCCCAAGTCATTCTCAAAATGTTAATTATCTTCTATCAATATCCCCTGGCTAGGTCAAATCCTTATACCTCCAAGAATTTCAATTTGCGATCACAATTGCCCTGCAAATCCAAGTTACTCGAGGGTGATGAAAGTTACGCTACTCTATTAATCATGATCCCACCAATATGAAAACCTCGCATTCCATCAAGGTCTCAGATAATTCCTCGAAGTCATTGATATAAAGCCACCAAGTCATCTGTCTTATATCCTCAAATTGGTCTATCTATGGCATCGTCAGTTCTTGTGCTATATTAGGATGAAAGTATACTCACTCACTTTGTCCACTAGTTCCATTACGAACCCAGTGTTATGCAAGGTTGTAGAGGCTTAACTGGTTCTCTTGTAATACTATGGGTTAAGCACATGGTTAAGGATTCGAGCTGGGGTATCTCGTGAAGTCTCAAAGGGTCTAGGAATGGTTTTCTAATCTTGAGGGGTAAACATAGCTTCACGGGGTTGCACTTGGTAATGGAGGTTGTAGCAGAAGTCTTCATTGTTAGTTGGTTGCTGAGTTGGAATCCTTGGTACTTCTTGTCTTGCTGGTCTTCAGTTGAGGAGATAGAAGAGAGGGAAAAGGCAGCATAGAGGGGGAGAATGCCTAAAGGAGGTGCTATAGTGCAAGTGTAATCAAACAGGTGCAAAAAGGGCGGAACAAAGGAAACAAGGCAAGGAAGATGATATAGCCATGTACTTGTTGCCTAGGGCAAAAGTGCGAGTTATATCAAAACACAAACAAAATAGAATCAAGCAACACACAATCATGGTTCTATTCGAACCATCATACGGACTCGACTGCGCATAGGGGGTGCACGACTCATCCTACCCTAGGGGTTCTCGGACTAGTAGTCGTGCCTTATGCCTCGTGCAGTCTTCTGAGTTTTCCTCGGGTGTTGCTATGTCCCTTGTAGTTGCTTGATGAACAATCCGGGTTAAGCCTGAAGAATCTTCAACAACTTCTCGCCTGATGAGGTGATGTGGTGAAGGTGTCTCCTCGTAGCTGGCGTTGACTTGGTCCCTTCTTGTCCCCTAAATCATAGCGATCCCTTGTGCCTTCTGGGGCGTAGAGGGTACCAGGTAGGCAATCCTTTATGCAATGATATTAACAAGGCATAGTAGAGGTTCAACATGTCGGTTACGTTGATGACAAAATCGACACAAAGAGCGGGGGACGAAGAGAACCGTTTTCCTTCTCACTATAGTGAGGCGGACCAAATGGCGAGGTTCTCATCCACCGGTGGTTGCCGATACAGCAACGGTGGTGACAGGATTACTCTATTAGCGATGTATATCATGATCTTGCACACCCTGTGCCCTGGTCATCGTATGCTAAGGTTGCACCATCTTGGGGCAGTGTCAAGGGTGTCACCATCTTCTAGGCCTTCATGTCCTCATTCCTCGAGGATGTATCTTCTGTTGGCATCATCTTGTTATGGTGTCGCCAATCTTGTGTTCAGAAGAGGTGGGTGAGTGTTTGGCAAGGTGTACTCCTTCTAGATTACCCATGAGGATTTCAGGATATCCAGTGGTCAGGGGCATAAGGGTTCTAGCGACCAACAATTTTGAAGGGGGGAGAGATTAGTAAGGAAAGTATAGCCTAGTTTTCGAAAAACTGAGAAGGGAAGAGAAGTATAGATAGTTTTGAAAACTAGTAATAGTTTTGGAAATAGTTTTACCCTAACTAACGACCATGCTAACTATGGCTTCCTACAGTCAGGATGGCTCTGATACCAGCTCTGTGGGGACCCCGACTCATAAGTCGTGATCACCAAATGCACGTGTACAGTGATCCCAGAGATCAATGCTCACTAAACACACAGAAGCTGAATAACAAGAGTCTTGCATCCATACATACCATATTACACAAATAGGACCATTATGGTCAAGTCTTGAGTATATCATTGCAGCGGAAAGCTTCTATAACAACTTGAACCCATGCCATCTGCCTTAACCCTACAGGCATTCTGACTGGGAAGCGTCCTAGCTCACATGTTCGCCACCAAGAAATCTTCATCATATCCTGTTCTTTCATGCCTGGCCAATAAAATAACCAGTGGCAAGCCAATGAGTACTTTGAATGTACTCGCAAGCAACCCAAGTGTGATGACAGAATAATTATGCAAGGCTCTACTGCTAAATTGGCAGTTTTGCGGAAAGCTAGTTTTTCATATGCAAGTATGATAAACATATAACCAGGGCATGCATGCGTCTGCAACAAGTATCGGGAGGTTACAAACATCAACATCACAAAAGAGTTATGAACAACTCTTGCTCAAGCTCATCGTGACTTCCTCACAAATCACGTCAACAGATTTACCCAAACTGTGTTGTTTCCCAGAAACTTCAGGACATAGTCTAAGTAGCACCACCCAACTGTCCTTGGCCGTGGACACGGCTATTCGAATAGTTTGACACTCTGCAGAGGTTGCGCACTTTACCCACAAGATCCGGGGAACTTCCGTGTCATCCACGACCCGCGGTACCTCAAGTACCCGGGGTAAGCACCCGATCACTATCTTTCCCTAGACGACATTAACAGAGGGTCCACTCGTTGGTGCACAGCCCTCGTGTACAAACGATAATTCCTGGGACTCGCCCTTTTTACATTGTCACGCATACACGAAGGAACCAACGGTGTGTCCGGTGCCCTGTGAAAACAGTCATGGTCACCTATCCAAGCACGACCCCGTCCCAGGAGTGACCTCAAGTCTCCCCCGCCACTAGTGATGTGGGCACCATGCTAGTATCATCCTAAGTAATCAATAATGCCCCGTCCCATAAGGGGTAGAGTGGTTGCACATGTTTGGTTGGGACGGTAATCACACATAAATCTAATCCATCTCTGTAAACAACACTTTTATCAAGCCTCGGTACACTACTTCTCCACCAAGTAGTGCCCTAGTTCCTCATCATCTCCCAGGGGCATTAGTGGAACCCACTGGGTTATTTGCAAGTATGTCAAACCGCACTTGTTTCTTTCAATGCATAACCCTGACCCATTTTATGTAGCCAACTACTACAGCATACATCTATCTACTCTCACCGGCATAACCCTCATAAGAAGGTAGGGTCATGCACAATGCAAGTATCAACGAGGAAGTACAGTGGCAAACCATCAAAGTGGTTCCACCTCATCATGATTCCCTTGCAACAACAATATGACGCTATATGACATGCATAAAAAGGGTTCCATAGACATGGTCAAAGGGATGCTTGCCTGTCTTAACCAAGTCCTTGGGGTCTTCAAATCCTCTGGTCCTTCTCCGAGTACTCCGTATACTTCGTCAACTAACGATGGAAAGAATCATAATAAGCAACACAACAAGGCAAAAATAAAAGTGCTCTAAAAATAGGAGTTGGACTTTTCTAGGATACCTCTGGTCATATGAAAAATGACCAAGGTGGTTTCATTGGAGTATGATCAATGGATGTTTTGGAACATTTCAATATGAGGTAATCAGGGGATTTGTGGATTTGCAAGAAGTGTACAGAAGAATTATTTTGAAAAATGGGCAAAGGCATCCATTTAACAAATCATGATTTTAGAAGCACCTAGGAGTTGGTTTCACTTGATTTGGAGTTCAAATGAATTTCCTAGGATTTTGCAAAATTGACAAATATGAAGAAATGGCTCATTATTTTGTGGGGTACAGAAAGTATTAGGAAAAAGGTTCCAAATCTAAGTTTTGATATTACAAGTATCTAGGAATTTGAACCATTACATTTGGATCAACTTTGAGCTCTCTGTGATTTTTTTAAGTTTACCACAGAAATAGAAAAATGGAATTTGATAAATATTTGTGAAGAAAAAGTCTCTGGAAAAATGTGCATGTTGCACCATGTGATAGAGCATGATTTTATGAACTACTAGAAATTTGAATCATCAAATTTGGAGTTTATTTGAATTATTTAAGGATTTTTGAAGTTGACTGGAAAAGAAAAAGAAAAGGAAAAAGGGTTTATACCCTTATACTGCGCACATGGCGACAGATAGACTGTGGGCCGGCCCAGTGGCTCGGCTGCGCTCGGGCTGAAGACACAGGAAGCGTACTCCAGGGAATACGCTTCCCTGCGGTGGAGGTGGAAGCGGGCGGAGTCCGTCTCCACTTAAACAGGGCGGGGCCCTCCCGTCAGTGGCTCAGACACTCTGGCCGGCCGACAGGTGGGGCCCGGTTGTCGGGTTCATCCCCCACCTCCCGCTCCAACAGAGCAGAGGCAGGGGCGGCTTCGACGACGGCTGGCCGGCGCCACAGGCCATCGTTTCTGGTGTTCTGGCCACCGGCGTGCTCAGGGGACCCGGCCGCGTCCAACCGTGGGTGGCACGGTCGCCCAGGGGCACCGGGTTGAGCAGGGCGTCGGCCGCGGCAGACGAGGCTGACGGTGATGATGGAACTCGACGGCAAGACCACGGGGAGGAGAGGGAGAAGCGCGAGATGGCTTGAGGTGATGGTGGAGATGCTCTGGTGCAGACCAAAGGGGAGGAGGAGGAGTGGTGGATGCGAATTTTGGCGGAGGCCGATGGCAAGGCTCCGACCATGGGGGTGGTTGTAGGGCACGAGGAGGAAGGTGGGTTGGTCTGGGGGTGTACGGGAGAGAGAGAGAGAGGGTTAAAGGAGCAGCGAGGGGCTCAGGGGTGGCCTTTAAATAGGCGGGCGATAGTCCATCGAAGACTCGTGCACCGGCGAGCTCGTTGCCGTCGCCACGAGTCACGGGAGCACGTCGCGGAGTGTCTGGTGCGTTTGTAGGGATGGTCTACACCCAGGGGAAGGGAGAGAAGGAGCAGGCGAGCATCGGGGTAGCGCACGTGCGAGGTTGCCCATTGGAGTGCTCGGGCGGCCGGCGCGCGTGCGAGAGGAGGCAGGAGGAGGAAGGAAGAGAAGGGGCCGACCAGCTAGGCGTGTCCCGGACGTCGAGGTGGTCCTGCTGGCATGCGTGGAACAGCTAGGGTGGTCGGGGCATCGGGATGGGGGGCGGCTACAGTGCGCCAGAGCACTGTAGTGCCCTCTAGAGCGTCATTTTGGCATGCCAGGGCATGCCATTGGTAGTTGAGCGTGGCCAAGCTTGTCCAATAGCTTTGGGGTGGTACTCGGATACTCTATGAAGCTTAGGAGGTAAGGTAGGAGGGAGGGGCAAGAAGTAGAAGGGTGGAAAGGTGCTGCCATGGTGAAAACAGAGAGGTAATTGGGGGTTTTACCCCCTCCAATGATTGAGCTGAGGCATGGCTGAGTTACTGGAGGTAGAAGATGACTAGGAGATGTTGTGGTAAAAAGTTGAGCTCAAGGAGAATAGTGTAAGTAGTCAAAATGGTGGTTTTTGAAAAGTGACAGAAGGTGTTTGATGCAAATTTAGGCAAGCAAATTAACTCCACTTGACATGATACTTAACAGGATCAAATGGCATATAGAAATAGGGTATTACACCAAATTTGAGCTCATTTGAAGAAACTTGCCAATGTAACTTTGGTGAACCCTAGAAATCAACAGAAATGGATTTTCCAAGATTAGGTTAAGCAAATCATGCCTCCTTGATGCACCACTTGGTGTACTGTCATCATTTGGGGTTGTGAGCATGTCCACCAAATTTGAGGCCCCAAGTAAAAAGTTGGTAATGTAGAGTTGTTCAAATTTGGATCTGGTCAGAAAGGTTTTTGGGGCACTTAGATCAAGTTATCCTTCTCCAAAACTTGTGCCATTTGGAATAGATGCATATTTACATCATTTGAGCATGTGCACCAAGTTTGAGAGCATTTGGACAAGTTTGGCAATGTAAAGTTGCTCAAACTTCAAAATGGAAAGAAATGGTTTTGAGGGGATTAGATGATGTTTTCTTGATCTTCAAGGCATGAGGCTTTGTAAGATCATCAAATATGTCATATCTGACATGATAGAATTTCCCTGGAATTTTTAGGGAATATTTCCTTTGTAAATATTTCAAAAGCTTGAAATATCTAGAAAGGGTTTTGGAAGGATTTGTCCAATATTTTGAACATGACCATGTGTTGAAACTCTTATATATGGACAATATATGTCCTATGAGTTTCCCTGAATTTTGGCAAATATTTTTGAAATAGTTAAATATTTTTTACCTATTAAAGACCATTTCTGGCCTAAAGAAAAAGCATTTAAATAAAATATAAAAATAACTTTTAAAATTATAATTTTGTGGTTTAAGGGAGTCCTATACCTAATAGGATTCAAATATACTTTTTGAAATATTTTTCACACCCTGAATAAGGTACTTGCAGTAAAAACCTCAATGCAGGGGTTTTTGGAAAACTATTTTTAGAAAAATACTATTTGGCCAAAATATTTTTGTAAGAAAATACTATACTGTTCTATACACATGGTATGGTCATTGGGCAGAAGTTTGGAGCAAGGGGGTGAAGTATAAGAGTTGGAGGATTTATTTGATTTTTAGAGCACTTGCAAACAGCAAACAGAAAGTCAATCAAGCAAAGTCAAAAACAGACAAAAGTTTTTGCCAAACCACATTTTATCATGACTATTAGCTTAAGTGTTGTGGCATGAAAATCAGGGTGTGACAGGGCCCATGGCAACCATAGAAAGGATTTGGCCATTCGAACCCGCATACACTCATACGCGCGACCGCTCTCACCCCAAGGCAACTTTGCCGGGAAAGAGCGGCGCACCCATTTTCCACCATTCCACCATCAATCCACCAAAGCAGGAGTAGGATTTTAAGCCTCGCGGAGACCCGAACCTAGGTAAAAAATGCCTGTGTGATCCCCGGCACGCTACTCTGTGCTTCTCCGCTCTTTGTGCAACGTGGCCATCCCCTTGCCGAACCAAAAGGGACCTCTGTCCCATAGGTGGCCGTGGTTATCCTGCGACAACTCTCATTGTCACAATATAGAGGTATATTCTTGACCTTGATTCCATAATCCTTCAGAGTATGCTTCATTCATAATAACTGAGTGCAACAAGAGGAGCAGCAATATATTCGGCCTCAGCCGTAGAAAGTGATACATAGTTCTGCTTGCGCGAAGACCAACATACCAAAGATCTACCGAGGAAATGACATGTCCCCGAAGTAGATTTCCTTTCAACCAAGTCACTTGCATAATCCGAGGCTGAATATCCAATGAGATGAAACTGTGCTCCCTTAGGATACCAAAAACCTAAGGTGGGGGTGTGAGCCAAATATCTCAGAATACGCCTGACTGTTTACTGATGCGATTCTTTCGGTGCAGCTTGAGAGCGGGTACACATGCAAACACTTAACATGATATCAGGTTTGGATGCACATAGATTAAGAAGAGAACCGATCATCGAGCAATATGCCTTCTGATCGTAATCCATATTGTACACATCAACATCTAGCTTACCAATCGTGGGCATTAGCGTTTTGTAGCCCTTCAGTTTGGAATCTTGCATTTTGAACTTCTTCATGCATTCTTTGAGATATTTCTCCCGTGATATGAAAATTCCATTTGCCTCTTGAAGAATTTGCAGCCCAGGGAAAAACTTGAGTTCACTGATCATAAACATTTGATATTTATCGAACATTGTTTTCACGAACTCTAAGTTGCAGTTAGTGTACCCAAAGATGATATCATCCACATATATTTGGCATACAAATAGATCATCATCAACAACATGAGTGAAAAGAGTGGGATCAGTGGATCCTGGCTTGAACCCTTTGTCGAACAAAAACTTCTCTAAGGTGTCATACCATGCTCGAGGGGCTTGCTTCAGCCCATATAGAGCCTTTTTCAACCCGAAAACTTTGTTAGGAAACTGAGGATTTTCAAAGCCAGGTGGCTGCCTAACATAAACTTCCTCATCAATTACACCATTGAGGAAATCACTTTTGACATCCATTTGGTAAAGTGGGATATCATTGAAATTTGCATAAGCGAGAAGAATATGAATTGCCTCAAGGCGTGCAACAGGAGCATATGTTTCACCAAAATAAATACCTTCTACATGTGTGTACCCTCGAGCGACAAGGGGAGCTTTGTTTCTCACCACCATGCAATTTTCATCTTGCTTGTTGCGACAAATCCACTTGGTGTCGATGATATTGTGCTTCTTAGGATTTGGTTTGTCAACCAATTCCCATACATCATTCAGTTCGAGTTGTACCAATTCCCCTTGCATGGCATTCATCCAGTCGAGATCATTCATGGCTTCTTCATACTTGGTAGCTTCCGCTAATGATACAAAGGAGAAACTTCCATAGTAGTTAACCAAATGAGTGCGTGAACGAGTTGTTGGTCGATAACCTGGATTCTCAAGTTCTTTGAGAATTAATGAGGGATTAACTCGATTTTCCAGTCGTGGATGAGGATTTTCATCATGGTGACTTCCATTAATTTCATCAGTATCAATATTTGTTTCGCCATTCCCTTCAGGATTGCCATTTTGATCGACATTAGGAATCTGATTGCCATTTGTGTTTGGAGTAGCATTTTCTTCACTAGTGGCTTGACGAGTTCTGCTTTGAGTTACGGGAGCATCATCATCAAAGGACTCAAGTGCATTTCCTTCAATTGGCTTGATGCTTCCAACAGCCATTTGCCGAATAGCATCCAAAATCGATGGTTCATCTGTCACATTTGGCAGGTGCTCTTTTCGAGAGCTGTTAGATTCATCAAATCGCACATTTACCATTTCCATAACTTTCCCATGGTGAGAGTTATAGACATGATAAGTATGCGAGTTTGAGCCATAACCAAGAAGAAAACCTTCATGTGCCTTAGGTGCAAAGTTGGAAGAATGATTCATATGAAGAATGTAGCAAGGTGCACCAAAAACTCGTAAATAAGACATTTGGTTTCTTGCCAGTGATAAGATCATATGAAGTTCAATTGAGGAACTTGTGAACATACACATGATTGATAACATGACAAGGAGTGTTAATTGCATCAGCCCCAGAAGCGAATAGGTGATTTGTACTCACTGAGCATTGTTCTCGCCATTTTGATGAGAGTTCTATTATGTTGTTCAACAACTCCATTCTGTCAGTGAACTCATGAGTAATACCATGATCATCGAGAAATTTATCGATATGAGTATTTCTGAACTTAGTTCCATAGTCGCTTCTCACATGCTTAATTCGCACATCATATTTATTTTGAGCTTTCTTGGCGAAACTTTTGAAGATATCTTGAGTGTGGGTCTTGTCTTTGAGAAAGAATCCCCAAGTGTATCAAGAGAAATCATCAACAATAACCAGAGAATAGTGACTGCCACCAAAACTTGCATAGTTATGCGGTCCGAATAAATCCATATGAAGAATTTCCAGTGGTTTTGTTCTGGTCATGGGAGTCTTCGACGAATGGTGCTTCTTGGCCAATTTGCCGGCCTCACAAGCAGCACAGAGACGATCCTTGTTGAATTTCACATCAGGAATGCCATGTAGATGATTTTTCTTTACTAGCGTCTTCAAATTTCTCATACATGCATGACCAAGCCTTCGGTGCCACAACCAACCTTCAGTTGCTTTTGCAAGCAAACAAGTTTGAACTGAGGGACCCTTAGAGAAATCCGCAATATATAAAGCACCATTTATATTTCTTTCGAAGATAAAGGAATTGTCAGAGGCCATAAAGACAATGCATTTGGTTCTAGAGAAAAGCACTAGCATGCCTAGATCAGAAAGCTTGCCAACTGACATAAGATTGAATCCAAGAGACTGGACAAGTAAAATAACATCGATGCTCTTGTCTTTGGATGTAGCAATTTTACCTAGCCCAATTACCTTTCCTTCGTTGTTGTCATTGAAAGTAATGTACTTTAGAGGAGAAGTAGTTAAATTGGGGTCGACAAACAACGACTTGTCTCCGGTCATATGACTAGTGCATCCATTATCCATTTGGTACACCCGGAGACATAGTCCTGCAAAAGAATTAGGCTTTCTTAACTAGCCAAATCTTTGCAGGTGGCTTCGAAACAGTAGAATGAGGGGGATATGATTTCTTTCTATAAACAAAATTGTTACTCAAGGAGGTGTGAGCATAATTGAAAGAATAATAATTGAAATTCTTTCCAGATGAATGGGAATAGTGATTGAATGAGGTATGCATATACTCATTATGTCGAACTTTTTCTGCCTGCATGGTTAGTCGAACAGTAACAAGCAATTCAACGATAGTTTTCTTAGGCACACTGACAGCTTTCTTAGGAGGGACATTCCTGCAGTTAGGTCCAACATAGCGAGCAATAATCTCACCATGTTGATTTTTGAATAATTTATAGTTGTCCAGAGAATCATCATGAGCATATTCAGGGATAGGCGAGTCATATCCCAAAAGTAAAGCTGGATTGAGCGTTTTGCTCTTTGCAGGCACCCACACAATGCGAGGATATTCATCAGGTTCCCTTGTAAGAACCATCTGCGTTAAGTTTCCTTTCGAAACCAACACCTTCTTTCCTAGGATTTTTGTTAATAATGGATTTCTTCAGAACCTCACAAAGGGTTTGATGTCCTTTGAGAGATTTGAACATTCTTGTCTGAAGAAGATCCTTCAACCTAGCATTTTCATCATAACCATTTTCCTCGGCCGCGGGGTTGGCATTCAACATTTGATTCGGTTTGATCGTTCAAGTCAGTTTAAACATGGTGGCACAACCACCTCAGGTTTCTCTTTAAGTTGTTGGGTGAGAAAATATTTTTCTCTGATCAAATCCTCATGAGCCTCTCTCAGCGCCTCAATTTCATGTTTCCTTTACAGGTAATCAGCATGGTCATCCTCATTAGAAGAATATTGATCACTTGAGTAAACCTTGTGATGTTTGGAGGATACCTTTTCCTTCGAAGCTTTGGCCACGAAGCAGTAGGCGGGAGATTCATCGTTTCTTGAGTGCTTGTCGAAGAAATTCGACGCGGGAGTGAAAGCATAGGCTATGCCATCCATGCCAGAATCAGAATCCTCATCGGACTCCTCAGATTCTTCGGCATCATACGAATCTTCTTCATTAGAATCCATTTCCTTGCCAATGTACACCCTAGCCTTGCGAGAGTTATTCTTGCGGTTGGAGGAGGACTTGGAAGGATTTCTTGAGGAAGATCTTGACGAAGATTTTGAGGTGGAGTTGTCCTTCTTCTTCAAGAACTTCTTTGTTTTCTTCTCATCATATGAGTCATAGTTCTTGCTCTTGCTTTTGCCTCGATAGTTGCCAGAGTCATATCTTCCACTAGCATGAATTTCAGCTTCCAGAAAGGATAGTCCGAAATGAAATTTCCAGGCTTTTTGCACTTGAAGCATGTGTACTCTCCTGTATGTTTTGAGGATTTTGAACCGCCTGAGTTTCTTGAACCTTTATTATGGAACTGGCTCTTCCTGTGAAGGCACAAGAATCTCTTTATGACTAGTGCAAGATCTTTGCTGAGTCTTTATGGGTCATCTGAATCTTCTTCGGTATTTCCATCAAAGGAAGAATCAGCCCCAACCTTGAGAGCATGATCTTTGCGCTGACTTGAGCCATACAAATCTCTTTTCTATTATTCTTGTTCCTCATGAGTGCTCAATCTTTGCATGATATCAGCAGAGTCGAGGGATTTGAAATCATATCGCTCACGAATCATCTAGACAAGAGTGTCGAAGGAACTGTCAAGAGATCGGAGCAGTTTCTTCACAACTTCATGGTCAGTGATGTCTTTAGCACGAGACCTTAAAGCTCATTTGCTATGTCAATCAAACAATAAAATGTTTGCTGACAACTTTCTATTCGAATGCGCTTGAACCAATTTAATTTTGCCCGAAAGGTGTGTTGACGCTCAAAAGTGGCACAATCGTAAAAGTTGCTTTAATCTATGTCAAGATTACTTCAAACTTATGATTGGAAGCCACCATGAGATGGCTTTCTTTGAGAAGATCAAGATGGATATGAAAGTGGTCTAAAACGGAGTCCGGATGCAAAAGTTATGACAAGTTCAGAGATGCTCATGGTGACACCAGATTAAAGAGTGGCTTGAAACTCAATTAAGATGGCTTCAAATGGAAAAGGTTTCAACATGAAAGTTGTGCGTCTCGTCGAAACGGTCGATTTTGATATAAAAACCGTCCCAATCCGAGTTCATATGCAAAAGTTACAGCCATCCGAACACAGCCCTGTCACAGAGCCATAAGTGGCGCGCCCCACCAGCCACGTGTCTGATGGGTAGCGCGAATAACAGCCTGTATTGCGTGACCGTTTTGGCCTAGAAGATGGCTTCAAATCGAAAAACGTTCAACATGAAAGTTGTTCGTCTCGTCGAAACGGTCAAAATTGCTTTTGGGCCCTTTTCCATCCGAGGTCGTTTACCACCTCAAAAATTATCCGCAAGGTACAGCCAGTTTAAACCGAACAGTTTTGGAAAGTTCGGACAAAACCAATCCGAATTTGGCTAGGGTTTTGGACGTGAATCCAAGCATTTTCCTTGCACGGGAAGTCCAGCCGCCTCTTATATACTCAAGGGGTGACGGCCGATTGAACAACAACACACAATCGCAAACGCATCTACAACTTTTTCATCTACGTTTTGTTCCTCCCTTGTTCTTGCTCCCTCGTTCTTCGTCGTTCTTCGTGTTGGAGAGCTGCGAATACCGAGGCTCTAGGGGCGGCTTGACCGACCTAGGGCAGCCCATAGCCGCCGCACTCCCCGACGGGGTCCCTCCCGGGAGTGTAGGGTTTCGGGTCTTCAAAAGCTCTCGCCGGTCGACTTGTGAATCGCGCTTCCGGTGAGACTCCTTCGACGTGAGCTGCGGTGCACCACCCCCGGCGTCGAGGGTACACGTGACGTGTTCATGTGAGAACACACTTTTTGGCGACTTCGCTGGGGAAAAAGATCAATCATCATCATCATCCATCATGTCTGGCAACGACAAGATCCACAAACCCTCGGAAATCGACGCCGATAACATAATCAAGCCCAATTTTGAGGAGTTATCGGAGGAACATCGCCAAGGTTATGAGGAGTACAAAAAGGCACGTGAAGAGAAGGAGATGCAGGAGTTTCTTGCTAAGTTCAAAAAGGATCGTCAAGGCAATATCACTCCGGTTGGAGAAATCAAGTTTCCTCCTCTTCATGATGAACAGGTTAAACCCTCTGTAAGTAATACCTTCTCTCCTGAGGTATGGGCTGAAATTGATAGTCGCATTACTGATAGCAATAATCTTTTATACCAAATTTTCTTGGAAAATAGTAATGCTAAAAATAGTGTGCCTCAATCATCTAGTGGTAATGTTGGTGTGCCTGTTACCGCAGAAATCCCTAGTCCAACTTTACCTATTTCATCGGCGCCCCCCGTGCCAATGATTTTTTATCCTAGCCCCACAAATCAAATTATTGCTGCACCCATTAATCCTATCATGAGTATGCCAAGTTCGGTGGTGACGCCGAACCAAACCCTACCTACAAGAGCAAACCCTATTAGATCACTGCCGAATTACAATTCGGCATGCATGCCACAATTCACACCTGCAACTACTAACCCTACTCCTCCTATGCTACCGCCACAAGCTTCATCGTCCACCATGGATGATGGTCTAGCTAATCTTAGAGGGGAGATGGCTAAGATGCTCCGAGAGAATTTTGGAGTTGAGTTGCCAAGGAACCGTATTTATCAAAAGCCATATCCAGAATACTTTGATGCAATTCAATGCCCTCCGGGATATAAAATTCCAGATTTTGTTAAGTTTAATGGAGAGGGCACGAAAACCACCTGGGAGCATGTTAGTCAGTACTTGGCACAATTAGGTGAGGCAAGTTCACGAGATGAGTGGAGAGTACGTTATTTTCCTTTATCTTTAACCGGTACTGCTTTCTCGTGGTTTTCTGCGTTACCACCTGGTTCTATTACTACATGGTTTCACTTGGAACAAAAGTTTCATGATCACTTCTACAGTGGTGACAATGAGCTTAAGCTATCCCATCTTACATCGGTTAAGCAAAAGTATGATGAATCGGTCTCCGATTATGTCAAAAGATTTAGGGATACAAAAAACCGGTGCTATAGTTTGGTGATAACCGAGAGAGATTTGGCTGATCTTGTTCTTAGTGGTTTGAGAACTCACATTAGAGAAAGGCTAGAAGGATACGAGTTTTTAAATATCGACCAAGTCTTGCAAAGGGCTTTGGCTCAAGAAAGCCGAAGCAAAGATCTTAAAGAAGTGCATAGATATAAAATTGATCGTTCTAAAATGAATATGGTTGAGTATGGTAGTGACCACTCGGACGATGAGGGTGATATTTATGCTGTTGAATTTGTTTGGCCATCTAAGGCCAAACCATTTACTTGCAATGATTTAAAGCCGATTCATAAGAATCGTGATGAAGAGATGAAATTTACTTTCAACATTACTAACTGTGATAGAATATTTGATGCTTTGTTGCAAGCCAAGATTATTAGAATATCTCATACTTTACCGCCGTTCGAAGAGCTGAAACGGCGTGCTTATTGCAAGTATCATAATTCTTTTTCTCATGCTACTAATGATTGTAATGTTTTTCGACGACAGATACCATCGGCCATTAATGACGGACAATTGAATTTTTCTGAAATGCAAGTTGATAAGCAGCCTTTCCCAATGAACACCATGGATTTGGAGGGGAAGAGGATGTTAATTCGGCCCAACATAGCCGAATCAGCTAATAAAAATAATATTGTCATTGGTGAGCCCAGGAAAAATGAGGAGAGCAACAAGGTCTTGGGGAGACAAGTTGTGCTTGACAAGCAACCCGATGGCAAGGAGGTAATCAAGATCACCATCAAGAATCCTACACTCGGGGGGCAATCACAAGTGCAAGAGAACACTCATGTCAAATTTGTTAAGCCCAAGAGTCCAGAGGTTGGCAAGTGGAAGACGAATGAAGCTAAAGTGCAGCGCAAGAGAATCAAGCCAACTTTTGATATGCTGCTGTCCAAGTATGCCAATCAAGCGGCCGGTTCTAGCTCTAACCGGTCATCAAATTTGAAGCGCTCAATATCACCTCCGAGGGAAGAATCTCATCATCACGCAAGGTCATATGGGTCATGGGCACCAGGACCATGGATGGCGCCGCCCCCCTATGCGCCATACTACATGGGAGGCTTCAATGGAGGATGGGGGCAGCCTCCATATGGCCCCTTATGCTTTTCATCCTGGTTGGGCAGAAACAAGGAGGCCCGTTCATGAGAGGCTTTCTTATCCCACACGAGGCCGTTTGAACAATGGTGTCAATCGGCCAATGCAAGATAATGAAAAAAGGGTCAACCGGCAAGTGTGGCGTGCCAAATCACCAAGTGCTGAAATTTCAGAGCCTAGCAAGCAAAAGGAGAAGAATGCTAGTGGTGAAACTATTATGATAGGCTCTAAAGAATTAATAATCAAAGAGCCGATTATTGTTGATAATCTGGTTGATTCTAATAAAGATGTGGCTGCGGTCCAGCAAGGCCCCATGGCTAATGATCATGAAGCTAGCATAAGCAAGGCCAAGTCGAGGGATCCAAAATATACTCAGCCAAAGTGGTGTCCTTCCGGTCTGACCAAGGCGCAAAAAAGGAGATTGCAGCGCATGAGGAGTCATGAGAAGGAGGAACAAGAAGTAGAAAAGCTAAGGGATAAATTATTCAATGAAAGCCATCCCATGGTACCCCCAAAACAAGTGTGGAGGCCAAAGCAAAAGGAAAACATTGCAGCTTCTGCATTGATCATAGCAACACCTACACCACCAACGGAGGACGATGCGGCTACTATTACATCATCCACTTTGCCTACTACTTCCCCTTCCCTTGAAGATATTTCAGAGTCAGTGGACATGCTTGCGGAAGGAGATGAAATGCTTGATTATGAGTCTACACCAGTTCATGAAGGTATGGATATTAATATGGTGTATTACTTACCCGCTGAATTTCGTGCTATAGATGAAGAAGGGGAAGTAGCTCAGCTAGATTTTGGTCCTAAAAATGCTATATTCGAGAAGCCAAAAGAACCGGTGACGCACTTGAAGCCATTGTTCCTTAAAGGTCATATTAATGGATCGCCGGTTGCTAGAATGCTTGTCGATGGTGGTGCTGTGGTGAATCTTATGCCATATTCGGTCGTCAAAAAATTGGGGCTGCATGATGAAGAGTTAATAAAGACCAACATGGTGCTTAATGGATTTGAAGGCAAAGAGAAAACTGAAGCCAAAGGTGTGATGTATGTGGAGCTTACGGTGGGAAGCAAAACTTTGGCTACCGCATTCTTTGTCGCCGAGGTGCAAGGTAACTACAATGTGATATTAGGCCGCGATTGGGTTCATGCGAACCAATGCGTGCCATCTACTATGCACCAGTTTTTGATTCGATGGGTTGATGATGAAGTAGAAGTCATTCATGCGGATAATTCGGCTTGTGTTGCTTTGGCCGATGCATCGGTGGATTGGCAACATCCCAATGCTACTTGCTTGACGGGGCGCGACTTATCAGAATATGATTTTCTTAGCGCCACAAAAAGTGGTTTCGTGCCCGTTTCTTTAAAGCCGGTTGGCGATAATCGGCTCCAAGGTATGATGTATTTAAATGGATCCTAACTCAGAGTGGTTACAAAAGCGTCTTGTAGAATATCGGTCCAATGAGAACGATATGTATGAGTCCATAGAAGAGTTAGATGATATGGATAAGTTAGGACAAGGTTTTACATCGGCCGATCCATTAGAAGAGATAGATATAGGAGATGGTTCAATTCCTAGGCCGACATTTGTAAACAAAAATTTAAGAGCTGATCATAAGGCTAAGTTGATCGAGCTATTGAAAGAATATGTTTGTTGCTTTGCACGGGAATATCATGAGATGCCGGGTTTAAGTCGAGAGCTAGTGGAGCATCGACCTATAAAGGCCGGTTTTAGACCATACAAGCAATCGGCCAGAAATTTTAATCCAAAAACGTATGACCGGATCAAGGAAGAGATCGGTCGTTTGCTTAAAGCTAATTTTATTAGACCTTGCAGGTATGCCGAGTGGATTTCTAACATTGTACCAGTAGAGAAGAAAGGCTCTGGCAAGTTGAGGGTGTGCATTGATTTCAGAGATTTGAATAGAGCTACACCTAAAGATGAGTATCCCATGCCAATAGCCGATATGCTTATTAATGATGCTTCTGGACATAAGGTCATTAGCTTTCTTGATGGTAATGCGGGGTATAACCAGATTTTTATGGCCGAAGAAGACATGTCCAAAACGGCGTTTCGATGTCCCGGTTTTCTTGGTTTATTTGAGTGGACAGTGATGACCTTTGGATTAAAAAATGCCGGTGCCACGTATCAAAGGGCTATGAATTTAATTTTTCATGATTTACTTGGTGTTATACTTGAGGTTTATATTGATGATATTGTTGTCAAATCGGATGCTTTTGAATCTCACTTAGCCGATTTGCGTTTGGCTTTTGAAAGAATGAAGAAATATGGGCTGAAAATGAATCCTTTGAAGTGTGCCTTTGGTGTATCGGCTGGGAAGTTTCTTGGTTTCATTATTCATGAAGATGGCGTGGAAATTGATCCCAAAAAGATAGAAGCTATACAGAAAGTAGGGGCTCCAACATGCAAAAGAGATATGCAAAAATTCCTTGGCAAGGTCAATTATTTGAGGAGGTTCATAGCCAATCTATCAGGGAAGGTTGATGCATTTACTCCTATCCTTCGGTTAAAGAATGATGTTGATTTTACTTGGGGGGCAAAACAGCAAGAGGCATTTGATATGATTAAGAAATATTTGTGCACTCCTCCGGTTATGAAAGCGCCCAGGCACAGGGAGCCATTTAGACTTTACGTTGCAGCGGAGGAAGGTGTTATTGGTGCTGTTTTGACTCAAGAGACCGAAGGAAAGGGGCATGCTATTACTTATTTGAGCCGACGGTTATTGGACGCCGAGACAAGGTATACATTTATTGAGAAACTATGCTTATGCTTATATTATGCTTGCACAAAATTGAGACATTATCTAGTGCCTAGTACTTGCATTATAGTTTGTCAAACTGATGTCATCAAATACATGTTGCATAGGCCAATTCTTAGTGGTAGAATTGGCAAGTGGGCTTATGCTTTAATTGAATATGATTTGGCTTATGAATCTCTGAAATCCATGAAAGGCCAAATTGTTGCTAATTTTATTGTTATGCATCGTATTGATGATAAGCATGATATTGATATAAACGTTGTCTCATTAGCACCATGGAGATTATATTTTGATGGTTCAGTGTGTAGCAATGGCCAAGGTGTTGGTATTGTTTATATATCTCCTCATGGTGCTGTTTTTGAAGCCTCATGCCGCTTAGAATACTTTTGCACAAATAATCAAGCTGAATATGAAGCATTGTTATTCGGCTTAGAGATGTTGCTTGCCATAGGTGCTACACATATTGAGGCTTTTGGTGATTCGTTATTAGTAGTGCAACAAATATCCAAAGTCTTTCAATGTTTTGACAAATCACTTAATGTTTATCTTGATAAATGTCTAGATATAATTTCAGATTTGGATTATTTTAGCATTGCTCATATATCTAGACACGACAATTGGAGAGCAAATGAGTTGGCACAACAAGCATCCGGCTATCATGTTGATCGTGGCATGTTTCATATTTCTCAAAGGCCGATGTCTAGTCTTGCCAACATAGGGGAGGCCGAACCAGAGCCCACCGTTTCGGCCACTAATGAAAAATTTAATGCAGGAGAAAATCAAGACTGGAGGAAACCCATTATTGATTATTTGTGTGATCCTAGTAAAAGGGTGGACAGGACTGTTCGGCGTATGGCTTTCAAATACACAATGAGAGATGATGGTCTCTATCGCCGAACGGTTGATGATGTTCTTTTAAAGTGCTTGAACGAGGACCAAGCGAGAGTTGCTATGGAAGAGGTCCATGAAGGTATTTGTGGCACTCATCAGTCGGCTCCCAAGATGAAATGGCTATTACGACGTGCTGGGTTTTATTGGCCGACGATGGTTAATGATTGCTTCCGGTATTATAAAGGATGTGAAGCTTGTCAAAAGTTTGGTGATATTCAGTTGGCTCCCGCTGCTATGTTACATCCTATTATCAAGTCGTGGCCTTTTAGAGGTTGGGGATTAGACTTTATTGGAGAGATTCATCCTTCTTCTTCAAAGGGGCATCGGTTCGTGTTGGTGGCGACTGATTATTTCACTAAATGGTCTGAAGCAATACCACTCCAAAATATGACGCATACAGAGGTAATTCAATTCATAACTGAGCATATTATTCATAGATTCGGCATTCCTCAAACATTAACTACGGACCAAGGTTCATCCTTTATGTCACATCAAGTCAGAGAATTTGCTGAATCATATAAGATAAAGTTGCTCAATTCCTCTCCATATTATGCCCAAGCCAATGGACAAGCTGAGTCTAGTAATAAAATATTAATCAAGCTCATCAAGAAGAAGATTAAGGATAATCCAAGGAGATGGCATGAGCTATTGTCCGAAGCTTTGTGGGAACATAGGATCTCAAGGCATGGTGCTACAAAGGTGACTCCATATGAGCTCGTATATGGTCAGGAGGCCGTTTTACCAGTGGAAGTGAATTTGAATGCTTTGAGAATAGCCAAACAAAATGATTTGTCGGCTGTGGACTTCTATAACTTGATGATGGACAATATTGATGAAGTTGCCGATAAACGTTTGGTTGCTTTAAAGGCCATAGAAAGGGATAAGTTGAGGCTGGCAAGAGCTTACAATAAGAAGGTCAAGTTGAAGAATTTTCAAGTTGGCGATCTCGTGTGGAAGGTGATTCTACCAATTGGTTCAAGAGATAGAAAGTTCGGAAAGTGGTCTCCAAGTTGGGAAGGTCCTTTTAAGATTACAAGAGTGGTTCCCGGAAACTCATACTTGGTGGAATCCGTACAAGGCACATTATTACCTCGAGCTCTCAATGGCAAATATTTAAAGAAGTATCATCCAAGTGTTTGGCAAGAAGCCTAGATAGGCAAACGGCCGATATATAACTATCGCCCTTAATATAAACATGGCCGATATATAATTATCGTCCTAAGCATATAAATGGCCGATGGGGTGTTGACATCGTCCTAAGAACCAACATGGTACAAATTATTTTTCGGCACGCTTGCTTTGCCGAAAAACAGGGGGGCATGTGTTGACGCTCAAAAGTGGCACAATCGTAAAAGTTGCTTTAATCTATGTCAAGATTACTTCAAACTTATGATTGGAAGTCACCATGAGATGGCTTTCTTTGAGAAGATCAAGATGGATATGAAAGTGGTCTAAAACGGAATCCGGATGCAAAAGTTATGACAAGTTCAGAGATGCTCATGGTGACACCAGATTAAATAATGGCTTGAAACTCAATTAAGATGGCTTCAAATGGAAAAAGTTTCAACATGAAAGTTGTGCGTCTCGTCGAAACAGTCGATTTTGATATAAAAATCGTCCCAATCCGAGTTCGTATGCAAAAGTTACAGCCATCCGAACACAGCCCTATCACAGAGCCATAAGTGGCGCGCCCGAGCAGCCACGTGTCTGATGGGTAGTGCGAATAACAGCCTGTATTGCGTGACCGTTTTGGCGCAGAAGATGGCTTCAACTCGAAAAACGTTCAAAATGAAAGTTGTTCGTCTCGTCGAAACGTTCAAAATTGCTTTTGGGCCCTTTTCCATCCGAGGTCGTTTACCACCTCAAATATTACCCGCAAGGTACAGCCAGTTTAAACCGAACAGTTTTGGAAAGTTCGGACAAAACCAATCCGAATTTGGCTAGGGTTTTGGACGTGAATCCAAGCCTTTTCCTTGCACGGGAAGTCCAGCCGCCTCTTATACACTCAAGGGGTGACGGCCGATTGAATAACAACACACAATCGCAAACGCATCTACAACTTTTTTATCTACGTTTTGTTCCTCCCTCATTCTTGCTCCCTCATTCTTCGTCGTTCTTCGTGATGGAGAGCTGCGAATACCGAGGCTCTAGGGGTGGCTTGACCGACCTAGGGCAGCCCATAGCCGCCGCACTCCCCGACGGGGTCCCTCCCGGGAGTGTAGGATTTCGGGTCTTCAAAAGCTCTCGCCGGTCGACTTGCGAATCGCGCTTCCAGTGAGACTCCTTCGACGTGAGCTGCGGTGCACCACCCCCGGCGTCGAGGGTACACGTGACGTGTTCGTGTGAGAACAAGGTGTCAATTCGAGCCTCTTCCTGAGTTGAAATACCTTCGTTTATCTTCTCGAGGACGTCCCACAACTCCTTCGCAGTTTCACACTGACGACAACGAAGAAATTGCGCACGAGAGAGATTCCCACCAATTTCATCCTTTGGTTGAGCATCCATCTGAATGCATTTCTTCTCCTTGTTAGAGGGGGCTTGCGGTATAGCTACCATAAAGCCAACTTGCACCACGTTCCACATATCATCATCAATTACTCAGAGACGGATCTTCATCTTTTGCTTCCAGAAGGGATAGTTCGTCCCATTAAAGACGGAAATCTTGAGATGCGACTTATAGCTCACTGAAGACATACTTAAAACTCCAAGGTTGTTAGACCAAAATTTCTTCGAAAATCTCAAAACTCTCAGAACCCAATAGTGGAGCGAATGAAAAACAAACTACAACGAGCTAAAACTGAGTATCGAAAGGAAATAGTGACATGCATTGAGACATAATACACGAGGGATAAACTGATCGAATGTAAATGAGGTTAGTAGAGGTGACTAGTGATGCTCGATGGCGACCGGGTATTTGTTTGACCAGTTCATCCTTCTGCACAAGGACTACATCTGGTTGGAGGGGCTGTGACTTAACATGGAAGATAAATTCTCTTCACCCTATTCTCCTCGACAATTGGTTCGTCAACCAATGTTGATTACTCGTGGTAGATACTTGAGGTGATCTCCGAACCTTCTCGGACTTCTTATAGAACCATAATAACTCTTGGTCTCTGAAGAATATGGCACCTAACCATCTAGAGAGTTTGCAGCTCTCATGAGTAATAGGTGGAGCGTACTGGACTTAGATTCGAGCGATGGTGAACCACTATATGATTCTTAGACTCTAGTTTTTTTTCTCGATGGATTTTAAACTCAAATCGCTCGGAGAGGGGGTTGCTCACAAATCTTCTCAGAATCAGATGGAGCAGCCATCGGAAAAAGTCGGTGCGGGGTGGCTAATTATAGCCGCAGCCTTCCATGATGGGAAATGACCATTTTGGACACGGGGTACATCTAATGGCCAACTGACACAGTCACAACAGTCTGATTTTGGAGCAACGGTAACATTACTTGAGGAACAAGTAACGCTAACTCCTAGATCTGAGACAAATCTCTCGCAACGAAGAAGAACTCAGTCTCTTGCTGGCAAGTATTTGCTCGGAACACAAAAAAAGATTTCTCTCGCAACTTTCATAGGATTTGGGTTTAGCATCAGAGAATCAAAGTTTTGAATGCTATACCCCTCTTAATAGTACGGCGGTCCTATGACTCAATAAAGAGAAGAAGAACAACGAAATAAATTTTACGTCTTTACTCTGTCTTCAATCTCCTCGGGCCCAGTCAATTTCTTCGGACGTACACCGAACCAATTGCTTCACTTCAGCCATTTTGAGGGGTCACTCTTCTCAGAATAATCTTCTGTGATAACCTTCGCTACACATCAAAGAGATTATCTTCGTCATTTGCATCAAACTCCTCATGACCTCAGGGACTTGTTACTCTGTGTGCACTAGCAAACACATAAGTCCCATACTGTTCATGTTAACAAACTCTAATAACATAAGGGGACAATTATTACACCAACACATCCCCAGCTCTTTGTCGCTTCTCTGGAGTGTCCTCCATTATGTCGTAAGTGGGATGGAATAGAACCAGCGGTAGTACCACAGCTGGTAGCAGTAGTACTGCTTGTACTACCACCGCGATTTTGGGCTCGGATTTCTCATGTCGAGTTCAGCGGTAGTCCACTGGTGGTCCCTCTGGCATACTACCACTGACCCCAACTAGACCCAATCAAGCAGCGACAGTGTTCGCACACGAACACGTCACCGTGTACCTCCAACACCGAGGGTGATGCACCGCAGCTCACGTCGAAGGAGACCCATCCGGAAGCGCGGTACGCAAGTAATCCGACAGGCGCTTTTGTAGACCCGAAACCCCACACGCCCGGGAGGGACCCCGTCAGAGGGCGCGGAGGCTATGGGCTGCCCTAGGTCGACCTAATCGCCCCTAGGGCCTCGAGATTCGCCGCCCTGCAACAAGAAGAACGAACGAAGAACGAGGAAGAAGAATAACTAGGGTTAAGGAGAAAAGATAAAAGATAAAAAGTGGTAGATGAATTGATCGATTGTGTGTATTTCAATCGGACGTCACCCCTTAGGTATATAAGAGGCGGCTGGACTTCCCGTGCAAGGAAAAGGCTTGGATTCACGTCCAAAACTCTAGACAAATTCGGATTGGTTTTGTCCAAACTTTCCAAAACATTTCGGTTTAAACTGGTTGTACCTTGCGGGTAATTTGTGAGGTGGTAAAAGACCTCGGATGGAAAAGAGCCCAAAAGAAGTATTGACCGTTTCGATGAGACGAACAACTTTCATGTTGAACGTTTTTCGATTGGAAGCCATCTTCTAGGCCAAAATGGTCACGTAATACAGGCTCTTATTCGCGCTACCCATCAGACACGTGGCTGGTGGGGCGCGCCACTTATGGCTCTGTGACTGTGTTGTGTTTGGATGGTTGTAAATTTTGCATACGAACTCGGATTGGGACGATTTTTATATCAAAATCGACCGCTTCGACGAGACGCACAACTTTCATGTTGAAACCTTTTCCATTTGAAGTCATCTTAATTGGGTTTTGAGCCATTCTTTAATCTGGTGTCACCATGAGCATCTCTGAACTTGTCATAACTTTTGCATCCGGACTTCGTTTTAGACCACTTTCATATCCATCTTGATCTTCTCAAAGAAAGCCATCTCATGGTGACTTCTAATCATAAGTTTGAAGTAATCTTGACATAGATTAAAGCAACTTTTACGATTGTGCCACTTTTTAGCGTCAACACATGCCCCCTGTTTTTCGGCAAAGAAAGTGTGCCGAAAAATAATTTATACCATGTTGGTTCTAAGGACGATGTCAACACCCCATCAGCCATTTATATGTTTAGGACAATAATTACATATCGGCCATTATTGTTCTTGAACCATTGATGTAAACTTGGGCGAAACCTTCTCAACTTCACTACCAATCCGATGATAAAATTCCATAGATATGTATCTCAAGGTCATCCTCCGAACCATATTGTTCCCCCTTTTGCTAGGATTTTGTAGATAATCAACAATAAACTCTCTCCAATCCGTACTATCACCTGCATCAAAATTCATTAGTGCCCGAAGCTGTGAACTTCGGTTCAGCCTTACCTATGTTGACGAGACGAAGCATCGGCTATTGAGAGAAATGCGATACACCATGATTAACGTAGTAGACGGATGCTTGCTATGCCAACTCTTTTGAATTTTCATGTCTAAATATAAGAACAATTTTAAAGCAACCCAAGGTAAATTCTGCATCTAGACATATCTCAAGATAAACTATAAGTGATTCGTCAAAACATTGATAACCGTTGGATGTTTGTTGCACTACTCATAACGAATCACCGAAAGCCTCAATATGTATAGCACCTATAGCAAGTAAAAGAGTCAATCCGAATAATAATGCATATTCGGCTTTGATTGATCATGCATAAAAGTATTCTAAGCGGCATGAGGCTTCAAAAAATAGTACCATAAGGAGATATATAAACAACACCAACACTTTGGCCATTGCTACGAACTGAACCATCAAAACATAATCTCCATAGTACTAGAGAGACAAGGCTAACATTAATATTATGCATGTCATTAAACCGATGTTCAGTAATAAAATCAGCAATGATTTGGCCTCTTATAGATCTCAAAGATGCATAAGCCAAATCATATCCAAACAAAGTATAAGCCCACTAGCCAATTCTGCACTATGAATTGGTCTATGCAACGTATACTCAATGACATCGGTCATGATGTTTCAACTCCATTCAATCATAATATAGGCATACACATGAATTTTTATGAGCACATACTTTGTATCACTCTCTATTCGAACTAAGGACGGTGCTAGAATACTACACCGGCCATGCATTGACATATTCTTAGGACGATAGATAAATATCGGCCATTACCATGTCGACATCATTCAAAGCACATATAGCCGAAATAAACAAATGAAATGACAAACTAAGTATTTTGGCCCTTTGGATCAGCAACAAACTTGTAGCTAATTAAATGTATAGTGACTTGGTAATACCCTTTCATGATGTAAGAAATTATATGGCATCCATGGATTAAAATAAACCCATTGAGGGTTACCAATCATACCTGATGACGAATTCCATGACATGGGCGTTAATGGCATAGTTGAAGAATATGGATAATGTCTAGACCAAAGATGCTGAAACCTTCGGCTTCGTCCTTCATAGTTTTCACTCTTTTCCTTCTTCTCCTTTGCCGCACTTCTTGTAATGAAAGCTTGCACATAATTCTTATTTTGAGCACTTCCTTTGGGAACCCATGCCATGTTTCTTTCTTCAAGTTCTTGTGCAGTAAGTTTTTGTAATTTCTTCTTTTGCCAATATGATAAGCCGAGTGGGCACCCCGGCTGCGATTTTATCTTGGCCAATGGCAATCCTTTTTTGGCCTTGTGCACTCTCAACTTCTTTTCTTCATATTTGGCACTTTGACTATCAATAATTGGTTGCTTCATCTCATTGCCTTTAGTAGCCAATGTCAACACTTTAATTGGCTCTTTTTCATTTGAGATCAAATCTGAAGTTGCACTCTTACGACCATCTCTTTTAACACGGTAAACTTGCTTGGCCACTTCTTTCTTCTTCCTTGAGCTCCGGACCGATTCCTTATGATTGAAACGGTCTTTAACATGTGGTTGTTCAAATGTTGATCTTCTCGGAGCTGCATAATATTGGTGAGAAGGTCTAAAATAAGATGGAGAATGCGTCCTTGTATCATACCTATCCCATGATGGATATGGATCTACTGGAGCATAGGGAGGCATCCACGGCATTGGCATTGGCGGCCCAAAATAAGGATATGAATATGTTGCATAAAAATTGTCACTTTGCCAATACCGATCCTCATACTTGCTCCTTGGGGTGATCTTGGTTTCTTTGCATGATTTGGCCGATAAGCATTCTTCTCTTCACTCTTCTTTTGATACTTATCCAATAGTTCAGCGAAAGTGATTTTTGATCTCTTACACTTGCGCTTATTTTGGCCTTTGCTTTCTTTTGGTTTGCTTTCATCGATCATTGGATTTGCTTGTTGCCCCCAGTCCTTGGCGTCTCCATTGTAGCTTCGATGGAATTTTCGTCCTCAAGATTATGTTCATTATGCTCTTCAACAACTTCTTTACTTGAAAGCTTGATCCCATCACCTGCAGTTTTTATCTTCTCTTTAAATGGATCGGCTTGAAGCAGCCGATGCAAAAACTTTCTGCCATCGGGACCAATCAGAATAGACTGGTCATCTCTTGGTGTTTCAGCAAATTTCAATCGTCCTTTTTCAATGGCCGATTTAACTATTTGACGAAACATATTGCAATCCTCAAAAATATGTTTGAACGAATGATGCAACCTAGAATACATTCGTCCTTGAATTGATAGATTGACATGGTGATCAAGAATTTTTACGTAATTATTTTTCAGCAACAAATCAAATATTTGATCACACATGCTTGAATTGAAGGTAAACTTTTTATCCTCTAGCCGATCTTGCTGTTTGAACGGCTTTGGAGATAAAAAAACGAATGGTTCAGATTTGTAGTCTCCCCATTCGGCTATGCATTGTTTTTTCCACTCTATCTCCGATGTTTTTGGATAAGATATTATATTAGCACCAGTTTTCTCAATAGAATTTAACCTTGGCTTTAAATTTCTGAAACAAAGATATTTAGAACATACATGTCTCAGTTGAGACCAAGTGCAAGCCAAGTACGAAATAAGCAAAGCTACCCAACTAGATATGAACTTTACATAAAGCAACGGGGAAAGCTTTGGCTGTAACAATAAGTCAATATCGGTCTTTATAAATGGCGTAATGGGTTGACCGATATGTTCCATAACAAGTTTATTGCTAACAAGTAAATTACCCTTCTTCATTTGTCTTTCAAAATTACTTATGAGAATATTTCTTATAGATGCATCAATAATGAAGTCGCGACCAAATATGAAAATAGGTAAATTACTCTCTATGCATACCTCTTCAAATATGTTGGGAGAACATGATGATGGTGTCACTTGAAGAACATCTTGCTCCGTCTTTGGATGGCTCCCCAACACCTTTTCAACATCTTTTTCTTGATTCCGTGCATCATTGCTTTGAAGATCCATGTCAGCCGAACTTTGTTCGGCTACTTGTTCTTGTCCTTGAGGCTCGTCAATTTCTATGGCACGGAACTCATAGGGCAGGAAGTAGGTTATATTGACTTCTGAAAAATCAAGTATGACTGTTTTGCTATGCTTTCCATGCCCTTTCTCAATAATGCTTGCCTCTTTGGATTTGATGGACTCAGAATATATACTACTTGATTCGGCTTTTCTAATAACCGAATTTTCTTTGTTACCTGAATCAACAACTTTATCTTTTTGAATTTGCAAGGCTTCTCGCTCTCGTCTAATTTTAGCCCACATCTCAGCTTGGCGAGCTTTAAACTTTTTCATCTCAATTTCCATCCACTCGTCATGAGATTGCCCCCCAATACTTTGAGACTCTTTCGGCAATGAGGTGCCGAAACTTTGCGATTGTTTAGGTGGTACACTGGATGGTACAAGACTGGGCAACTGCATCATTTGCACAACTCTAGCTTTTACAACAGCAAAATCATGAGGCTTCCCGCCTTCTATTAGTTCCTGGCGAATAGAGTTGCACAAATCCCAAGAGAATGTAAGCTTTTTCTCAATTACCCCGTCTGGATATGGTTGCCCCCCAATGCTTTTAGAATCTTTCGGCAATGAGATGTTGCCGAAATTCTGTAATTGTGTAGGGGAAACATGATATGCCACGGTAGTAGGTGAAGGCATTTGTGCTCCTGCAGAAGTTTCACTTATTCGTCCATGACCATTAAGGTGTGGAGCCGAATTATGGACATGAACAGTTGCGTATGATGCCAAAAAACTAGTAGCATGAGGTGTAGCATATGATGTTTGAGGGTAATTGGCCGAATAACTAGTAGTAGCATGGCCAATTCCCCTACCCACCAACATGTTTGGATTAACATGTTGCAAATTAGTTGCCGATGAACAAAAAGATGAAACACTATGTTGCATGCCATTGAAAGATCCTACATGGCGTGTTTCAACTTGATTGACCGAACTCATCATGTTGTTCATCGGCATATGGATTTGTGAGGTTGCCGATGCATGGGAGTTGGGATACATATGTTGCATGTTGCTAAAATTATATGAAGTAGAATCATGGAGATTTTGTTGCATCGGCCCTTGCACATAATTAGATGCATGATTGATAAAGCTAGGGCTAGCCGATACCTTATGCTCATTAGATGATCTAGCAACAACATATGCATTATTTGCATCTACATATGTGAATTGGGTATTCATATTGCCTTTATAGATTGCAAACCCTAGATGACGATCTCTTCATAGCAAGAACGGGCCGGAGACCGTTCAAAGCTTCGTTCCCAGCGGAGTCGCCAAAAAGTGTGTTGACACACGAAGATGTCACCGTGTACCACCAACTCCGAGGGTGATGCACCGCAGCTCACGTCGAAGGAGACCCGTCCGAAAGCGCGGTACACAAGCAGTCCGGCGGGCGCTTTTGTAGACCCGAAACCCTACACGCTCGGGAGGGACCCCGTCAGGGCACGCGGCGGCTATGGGCTGCCCTAGGTCAACCTGATCACCCCTAGGGCCTCGAGGTTCGCCGCCCTGCAACAAGAAGAACGAACGAAGAACGAGGAAGAAGAAGAACTAGGGTTAACGAGAAAAGATAAAAGATAAAAAGTGGTAGATGAATTGATCGATTGTGTGTTTTTCAATCGGCCGTCACCCCTTAGGTATAAAAGAGGCAGTTGGACTTCCCGTGCAAGGAAAAGGCTTGGATTCACGTCCAAAACCCTAGCCAAATTCAGATTGGTTTTGTCCAAACTTTCCAAAACAGTTCGGTTTAAACTGGCTGTACCTTGCGGGTAATTTGTGAGGTGGTAAACGGCCTCGGATGGAAAAGAGCCCAAAAGCAGTATTTACCATTTCGACGAGACGAACAACTTTTATGTTGAACGTTTTCGATTTGAAGCCATCTTCTAGGCCAAAACGGTCACGCAATACAGGTTGTTATTCGCACTACCCATCACACACGTGGCTGGTGGGGCGCGCCACTTATGGCTCTGTGACAGGGCTGTGTTCGGATGGCTGTACTTTTGCAAACATACTCGGATTGGGACGATTTTTATATCAAAATCAACCGCTTCGACGAGACACACAACTTTCATGTTGAAACTTTTTCCATTTGGAGTCATCTTAATTGGGTTTTGAGCCATTCTTTAATCTGGTGTCACCATGAGCATCTCTGAACTTGTCATAACTTTTGCATCCGGACTCCGTTTTAGACCACTTTCATATCCATCTTGATATTCTCATAGAAAGCCATCTCATGGTGACTTCCAATCATAAGTTTGAAGTAATATTGACATAGATTAAAGCAACTTTTACGATTGTGCCACTTTTGAGCGTCAACAGACAGTACGAGCGGTAGTACCGCTTACAAGCTGTAGTATCGCTCCCACTACCGCTCGTGGATCTCGACTCTCCCCTGTGCTCTCGAAAGGCACTGTGTGCGGACCCCAGCGGTACTACCGCTAGGTGTCCATGTAAAAACCGGCATATCTCGGGTAGGGGGTCCCGAACTGTGCGTCTAAGGATGGAAGGTAACAGGAGGCAGGGGACACAATGTTTACCCAGGTTCGGGCCCTCTTGATGGAGGTAATACCCTACTTCCTGCTTGATTGACTTTGATGAGTATGGGGGTTACAAGAGTTGATCTACCTCGAGATCGTAATGGCTAAACCCTAGATGTCTAGCCTGAATGATCATGATTGCCTCTACGGACTAAACCCTCGGTTTATATAGATACCAGAGGGGGATAAGGTTTTACAGAGTCGGTTTATAGAGAAAGAATCTTCATATCCGCACGCCAAGCTTGCCTTCCATGCCAAGGAGAGTCCCATCCGGACATGGGGGAAAGTCTTCTGTCTTGTATCTACACGACCCATCAGTCTGGCCCACGTCACGTAGCCCGGACGCCCGAGGACCCCATAATCCAGGACTCCCTCACTAGCCCCTGAACCAGGCTTCAATGACGATGTGTCCAGCGCACAGATTGTCTTCGGCATTGCAAGGCGGGTTCCTCCTCCGAATACTTCAATATAGTTGATCAATGTTAACTATATCCGGCTCTGTATAACAGCTACAACCCACTACCACAAGGGTATAACACTTAGTTAGAAAACATAATATGCCTTTACTGACAGCTTTGCTAGCGAGACATCACGTCTGGCCTTCCCATTATTTTGAATCATTTTTCAATTTCCCATTTCGCATTTCGAGATTCAGCCGTCGGTGACCTGTCTTGTCAAAAAAGAGATAGTGTCCCCTTATCACGTGATTCTCATCAATACGAGACTGGGTAATCCAACCGTGCCATCCGCGTGACCCCTTGGGAACAGGTGAGTTTTAAGGCTTGAGGGCGCTTGATATTCGCAATCCATATAAGTGGTTAGAATCCAACTCTCCATCCCACGCATTCTTCTTCCTCAGGCCATCCGCCCTCGAGCTCCAGCGCCCAACCTTCGATCCCTTCCGTCCCCAGAGAACATTCTAGCCATGTGTGGATCCGGATCTCAGGGCAAGTGAATGCCCTCCTCCGTCATAGAGGAGAACATCAAGGAGCTCCGGGAAGCGGGATAGTTAGCCAAGGAAATCGCCCATCGGCTTCCAGCCAAGAAACAGATCGTCCCTTCTCCGGAGCCCCATGAGAGGGTAGTATTCATTCCTCATTTCCTTCCCGGAGTAGGGTTTCCCCTTCATCCTTTTGTCCCTGGCCTTATGTTTTACTACAGGATAGATTTCCAAGATCTAGCCTCGAATTCCTTTCTCTACATTTTGGCGTTCATCGTCGTGTGTGATGCATTCCTCCGCATCCCTCCCCACTTCGTCCTATGGCTCAAGGTCTTCAATGTGAAGCCAAAAGTGGTGGGTGGTCAACACGCGGAGTGCGGCAACGCCATGGTGAGCAAGCTCCCCAACATCACTTGGACGAAAGGCACCTGCGTGGAGACCGTGAAGGGGTGGCAACATGAGTGGTTTGACGTCACGGAACCCCATGACTCCACATGGGCCGCTCCCCCCGAGTTCAAGTCCGGGCCTCCATCCCGGCTGACATCCTAGCTCAACAAGGGCCTGGACTAGGCGTCATCCGACGAGGTGACGACGCTGCAGAAATGCAACAAGAGTATGGTAGACAAGAATACTAGTCTTGCTAGCATGATCCAGGTAATGCTTTTTCGCCGTATTCTGCCCTGCCAAGGCCGGACTCAGTGCATGTGGGAGTTTGACCCGGCCGGTCCCCGGACCCTGAAGTGGTTCTTTCGCACGAAGCACGAAGACATGTGGAAACGGTTGTTCAAGACCCAAAAGGCGTGGCCGAAAATGACCGAAGACCTCGGCCTTGATTGTACTCATGCAGCGTCTCCCGTAAGTTTTCATGATAACTTCACTATTTGTAAATCTAAGGGACATACTAAGCTTCCCATTCTTCCCATAGGGCCGGACGAAGAAAGCGGAGTGGATTCATTGTCCGGCTCCGCTACCCGAAGACCCAGCCATCCCGCTGATAAAGAGGATGCTGGTTCCGGCGCCATATCAGGCGCCGAAAAAGAAGGCTAAGAAGAAGGGCAAGGAAGCCAAAAGTGGCCTCTGCCAAAAAGGTGCTTCAGACATAGTGTTCGAAGACACCGAGACTCACTCCTCCCCTGACTAAGACGAAAGGGAGGAGGAAGAGAGTAATTCTCCACTTAAGGGGGGAAAGAAGAGAAGGGGGGCTTCCGTAGATCTAGAGGCGGAGGCGTCCAAGAAAGGGAGGATCTCCCTCACGGATGACTCCGAATCGGACGCCGATGAGTGGTGCCCCAGGCTCGAAGCCCTTGGCCAAATTGTAAGTACCCCAAAGGCATTTGTACTTATATACCTTTCCGCCTTGTGATTGTAATATACTGAATTACGTGCTGCAGTCCAGCTTGTGTCCACCCCTAGTGATCCTCATCTTCGGGGAATTTTCTGGATCCAAACGTGATGGATAGCGAGTCGCCCCTGCCGGCCTCCTCCCCCAAAGCTATGGACAATGCCGAAGTGTTGTCCCAAAGGACCCTTCCGGGTCAAGGAGAGGTGTGGGAAGTCGTCGAGGCGGCGCTAGAGGGCGATACCTCCGCTGCCGGAAACCCGGGGGCACCGACCCCTACGGAGACCGATGCCGGGGGCTGTGCCCAATTCGGCCCACAGCCGCACATTATGCCGGAGACCCATGCGGCTCCGGAATCAGGTGAGCAACCTTCTTTGAAAGAAGGGAGTGCACAAATTCCACCGGGGACCTCTGTCAATCCGGAGGCGTCGGATACTCTGACGGAAGCACTTCAGAGTGCCGTCATTGTAGAAGAACATCGTACCCTTATGGGCACGGTGGTTGAAAGAGTTTGGTCCACCAAAAGCGGGTTAAATGAGGCTTATACTAGCCTTCCGGGAGGCTTTGAGGTACGTAATACCTTTTGGCTATATGAGAAAAAGTGTCTGTGTATAGATAGTAGCCCCTGAGACTCTATTCGGTGTTCGCAAAGAAAGGCCGAACAGAGGATCTAAGTACTCGTACAAGAGATTAACATACATATATATTTGAATCAAACAGGCAGCGATGTAGGCGTCAGCTTCCCATGCCGCCGAAGCATCTGACCTAAGGCGGAAGTTAGCGGAAAAGCAAGGTATGTAATATCAAAAATGTGTCTGAAATAATATCAACAATAATTTGTCATCTGAGTGAGTGCTATAACTCTGCTCACAGCTAACGCGTTTTAGGTCGAGACCTTCAAGAGCGCACTGGCCGAGGCCAAGAAGGAGGCGGAGGAGGAATGAGCCACCCGCCCAAAGCATGAGTCAAGGATGGAGGAAGTCCAGTAAGAGCTCAAGGATGCTATACGCAAATGTGAGTCCTTAGAGCGCAAAGTTTCAGATCAAAAATCTGAGTTTGCTAAGGCTCTCCTAAGTGCTCAGGAGGCCCGGACCAAAGCCCAAAACGCCTGCCGGGAGATCTAGGAGGCGAAGCAAATTGCGGCTGGTAAGGCATTTAATATGCAGAGCAAATTTGTGAGGAAGAAATACATCTTACTGACCCGGATTTGGAGTTCTCGAGGAGCATTTGCGGACATGCCCTGGAGTGTTGTCGACGTTGCAGAATTCTTCCGAGCCGAAGAGGGGAGCTCGACGAAAAAAAAATTCTGGTTGTAGTACCTTGCGCCTGAGCATCCCGTGCCCCTAAGTGGTCAGCTGAAGCAGTTGTCCGAACTGCATAGGGTGGACGGATTGTCCATGCGGGATTTTATAATCAATTTGTGGCATGTCGAGCCCATACCCAGCAGCTACTTCGGGCTCGTGAAGCGGCTCGTAAGTGCCTGCCCCCGGCTTGTTGCCGTGAAGCTGTCGGTCTGCATCGAAGGTGCGCGGATGGCCTTCACCCATGTTAAGGTGCAGTGGGCGAAGATGGACGCCGTCAAGCTCGCAGCCGAGGGACTGCTCGTAGGCAAAGATCACCGCATGCCGGAGCGATATTCTGACGATGTCCTAGAAGGATCCCGCATTGTAGAGGGCCAGTGTTCGAAGGACATCATGTTTGGATGAATGTATCCATGCTTTCCAATCATGTATTATGAAACAAGGCTTATGTATGATATGTTGTTTTGTTTCATTTTGAAATATTTCCTCCTGTGCGACCATTTACAACATCTGAGAGTTTGCTAGTCGTCGGCTTCAGCCCCCACGTAGATAGTACGGGGGTGTTTGGGATAGCACCTAAACACACTTGACCCAGCGATTTGGTCCATGAAGGAGGTGTTAGTGCGGCGAACCAGGCAATCAGACTATATGGCTTTATCGCTCTCACTTAGCCATAGGAGTTTTATAATGGGAGTATGGGCGCAGCCCCTAGTAATGTTCGATTATCCAAACTTGGGTGATGTAGATGCCCGGCCGGGCGAAGGCTGGCCTATCGCGTAATGCGGAAAAAATTGCAAGAGATTTATATTTACTCACCGAATAGCTGATAGCTCTCGCCGCATCATGGCAGTCATTTTTCGGCTTTCTCTACTGAGGTGTTTGTCCGGATGAACCAGGAACACAATCACAGTAGTTCTCCCTTTACTACCTTAGCCGAACAGGCGGAACGTAAGGTAGTAACCACAGGAGCCGGGCAACCCAACTATTGACCAAAGACATGATTCGGAGCCGATGCATATAATGCTATATTCGGGACCCCGAATTGCACTATGAAAGTGTTCAGATTTTGTTTGGTATAAAAAAATGTACGTGGCTCAATGGAGCCCCTGGCGATTTAAGTCGTACCAAGGTGTACATGACAATCGGACAAAAATAGGGAAACAGAGATTAAGAGATAAGCCAATAAGTTGGGCTAGAAACTGTTTTCATTATAGTCCGATTGATACGTCAAAACGTATTGGTACAAAAAAAGTGCAGCAAACATCAAGGCTATTTTACATGCCGAGCATAAGGGAAAACTGTGTGCAGGTTTTGCAAACGGACAAGGTGGTCTTTAGAGACCCTTTGAGATACTCTATCATGCCTCTACGCTGCTTGTCTCCTTGGTGTATTGTCCTTCGAGAGGATCATCACTCGATGTTGTCATGGTAGGCCTCGAAAAGAGGCATGAGCACCATTTGAAAAGGTGACGTGGGTTGTAAGGAACCTGAAAAAAAAGAGAAAAAAGGAAAATATGGGTGTCTGGGGTATAGTCGTATTGTGGACTTCATCTTTGTTGTGCCTCCGTCTTTGCTCATGGTATCTTTAGTGCGTAGTTATATACGCGTGGCAAGTAGACTGCAATTCGGTTTGGGCTAAGACGGAGGCCAAATTGCTAGCTGAGCTCCTGACGAGCTAGGCTGTCGCTCTGTAGTGTAATCCAGACTCGTTTAATAATGTCCGGGGGCTTGGCCGCCGATGTAGTATTTGGCTTGGTAAGGCCACCCCGTACTTCCGCTGCTAGGGTCGCAGTGTACTCCTTAGTACAGAGGGAGCGTCCCATGTTTCCATTGACTGTTATAACACCGCGTGGTCCGGGCATCTTGAGTTTGAGATAAGCATAGTGTGGGACCGCATTGAAGCGAACGGATGCATTTGTCCAAGCAGTGCATGATAGCCACTTCGGAAGGGAACGATGTCGAAGATCAAGTCTTTGCTGTGGAAGTTGTTCGGCGAACCGAAGACGACCTATAATGTGATTGAGCCCGTGCATTGGGCCTCTACACCAGGTATTACTCCTTTAAAGATACTTTTGGTCGGCTTGATCCTTGACGGGTCAATACCCATCTTGCAGACTGTGTCCTGATAGAGCAGGTTAAGGCCGCTGCCGCCGTCCATGAGGACTCGTGTAAGGTGGAATCCATCAATGATTGGATCGAGGACTAGTGCGGCTGAACCTTCGTGATGGATACTGGTCGGATGGTCCCTACGATCAAAAGTGATCGAACAGACTGACCATGGGTTGAATTTAGGGGCGACTGGCTCTATCGCGTAGACGTCCCTTAGCGCACGTTTGTGCTCCCGCTTGGGGATGTGGGTGACGTATATCATATTCACCATTTTGACTTCGGGGGGAAATTTCTTCTGACCCCCTGTTTTTGGTGGACGCGGCTCCTCGTCGTCATCCTCGCTGGGCGACTCTTTCTCCTTGTGTTTAGTATTAAACTTACCGACCTGTTTAAAGACCCAACAACTTCGATTGGTATGGTTGGCAGGCTTGTCGGGGGTGCCGTGAATCTGGCAGGGTCGATCAAGTATTCGGTCCAAGCTGGATGAGCCCTCTCTGTTTCTTTTGAATGGCTTCTTCCGCTGACTCGACTTGGAGCCGCTGGATCCGGCGTTGACCGCCGTGTCTTCAGTATTGTCGTTATTGCTGCGACGCTTGTGTTTGTTGTGTTGGGGCCTGCCGTTATTATTCCTACATTCGGAAGTGCCAGGCTCGCTCTTACTACTACTGCTACGGGCTAGCCAGCTGTCTTCGCCCGTGCAAAAGCGGGTCATGAGTGCAGTGAGGGCTGCCATGGATTACGGCTTCTCTTGGGCGAGGTGCCGGGCGAGCCATCCATCGCGAATGCTATGTTTAAAGGCCTCAAGGGCTTCGTCGTCTGGACAATCGACAATCTGGTTCTTTTTAATGAGGAACCTAGTCCAGAATTTTCTGGCGGACTCTCCGGGCTGCTGGACAATAAGACTGAGGCCATCAGCATCTCGAGGCCGAATATAGGTGCCTTGGAAGTTGTCTCTAAAGGCATCCTCCAGGTCTTCCCAGCTTCCAACAGAGTTTTCTGGAAGGTTGTTTAACCAGTGTTGAGCTGGCCCCTTAAGTTTTAGGGGAAGGTATTTGATGGCGTGTAGATCGTCACAGCAAGCCATGTGAATGTGGAGAAGAAAATCTTCAATCCATACCGCAGGATCAGTTGTGCCATCATATGATTCAATGTTCACGGGTTTAAACCCTTCTGGGAACTGGTGCTCCATTACCTCATCAGTGAAGCATAGAGGGTGTGTGGTGCCTCTACATCGGGCCACGTCACAACGGAGTTTGGATGAAGTCTGTATGCGGTTTTCGGCCCGAGCATGCTTATGCCTGTTGCGCCAGGATTGATGACCGTCCTCTCGTACCGGGGCACGCCACTGCGATCCATAGATTGATCTGGTCTGACCTGCTCTATTTTCCAGGTCCTGTCGTAGGTCATATGTGTATCCCCAAGCCATTGTTTCTCTGCTTTTACGGCAAGGTGGTGTGGGTTGGTGTTCGGCTTGAGTTGCCGTTCTGTCCCGCCCACGTGGAGGTCTGTCAGGTTCGTCAGCCGCGTTACGCGCGGGTGGTATGGGCTCTAGCGCTTCGTCGTCGAATTGGGGTAGCAGCTTACGCTTCAGGTAACTCTTTGTTGGGCGTTCAAGGCCGTATTCTTCGGCTGCCAGGACATTAGTCCATCTGTCGTTGAGCAGCTCTTGGTCAGCTTGAAGCTGTTGCCGCCTCTTTTTAGGCTTCTTGCCGTGGCTATTAGCCGGTGCTTAAAGCGCTCTTGTTCAAGGGGTTCCTCTGACACGATAAAATCTTCGTCGCCGAGGCTCACATCATCCTCGGAGAGTGGTAGATAGTTGCTATCCACCGAGTCTTCGTTCTCTGCTTGCTCATCAGGGTCGACTTTCCCCTCCTCCCTATCATCCTGTTCGGATGTTGGTTCGATGGGGTCTTCTTGTTTTTTGGCGTTCTCCGGAGTATCATTTTCTCCAGTGTCGGTGTTGCTGTCTTTTTCGCGACATGATTTAGAGTGGCGCCGCTGACGTCGATGCTTCGGTGGTATCTCAGGAGGTTCATCCTCGACTAGATCCTTCTTGTCATCGATAAGGCCTTCTTTGGGTGTGTCCACCATGTACACGTCGTATGACGAAGTGACGGTGCATTGTCCGGTGAACGGCGGGTTTTGGGCCTGCTCCTCTCCGGCATCGTCGTCCATACCGTCGATGTCTTCGGAGGCGTAGTCGAGCATGTCAGCTAGATCCTCGACAGTGGCTATAAAGTGGGTGGTGGGTGGGAGGTAAAATTCCCTATTTTCAGCCCCTAGTCCGGGCTAGGCGTAATTTGGAAGCGGTTCCTCTGTGACGGCGAGGGATCACGTTAGGTCCAGAGCCTCATTTAAGAGCGAGCTTTGGATAGGGACCGAAGTTCCTTGGCCGAGCTCGCAAGACACGGACTACGAGGGTTCAGAGCTAGTGTTCGGAGAAGAGTCCGGCTTTGTTATAACTGCCGGTGGCGCTATTCTCTCCGGTTCTCCAGTGTTGAGCTTTATAGATGCAGATAGTCCGGCGGGGTCTAGACTCCACTCTTTGGACCTGGTGACGCGCTCCGGATCTAAGGCCGAAGTGGTGGTTGGAGCCGCGAACCCTTGGAAGATCAAGTCTCCTCGGATATCAGTGACATAGTTCAGATTTCCAAAACTGATCTAGTGACCAGGGGCGTAGCTGTCGATCTGCTCCAGGTGGTCAAGCGAGTTGGCACGCAGTGCGAAGCCGCTGAATACGAAGATCTGGCCAAGGAGAAAAATTTACTTCTCGAAGCATCGTTATAGATGATCGATGAAGCCATCGAGCCTTTCGACGACGGAACAGTGGAACTCTCAATGAAAGCACCAATGTCGGTGTCAAAATCGGCATATCTCGGGTAGGGTGTGATGCCCCCGATTTGACCGTACACTAATCATGCACGCAAATGTGTACGACCAAGGTGAGGGACTCACTACAAGATATCACAACACAACTCTAGACACAAATTAAAATAATACAGGCTTTATATTACAAGCCAAGGGCCTCGAGGTCTGGAATACATAAGATAAAAAACACAAGAGTAAGCGGAAACAATAATATCTGAGTACATACATAAGTTAAACAAGGTGCCATAAGATGGCTAGCACAAGAGTAGAAACGATCGAAAAGGCAAGGCCTCCTGCCTGGGACCTCCTAACTACTCCTCGAAGCCGAACTCCACGTATAAACATAGTCGCGATCATCTGGCACCTAGACTCCACCATCAGGTTGCATCATCTGAGAAGAGAAGAAAAGGGGGCAAAAGGGGGAGCAAAGCAACCGCGAGTACTCATCCAAAGTACTTGCAAGTAACGATCTACACTACATATGCAATGGTATTTGTGTAAGGGGGGGGGGGTAATATCTGTGGACTATACTGCAGAATGCTAGAATAAGAGGGGGATAGCTAATCCTATCGAGGACTACGCTTCTGGCCGCTTCCATCTTGCAGCAGTAGAAGGGAGTAGCTGGAAAGTAACAAGTATCTTCGCTTCTCACAGCCTCTGTCTTGCAGCAGTAGAATAGAATAGATGGTAAGTTCACCGAGTAACATCGTATAGCATAAACCTACCCGGTGATCCTCCCGTCGTCGCCCTGTGGGAAAGCGATCACCGGGTTGTATCTGGCACTTGAAAGGGTGTGTTTTATTAAGTATCCAGTTCTAGTTGTCATGAGGTCGGGGTATAAATCCGGGTCATCCTTTTACCGAGGGACACGGCTATTTGAATAGATTAACTTCCCTGCAGGGGTGCACCACATTACCCAGCTCGCTCAATCCCATTTGGCCGGACACACTTTCCGAGGTCATGCCCAGCCTTGGAAGATCAACACGTCACAGCCCTACCTAAGCATAGCAGATAGGTCAGCATGCCGGTCTAAGTCCTAAGCGCACAGGGGTCTCGGCCCATCGCCCAATGCACACCTGCACGTTGCGAGGGCGGCCGGTAAGCAGACCTAGCCGCTCCTAATACCAGAGCGGCATTCCAGTCCAATCCGGCGCACGCCGCTCAGTCGCTGACGTCAAGAAGGCTTCGGTTGATACAACGACGTCGAGTGCCCATAACTATTCCCACGTAGCTAGTTAGTGCGTATAGGCCAATGGCCACCTCAGATCAAATACCAAGATCTTGTTAAGCGTGTTATTATGAAATAACCGCGGACAATGGCCAGGGCCAGGCCCACCTGTCTCCTAGGTGGTCGTGACCTGCCCTGTTGCTCCGCCACAAAGTAACCATCAAGGGGCTGCCAAGAACCCAGGCCCACCACTACCTATGTGGAACCACCTGCCCCTTCATCCCCCATCTCCGGATCATCAACATAAGTATGTAATAGTAACATATACCCGTGATCACCTCTTAAGTGATCACGGTCCAGTAGTATAGCATGGCAGACGGACAAGTATGTGGGGCCACTGATGGAATACTAGCATACTATACTAAGCATTATGATAGCAGGTACATGTATCAACAGTTCTAGCAACAATGACAGGCTATGTAACAGAATAGGAGCTATCGAATCATCAACGGTAGCAAATTTAATGCAAGAATCAGAGAGAGTAGAATGGGCGATATCTGGTGATCAAGGCGGGGGCTTGCCTTGAAGCTCTGATGCACAGGAAGAAGGGTTGTCGGTGATGTAGTCGTACACAGTGGCATCAGCGCCAGTCTCGGGGTCTACCGGAGAAGAAGAGGGGGGGAAGAAACAGTAAATACAGAGCAAACAAAGCATCACAAAATATAATAAGGCAAAACACGATGCTAGGGGTAACCTAACGCAGTACCGGGTGCTACTAGCGAAGGCGGGAAACATCCGGGAAAGTATTCCCGGTGTTTCTCATTTTTGGGCACATGAAACGGAGGTGGATTGTTGCATGTTCGCTATGCTAGGGACGTCTGATGGACAAACAGACTGTGCATCCGGATTTGTCTCGTCGTTCTAAGCAACTTTCATGTACAAAATATTTTTATCTGAGTTACAGTTAATTTTATATTAATTTTCAAAGTTTTAATCATTCTTTTGAAATTCTAGATTTCATTTAATTCAATAATAAAAGAGAAATTGCTATGGGTACACATAAGTGTACCCAGAAGTGTGCACATGAGGCTGACACGTGGGCCCAGTCAGCAGTTGACTGGGTCAACATTGATTGGTTAAGGGGGCGCTGGGGTCCCACCTGTCACTGACTGGGACTGCCCAGTCAGTGGTTTGACTGGTTAAAAGACTAGTGGGACCCATGTGTCAGTGAGACATTTCAATTAAAAAAATTCAGATATGTTAATTAGTGTTCTTAGCGCTGGGGCCCAGCAGTCTGCAGCATAATATTTAAAAGCTTAATTAATTTAGCAGATTATGTGGGGGGCCACATGTCATTGTCTTCAATACTTTTCACAGGCTTTTAAATGAAATGTGTCCACGTGTCATATTTCAGTTATTCAAATAAACCGTTTTATTAGGTTCTAATTAGGTGGTTAGGGGACTGGTTAAACCGGGCAGGCCCACATGTTAGTGGGTCAAACCACTTTTAGATCGTCCGTGCGTGCGTGCGTGTCGGTGAGTTCAGAGGACGGCGGCGCGCGGAGCCGGCGGCTCTGGCGACCAGAAGGGGCAGCCCAGGGTGCCGAATGGACAAGTGTGAGGCGCCGCGATGAGCCATGTCTGTCTCGAACGAGGAGCGACCGAACATCGTCGGTGCGATGGGAGGCGACGACTACGGCGGAGCTAGCGGCAACAGGTGCTGGAGAGCGCAGGGAGGAGGGGAAATAGGCTGTGGAGGGCCGAAGGCTCACAGCGAAAGCGGTAGGGTTCTCGATGGAGCCGAAGGAGGTCGGGGCTGAGCAGATCGACGGCAAGGTTAGCGGCGACGTCCAACGGTGTCGGAGGAGGGAGGGCGTCCGTCGACGAGGGACTCCAGCGAGGGAGGTTGGATCTGCGACGGGGCATCCGGGATCCGTCCCACTCCGGCGAGGAGGCTGCATGGCACGTCACGTCCGCCTCAGCATAGAGCGAGGAGGAAGCCGAGGCGCACATGGCGGTGGCGAGTTGCGGGCGACGCACACGCGCGGCCGCAGGCGCCGGCCATGGCAGGGCACGGAAGGAAGGCACGGTGCGCAGGGGGCGCCGACGGCAGGGCGTTTCCGGGCGGGGGCGGTTTTGCCCCCCGATCCAGATCGGGGGGAGAGGGAGGAAAGTGCAGCATGGGGGGATGGGAGCGAGTGGGGGAGGGGGTTAGGGTTTCAGGGGTTATGGGGAGTGTGGGGGCGGCCTGGGCCAGTTGGGCCAACTGCCTCGCTGCCAACTGGGCCGTTTGGGCCCAGTGGGGGGTGTTTCTGTTTATTTAACCCTCTATTTGTTCTTGCCTTTTCTTTTTATTAAATTTTCCTCTTTTCTTTTCTGTTTTATTTTTGTTTTCTATTATTTTAATTTTTGTCAAATATATACCTTGCATCTAGTTTCGCATTTCAATTCAATCCACCACCACAAAAAGTCTAGACCCCAAATAATTTGGTTTGATATTTTATAAATTTGTAAAGGCATTTAAATAATCATGTTTACTAATATTTAAATCATTTTGGTGCATACACATGATAAAAGTGTGGTTCCTTCACCGACATTTAGTATGGATTATTTTCCACAAACCAAACATTTTGGTTTTAATGTTTCAAAACTTTTGTTGTTTGCCTTTGTTTCGTATTTGTATTTGGATCGTTCTGAACTAACGTGGGATTAGCAACAGTGATTGTAGTGACGTGGCATCATTAGCGTGGAATTACTATAGCGTAATTATCCGGGCGTCACATAGGGGGTCCCAAACTGTGCGTCTAAGGATCGAAGGTAACAGGAGGCAGGGGCCACAATGTTTATCCAGGTTCGGGCCCTCTTGATGGAGGTAATACCCTACATCCTGCTTGATTGACTTTTATGAGTATGGGGTTATAAGAGTTGATCTACCTCGAGATCATAATGGCTAAACCCTAGATGTCTAGCCTCAATATTTATGATTGCCTCTACGGACTAAACCCTCCGGTTTATATAGATACCGGAGGGGGCTAGGGTTGTACAGAGTCGGTTTACAGAGAAAGGAATCTTCATATCCGCACGTCAGGCTTGCCTTCCACGCCAGGGAGAGTCCCACCCGGAAATGGGGGAAAGTCTTCCGTCTTGTATCTTCACGGCTCATCTGTCTGGCCCTGTCACGTAGCCCAGACGCCCGAGGACCCCATAATCCAGGACTTCCTCACTAGGGCAAGCGGTAGTGCTCCTCCCTTGAGCGGTAGTACTGCACGATGCGGGTTGAGCACGAGCATAACGGTTGGATCTTTTTCCACACTATATAAAGGGGGTCTTCTTCCCCAAGAAGACTACCTCTTCCTACCCTAACTCCATTGTTGCTCCAAAAGCTCATTTTTTTCCCGATCTCTCTCCCTAGCCAATCAAACTTGTTGATTTTCTAGGGATTGGTTGGGAAGGCCCGGATCTACACTTCCACCAAGAGGAATTTGGTTCCCCTCACTAATCCCTTGCGGATCTTATTACTCTTGGGTGTTTGAGCACCCTAGACGGTTGAGGTCACCTCGGAGCCACATTCCATTATGGTGAAGCTCTGTGGTGGTGTTGGGAGCCTCCAAGCTTGTTGTGGAGATTGCCCCAACCTTATTCGTAAAGGTTCAGTCGCCGCCTTCAAGGGCACCACTGGTAGAATCACGACATTTTGCATTGGCATGAGGAGAATACGGTGGCCCTAGTGGCTTCTTAGGGAGCATTGTGCCTCCACACCGCTCCAACGGAGATGTACTTCCTCTCAAAGGGAAGAAACTTCGGTAACACATCCTTGTCTTCACCGACTCCACTTGTGGTTACTTCTTACCTTTATTTTGTGCAAGCTAATTTGTGTTGTACTCCTTGCTTGCTTGTTGTTACCCTTGTTATTAGCATCATATATGTTGCTCACCTAGTTGCATATCTGGACAACCTATTTGCTGCTAAATTTAATTTGTTAAGAAAAGCTAAAAATTGATAGTTGCGTATTCCCCCACCCCCTCTAGTCAACCATATCGATCCTTTCACCGCCGACCTTTCTCCCTCGTCGATGACTTCGTTGTGTGGTGGCGAGCATCTTTTGTCGTGGCTTGACAATTTGCTCGCCCTGGCATTGTCATCTGTCGGATTGTGGATGTGTGCAGCTACTAGGATTGTGGCAAGTGGAGGAGACATCATATAATGACTTCGATTGGTTGGTGCTTCTCAAGCACCCCGTCTCGAGCTCCGGGGTGAAAACCCTAAGTCTGGCCCTTATTAGTTATACTTGGCAATTAATGACGGCGTTTTTTGTGCCGTTACCTTGATGAAGGCATTGCTTCGATTTTTGCTCCACCGTAATCTTCAGGGTGGTAACCTATTATCTGATCTTCGATGGTTGGATCCGGTGAATACGGCATTTGTGTGTCGTTCCCTTCATGGAGGCGTCGCTTCTGGAGAACCTTCCTCGTTGTCTATGTGTTGTCATAAGATGGTTGTTACAGATGGTCACTGAGTTATATCATCGATCGTTGTTTTGACCGCTTCGATTTTTTTATGCGCCGAGCCATAGCTTCGGTCTTATTTGACTTTGATATTTGTTCGTATGATTTTTTTTTTGTGTATTTGTTTTGTGCACGTAGCTGTGTAGAGACCAGATGTGTGCTCGTTATGATTATATCCCTCAATGCTACGTTATGAGACAATGAAAAACAAAAAAAAATTGACAGGTATACCTGCCGAACAATTCACATACTAATATTTTCCAACCAAAGAAGAATGCCTATCCTAGAACCAGGATTGGTGCTGTCCATCAAATGAGCACGGCCACTAGGAGGTTATAGGCCGGTCCAGTAGACGTGTGAAGCTCCTAGAGTGATTATCCAGGACCAAGAAAAATACAAGCTGGCTGACGTGTAGCGAAAATGGCATCGTGAGCGAGACTTCACGCCAAATTTGAGCGCTCTAGTCCAACCGTCTCGAAAAAGACACTTCAGACTTGTTGCTACTTGCTATGGGTTCTAAGCGAATGCTTCCAGTAGAGCTGCCCGTTGCTACCCCTATCCGAAAAGTTAAGTGGAAGATAAAGAGAGGAGTTAGTTTGACACTGATAGAAAACACTTCAATGGAATTTCGGTTGTCACTTTCTATATCAGTTGAAAAAATGCACTCGGGTTAGGTACTATAGAAGTGACCAACGGATACTTGTTTGCTCTCGAATACCCACTACGGATTACAACTTGTTTGGTAACCATTGGGGCAGGAAAATGAGAGCTTGTACAAGGGAGTTCGTGTAGTGAATAGATATGAGAAGTACATCTTTACTTTCAAAGCATATACAGCTGCATACGTCAAATACACAAAGTTTCTTTATAGCTTAGGCTACATGAAACCTCTCACGCGGATGCGCCTGGTCGCGTCCGCGGGCCGTGACCGGGCACACCTCAAATTTCATGATTTGCATTCGGACATCTTATACTAGATTCTTAAATCCATACAAAGATGCAAAATACATAAATCTACATACTATGTCGATCATCTAGTTACTCGCCTGCTCTATGTTGAAACCCGACAGCTTCGGCCCCGGCCGCTCCGCCTCCTCCTCCTCCACCACCTCCATTGGAGTCAGTTCCTCTGCCTCCTTTCTCTTCGGCTGCTCCTCCTCCTCCGGCTTCGCCGAGTCCGGAGGCAGCCCGACAGCGCTCTGGGCGGCGCACGCGGTGTGACGCCCCCGACTCGACCGTGCACTAATCGTACACGCAAATGTGCATGATCAAGATCAGAAACTTACGGGAAGATATCACGACACAACTCTAGACACCAATTCACACAATATTTATATTACAAGCCAGGACCACGAAGTCTCAAATACATAAGTCAGCGAAAGCAACAACATTTGAGTACAAGCATAAGTAAACAAGTGTGCCTTAAGAAGACTGAGCAAAACAACATCTAATCGAAAAGGCGAAGGTCTCCTACCTGGGGCCTCCTAACTACTCCTCTTCGTTGGCGTTCTCCACCTAGTGGTAGGATCCGTCAGGGTAATTGTAGTCATCGACGGGATCAGCTAGCTCCTAGGCTCCGTCATCTGGTCGCATCAATCGGGTAAAGGGGAAACGGTAGCAAAGAAACCGTGAGTATTCATCTGAAGTACTGGCAAGACTTACATAAGATCTATACTAAGTATGCGTCGGTATCAATCGGAAGGGGTTGTATCTGTGGGCTATACTGCAGAATTTCCCAAACAGAGGGGAATGCCTAGCCTATCGAAGACTATCATCTTGCAGCAACAGAAGAGAGTAGAGTAACATAACATACAATAACAAGTATATATTAGCCTCGCCAAGACATTCTTCCTCGACTCCCTACGAGAAAGCGATCCCAGAGCTATCATATCCATTTAGTGTCACAAGTATCCAGTTCTAATTGTAGTAGATCGGGATACAACTCCGAGCGTCTGTTACCGTGAACACGGCTATTCGAATAGATATACTTCCCTGCATGGGTGCACCAACTTACTCAACATGCTCGATTAACTTCGGTCGGACACACTTTTCTGGGTCATGCCCGGCCTCAGCTGATCAACACGTCGTAGTCCTACCTAGGCTCTCTAGAGGACACATGTTAGTCTAGATCCTAAATGAAAATGGGTCATGGGCCAATCATCCTTTGAAATCTTGCGCATTGCGAGCACGAACGGGATTAGTCCTGCTACCTCTTTATATAAAGCAGGTGCTTACGCGGATCACCCGGGCACGTGCCGCTCAACTGTCATGTCTGTAGAGCTTTCTGAAGAATTTTACGACGTCCAGTTCCCGTACTTATTCCCGCATGGTGTTTAGTGCAAAAGGGCCAGAGGCCTACTCAGATCACGTACCCAAACCCGTTAGTATCTTGGGAGCTCGCGAAAACGATCAGTGATCCTGTCGCCCCGTCTCGAGGACTTACGACAAGGGTCAGGTTCATTCCTCTCTAGACAGGCTTGCCTGCCCAGTCGTGCCTCGTAATTATCTCGCGGGTACCCTCCTAGTCAACCTAACTTAGGTAACTCTCGCGGGTACCCCTCGGGGTCGACCCGACTTCAACAAGGGAATGTGGTAAAGGGCAAGGTATCTCTGTGTCCATAACATCAAGGAGGAATTCGAGGAATCACATCGATGGATCCCTACTCGATGGTCCATAACATCATGGGGGAACCTGATGAATCACCCTCGAAGGATTCCTACTCGATGTAACCGTTAAGGTGACCTTGGAGGAATCACCCTCAATAGACTCACAGTTGAGGGTCTGCACGAACGATCTATCATCGGAGGTGGTGAAAGAGGAATCACCCTCTGTAACCCACAACCAGTACAAAAAAACACATCCGTGACATTTTGGCCCGAACGAATAAAAATTATGTCATGCTTATGACACTTCTATGACGATAATTGTGACAAAACCCGGTATCATCGTAGATGTGGTGGGCTCCTACTTCTATGACAAAGACTCATGACAGAAAATGGGCTTTTTGTCCTGGGCGGGCCGGAGACGCACCTGCATGACATTCTTTGGGTCGTCCATGACGGAAAAAATCATGGTAGAAGTGAGGGCGAGGAAAATTTCAGGGAGTTCCTGGTTACGGTGGGTAGTCGGGGCGGAGCGATGCACGGAGGTTTGCGCGTTTCTCTCGTATATGTATGCGCGTGTGCGCGAGGCGTTGGAACCTGAGCGAGGCGTTCGCTCACTAAACCCGAGCGATTGCATTAGCTACGTTACTGAACCCGGCGATCATTCCCTTGGATGTTAACTGAACCCGAGTGATTCCTGTTGCTGCTGCTTACTGAACCCGATCGAACTTGCTGCCTCTTGATGAACAGTGAATGTGTGGGGGTTGGTTGAACGACTCGAGACATATGTGTTTGGGGTTGGATGAACAGGACCCCGTGGTAGTAGGCGGTTGCCGCTGGATGAACATGACCCCGAGAGGAGGCCGCCACAGCCGAGCTGGTTGGGGGTGGATGAACATGATGCCGTGGAGGGCTGGTTGAACAGTAGCTGGTAGAGTGCTGGATGAACAGTAGCCAGTGGAGACAGGAGGAAGACGCGGTGGATGAATAGTGCAGGTGGAGGCTGGAGGAAGTCGACGGTGGGTGAACAGTAGCCCGTGGAGTCCCGTTTTGCGATACGCCACACCCGCCCCAATGAACATGACCCCCATTTCGGTCGTAGCGCTCCAACACAAGTCTGTTTTCTCCATTTTGCGGTACGCCAGACCCCTCTCGATGAACAGGATCCCGTTTCGACCATAGCGAGTCAAGCAGAAGACCGTTTCCTCCGTTTTGCGGTACGCCAGACCCTTCCTGATGAACATGAACCTATTTCGACCGTACGCGCTCGAGCAGAAGGCCTTTTCCCTCCGTTTTGCGGTACGTCATGCCCCATTTCGGTTGTTCCGTCCAAGCCGGTTGGCTCCTGATGAACACGACGCGTTCCGTTGCATCTCGATGAACACGACATTGTTTCTCCATTCCGACCCCGTCGGTTGGATGCCGATGAACATGATGCCGTTGCTGTCATCTCCATCTACACCAGCCCTGGCCATACGTATGCGCGAGTACGCGTTCTAGCCCCGCCCGTATGTACGTATGTAGACATATTTTTTCCCTATCATTGTACGTGCGTGTACACGGTTTAGACGGGACTGTACGTACGACACGTGTTGCTTCTTACTCGGCCACGGTTCATCTTTGCAGAGAGACCGATTGACCGCTATGTACGTACACGTTCACGACTAGACAGATAACGCTACGTAAGCTTCCACCGGGTGGGTCCCAGCTATCAGGCAGGACAAGGAGGCCCTTCCTTGCGTGCGAAGATATAGCTGGCGGGTCCCAGCTGTCAGCGGTGGAATCATTTTTTTGTGCCCGTAAGAAGGAGGCACTTCCACATGCAAAAATGATGTTGGTGGGTCCCAGGTGGCAGGGCCAGGAATAAGGAGGCACTTCCTTCTGTGCGAAGATATACGTGGTGGGTCCCAGCTTTCAGTGGGAGGAATAATTTTATTTTAGCATAATAAGGAAGCGGTTGCATGCGTGCGTCCCCACTGTCAGCCTCTCCATGGACAGTCTTCTTCTAATGGCTCTCATTTGTTGACCACGCCACGTCGAGTGCACCAAGGCGGTGGATGACGGCGAGGCCCCGGACGGCAACGAGCCAGAGATGGGAAGACGTGGTAGTGGAGTCGTAGACAGAGAGGTGTACGAGGGTTAACTGGTTCTGGTGCGGCGCGGTTCTGCAATCGGCGAAGAATAACAGGAGGTGTGGAGGGATGGTCTAGTCGACGGTGGGGTAGCGCTTTGCAGCTAAGCATGCTAAGCAGAGCTGCTAGCAGCTGGAGGCGAGAGGAGATGATCCCGGCGGCGCTGGAGGGAGAAGACGAGAGACTGAAGATGGATTCCGACCGTTGGATGTAAATCCAATAGCTAACGATGTCAGAATAGTTTGTTGACTAAGTTGACAACGCCTTACGTTGGCTTCAACCTATTGGCCCACATTTGAGCCTCCAAAAATGTGGCACATATTCAACCCATTTTTTAGAATTTACAATCTATTTACCGGGCTGGGTGAACAAATAATGTAGCTTCCATGCGGCCCATTTATATTTTTTCTAAAAAACTACAACTCATTTGCACTTTCTCAAAATACACGAATTTGCTGGGCTGCGTGAACAAATAATGTAGTGTCCATGCGGCCCATTTAATTTTTCCTAAAAAATTACAGCCAATTTGCACTTTCTCAAAATACACAATTTTGTTGGGCTCGTTCTAATTATATTGTTGGGTTGGGCACAACAATGTTATAAAAAATAGTGGATGAGAATTTTCTTATAAATGTATTTAAATAATAAGCGCTTTATTATTATATTAGTCCTCAAATCTTACCAAGATTTTGTACACAATGACCAGCATTTTTGTTGCCTTCAAGTAAATAAAAACATGATTTTATTGTTGAAATTTATTTTTTATAACTTAATAAGACGTGGGATATTTTTTTCTAATGTATGCAAGTATCTGTTAAATATATGATGATAATAACATATAAAATAATATAAATATATATAGTACAGTTAAAAAGGAACTTAAGTTGGACCCGACGTTCCTATTCTTAAATAGAAAAATAGAACAGACTTCTACGTTTTCTTCTTTAAAAAAATACATAAGTTGGGTTGTGCATGTTTAAGAAAAAATAAAACCTAGGATGGAAGGCCCATAGGCCGGTCGATACATGACGGTCCTAAAAAATACAAACCGGCATGTTGAGGGCTGCGCATGTTAAAAAAGAAAGCCTAGACTCGGCAACCCACAACTCAGCTGATACTTATTGGCCCACTAATAATAAATTATACTCCCTGCTAGCTCCCCAATGACTGGCTTCGTTGTAAATTTATCTCTTTAGTAGGAGTAACTACGTTGACAAATCCGTGGGTCGGTATACCATTAGGAGGAAGCATTTTTTCAATGAGGCACTTGCTAGCATACGGCCATGGACCTGGTGGGTCCCGATTGTCCGCCCCTCCATGTACAGTCCTCTCCAGATTCCTCTCATTTGTTGAGCATGTTCACAACGGTAGACAGCGGCGCCGCGGCGAGCGCACAAAGGCGGAGGATGACGTCCAGGCCCCAGATGAGAACGCACCGGAGCCGGGGAAGACGTGCTACAGTAGTGCTAGAAGCTATGCCAAATTTATAGGGAAAGTTCTAAAGTAGCCCAGTGGCCAAGTTCAACACCCCAACTGATGTTGCGCCTTGGTTCGATTCCACCTGATGCAGGGAAAATATCCCCAAATTTTTGCCTCTGCCAGTACAGACGCGTGGGTCCCCATTGTCATCTATGCACACCACCTACAACACTTGGCAAAACTTCGTCCCTCGTTTTCTCTGTTTTTCGCACAATAAACATTGTGTGGGCATTTTGGAAATGGCATATCTTTTTGACTATGCATCATATGAAGATGTGATATGCATGAATGTTGATCAGCATGATGTTAACTGGCTGGTAATCCCATTTTTGACCATGAATAAAACTTCCAACACGATGTTATCCCTTTTTGAAAACGGTGTGTTAATATAAATGATCTGCCCTCTAAAACTGAAACTTGCAGTTTCTTCTCTCAGAATCACATTGTCTACACTTTTATATGAAACTACATTTTTTGAAGTGCTAAAATAGATCTCTAAAATTCAGAAAATACTTCATATGCTCAATACTGTAAATTGGACATTCATATCTGAAAGTACTCTCAAAATACATAACACAAAACACAATTCACAACCTGCAAATACTGACAACCCTAAGCTCCTCCTCAGACTATGGGTGGGGGGGGGACAGTCCCCTCCTATTCTCCTATTCCTCGACAGCAGTCAGGCACCCCGTGTGACGAGGTGAACGGCTAGGGAGAGGATGGCGGGGGAAGCATCGTCACACCAACTGCTTTTCTCCTCTTGCAGTTGGGTACGGCCGACGAATACCCCACTGGCTCGCTCTGGCACGACGCCCTCACAAACGGCACCGTGTAGATGCTCGATCCTTTAATCTCTGGTCGATGCTCCATCTTGGATTGATACTCCCACCACCATTGTCTCACGGTCGGATTCGTTGAATCTGTCTGCTCCATGGCCCAGAGGAGCAACTCTATGTACTCCCGCGTGACTCCCTCTGGGTGTATCGCCGCCTTTTCGCTCCGTTCCAAATATTTCGCTATCTCTGTCGACGTCGCCGCTAATTGCCCCGGGTTGTCAAACCAAGACTATATCTACAAACAAGGTTGTCAGAATCGTGATTTTAAATCGGATCGGAGCCCTGATGGTAGGATCACAAATCGTGGAATCTTCACTATCGGGATCGTAGAAACGTAGATTCTATGAACTTAAGTCATAGAATCAAAGGGGTTAGCTTGGATTGTAAAGTCGTAGAATCGTACAACAAAATCGCGATTCTGACAACCTTGTCTCCAACATCTTGGCTAGCTTCACGGGGTCGGAGTCTGCGATCCTCACATATCGGTTGTACTCCTCCATCGACCGACTTCTCCACAAGACCTTCACTCATCGGCGGTGGTTTTTGAAATGGAAGAGGAGAGGAGCAGCGCTGGTTTTGGATTGAACAGGAGAGGAGCGGCGGTGGTTTTGAAATGGATGAGGAAAGGAGCGGCGGTGGTCTTGCAAATATATTTTTGTTTTGCGTGTCTCTATGTCTATCTCTACTCTTATAAAAAATAGGGTTGGTGACGATGGTGTGCCTTCCATCTTGCAATGTAGGCCGTCCAATCTATATCTGACAAATAGGAAGGAAAATATGACAATTTTACAAAAAGATACTCGCACTCCTCTCCACATTTGCAGATAAGGCCTTCCCTCGTTTTTATCCTTATCTCCCACAAGATAAACTACTCATATAAATGGATCTTGATGTTCCGTGCGATGCACGGGCATCTTGCTAGTTATGGGTCAATGTTTGACCACGTACTGTATTTGAAAAGCAAAATGTGAATGCATGTCATAAAAATTGTATCGTTTGGTTCATATCTGAATGTACTTTCAAATTTTATTGTTTTTGCAACGTATAACATATATTTTATTTGTTAAAATCATGGTCAAAATATGACCCGGAATACATGAGAGACTAATTAATGTGGGGTCGCTTCTTAACTGAAGGTTAAATTGATTTTGATCCAGTCACGGCGCGCCGGCCCTCTAGTCCAATCCTAAATTGTTGCCGCATGTCCCTCTCACTCTTCTCCATTGCTAAAGCACCCCCTCTCCTCTCCATCTTCTCCATTCCAATACCATCGTCTCGCCTCTCCCTCTTCTCCATTGCAAAATCACCCCTCTCCTCTACATCTTCTCCATTGCAAAACCATAGTCTCCCCTCTCCCTCTTCTCCATCGCAAGACCACCATCTCACCTCTCATCTTCCAAAGCCAGCAGCGGACCTCTTACAAGCACATCTATGGAGAGGAGGATGCAGCAGCGAATCGGGAAGATCGCCGGTGGCGACCAAGCAAAGTTAGCCAGGTTGAAGGAGATCCTTACTTGTTTTGTCAGGAAGTGGGAGATTTCAAGGACGGTGACAACCATGTGGCAATATATGAGAAAGAGCGAGACAACAGTTATGACGGCGGTGATGTACTCCCCGTCGGCAGTCAGGCCGCAGTCCTTCGAGTTCATCGAGTATCTCCTCTAGGTGATGGAGTAGAAATATTTGCCCGAGGTAAAAGTCATGCGAAGGTGGTAGGCGTACATGTTGAAGGTTGAGCATCCAGAGGATAATAAATCGATCGAATACAGTGTGTCGTTCGTGAGGGTGCAGTGCCAACCGGAGCCACAGGAGTATTCGTTCTCCCGTCGCAAGAGGAGGTCGGATGGCGCGACGTCACTTCCCTGCCATTCTCCACGGTTCCCTTGCTACTCGCCTCGTTTCAACGGCGTCGGTAGGGTATAAGGTAAGCTGCACACTAACCTAATATTCCATCTACTCATGCTTCCAATCATTGTGACGGCTAATGAAAATCAGACGGGTAAGTAGTGGGTAGTACTCTGAGTCTCCGAGTACTACGCCAATCACTCTAAAGTAGCTCTGGACCTAAAAAAGTTGTAATAATGTGTACAAACAAAGAAAAATTGATTGGTGCTTCTTTGAGAAAAGAGTACACCCTAGAAAAGTGCCAATATATGCTACTCCTATTTTATTAGAGGATTTGCTACAACACTGAAACTAGTAAAGTGTCCCCTAAAAAAACAAGTAAAGTGCAAGCGAAACACCGACAAATTAAAATATTCTGCAGAGGGTTGGCAAGAACTTGAGGAACCATCCGAGCATTTGTGCTTTTCCAAGCCATGTTTGTGCTAGATATTGACACCTCGCACTCTGCATATATGCTGGTTCCATCCGTACATTCGTGAAGTTCCACCAAAATGTAGTTGCATAACCCTGTGTGCACAGATAATGAAAAGACATGATTACATTATAGTGGCACTAGTTGATGAAACATACACTAATAAATAGAAGAAACTTCATTTTCTTAAAGGGAAAAGATTGCGATACAATACATTTAATAAAAAATACAACAGTATCACAGTATGCCATGCTGCAAGGGCGAGATGGGCCTTGCACGCCTCATACGGTAGGCCTGTAACATGAAATTGACCCAATTCTGCCCGATACACCTTCTGCCAGTGATGAGCATCGGTGTATAACTGTTGTGGAATTGTCACGGCGGATGTCCTAGGGTCGGGACTTAGTCGTGAGGCCAACACATATATGTAGTAGCTTGAGAGGGGTTGAGCGGAATCGAGAGACGCGATGCAAGACAAGGATTTAGATAGCTTCAGGCCCCGAGAAACATCATCCGGTAATAGCCCTACATGATGTTTGTGGTTAGGTCTCATTATGGTCATGAGGGAGTCGCTCGTAGCCGGCTCTCCTCTAGTTGTGTATAGCCCTAGAGATTGTTACTTGTTACCTGTTCCTCTTGGGGAGCACTGCCCCTCCTTATATATGTTGAAGGGACGGTTACATATGGAGTCCTAGTAGGATTAGGACTAACTTATCTTCTATTACAAACGGGATACAAGTATGGGTCTTGCTTTCTTGTAAAAAATATATCCCTCATGCCTTTCATCTTAAGCCGTCCCACCAGAGTATAAGTCGGCCTGCTGGGCCTTGGGCCTTGTCGTTCGTCTGATCCGCCCGCCGGGTCACCAGTGAGTCACAATGTCCAGGCGGGTTGCATGTAAACCGCCATGTCCAGGCGGATCGCCAGTGAGTTGCCAAGCTCCAGCCGGGTCTCTGGTGAGTCGCCAAGTCCGGCCGGGTCATAATTCCGGTCGGGTCATACCACGGGGTATATCCCCGACATTAGCCCCCAGTTTAATATGGATTTATCCATGTTAAACTGATCCTGCAATATAAACACAAGAACAAATTTGACAGGTTGTGCTCTGGTTGAAAAATTCTTGCAAGCCGGCACCTGATCATCTTTAACTCCTTGTCATTTCCTCCTTGATATGTATCCATGATCTCATAGCAAATCTCTTTAGCAGATATGTTCAAACTTTGCCAATGGAAAAAAATCGGGCACTTCTTCAGAAAAATTTGGGTCAATAGGCCAGCTTCATAATCAATTTGCTGACGTTCGTTTCTCACAGAGAAATATTGCGAAGAATAATTTATTTGATTTAGCTCCCAATGCTTAACAAAAATATTGGTCTTTGAAATACTCATCTGATATTCAGCCGGCTTGAAGATGTAGATCTTGCCGGTTTATCATTGCCAAAATTACCGTGTTATAAAAACTGATGATTCCGGGTTATGACTGTTATACACACCGGGTCATGATTGTTGCCAACGCCAGGTCACACAATTAATCTTCCTGATTTGCTCAAAACTGAGAATTTGAAGACGTTCCTCCTTTATATGCATATTACCTGTTGCCCCCAAGTCTTAAGAGGAGAACATAGTTATAGCTTAAGACTTGTTTCAATATACATGTTGCAACCTTGAAGAAATCCAGATTGTTCATCTCAGTCACTAGCCAAAACTGAATATTCCACATATGTACAACATCTTCAACCAGTGTAACCCCCAAGGGTCGGGTCATTATGCAATAATGAGCAGGGACTTTGTAGATATGATCATGTAAACTTGAGCAGCAACGTGTAGCCCCCAAGGGCCGGCTTAGTAAGATAATACTGAGTTGGGACTTCATAAAAAACAATATCATATGATGTAACCCCCACCATGGGGCCTGAACCCACGCCCACAAGGTTAAGAGCTTTGTGCTTTACCAACTGAGAAGTGGACCCTTCAATATAATGGATTAAGACTTGTGTTCCTTGAATTGTTGGCAGGAGCAATTGGTAGCCCCCAAGGGTCGGCTCATTACAATGTGATGAGTCGGGTCTTCAATAAGGAGAGCAAAATGACTTTGCATTAGCCCCCAAGTGCCATGGTGCATGCTGGCAGTGACATGGGACTTGTATATTTGATGTAATCTCAAGTTGAATAATGTAGCCCCCAAGTGCCGGGTCGTAAGCCTACAGCGACTCGGGACTTTTAATTCCATTGTAGAATAAATCATATCTATTGATAAGATAATAGCCATTGCGCGAAAGTGACTTTGAAAACCTCAATCATAATACTGGTTATTGATAACCATAATAAAAATATAGCCATGTTGGCTATTAAAGATTTGAATAATATAACATGGTTTCAAAACCGGTTCCTGCAATATAAACAAGTATATCTATGCATATATGATGCATGTTATGATGATGTAATGATGATGCAATGTATGATGCAATATATGATGATGTATGCGTATGATGCAATGTATGATGATGTATGCGTATGATGCAATGTATGATGATGTATGTGTATGATGCAATGTATGATGATGTATGCATATGATGCAATGTATGATGATGTATGTGTACAATGACAAAATACTTCAATGAAACTAGCCTGAGCCACTGGAGTATCCTTGCATTCTGTAGCCGGCTCTCACAGGACCCAATCGATGTTCGAACCTGGATAGTTCAGATATGACTATCGAGAGTACACGAGGTCAGAGTTGTATCAAGCAAACACGCAGGTTTAACCAAGTTTCATTGAAGGCGACTTTAGCAGCCTAGATCTATCCTGACTATCTGTAAGTCGTGCTCTCACATGACAGCTAGTCATTTGAACCTTAGCAAGCTCAAAAGCTTTGGTCGAATACGCCGTAAAAGATTCATTGCTAAGTTTTCGACGGGTCAATCAAGATGACCTGATGGACTTGAAGTCGCTGGGTACAGGTAGGATGACCCACAGGTTGTGTCCTGTTTGGTCGAATACGCCTATGTTTGAACATAACCTAGTCAAAAGGGTACTAATGATGTGTTCTCTTTGGTCGAATACGCACATGTTTGAACAGGAAGCCCCCAAGTGACATACTTACAAATTGTACTCCTCGGAGACATATGTTTGAGCTGCGCCATGCATCCAACTCTCTTTGATCCATGTAAATTTCCCGAGAATTCGAACTTGCGAGAGATGGATATTCTTCTTGAAACGGAATTTTAAACCGGAATTTATGGCTTCAGTGCTTTGTGAGAGGCAGTTTTTCCCTGAGCCGGAAACTTTCTGGCGGCCTTTAAATTTTCATCGATATTGCAGTAATCTCCGGGGCTGGGTTGTCTTTCCCTCCAATGACTTGGCGTTAAGGAATTTGCTGAAACCGACAAGACTTTGCTGAGTCATATCATTCTAGCCCCCGAGTGTTGAGACTACTCGATGAGTTGGCTTGAGACTCTCCATATTTGACCATAGCATAAGGTGTATATCTTTGGTGTTGATAGTGCAATGTGAATCCATAGAAGGTTGAGGTGACTGCGGTGGTTTATAAATGATCCCATATGAGCCGTGTCAGCAACTCGGCCAATGGCTCCTTTCAACTGGCTGTTTGAAGTTAACCAAACTGTAGTGGCAGTGATTTGTGCGCCTTCCCATTGAGTCATCGAATGCATACGGCGGATGATAATACATGATAATTTGCACCCGAGTTTTTGGAAGAAAACCGGGCTACCCAAGCAGTGACTGGCTTTATACTCAAAAAACAGCTCATGCAGACAGGTGCGGCTCGGTGTTTTTATGTAGACCAGGCCTCAAGAGACGAATGGTAAAGACAATTTTGGCATCAGAGGTGGTACAGACCGATGAACCGGCCGCGGCGCTGTAAGGCGGCACAGACGGACGAGTTAATCACCGATGTTGTAAGCCGGGTGGAAGGGCGAGTCAATCGCAGGCGCTGTAAGCCAGGCGGACGGGCGGTTCAGCCTCGTTATGTTGATGTAAACTGGGCCGCAGAAACGGCGATTTGCACATATATTAGTCAAGCATCTTGGTGCCACCATCAATCTTGCAATGAACAACTGTCCTGCATAAACAATATTGCAAACCAAGGCAAAGATAAACTATTCTTTGAAAAAAAATGTGCTAAAAAGATAAATGTAAATGAATGTCACCTGATATATTCTTATCAAGAATTACCAGCCGTAGGGTTGCAGCAACGATGATGGAGGTGGCGGTTTAAAACGCGGCACCGACCTAGTCAAGGCTAGTGGACAGCTGCGGGAGAGGCGTGAAGCATCGGGCGGCTCAACAGGGTGGTTCACCATAAATCACTGGCACCTTTGTGCTTAATCCCACGTGGGTAGCCTCAAATACCACTTAGAACCGGTCAAACCAGTGGAATTACTGCCCGGTCAATTTTTGCATGAATATTAATGGCATCTTGCTTTGATCCTTGCGTGCGGACGATGATTTGTAATTTAACAATAACAGGGTCGGCGGCTCAACGGCGGCGCTCCTACTGCAAAAACAATGGCGGTTCATGCGCGAGAGGCGAGGCAAACAGAGGCCACGGCAGGTGTGACGGTAGTGGCTGGCTCAGTACTCAAGCAAGGTTGATGACAGGTTTGCGTACGACTCATCTTAGAGGCGAGGTCGTGTAAAGGGCAAACCCAGGCGGCGACGGCTCTGAACCGGCGAGGCGGCCGACTGACCGAGCCAGGGCGGCTTGGCCATGGCAGAGTGAGAGCATAGCCAGGGCAGCATAATGGAAACAACTCGAATACGGAGACGGAAATGAAGACGAGTCCGTTCATGTTGACCTTTTCCTCCGGGTTGTAGTCACGGGATGTAATTGAAAACAGCGTCTTGACGTACAGCAGGCACACAACCATGAAACAAATCACGGTGGTAGCAAGGCAAGACGGCGGCCTGAGTAGGCACCGGAACGGCAGCTCGTGTACATTGGCGTACGGATCTGAACCCTGCAACTCATGTCTCCTCCTACCGTGTGAGAAGCATAGATCCTCCTACTGATCGCTCTTGTCCTTTGTATGATGACATGCAGGCGTAGTATGACTCGGAACTCGGAAGTAGTATCAGTAATAGCGACAGAACACCTCGACACTAGGCGCACCAGCAATAATAGGAAAGCATGGTCTCGACGACTCACGATTTGACTACTCCCCAACTGCACAACATGCTGAAAGAATTTCATGTCGGCTCCTGTGACGTAATCCTTGCACTAATCAGTCTTCAACTTGCAGCAGCGGCGGCGCACAGATCGCCATATCTTAATTTTCTTGAACTCGAAACTACATCTGTTAATTTCGAGTTCTCGATCCCTAAAGAAAAGATCCCTTCAAGAACTCAACACCACCGTGCGCGAGCCCCATGGTGGGCGCCAACTGTCGTGGAATTGTCATGGAAGATGCCCTAGAGTCAGGACTTAGTCGTCAGTCCAATGCATCTATGTAGTAGCTTGAGAGGGGTTTAGCGGAATCGAGAGACGCGACGCAAGACAAGGATTTAGACAGCTTCGGGCCCCGGGAAACATCATCCGGTAATAGCCCTACATGTTGTTTGTGGCTAGGTCTCATTATGGTAATGAGGTAGTCGCCGTTAGCCGGCTCTCCTCTAGTTGTGTCTAGCCCTAGAGATTGTTTCTTGTTACATGTTCCTCTTGGGGAGCCCTGCCCCTCATTATATATGTTGAAGGGGCGGGTTACATATGGAGTCCTAGTAGGATTAGGACTAACTTATCTTCTATTACAAACGAGATACAAGTCTGGGTCTTGCTTCCTTGTAAAAGAATTATTCCTCACGCCTTTCATCTTAAGCCGGCCCACCAGAGTATAAGCCGGCCTGCTGGGCCTTGTCGTCCGTATGATCCGCCCGCCGGGTCACTAGTGAGTCACAATGTCCAGGCGGGTTGCATGTAAACCACCATGTCCGGGCGGATCGCCAGTGACTCGCCAAGCTCCAGTCGGGTCTCTGGTGAGTCGCCAAGTCCGGTCGGGTCATAATTCTGGCTGTGTCATACCGCGGGGTATATCCCTGACAATGGCGGTAGTACAAGTAGAGGCCGTGAGACATTCGAATCTTTATTTTTGTGCAGTTCAACAAAAATTAAGCACCCCGGTTTGCAAAAACACTTAAACATTAACAGTGGGACTAGTTGATGAAACATATACTAATAAAGAGAAGCACTTTCTTTATCTACATTGGAAATGCGATGATAGAGAGGACATTAGCTCTATTTTAATGATATTATTACTTCATTTTATCAGTGGCACTACGGTCGAGTAGGTGGCAAGCGAGGTGTACCATGCGTCTCAAGGATGGAGGCCGGGGGTGCTTAGACTGGGATGTTGAAGCTGGATCTTTCAGTCCATGTCTTCCCTCCTGATGTTTCTGTGGTGGCTTTTGGGTTGTAATCCAAACTTGGTTGAGTTGGGGATGCGTCCCTCTACCTGCCTAGCTTATGTGGCGAACTTGTCTCCTGCTAGTAGTCAGTCTGTTCTAGTAGTAGTTGCATAACTGCCCATTTAGACTAAGATGTTGTCGGATAATGGTTCTCTATGGTTGGGTTTCATTAATGAAATCGTACGAAACTCCCTCTTTTGATAAAAAAATCAGTGGCACTAGCGGTGCCACAACATTGCCTCAAATTGATAGTGTAACTAGATTAAGGTGCAAAACATTGCCTCAAAAGGGGCATACCTCGTGATGGGAACCATATCTACAGTCAACACCATCATAGAAGGGATGACAGCAGTCACCAACATTGATGATTCAATTCATGGGACCTTTTTGTGCGGTTCACCTAAAATGAAGCAATGTTTGCATCATGCAGTTAGCAAGCACTTGGTCCCATGCACTAGAAGCTTCTTCTCCATTAGTTGTAATAAAATTGAGCAACATCAAGGTTGGCCATAAAGCTCATGGAATGTTCAACTATAATTTGATATCATTTTGTGCAGATCAACTAAGATCAAGTGTGAAATGTATATCTCTGTTTGCACAAAAAGGTGGAAAGGATGATGACTAACAAGTGATGAAACATACATCAAATGAAAAGAAGTATGTTCCTTATCTGAATGGCGATCCTACAAGGACAGTAGCAATTTCTAAAGCAGCAGCATTGCTAGATATTAGTGTGGACATTAGGAATAACTATGACAACCGTTAAATGGGACATTACTTTAATGGTGCCATTGCTTCATTTTACCAGCAACATTACATTAGCAACTGCTCAAGAGTTGGTATTTGGGCACAATAGAATAGGCGGACCAGGACAGTTGCATCTCTAACAAAATGAAGCAACATATCTTCATGGGAAATTTAGTAGGACATGGAAAAACAGTGTCATTGATTTGTATTACTGGAGGCATTACATTGAAAACAACATTGGTTTAATGTGTCCTTACTTTGACAGAGGGACTGCTACATTTTACGAGTGACATTACATAAGAGGGGTTCAGGGCAACAAACAGCCAAATAGGATATCTGGGTTGGTCCCATTTTTGTTTGGTACAGCAACCTTTTACTGTGAGAGGCCAGCAAATCTAGTGTTGGACATACTCTGTTGACATGTTCCCACTTTCTTTCCTTTTTCAAGAAATCGGTCGGTCTATATCGAGTTTGTACTGCGTTTTCCTTTATTTGCCTATTAGACCAAGAGACCAATTGGATAGCCAGTCTCTACTACTTTTCGCCCCCATTATTTTCTCTTTCAACCAAGTCCTAGATTCAGGTAACAAATCTCCCCACCCCCACAAGGGTTGGACCAAAAGCTTGTAGCTCGCGAGCTTAATGAGCGCTTGATAGTTCGGCTCGTTAAGCTCGTAGCTCGCTTCTTAATGAACAAAGCCAATCATTGATTTCAGCTCGTTAAGCTTAACGAGCTTAATGAGCAAGCTAACGAGTTTCACGAGTAGCTCGTTAAGCTCGTTAGTAACAACACAACACATATTTTCATCTAACATGGCAAAAGAATTGTAGCACATCAGCTCATCTATTCAATATAATCAACATAGGAGACAACAAACTAGTGTATTTCATTTCGTAGCCACCATATTTCATCTTAAAAACACACCTATGCGCTCATCATGTAGACTGTAACACATTATAATATGTTAACGAGCCTCACGAGCTTAACGAGTTTCAAACAAACTGAGCCAAGCTGGGTTTTCTGCTCGTTAACCTTAACGAGCTTAATGAGCCGAGCTTTAACGAGCACGAGCTTAAGAAGTACGAGTTTAACGAGCCGAGCAGCTCGTTAGTACACCCCTACCCCCACCTCCTTTCTTACTTGTTTGAACCAAGTAGTACTACTAGATTCGATTGCATGAAGTAGTGCTACTAGATTCGACTGCATGAAGTAGTACTACTAGATTCGACTGCATGAAGTAGTGCTACTAGATTCGACTGCATGAAGTAGTACTACTAGATTCAACTACATGAAGTAGTTTTACCTCTTAACAGTAAAAAATTAGGTGGCTTTCGAATAGCCGATCGATCCTATCTACGAGTGGGCCTGAAAATTAGTAAAAGATACAAATGCAGCGATGTGAGGAGCTGGGACAGTAGAGCAAGGCCGGTTTCCAAGGAAGTTATACCTGAGGGTCGCCGGGATGTCGCTAGGTGGGCGGCGGGAGGCCGGATCTGCTAATACTACGGCAGCGAGGAAGAAGGTGTCGGAGGCCCTCCCTAGCCGGCACTATGTGGGAGAGAATGGCAAGGCACGCTGATCAGGACGCACCGGCGGTGGGTCAGAGCCGTCGCCGAGGACGACCGCGTGAATGTTGCACCTTCTCACCTTCCCTAGTGGAGGGGATCCGGTCGGATCTGTGACCAGCGGTGAGTAGAGAGAGTGTGTGGCCACTGTTGTCGTGTTTAGATCTGGAGAGGACGAAAGAGTGTGAAGATAGCAACACAGTAAAGCAAGCGCGGAGGCTCCTGCCTATATAGTGGAGTAGTTTTCTTTTTTCTACCGGAGCCGGCTTGACCCCTTCAATGACTGTCGAGAAGTCTTCATGGACGGGCCCCGAAGGCGCAATTGTCATCATTTTGATCTGAAGCACTGGACTAACATAACACACACAAATGCCACATGACAAGAAACAATAACCTCACTGCCCCAAGGAGACAGCATGAATCTATGCTGGAGCTCCATGGACTACATCTCGATGGATAGACTAGATGAGGATCAAAGCTCAAATTAAAGACAAACTCGTAGGAAAGGGGTCAATCGATAGATGTCCTAATTAGCATAGGCGACTTGACCTAGATATCACTCTGTTCGTTCGGTTTATTCATATTATATGGTTTGGTTTATACGGTTTTTCGGTTTGTATGGTATTAATACTTCGATAAATACGGTATGAAATTAAAATACGGTCCGGTTTTGGTACATACCAAATTATTTTGGTATGGTTTCCGTATATACCATAAAAACCAAAGTTGACACGAATTTGAAAAGTCGTAATAATAATTTACAAATTGGTGGCTCAAAACACATACTATTTTACACAAATAGTAACTATATATATAAGTGTATATGCATGCATTGATTCATATGTTGATGGTTACGGACATTTTTAGCGTTCTAAAAGGAGAAAAATAACTATGTTACAAGAAAATTTTACGTGCTTTGTAGTGAATTTGACATATGTATAAGAAAAATGGCAACTAGCATGGCTGTTCATCTCAACAAATATAAATTTATTTTTTTACTTCGGTTTATTCGGATAATCGTTCGGTTTTTCGGTATATACCATAAAAATAAAGTTCAAAATGTTATGAAAATCTCATACCATACCGAAACTAGAAACCATAAAAACCATAAAATTAATTCGGTTCAGTTTATTTTTTGTATGGTTTTTCGGTTCGGTTTTCAAATGCATAGAGTGACCTAGATGGCAGCCGAGTAGTGTTCGTGCATGTGCCCCAATGACCAACGCCTTGGAGGAAAGGAGTTGTCACTGTTTAACCCTCGCAGTGATCCTAAGCACATGACACCTAATATTGCGAGATGACAAGAAACCTTAACCTAACCGCCCAAAGGAGATGGCAAGAATCTACGCTGGAGTTCCATCGACTATGTGTAGACGAATGATCTCAAGGAGGATCGGAGCCTGAAAGAGAAACTCGGAGAAGAGGCGCCGACATCCGCGTGATATCTATGCATGCCAAGACTAAAGACCCTAACATAAAATAATAACCCGAGCGGAGGGACCAGGATTATCCTCCCCACCACCGGCCAACGGAGTGGTGGGAAGAGGGGAGGGGCGAATCCACGGGCTTACCGGTGAAGCACGAAGAGGTAGAGGTTGCCCTAGCTGCCTATGGTGACTAGAGTAGATTTGTATTTATACCAAAAATGGACTCAAATTTTATTAGTAATGTAATATACAGGTACTAATACCAAGTACTCTACAATAATGGGCTTATAGCACGCTTACATGGCAGTTTTGCTTATATGTCGAGGAGAGAGACGTGGGCAAAATGGTCGGAGTGGGCTCTTGTGCAACACCCTAGCAACTTACTCCTTGGAAAATGTAATAAATACTACTCCCTCTGTTCCCAAATATTTTTCTTTCCAGACATTTCAAATGGACTACAGTATACAGATGTATGTAGACATATTTTAGAGTGTAGATTCATTCATTTTGCTCTGTATGTAGTCAGTTGTTGAAATATGTAGAAAGACAAATATTTAGGAACGGAGGGAGTACGAATAAAGAGATAAAGAGAAGTAAAAAAACACTGTTATAGCCAACCTTAGAGCTAACCTTGTTGTATGAGTGACTATAAGGGATGACTATGTATGACATGCCAACATCAAATAGCCTAACGCACCTAGACGGAGGAAGTAGTTTCATGCATGTGAAGTAGGCAAAAAATGCTCATTTATAGCCATCTGAAATCTCCAAGGGCGCGACCGCCCGAGTGAGGCGACGGTCATGGTAGGCGCAACCATGATACGGGCTGCTGACAACCCTTGGATCTGAGATCGAATGGTCGCATGCTAAGTTGCTGAAAATTGGCAGAATAACCCTCTAGGATAGGATATTCACCCATAGGTCTTGATCTCATATAGGATATACGCCTTGCGACCGTTCGATCTCAGATCCAAGGGCTTTCGGAAGCATGTATCATGGGAGCATGGAAAGCTTCCTATCTGTCGTGGAAATAGCATGGCAGATGTCCGGTTTAACGGACTTGATGATGGAACCATCGCACGGGTTAGCTTGAAGGGGTTCATAGCACAAAGGACACACAGAGTTTATACTAGTTCGGCCCCTTCAATGAAGGTAAAAGCCTACGTCTAGTTGGTTTGGTATTGCTTGGGCGTCGGATTACAGGGAGCGGATTCGCTTGCCTGTAGTCTCGACGGATTGATTCTTGCCTGTCCTTGAACCGTCGCCGGGTCGTCCCTTTATATAGAGGTGACGCCTGGTCCGGTTTACAGAGTCCCGTGGCCGGCTCATACTTGTGTCCGCCTCGATCTCTGTCTTTTCTTCCTTATCTCTCAAGTTATATCGCTTGGCGGTTTACAAACCTCACTTCTACACATGGGCCCTAAGATCTCATGGGCCGTAGCCTTTACTAAAATATTACAACCAAGTATAATATAACTAAGCCGGTTTACACTAGCCGGTTTATACCTGCTAGTCATATCCCTGACATTAGGCCCCAGAGTGATTTGAACTTGTTCATATCAGTCTTCCTTGTCTTGTATAATTTTCTTCCGCCTTCATACTCTTGTAAACCGGCTCTGACGTCATCTTCGAGACTCACTAGATCTGACCGTGACATCATCTCCGCATTTAATGCTGTGAGCTGTACCGTAGCTTTGTTTAATGGTTATCCGAAAATCGAGGCGTCAAAAAGGATCTTTATCCGATCTTTGCCCCCTCGAATCCCGCACATGTCGCTTCGAATCTGTCCTTTCGCTTATAAATACCGCCGTCCCCCTTCGTTCTTCCATCTTCTCGCTTCTTCTTCCTTCGTTCGCCGCCCGAGCTTCAAGACTCCATTGACGCCCGAGCTTGGAGCGCCGCCGTCACCTCGCCGAATCAAGATCTCCCTGGCCGTTGCATCAACCTGTTTCGACCAGAGAACTCCGCCGTTGTCCTCCATTATTCAGGTACGTCCTTTCTTCCTCATTATCGATCTGTATCTTCTAGGGTTCTTCCCTTGTTCTTCCGCCATTAGAGTTTTCAATGAAAGCTTCGTCTTGTTCCTCGTAGATACTTACTTCGTAGAAAATTTGTGACCTTTAGGCCCAGTTAACAGATCTTCCACTAGTATTAGCTTTAGATCTCGCCACCTATACTTAATCATATAGATTCATCTGCTTCGCATAAGATCCCTGGCGTTTCTTCTTGTATTTTCTTGCACTTTATTTTTCTTTTCCTCGCACACCCAGATCTGTTCCACTTTAGCTGTTTACAAGGAAACTGTTTCTTCTCCTTTATAGATCCATTAGATATACTCCGGTTTAAACTGTTATGCCCTATTCTTGCAAAACTTTTGAAATTGAACGCGACGGTTTAGCTGTTCCTCTTTTACTGTCGTGAACCGGAAATGACGTAGCTCGCTGTTATTGCCGGTTTAACCATGCCATTAGTCCTCAGTTCAAACCGTTGCGTAACTTTCATAGATTTCCGGTTTATACTGCTGTACCCGCATAATCCGTTTTTTGCACTTTATCTTTTCCAGTACTTATCCTTCCATTGCAATGGCCAAGCAGTATGTCTCCTGTGATTGGGTCCCTTCTATCATTACGGAGGAAGACTTGGTCAAAATTTCTGAAATTGGTACGTTAGGCCCTCAGTCTGTTTTGAAGTGGCGGGCTCCGGGGAATGAATGTCCTCCTACTCCCAGGCCCAGGGAGGTTATTGTGTTCTTTGATCACATATCTCGAGGCTTCTCTCCCCCCGGTTCAAAGTTTTTCCGGGATGTTCTTGCTGCCTTGCAACTCCACCCTCAGGACATTGGACCCAACTCTGTTTCAAATATCTGTGACTTCCAAGTATTTTCGGAGGTATATTTGCAATAAGAACCGTCTGTCGATCTGTTCCGGGACTTCTTCCACCTGAACCGGCGCATAGAATTCACCAGTGGGCCGCATCAGGAGCTTGGTGGTGTTAGTATCCAGAAAAGGAGAGACGTTGTTTTTCCTCACACCACTTTACACACGCATCCAAAGGATTGGAACAAGTCATGGTTTTATTGCGTTGACACTTCTCCTGAAGGGGAGAACCCTTTGCTGGGTTATCGTGAAACCCGTATTCCGGAGGATCATCCTCTACCACAACGGCTCAGCTCTGTCGAGCGGACCCGGTTTTCATCACAGCTCTCCAGGTTAAGAGCTTTCATAGCCAATGGCTTAACTGGAACTGATTTTATGCGCTGTTGGTTGTCTTGGAGCATCCTTCCCTTGAGCCGGCGATCACAGCTGATGTGCCAATATTCTGGTAAACCGGACGATCCTCAACGGTTTTCTAAGGAAAAATTATCTGAATCGGAGGTTATTGAGTCGGCTAAAAAGATGCTCAACGTCACTTTAGCAGACTGCAGCAAAGTCGGGCTAGCTCCTTATTATAAGAAGAACAAGCTGTCTGCGGTAAGTTTTACTTTGCCCTGTATTTGTAACTCGTTCCTTTAAACCCTCTTTTCAATTGTTTTTCTTTCTTTTGAATAGTCTGATGATCCTTTGTGGAAGAGAAAGCCTCAGGAGAAAACCGGCAAACAAGCACGCCGAAAAACCTTTGCCAATAAGAAAAGAAAAGCAGCTGTTGACGCCAGTTCTCCCGCTGAAGATGATGATCCGGATTCCGAGGTATGAATCAATCCGGTTTGAATTTTGCCTTTTGTACTCATATCTGTATCTAACGATAATCTTCCACAGGAGTTGGCTGAAGGTGATAATCCGGCTGAAGTTGAGATAACTATCCTTTCTTCTGATTCAGAACCTCTTCCACAAAAAAGTCGTCGGACCGTCCGGAAATACCAATTTTCTCACCCTTATGCTCAATTGGATCCTAATTTTATTTTGAAGAAGCAACAACATGAAGCTCTTCGCCCGACCACTCGCCATAGTGGCCTGGCCGTGGAATCATCCGGAATTTCTTTAACTCCGGCTCGGAAACGCCGTGCTGAGGTGATACTTTCTCCGACTCTTCTTCATCCCAAGGCCGGGCTTATCCGAAAACCTTTTAAACCGTCTGACCCTGATTATCAGGAAACTCCACTGTCTTCTTCGGGTGAATCGACTGCCACACAGCTTCCTCCCTTGAAAACTGTCCCTGGGTAACTTTTTAACTTTTCCGGTTTATGATTCCTTTTTGCTTTATAATATTAACTTATTTTGCAAACTTTTCCAGCAAGCCAAAGCCCAGCAAGAAACCCAAGGCAAACAAACCTCCGGCTGAGACCTCTGTAGATAATCCGGTGATTGATCCGGCGACGACCGTTCCTCCAGAAGGCGAGCCCATAGCTCCTCTTGAAGATACTGCGCCTACGGATCATATCTCCGTTCCCGAGAATCCTACTGCTGAAGATGCCCACAATCCGCCAAGTCCGGCCCGGGTCAACTCTCCTTAGATTAATCCGACGTCCCCCGATCCGGCTCATACTGCGACTCCTCCCACTGCACCTACTTCTCCAGAAGTTGTAGTGACTGGGACTGCATTCGTTGCTCCGGCTGAGCCCACCGTTTTAGCTAAGCATACGGCTAAAACGGAGAAGCTATATAAGGAGAAAGGCAAATGGAGTACTGAAGTATCCAACCTTGCAGGCATGAGTGCCCAAGAAATCTATTCTGGGTACTTAAACCGGCTCCACAGCAGCCGAGACTATGAAGCAAGTTTAGTTAACTTAATGAGGGAAAAATATGAGGTAATCCTTTTCTTCTGACTTTGTACTTTTGATATGCTTCTATCCCATAACAGCCCCCAAGTTCCGGTTTAGCTGCGTGCTGAAGGTGAACCGGAACTTTGTAGTTTGAATAATTGATCTTTACATTAGCCCCCAAGTATCAAGTAGATAACTTGTTTATGTATTTGATACTTGTGAAAATTTCTGATGATACTTCAACCATCCATTAGCCCCCAAGTGTCAAGTAGACAACTTGTTTGTGTGCTTGAGACTTGTAACTTTGAATTGCTGTTGCTTATTGCTTCAACTGCCATTAGCCCCCAAGTGTCAAGTAGATAACTTGTTTGTGTGCTTGAGACTTGCCTGATTTTTGCTTCTTGTCTTTTGATTGTGCTTGCAGGCTGAGTTAAACCGGAACGCTGATGAAATTAATGAACTTCGGAGCCGTCTTGCTGAGACAGAATCTGCCGCTTCAAAGGCTAAGAAAGATCTTCAAGTAAGTTTAAAGACTGCTGAAGATCTGAAGAAATACTTTGAAGAAGAGCGGACCACTTTTGAGGTTCAAAAGAAAGATCTGGAGAAAAGGATTCAAGATGCTGAAGGGGCGCTTAATCCGGTTACAGAAGAGTTGTCCGGTTTAAAGCAGCAGATTGAGATGATGACCGTTGCAATCTTTGGTAAGCATAATCTGAACTCCTGCTTTATCCCTGTAATCTTCTAATTGTGCCGGTTTAACCGTTATATCTATATGCAGGGCGCCGTGTCTCCCATCTTGGGGATGACCTACGGAAGAAGCTTAAAGCGTGTTACACCTTGGTTGAGCAGCTGTATTCCGGCGCTCAGAGGATCATCAGTGCAACTTCTTTCGGTAAACCGGCCCCTACGACTATCCAGGACACGTTGAAGAAATTATCTGTCTTGCCGGTTCATCTTGAAGAAGTCAAAAATTCTGCTGCCCGAGGTGGTGCTCTTCTGGCCCTTACCAGGGCTAAGGCCTGGGTCCCGGATCTTGATCCGGAAGAAGCTTTAACCGGATTTCCTGATACAAAAGATGACGGCTCAACCTTTACCGCAAAGGATCTCTACGCCTTGACGAAGGAGATGCGTCCCCTCGCCAGCAAGCTTGCAGCTGAATCCGACTTGTCCAGATATCATCCGGGATACGACTTGCAAAACGAGCGGGTGGAGCGGCCGGTTTATGACACTGTCAACTTAATCCCGCCGGTTCGTCCTCATACCTTCGCTCCTGACATTGAACCTTCTGAACTTATCAACGGTGAGATGTATTTCCGGGCTTTGACGAAGATTGACTGGCGTGTGCCGGACTTCCAACCGCTTCAGGAAGATGAAGATATTCCGGATCAAGGTGATGGCCAGCCGTCTCAGCAAGGAGGAGCATAATTCAAAATTTATTGTTGTAACCGCAGTCTCTGTTTTGCCAAACAATCTTTTTAATCCGTCAGGCTTGCAGATGCCTTGTAATAGGATAGCTGAAACTTGATCTGCTTTAATCCGGATATTCTGTCTTATATGAAATATTTGTCAATCTAAATGTTGTCCGATATTTGTTTATCTTGCATATCCTCTGCTCCTACAGAAATAATACTGAAAATACTTCCTAGCGGTTTACCGCTGGACGGATTACATTGTTCTCCCGAAATGCCAAATAAGTACATATTCATACCAGAAATAAAGTTATACCTAAGATTATATATGCTCAATATTCTTAATCCGGTAGGACTTTAAAGACCTTTGATGAAGACCTTCATGGATCCAATTAGACACCCGGGTTTTGATGATAAACTCTGGTTCATCTTGTTCTGAAAAACTGTTTAGAAATTTGTGGCTTGTTGCCTGATAGATGATCCGGGTTATAATGAACACCGGTTTACTCGTGCTGGTATTCATGATCCAGACTTTTCACTTTATAGATATGTGGTCAGCTTCTGTAGCTGTTCCACTCCGGTTTAAAGGGTTTAAAACACAAACACAAAAATATGCAAATTTTGCAAATAAGACCATGTAGTCGAGGCTTTTTAAAAGCTGCCAGGCTCAAAGCAAGGTTCAGCCAATCAATGGGACGTGGATTATCCATCTTTCCCAGGGGGGGCTAGCCAATCACTGAACGTGGGCAAAACCATTCTTTTCAGAGGGCCGATAGAACCGCAAATAAAAACCGCACCAATCAATGGGACGTGGGCAAACCATCTTTCCCAGAGGGCCTAGCCAATCACTGAACGTGGGCGAACCATTCTTTTCACAGGGCCGATAGAATCGTACATAAAAATTGAGCCAATCAATGGGACGTGGGCAAACCATCTTTCCCAGAGGGCCTAGCCAATCACTGAACGTGGGCGAACCATTCTTTTCAGAGGGCCGATGTACATAAAAATTGAGCCAATCACTGGATGTGAATTATTCATCTTTCCAGAGGGCCTCCATGGTTCCTCCTGAACCGGTGGGTAAATATAAACCAATCACTAAATGTGGATTATCCATCTTTTCAGAGGGTCTCCAGGGTTCCTTCTTGAACCGGTGGGTAAATCGTGAAGCTTCCTCTCTTCGAACCGGATATGATCTCATGTTCTTTAGAAAATTTTATTGCTCCTTTGCATACTCTGCAAAAAATCAATTTCTAAACCGGCCAATATATTGAAATATAATATCTGATAAAAAACTTGTATGGTTGTCCTCACAAGATATTTGTATATGGAAAAAGGGCTGAGCCCCCGGTTTACCGAGGGTGCCGGTTTATTCATTACTCATAATATATACATAGGATACATTGGAGCACGTAGCTCAAGTATAGTATGGTCGTAAATGGGCGATGTTCCACGGCCTCTTCGTCTCCTCTTCTGACGTCCGTGAGTCCTTGTGTTCTTGAACGTCCACCAGGTAATATGAACCGTTGTGTAGATTCTTACTGACCACAAAGGGTCCTTCCCAAGGTGGGGATAGCTTGTGCATATCTGTTTGATCTTGGATGAGCCGGAGTACCAAGTCGCCCTCCTGGAACGTCCTTGTTCTGATCTGGCGGCTATGATATCTGCGTAAGTCTTGTTGATAAATCGCAGATCGTGCTGCAGCTATATCACGTTCTTCATCCAGCCGGTCTAAACTGTCATGTCTCGCTCTCTCGTTGACTGCTTCAACATAAGCCGTCATCCTTGGTGAATCATGACGTATATCGCTCGGAAGGACTGCTTCAGCACCATAGACCATGAAGAAAGGTGTGTAACCTGTAGACCGGTTTGGTGTAGTGTTGATACTCCAAAGAATAGATGGCAACTCCTCAACCCAACATCCTGGGGTTCTCTACAAAGGTGTCATAAGCCGGGGTTTGATACCTCGCAAAATCTCCTGATTTGCCCTTTCAGCCTGACCATTAGATTGGGGGTGGGCCACAGAAGACACGTCCAAGCGAATATGCTCTCGTTGACAGAATTCTTCCATCTCACCCTGAGATAAATTGGTGCCATTGTCTGTGATGATGCTGTGTGGAAAGCCAAAACGGAAAATTACTTTTTTGATGAATTTGACTGCCGTTGCCGCATCACACTTGCTTATAGGCTCCGCTTCAACCCACTTTGTAAACTTGTCTACTGCTACCAGTAGATGAGTTTTCTGATCTTGGGATCGCTTGAAAGGTCCAACCATATCAAGCCCCCAAGTTGCAAACGGCCAAGTTATTGGTATCATCCGGAGCTCCTGCGCCGGAACCAGAGCACGCCTTGAAAATTTCTGACAAGCATCACACTTTCGAACCAAATCTGCCGCATCTGCATGAGCAGTTAACCAATAGAAACCATGCCGGAATGCTTTAGCCACCAATGATTTTGAACCGGCATGATGACCACAATCCCCTTCATGGATCTCGCGAAGAATCTCACAACCTTCTTCGACTGATACACACCGCTGAAATACTCCAGAAGTACTGCGATGATGAAGCTCTCCGTTTGCAATCGGCATGGACTTAGAACGCCGGATTATCTGTCGTGCTTCTTCTTCATCGTCCAGTAACTCTCCTCGGCTCAGGTATGCCAAATAGGGCAGTGTTGAAAGCACATTTGCTCCCTGGGTGGTTTTGGTAATTAATGACAACATACTTTGTGGTTGGACTAATGCTTTTATCAAGTATGTTTCAGGAAATCCAATCACATTGCTATGGAAATGACTGAAGAAGTGGACCCCTCAAAATGCTAAGGCAAGCATTGGCAAAAGCTCAAGACTCCATTTTTGGTTTAGTGATCAAAGATCACATTGAGTCCATAGGAAAAGCCAATACTATTAAAAGGGGATGAGGTTGTGTTGATGATCTGGTTGCTCAAGTGCTGAGTGATATATCTCCTTCAACTATCAGCAACTTTCACTACTATACACACTCATAAGTAATCTCGGACAAACCGATTCTTCCAACTCAGTCCCACCGAGATGAACCACTTCAGCCATATTCCAAACCCTAGAAAAATCGGTCATTCCGAGTTTGAGATCGGTCTCACCGAAATATGGACTGCCAAGCTTCTGTAACCATTTGACATCATTTCGGAATAACCGAGATTGCATTTTCGGTCTCACCGAAATTGGCCAGCTCCTGTCTTGGCTAAAATCGGTCTAACCGAGATTGCATTTTCGTTCACACCGAAACTGGCATGTGCCTGTCTTTTCTCAAATCGGTCTAACCGAGTTTTCTTTCTCGGTCCCACCGAAAACTCCAACGTTCATATCATTTACACTTTCGGTCTCACCGAGATGGTATTTTCGGTCCCACCGAAAACCCCAACGTTCACTATATTTGAACTTTCGGTCTGACCGAGTTTTCACTTCGGTCCCACCGAGATTGCTCAATTATGTGTGTAACGGTTGGATTTTGTGTGGAGGATATATATACCCCTCCATCCCCTCTTCATTCGTGGAGAGAGCCATCAGAAAGAACTACCACTCCTACCTTACACTCTCTGAGAAGAGAACTACCTACCCTTGTGTTGAGATCAAGTTGCTCCATTCCTACCATATGAAACTTGATTTCTAACCTTCCCAAGTTGCTTTCCACTCAATCCTTTCTTCCACCACAGCCATATCAGTGAGGAGAGTTGAGTGTTGGGGAGATTATCATTTGAAGCACAAGAGCAAGGAGTTCATCATCATCTACAACATCTATTACCTTTTGGAGGGTGGTGCCTCCTAGATTGGTTAGGTGTCGCTTGGGAGCCTCCGTCATCGAGATGTGGAGTTGAACCAAGAAGTTTGTAAGGGCAAGGAGATCGCCTACTTCGTGAAGATCTACCCCGAGTAAGGCTAGCCCTCCGTGGGCGTAGGCCATGATGGAATAGACAAGGTTGCTTCTTCGTGGACCCTTCGTGGGTGGAGCCCTCCATGGACTCGCGCAGCCGTTACCCTCCGTGGGTTGAAGTCTCCATCAACGTGGATGTACGATAGCACTACCTATCGGAACCACGGGAAAAATCATTGCGTCTCCAAATTGCGTTTGATCTTCTCCACTTCTCTTTACTACTCTTGCAATTTACTTTCCGCTGCTCATACTCTAGAATTGCATGTGTAGTATGCTACTTGACTTGTGTGCTATGCAAAAACTATCAAAATCTGTCCTTGATAAAAGACAGAATTTTTATCTTGTCGAGTAGTCTAATCACCCCCCCTCTAGACACTCTCACCTTCTTCGATCCCTCAATTGGTATCAGAGCTTTGGTCTCCATTGCTTTGGTTTACACACCATTGGAGGAAGATGGACGTGTCTACGTTTGGGAGTGTTAGCCATAGAGTGCCTATTCTTAATGGAGAGTCATATAACTCATGGAGGTTTGAAATGCTTAGTATCTTTAAGAAGTACAATTTGTGCAAATATATTGAGAACCCCTATGTGCCTCCTTTTGATCCCTTGCACCCTACCATGGATGAAGAGCTTGATTTGCTTCGTAACCTTAGGACTGTAAATCTTATCATTAGAGGGTTACCTGATGACTTGCTTAAGCTTGTTACAAACTTTGAGTGCGCCTATGCTATGTGGAAATTCTTGGAAGAACTTTATCCGGACTACTCTTTGAGAGGTCTTGATAAAATTCTATACAAGACTATTGAATTTGATAAGATGCACCCCAATGATCCCAACTTTGATAGATGCTTCTTTGAGCTTCGTGATCTTATGAAAAAGAAGGGTGATCCCGGTCTTATCAATGTTATAATTAGAAATGCTCTTGCATTGCATTCCGAAGGTTATTGTCACATTGACCAAACTAATGCAAGTACTTATCAAATTGACCTAGGTGTTGATGATGAACAATCTATGGGTCAATAGGATGATGAGCATGAGCATGATGATGATTACTCCGATTCGGACACCGAGCTAGACAAGATCATGAAGAGTCTCAATCTTATGGCAAATCTGAGAGACTACATGTCCGGCGGAAAAGAGTGGATTCTTGATAGTGGATGCACCGATCACATGACCGGAGATAAAGACATGTTTCGAGAGCTTGCAAAGAACGATGGTCCACGCAAGTATGTGACTTTTGGAGACAACTCCAAGGGTAAGGTACTTGGCCTTGGTAAGGTGGCCATATCTCATGATAGCTCCATTCAAAATGTCATGCTTGTAGAATCTCTTGGATACAATTTACTTTCCGTGTCTAGATTAGCTGACTTTGGATTCAATGTGCTATTCACCAAAGTAGATTGCCAAGTCTTTCGTCGTGACAATCAAAACATGGCATTTACCGGTATCCGTAGAGGTGATCTATACATTGTTGATTTCACTAAGAAAGCCCAACCTAGAGCTTGTTTCATTGCTAAATCCTCTAAAGGTTGGTTATGGCATAGAAGGCTAGGACATGTTGGTATGCGTAATCTAGACAAGCTAATCAAAGGTGATCATATTCTTGGTGTTAAAGATGTTTTCTTTGACAAAGATAGACTTTGTAGTGCTTGTCAAGCAGGAAAACAAGTTGGTGGAAGTCATCCCGTGAAGAACATCATGACCACAAGGAGACCACTTGAGCTTCTTCATATGGATCTCTTCGGTCCCAATGCTTACAAAAGCCTTGGTGGTAACTCCTTTGGTCTAGTTATAGTTGATGATTATTCCAGATTTACGTGCGTATTTTTCCTTGATGATAAATCGCAGGTTCAGAGAATCTTCAAGACCTTTGCCAAAAAGGCCCAAAATCAATTTGAGGTGAAGATCAAGAAAGTTCGGAGTGACAATGGAACGGAGTCCAAGAACGCCAATGTACACTCTTTTCTCGATGAGGAAGGAATTCTACATGAGTTCTCGACTACGTACACTCCTCAACAAAATGGAGTTGTTGAGAGGAAGAACCAAACGCTCATAGATATGGCGAGAACGATGCTTGATGAATACAAGACACCGAAGCATTTTCGGGGAGAAGCGGTCGAGACAGCTTGTCATGCTATCAACAGGCTTTATCTTCATAAGCTCCTCGGCAAGACATCATACGAGCTCCTCACCGGTAACAAACCCCAAGTGGGATACTTTCGTGTCTTTGGTTCAAAATGCTATATCCTTGATAAGCATCGTCGGTCTAAATTTGCTCCTAAATCTCATGAAGGCTTTCTCCTTGGTTATGGATCAAACTCCCACACCTACCGTGTCTACAATAATTTCACCCGAAAGGTTGAAGAGACGGTAGACGTGAAGTTTGATGAATCTAATGGCTCGCAAGTAGAGCAAATGCCTATTGATGTAGGAGACAAGGACCCATCGGAAGCAATCCAAGATTTATCTATTGGAAAGATCCGTCCCATGGAAGTGAAGGAGAGTACCTCATCTACATATGTGGAGCCCCCTACCTCATGGCGAGATGAACCTCAAGGCAACATGGAGGCCTCCACAAGTGGAACTCACCAAGATGAGGAAGTGCAACAAGAAGATCCACCACAACCTCCTTCTCCACCGCCTCAAGACAACACCAACAACAATGAAGAAGAAGAAGAGGAAGATGAAGATGATGAGGAAGCTCAGCCACAACATCAACAAAAGCTATCCCGAGTTCGAGCAAGAGTCAAGAAGAATCATCCCGTGGAACAAATGATGAACGACATCAACTCCGGGAGAATTACTCGCTCTAAAACTCGCTTAGCTAACTTTTGTGAGCATTACTCATTTATCTCTAGTATTGAACCTATGAAGGTAGAAGAAGCACTTGAAGACCCGGATTGGGTGAACGCTATGCACGAAGAACTACACAACTTCGAGAGGAACAAGGTATGGACTTTGGTAGAGAAGCCCAAGGATGATCAAAACATCATTGGAACCAAATGGGTGTTTCGGAACAAGCAAGATGAAGATGGACAAGTCATCCGCAACAAGGCTCGTCTCGTAGCTCAAGGTTACACACAAGTCTAAGGTATGGACTATGGTGAGACCTATGCCCCCGTTGCTAGACTTCAATCCATTCGCATTCTTCTTGCTTATGCCAACCACCATGATATTACTCTCTATCAAATGGACATCAAAAGTGCTTTCCTAAATGGTGAAATTGAAGAGGAAGTATTTGTGAAACAACCTCCCGGATTTGTGAATCCCAAAAAGCCTAATCATGTTTACAAGTTGCATAAAGCTCTTTATGGTCTTAAACAAGCTCCTAGAGCTTGGTACAAATGCTTGACTAGTTTTCTTCTTGAAAAAGGGTTTGAAATTGGAAAGATAGACTCAACACTGTTCACAAAAAGGGTTAATGGTGAACTATTTGTGTGCCAAATATATGTTGATGATATTATCTTTGGTTCAACTAACCCCCATTTTAGCAAGAAGTTTGGACAGCTCATGTCGGAGAAGTATGAGATGTCCATGATGTGTGAACTCAAATTCTTCCTTGGGTTGCAAATCAAGCAATCTAAGGAGGGTACCTTTGTCTCACAAACAAAGTACACCAAGGATCTCTTCAAGAAGTTCAACATGCAAGAAAGCAAAGGTATGAGTACCCCCATGCCTACTAGTGGACATAATGACTTGACAAAAGATGGAGAACCCGTTGATCAAAGGGTTTACCGATCTATGATTGGTTCTCTACTATATCTTTGTGCTTCTCGTCCTGACATAATGTTGAGTGTATGCATGTGTGCGCGATATCAAGCAGCTCCTAAAGAATGTCATCTTAAAGCTGTTAAAAGGATAGTGAGATACTTGATACACACACCAAACTTTGGCATTTGGTATCCTAAGAGAGCCTCTTTCGACCTTGTTGGCTATTCCGACTCGGACTATGCCGGTGACAAGGTTGATAGAAAGTCAACTTCGGGTACGTGTCAATTTCTTGGTCGATCCCTTGTATCTTGGTCCTCCAAGAAACAAAATTAGGTATCATTATCCACTGCCGAAGCGGAATATATTGCTGCTGGTTCGTGTTGTGCTCAATTGCTATGGATGACACAAACGCTTAAAGATTATGGGATACATGTGAGACATGTTCCTTTGCTTTGTGACAATGAGAGTGCTATTAAAATTGGACACAATCCAGTGCAACATTCTCGAACAAAGCATATTGAAGTTCGTCACCATTTCATTCGTGATCATATTGCCAAGGGTGACATAATCTTAAGCATGTTCGCACTGACAAACAACTTGCTGATATCTTTACAAAACCTCTTGATGAGAAAGTGTTTTGTCGCTTAAGGAGTGAGTTGAACATCATTGATGCTTCAAACTTGGAGTGATAACTCCATTGATGCATGCAAGGCATGAGCTCACTTGACTAATCCTTGATATTTCTCTTATGATGATGATCATATGTCTTGGACACATTTGCCTCCTTGTATTGCATCTAACTCCTTGCAGGTACTTGGATGATCTACATTCCACAAGATTACCACACACTCAAATCATGAGTAATCTTGTCATTGACCAAGTATCTAGCCCTTTGGGATGTTGAGTTCAAGGAACAAAATTCCACATATCCTTTTTGACATCTTATACATCTAGTATTTCACTCTTGTCATCTTGGATATCCTCGAGTATTTCCTTGCTTGCCTCACCCCTGTAGGAAGATGAACTACACAAGTAGAAATGGCGCTCCAACTTCACATTCAATGATCACCTACATCGAGCTTACCTACATGAGTAAAGCAACAACAAGCCCAAGGTATGTTCTTCACATCTTTAAGGAGCTTTACTCAAAGTCATGAGTACAAGCAGCTTCATAAGATGTGATCACATCAAATGCTTAATCGAAAAATGGCAACCCCATTTCGAGCTTAAATGATGAGTATGACCTATGATCAAATGTCTTCATTTGACTCCTAAGTCAATATACTCAAACATAGGTGACATTGTCGCCGACCTTTATCTAGATGAAGTACATATGCTTTTGGAGTCTTTCTATTTTCTCTTATGTTCTCCAATTGAGTTTTCCTTTAAACAAAAAAAAACTTCATCTAGGAATCTTGTTCATTTCTTTTCTTATGTCTGTGTGAATATCCTTCTGGCTCTGACCAATTCCTTGAAAATCTTTTACAAATTCATTGCAAATCCTTTGAAACATTCCTCGCAAAGTGAGCTGAATTATTTCTGTATTTCCTTGGAATTAAACTCGGCGTCACCGATTTCAAATTTTCGGTCTAACCGAAAAGGGTCTACCCTAACTCCATTCGGTGTCACTGATTTAGTTCCTCCAGGATATCATCTCCTGCAGCTCCACTCATTGTTTCTTTATGGATGTTCTTATTTGCCCTGTTGTGATTCTTCAGGATCCCACTTCTTTCTTTCCATCTTTTCTGCCCTTCCTAGTTTGCTGTCCTTTTCGGCACTTGATGTCAAAGGGGGAGAAGACTTAGGGGGAGTAGGGGAGAAGAGAAGATTTAGGGAGAGAAGAAGAGCAATCTTATCTTAAGGGGGAGAGAATCACATCAAAGCTGTTTTACATTTGGACATCATTCTCAATTGGCATCATTCTTTTGGATATTGCTGTTTCCATCAAACCCCTTGTTCTGAGAGAACTCAAAGGGAGAGAAATCTTCACAATTGATATCTTATGGAAAGCAAAATCTCTCAGAGTTCATTGAAAATCTTTTAGTTTCGGAGACATGTTTGCTGATTCAAGCCTGTGCTCAATATGAGACACTCCTTATACATGTCATCCCTGGCTTGGTACTCTTGATGTTCTTGCAGTTGGTTGAAGGAATACTCTTGTGTTATCTAACCTTGTTTTCTCAAATTTATCCCTTCAGGTACAATGCCAAGGAACCTCAAGGTAAGTATATGCACCTTGCAGAATGTGCATGATGGTGACTTGCTTGTAAATACTTGTTTGCAAGAAATCACCATGCACATATGCATTATCACTCACTTCTTTTTCTTCTGCTCTGATGCATATAGCCAAGCTGCATGTAGCACATCTTGCTTATCTCTCTTGTGTGCTTGTGGTAGTCCAAAACCATAATCTATGAAAATCTTGCACACTTGTAGGGGGAGCCTGTGTACTACATGCTTGTCAAAGCTTTCATGATAATTCTGTCCTTCTTTCAATAAGCTTTGATGTCTTGTTTAGTGTGATTTTAGTGTGTTGCCATCAATTACCAAAAAGGGGGAGATTGAAAGCACATTTGCTCCCTGGGTGGTTTTGGTAATTAATGACAACATACTTTGTGGTTGGACTAATGCTTTTATCAAGTATGTTTCAGGAAATCCAATCACATTGCTATGGAAATGACTGAAGAAGTGGACCCCTCAATATGCTAAGGCGAGCATTGGCAAAAGCTCAAGACTCCATTTTTGGTTTAGTGATCAAAGATCACATTGAGTCCATAGGAAAAGCCAATACTATTAAAAGGGGATGAGGTTGTGTTGATGATCTGGTTGCTCAAGTGCTTAGTGATATATCTCCTTCAACTATCAGCAACTTTCACTACTATACACACTCATAAGTAATCTCGGACAAACCGATTCTTCCAACTCAGTCCCACCGAGATGAACCACTTCAGCCATATTCCAAACCCTAGAAAAATCGGTCATTCCGAGTTTGAGATCGGTCTCACCGAAATATGGACTGCCAAGCTTCTGTAACCATTTGACATCATTTCGGAATAACCGAGATTGCATTTTCGGTCTCACCGAAATTGGCCAGCTCCTGTCTTGGCTAAAATCGGTCTAACCGAGATTGCATTTTCGGTCACACCGAAACTGGCATGTTCCTGTCTTTTCTCAAATCGGTCTAACCGAGTTTTCTTTCTCGGTCCCACCGAAAACTCCAACGTTCATATCATTTACACTTTCGGTCTCACCGAGATGGTATTTTCGGTCCCACCGAAAACCCCAACGTTCACTATATTTGAACTTTCGGTCTGACCGAGTTTTCACTTCGGTCCCACCGAGATTGCTCAATTATGTGTGTAACGGTTGGATTTTGTGTGGAGGCTATATATACCCCTCCACCCCCTCTTCATTCATGGAGAGAGCCATCAGAAAGAACTACCACTCCTACCTTACACTTTCTGAGAAGAGAACTACCTACCCTTGTGTTGAGATCAAGTTGCTCCATTCCTACCATATGAAACTTGATTTCTAACCTTCCCAAGTTGCTTTCCACTCAATCCTTTCTTCCACCACAGCCATATCAGTGAGGAGAGTTGAGTGTTGGGGAGATTATAATTTGAAGCACAAGAGCAAGGAGTTCATCATCATCTACAACATCTATTACCTTTTGGAGGGTGGTGCCTCCTAGATTGGTTAGGTGTCGCTTGGGAGCCTCCGTCATCGAGATGTGGAGTTGAACCAAGAAGTTTGTAAGGGCAAGGAGATCGCCTACTTCGTGAAGATCTACCCTGAGTAAGGCTAGCCCTCCGTGGGCGTAGGCCATGATGGAATAGACAAGGTTGCTTCTTCGTGGACCCTTCGTGGGTGGAGCCCTCCGTGGACTCGCGCAGCCGTTACCCTCCTTGGGTTGAAGTCTCCATCAACGTGGATGTACGATAGCACTACCTATCGGAACCACGGGAAAAATCATTGCGTCTCCAAATTGCGTTTGATCTTCTCCACTTCTCTTTACTACTCGTGCAATTTACTTTCCGCTGCTCATACTCTAGAATTGCATGTGTAGTATGCTACTTGACTTGTGTGCTATGCAAAAACTGTCAAAATCTGTCCTTGATAATAGACAGAATTTTTATCTTGTCGAGTAGTCTAATCACCCCCCCCCCCCCTCTAGACACTCTCACCTTCTTCGATCCCTCAAGTGTCCAATCTGGAATTATATGAAGTGCTGCAACTAACTGTGCCTCCGGATCTGGAACAGCTAGGTCTTCCTCCGATGGTATTTGAACCGAAGGACTGTGCAATTCATCCAAAAAAGTGTTTGGTGGCACCGGTTTACATTGAGAAACCAACCGGCTTAGAGCATCAGCCGCTTCGTTCCTCCGCCGGTCTATATGATCCACCTGATATCCTTTGAAACATCCTGCAACTGCTTCAACTTCTCGCCTATAAGCTGCCATTAGGGGATCTCTTGAATCCCACTTGCCAGAAACTTGCTGCGCCACCAGATCTGAGTCGCCAAAGCACTTAACCCGGCTCAAGTTCATCTCCTTTGCCAGCCGCAAACCATGAAGCAGTGCTTCATATTCTGCTGCATTATTAGTACAAGGAAACAATAAGCGGAGGATGTAACAAAATTTATCACCTCTGGGGGAAGTTAAGACAACTCCAGCCCCCGAGCCCTCCAACTGTTTTGAACCGTCAAAGTGAATCGTCCAGTAAGTAAGATCCGGCTTCTCCTCAGGAGTTTGCAACTCTGTCCAATCATTGATGAAGTCTACCAATGCCTGAGACTTTATAGCGGTGTGTGGTACATATTTCAACTCATGTGGGCTGAGCTCAATGGCCCACTTCGCTACTCTGCCTATAGTTTCCCTGTTCTGGATTATATCCCCCAACGGTGCTGAACTAACCACAGTTATTGGATGACCTTGGAAATAGTGCTTCAACTTCCGGTTTGCCATGAACACACCATATACCAACTTCTGCCAATGAGGGTATCTCTGCTTGGATTCAATAAGTACTTCACTCACATAATACACCGGGCGCTGAACCGGATATTCCTTCCCTGCTTCCTTGCGCTCAACCACAATTGCAACGCTAACTGCCCGTGCATTGGCAGCGACGTATAACAGCAACGGCTCCTTGTCAATAGGAGCAGCCAAAACCGGTGGCTTTGCCAATTGCCGTTTCAGATCCTCAAACGCTGTGTTTGCCTCATCACTCCATATAAACCGGTCTGTTTTTCTCAGCATCTGGTAAAGTGGGATCGCCTTCTCTCCCAAAAGGCTGATGAACCGGCTTAAAGCTGTGATCCGGCCAGCTATACGCTGAACATCGTTGATGCAAACCGGTTTAGTCAAAGATGTGATGGCCTTGATTTTTTCTGGATTCGCTTCTATTCCTCTGTTTGAGACCAAGAATCCCAGTAACTTACCTGCTGGAACACCAAAAGCACATTTCTCCGGATTAAGCATCATATTATAAGCTCGAAGATTATCAAAGGTTTCCTTAAGATCCTCTATCATTGTCTCTTCCTTCCTTGACTTGACCACAATGTCATCCACATAGGCATGAACATTCCTCCCTATCTGCCCCTTGAGACAATTCTGAACGCAACGCTGATAAGTTGCATGTGCACTTTTAAGCCCAAAAGGCATAGATACATAGCAAAAAGCACCAAAAGGAGTTATGAAAGTTGTCTTCTCTTGGTCTTCAACTGCCATCTTGATCTGGTGATACCCTGAATATGCATCCAAAAAGCTTAACCGCTCACATCCCGCCGTAGCATCAATAATCTGATCGATGCGTGGGAGAGCAAAAGGATCCGTCGGGCAAGCCTTGTTGAGATCTGTGTAGTCCACACACATTCTCCACTTCCCATTCTTCTTTAACACCAGCACCGAATTAGCCAACCACTCCGGATGAAAAACTTCCACTATGAATCCTGCGGCCAAAAGTCTGGCCACTTCTTCTCCTATATCCTTGCGCCTCTCCTCGTTGAAGCGGCGCAGATATTGTTTAACCGGTTTATATTTCGGATCAATGTTAAGACTGTGCTCAGCGAGTTCCCTCGGTATACCTGGCATGTCATAAGGTTTCCATGCAAAAATATCCCGGTTCTCACGGATGAACTCGATGAGCGCGCCTTCCTATTTGGGATCAAGGTTAGCGCTGATGGTGAACTGTTTGGACGAATCTCCAGGCACAAAATCAACTTGCTTGGTCTCCTCTGCCGATTTAAACTTCAACGCCGGATCATGCTCGGTAGTTGGCTTCTTCAGCGGAGTCATATCTGCCGGATCAACATTATCTTTATAAAATTTCAACTCCTCCGTGGCACATACTGCTTCTGCATAGGCTGCATCTCCCTCTTCACATTCCACTACTATCTTGCGACTTCCATGAACCGTGATCGTGCCCTTATGACCCGGCATTTTAAGCTGCAAATAAACATAACATGGCCTAGCCATAAACTTAGCATAAACCGTCCTTCCAAACAGAGCATGATATGGGCTTTTGATTTTGACGACTTCGAAAGTTATCATCTCTGACCTGGAATCATATTCATTCCCAAACGTAACTTCTAAGTCAATCTTTCCAACCGGATAAGCCGACTTACCTGGGACCACTCCATGAAACACTGTATTTGATTGCCTTAACTTCTTATCCGTCAGACCCATCCGACGGAAAGTCTCATACTACAAGATATTGATACTGCTACCATCGTCCATGAGAACTTTAGTGAATTTGTAGCCTCCCACCTGAGGTGCCACCACCAAGGCTAAATGGCCCGGATTATCCACCCGCATCGGGTGGTCTTCTCTGCTCCACACAATGGGCTGCTCGGACCAGCGCAGAAATTGCGGTGTTGCCGGTTCAACTGCGTTAACAGCCCGCTTCAAAACCTTCTGATCTCTCTTACACAGACTTGTGGTGAAGACATGATATTGCCCACTGTTCAATTCCTTCGGATTACTCTGATACCCAGATTGCGGCTGTTGTTGCTGACGCTGTTGCTGCTGATTTCCCTGACTATTATAATTCCCTTGGCCCTGTTGCTGATTGCTCTGGTTATTGTAACCACCTTGATGGTGCGACTGATTGCCCTGGTTATTATAATTCCCTTGATTATTTTGATTACCGGCCCGGTTTTGATAATCATTGTTATTGCCCCTATATCCTGATCCGGAGCTGTTCCCCTGATGACCCGGACCATAAAATCCAGAACCTGAACCGCCATTTGGAGGCCTGTCATGAGAATTGAAGCGGCCCGCCATTGCCTTCATAAGGGGCCTGCAGTCTCTGATGGTATGCTTCGTCGGCCGACCTTTTATGCCATGTTTCGGACAAGGCTGATCTAACTCTTGATCCCAACTAAGAGTTCCTCCGCCGGTTTGTGAAGGTGGATTTCCCAGGCTGTGCTGAAAATCCCCTTGAACTTGAGTGTTGGCCATGAAGTCAGAGCCACTCTCTGCCTTCCGTTTGCCCAAAAAACTCGTAGCAGCCGGATTAACTGGCGCCGGTTTACCAGACTTGCTAACCTTCCCTGTCTTGTCTCCTTCCGCTTCTGGATACTTGGTATTATCAGAATCTCCATATTTTACCAAGGCACTCATGAGAGTCCCCATATCATTACAATCCCTTTTAAGCCGTCCGAGTTTTAACTTTAAAGATTCAAACCGGCAATTGTTTTCCAAGGTCACTATCGCCGTACTAGGATTGATACCATTCAAAGAGTGCAAGATCTCCGCTACTCTCCGCACCCAAGTAGCTGTAGACTCCTGCTCTCCTTGCACACATGTTGCTAGATCCACCACTGACATCGGCTGTTTGCACGTATCTTTGAAGTTTTTGATAAACTGGCTGCGTAGCTCCCCCCATGATCCAATAGAGTTCGGGGGTAAACCCTTCAGCCAGGTCCGGGCCGTACCTTCAAGCATCATAGTAAAATACTTTGCACAAGCCGATTCATCCACGTCCAGCATCTCCATGGCCATCTCATAACTTTCGACCCAAGCTTCCGGAGCTAAATCTGCTGTGTAATTTGGTACCTTACGAGGCCCTTTAAAATCCTTAGGCAGCTTGACACCCCGTAAAGCGGGGACAAGACATTGCACCCCGAAAGAACTCGTCATAATTCCTGTTTCCGCTGTAGCGGTGTGAACCGGCGTCGTTTGACGAACCTCCTCCCGGGCTCCTGATCTAACCCGGTTTACATCTGGAGCTGGTGCCGCCGCACCCGCCGGATTATCCTGCCTGCGCTGATGCCTCCTGCGTTCGCTGCTAGACACTTCTGGCTCCTCCCAATGCCTAGTATAACTTCGGCTGGGACGTGGTGTTGAATGTAGCCTTTCCCTGCTATGAGAATATGCTTGCTGCTGTATCAACGCCGTATTAAGTAGTTCCTTGACCCGGCGCGCCTCCACTGCTACACGGGACGTCCCCTCATCGGGTAACGCGGCCAATCGCGCTGCAGCCACAACGATGTTATCCAACGGGTTCGAATAGTGACCTGATGGGTGAGGTGCAGATGTGATCCGCCGGTCTTGCTCCGCCGCAGGCTGTCGAACCGGCTCATCCCTGACTGGGGGTGCCCTTTGGTTTAAAGTGGGATTATTGCTGGTCCCTGCCCCTGGTGTTCTAAACAGATCCATCGCTTCGTAAACCGGCGGTATACGAGATTGGTATTTCCGACCTCTTACGCCCTGTGTAGAGGCCTGTTCCATCCTTAGGTGAAAAGCTTGATCATCCAACTCTGCTTGTCTCACCGCTATCATCTCTCTCTGCCTTCAGATCTTCCTTTAACTGATCAATCCGGCCTTTCAACTGAAGGAGCTCTGCATCATGATGCGCCTTGTCTGCTGGAGCTACTGTTTCCATTGCTTTAGTTGTGAACTCGTCCATCAAGGTGGATAGAACGTCAGTAGGTGAGAGGGTCGTGCCGCTCCCCCCTACACCAGCTTCTGCTGTCGCCCCGTTCACCGAGGGCTGTGAACCGACCATAAAGACAGCCACCCGGTTTGGCGGGCAGAAGGGGTCCGGAATACTGTTTCCGTCGGACTCGCCCTCAGACCGGCCGTCCTGCAACTGATACAGAGACTCAGTTTCTCCGGATGAAGATTCGTCGTCTGAATAGATAACTGTTGCACCATCAGATTCCGATCCGTCCTTGGCTCGAACTCCGTGGATTGCTCCAACGAACATGTGCTTCACGGCGGGCTGAATCCGGGCCGATCTCGTACGCTGAGCCGGCTCGACGATGTTGGGGAAGATGTCCGGCTCAGGTCCCGGTTTGCCGATTTTGCCAATGAAGACTTGGATGCCACCGAAGGGAACCCGGTACCCGTATTCGATTGAATCGGCCTCCGGTCCCCAACTTGCGTCGTCGATGTAGATCCGACCGCGGCGACTCTTGGTCATCCGGCCGACCGCGTAACCCTTAAGCCCTTCAAAGCTGCCCTTCAAGAACTCGAAACCATCGTGCGGAGGCCCCACGGTGGGCGCCAACCTGGAATTTCCTCGACGCTTGACGTGCGAACACACAGATGCTACTGTGGATCTAGTAGTCATGACATCTAATTGGGCCCCCATAGTACTGTGCATGAACCCATTTATCCACCGGGCAAGCCACTACCCTACCGTTCGCATGCCCCAGTCGTCATTTTTTAAATCATAAAACCGCTAGCAGTTCACTCCTACTCGTCCCCCACTGTCCTTGAACATTAGGGCAGTTCTCTCCTAGTCGTCCCATCCATTCACATTATAGCAGTTCCACTAATCCTAACCCCCCCCCCCTCCAAAATCCATGACGTCCCAAATTTCCATGATCGGCGGTGAGTACAAGGTTAGAACTATCACTGGTGATGAGTTTGACGTCATCTACACCCGTTCTTCCGCGTCGGTGAAAGGATGCCTTGCTCGCTTCAAACGCATCTCCGAAAAGTCAGATGGTGATGAGTGGGTCGTTGGCTAGATGTTGAGTACACTACATTCCTGGGAAGAGAAAAGAATCTAAAGGAGTAAGGAAAGAAGAAGCCCGTCGTGATCTAGGTTTGTGTGCATAACTTGTGCTTGGTCTACCACATATGCCATGCCGATGTTAAGTGCGAGGGTTTTAAGAACTTCCTCGCAAATGACAAAGTCAAATTCATTATTGTATACTTTCATAACGACGAGGAAGTCCTGAGTCGGATAGGCCTCGTTGTAGGCTAGCCCTTCGACCTCCAGAAGAATAGGCTGGTGTCCTCCCTTCAGCCTTCAATGCTGACACTAGCAGGAGCCATGGTTGATCCTTCGTATGGCAAACTGACAAAACCTCACCACAAGTTTCATCTTGCACGGGAGTGGAATTTAATAGATAAAGACCACATCCAATACGCTGCAATGGATGCCTGCCTTTGTTTCAATATCTACAAGGGCTGGATGAAGAGCGAGAGCCTAGTGTGCGGTTCAAGCAAAGAAGTATCTGCTAAGACGAAGAGGGACAAGGACGAAGTGGAGGACGTGGACGAGGAGTCCGAGTAAGGTGGCAGTGTCATTGCTCATGGTGGTTCTAATGCAGTGTCTACCGGATTAGTTGCTTAGTTTAATTTCAGGGTGCTTAGTTTTATTTTAGGGGTGTGTTGTGCTGAGCCACCAGTAGAACTATGTTATGTTATTTCTCGTTACTTTAACTCTTCAGGACATACATACTTGTATTTCTTACAGTTCATCTTGTAGTTGGTAGTACTACCACTCGTTTCTTCACATTATATTTGTATAATATATTATATGGACAACATCATATAGCCAACAGTTGGCTATACTATTAACCACACTCTAAGCATGCCACATACGCAAAACACTTAAATGAGATATGCAAATCATAAAAAAACTTAAATGAGAGAACTTTACCCAAAGCATGAAGGAGTTTAGTTGTCAAAGAATTAAATAGGTATGCTAATTTCTGTAATAGACTTTAGCACCCCATCTAAGCACATACTATCTTTTTAAATAGTACTATATGCATAATTTGGCGACGAGCGTTCTCTATATGTACCATCTTTTTTTATTTAATTTCATATTTTTAGTTTTGCTCCATGGCGCAACCCATCGATACCACTACTATATAAAAGTACATTTAAAAGGCTAGAGCGTGGGGCAGTCTCGCTTGGTCGGTTTCACGAGAGGCAAGGGCCTTTGTGATTTGACAGCTCATTACTACTGGAAGGTGGGGCCATGTGATTTGGCTGCTCGTATAAATGTTGTCGATGATATGAGGAGGAGCAAAGAACCGTCCGGTATACTCAAGTTTTCCACTTGAGTAGGAGTAGTACGATGGAGGAGCGCGAAACACGACAGCCTAGTGTGATATGGTGATAAAAATGATCTAATTGGCTAGTCATCGATCCCACGGCGCCGCTCGTCGTTAGCATTGTTCTATTCATGCCTCGCAGAGAATGTGACACATGCGGAGAAACACCCAAAGCAATAGAAGAAACACATGAGCAAAAGAAGAAGGAAGATTACCCTCCAAAAAAGAAGGAAGACGCAGACACAAATCTGGGGCGCTACTCTCTACTTCATGAAGAGTTAACAGCGGAGTCCTAACTGCTTCCTCGTCACCTTAACGACCATCATCTCCTCGCTCGTCACCTCCGCCATCTTCTTCATTCTATCCATGACGCGAGATTTCTCGAGGCAAGCGTTCATCATGTCTTCCACGACAGCATTACGTACCTTGACAGCAACCACGTGCTCGATGCGGAGCTTCGCCAACTCCTCCTTCCATTCCACGACGAGGGCATTCAGCATCTTCATCGAGGAACTCCTCTTCTCATGCAGCTTCTTCCAGCCGGTGTTCTCCTCCTTCAGCAGGTCGAGCTCATGGCGGAGCTTCACCTTGTCCTCCTGAAGTTGCAGGGTTTCATCGGTCGCCTTCTTACCCGAGGCAATGCTCTCCTTCAGCAGCTTCACAAAGTCGGTGGTCAACTCCTCCTGCTTATTGAGCTCAGCGGGCATGTCATCGAGGCTCTCCTTCAACAGCTTCACCAAGCTGTCGGTCAACTCCTTCTACTTATTGAGCCGAGTAGGCATGTCATGGAGGGATAACAACTCCAGCACCGCCATCTCGTCATGTTCGCCTCCATGGCTAGGGCGCTCCTGGGAGCCTTCGTTTGCCCGTGAGAGATCTTTTGAGGTCTCTACGAGGCGGTGAGCCCTCTCTTTTTTCCGCGGCCTTGGTCGCTGCTCCCTTGTTACTAGTAGTTCTCGACCTAGAGCGTTGCACACTGGCCATGCAAGGACGGACGAACAAGAAAGACTTATGAGGACGAAGGTAGAGTAAATTTCGGCTAGGTAGTTCCCCTTTTTATAACCTACTAGCAGTAGTACTAAAACTTGCATAGCAAGAACATGTTCAGGTTTGATACATAGGTGTGAATAGGTTTGCACTTAATTATAGCATGGTTGTACTACTTTGGAATGTCAAGCTAAAGATTAATTGATGGTTTTGGTTTCGAGGCCCGAAATGGTAGTCGATGAGTTTCCTGGAACAGAAATTTCAAGTACTACTACTCCTCAAATGCGGTCGCACAAGTCAGTGATGTACCTGGTCGTACATGTCAGACCAAGCTGATGGGTGTCCCTTCAGTGAGACGCGGGTCTGACCGACCATCTATTGGTGTGACCGATCGTAAAGTATTACACAATGGAGACTTGTTTTCTCTAACCGTGAACGACAGTGGGACGGGCTCTTGTCGGTGTCAAAACCGGCAGATCTTGGGTAGGGGTGCCAAGCTGTGCGTCTAAGGACCGATGGTAACAAGGTACTGGGGACACGATGTTTACCCTGGTCTAGGCCCTCTCTAACAAGGTAATACCCTACTTCCTGCTTGATTGATATTGATGAATATAGGGTTACAAGAGATGATCTACCTCAAGATCGTAATGGCTAAACCCTAGCGGTCTAGCCTATGATTGTTGTGATTCTGTTGGCTTCTACGGACTAAACCCTCCGGCTTATATACACGCCGGAGGGGGCCTAGGGTTGTACAGAGATGACTTGGGGAGGAAGGAATCATTACATCCAAACATCTACTTGCCTTTTACATACATAGGAGTCCTATCCGGACACGGGGGATGGCCTTCTGCTTTTATTTTCACGGCCCATCAGTCCGGCCAACCATACCCGAGGACCCCTAAATCCAGGACTCCCTCAGCTCCCACTGACTTTTGTATTAGTCAGAATAAGAGTTATTTTACATATTCACAACGATGGGGTTAGGCCCCCCCGACTATGTCTATGCAGAGAAGAACAGACGAAATAACAAGCGACTGTGAAAGACAACTAAATCACAAGCTTTGTAGATAGGTGGATAGGAAGGGGCGCATCTCTTCCTTGCAGTTGTGGAGAAGAAGGGCCAGATGCTCTTTGAGTCGAGCCAGCCAGGAGGCGAAGGAATGCGGGACCCCCTAAAGTTTTCATTATTTCTCTCTTTCCATACGCTCGAGGCAGCCATCATAAATATGTCCATGAACAAGGGGTTCTACTAGTTCTCCTTGCCGCCATGGAGTAGGGTGATCCTATTCCAAGAAGATGGCCAGTTGATCCCCATCCTATTCCAACATCGCTGACTAAATGGGAAAGTGAAGAACATGTGCTCTACCGTCTCCTCCGGGGGGATTTAGTAGAGCAGACAATAATAGTTGTTGTCCACGATGGCATAATGTCGGTGTCTCAACATATTCCATGTGTTTAGGCGATCCACCATCAGAAGCCAACAGAACTCCTTATATTTGAAGGCCTCATCCACCACCACCTCTCTGAAACAGTGTTCATAGAATTTTTTGGAGGAGAACCTACCCCCAAGCATGCATGTCTAGGTGTCATTGCAGTTTGCATCTAGGAGAACATGCGCAGCTCCATCTTGAATCTCTCAGACATCATCTCTAGCTTGAGGCGACAGGGGCAACTGGAACAACATCGATGGCTTTGTGGCACTGAGCGCTCCCCTAATAGACTCATCTTCATTTTTGCAGAAAGAAAAGGCTCTCGGAAAGGATTTCATCAGCGGAGCCTCGTGATCGCCACTAAACCACACATCTTTCCAAAACAGGGGAGAAGAGCTATCTCCAATTGTGACCGTGGTGATCCCCCGAAACACATCACTGGGTTGTAGGACATAACGCCACCAGAAAGAGTCCACCACATCAACAGTGTGTGGCACTTTATTAGTGTAATAAGAATCCCAGATTAAGGTCACCCAGGGGACATCCTCTTTATTACAGAATTTAAAGAGGTGTTTGAGGATGAGGGCCATATTTTTGGGTTTTGATGTCGACTACTCTGAGCCCACCATTCCTCTTGGGTCTACAAACCCGATCCCACGCTGCAAGAGAGTCGGCTTTGATCCCATCATCAGTGCTCTTGGACCATAAGCAGTATCTACGCAACTTGTCCAGGTGCTCGACCACCTTGGGATGTAACTTGATTGTGCACATGGTGGAAATGAGCATCGAAGTGATGGTACAGTTGGACAACATGAGCTTGGCATTGGTAGACATTAAGGACAGTGCAGTAGACAACTTTCTTTCAACCCCATGAACCAACAACTTGAGTTCAAGCAGCGACGGCCTCGTGGTTCCCATGGGGAGTCCCGGGTAGATGAAAGAAAGGGAGCCTACAGTGCAACCAAAGATTAGCACCAAATCCTCAGCACGCTGCATGGGTAGGTTAAGGGGGGTTGGGGTCGACTTATGAAAATTGATCCGCAACCCCATAGAGTCTTCATAGTCTACTAAGATAGTTTCCATCCTATCTGCTTGGTCCGGACATGCAGGCATCACCAAGATCGTATCATCTACATACTGCACCACCAGATAATCACCTTCACGATCACAAGGTAAAGGCAATTGTAGTAGTTGATTGGCGAACACGTCATTAATGTTCGCTTGGAGTAGATCTTCAGCGAGGACAAGGATCAAAGGTGACAGGGGATTGCCTTGCCTCACACCACACATGCATGGGAATTTCCTGCCATCGATGGAGACTTTGATACGTCTCCAACGTATCTATAATTTTTTATTGTTCCATGCTATTATTTATGAAGTCTTGGATGTTTAATGGGCTTTATAATTCACTTTTATATCATTATTGGGACTAACCTACTAACCCAAAGGCCCAGTCCAGATTGCTATTTTTTGCCTATTTCACGGTTTTGCAGAAAAAGAATATCAAACGGAGTCCAAACGGAATGAAACCTTCATGAGAGATATTTTTGGAGAAAATCACGCATGCGGAGCTTGAGAAGCACGTCAGGGGACGGAGGACTGGTCCACGAGGGTGGGGGCGCGCCCCCCTTCCCAGGGCGCGCCCCCTGCCTCGTGGCCCCCTCGAGCGTCCCCCGGTGCCCTCCTTCTTCCTATATATACCTACGTACCCCAGAAACTCCATGAACAGAGAGAAAACCCTAATTCCACCGTCGTACCTTCTGTTCCCGTGAAGATCCCATCTTGGAGCCTGTTCCGGAGCTCCACCGGAGGGGGATCCATCACGGAGGCCTTCATCATCATCATCATCATCGCCCTCACTATGAGTTGTGAGTAGTTTACCACAGACCTTCGGGTCCAGAACTAGTATCTAGATGGCTTCTTCTCTCTCTCTGGATCTCAATACAAAGTTCTCATTGGTCTTCGAGGAGATCTATTCGATGTAATCTCTTTTTGCGGTGTGTTTGTCGAGATCCGATGAATTGTGAGTTTATGATCAAGGTTATCTATGAAAGATATTTGTTTATTCTCTGAACTTTTTATGTGTGCTCATAATATCCTTGCAAGTCTCTTCGAATTATTGGTTTGGTTTGGCCTACTAGATCTATAGTTCTTGCAATGGGAGAAGTGCTTGGCTTTGGGTTCAATCTTGCGGTGTCCTTTCCCAGTGACAGTAGGGGCAACAAGGCACGTATTGTATTGTTGCCATCGAGGATAAAAAGATGGGGTTTATATCATATTGCTTGAGTTTATCCCTCTACATCATGTCTTCTTGCTTAAGGCGTTACTCTGTTCTTATGAACTCAATACACTAGATGCATGCTGGATAGCGGTCGATGTGTGGAGTAATAGTAGTAGATGCAGGCAGGAGTCGGTCTACTTGTCTCGGACGTGATGCCTATATACAATGATCATGCCTAGATAGTCTCATAATTATTCGCTTTTCTATCAATTGCTCGATAGTAATTTGTTTACCCGCCGTACAATATCGCTATCATGAGAAAAGCCACTAGAGAAAACTATGGCCCCGCGTATATTCTCAACATATCAATCTACATCTACTTTACTTTTACCGCTTTTATTTGTTGTTCTTATAAACTAAAAATACCAAAAATATAAATTATCATCTCTATCAGATCTCACTTTCATAAGTGACCGTACAGGGATTGACAACCCCTTATCACGTTGGCTGCGAAGTTCTTATTTGTTTGTGCAGGTGCGAGGGACTCGTGCGTGGTCTCCTACTGGATCGATACCTTGGTTCTCAAAAACTGAGGGAAATACTTACGCTACTGTGCCGCATCTCCCTTTCCTCTTCGAGGGAATACAACGCAAGCTCAAGAGGTAGCAGACTTCTGGTTGTGGCTTCGGGTGATTGTCATGACGAAGCATTCAAAAACTCATCATAAATCAATTACCACATCTTTCCAAATGACCGTATTTTCACAAAAATACAATACATATAGATGGAGTGATTTTCACGGTTGCAAACTGCCATGGCACCGCAAGTTCACTCTAGCAGCAACCAAGTAGGTCAGTGCATCGCTGGCGGGGAAGGAGGGAAGCTCACTTTGCCTACGATGCATCCCCAGTGCCGTGGCCGCAGCTGGCTCCGTGATTTGGCTTCTCCTACCGTCCATTTGAATAGTTGCACCGGCTGCTCATCTCATCCCGCAGGCATGCTCGTTCTTTCCTCTGCACTCGACTCTGTGAATATGATCTCTGCCATTAGCCCCAGCTCGAAATCAACACGACCCTACCAGATGCTGACATCCCTCAGCATCTCTCCCCTGAGATCGACTTGCACCTCTGCCTTGTCCTTCACTAGGCACAGCTCCTTCAAACTTGTCTCCAATCAATGCGACGCTTCCTAGATCCGATTTGCCCTTGCTGCCCACCACCTGAAACGCAGCCCTATCATGTACTCCGGCGCCACCGATCTATGATTCCAGAGCAATAGATCCCCTCTGAAACACATGTGGGTTTCGCTCAAAGGCGGCAGTGCTACGGGCCGTAGTGAGAGGGCAGCCTACGGGATCCTGGGATCTAAGGGATTATCCATGGAGGAATCCGATGGGCGAGGCAGGGAGCACTACAAAAAAAGGCACATCCGTGACATTTTGGCCCGAACGAATACTTTTCCTGTCATGCTTATGACACTTCTATGATGATAATTGTGACAAAAACATGTATCATCATAGATGTGGTGGGCTCCTACTTCTATGACAAACAATCATGACAGAAACTGGGCTTTCATCCTGGCTGGGCCGGGGACGCACCTGCACGACATTCTTTGGGCCTTCCATGATGGAAAAAATCATGGTAGAAGCGAGGGCAAGGAAAATTTTAGGGAGTTCCCGATTACGGTGGGTGGTCGGGGCGGAGCGATGCATGGAGGTTTACGCGTTTCTCTTGTACATGTTGCGTGTATGTGCGAAGCTTGGGCTCTAACTAAACCTGAGCGAAGCGTTCGCTTACTGAACCCAAGCGATTGTACTAGCTATGTTACTGAACCCGAGCGATTGATCCCGTTGCTGCTAACTGAACCCGACCGACTCCTTCACTGCTAACTGAACCCGGTCGATCGCCGTTGCTGCTTAGTGAAGCCGATCGAACCTGCTGCCTCTTGATGAACAGTGAATGTGGGGTTGTTTGAACGTGTCGAGACGTACGTGATTGGGGTTGGATGAACAGTTCCCGCTAGGGGTTGGATGAACAGGACCCCGTGGTAGTAGGCGGTTGCCGCTGGATGAACAGGACCCCGAGAGGAGGCCGCCACAGCCGAGCCGGTTGGGGTGGATGAACAAGACCCCGTACGTGGAGGGTTGGTTGAACAGTAGCCGGTGGAGGGTTGGTTGAACAGTAGCCGATGGAGACAGAGAAAGACGCGGTGGATGAATAGTGCAGGTGGAGGCTGGAGGAAATTGACGGTGGGTGAACAGTAGCCCGTGGAGTCCCGTTTTGCGGTACGCCACACCTCTCCCGATGAACAGGACCCCCGTTTCGACCATAGCGCTCCAACACAAGTCTGTTTACTCCGTTTTGCGGTACGCTAGACCCTTCCTGATGAACAAGATCTCATTTCGATTGTAGCCGGTCGAGCCGAAGGCCATTTCCTCTGTTTTGCGGTACGCCAGACCTTTCTCGATGAACAGGACCCCGTTTTGACCGTATGCACTCCAACAGAAGGTTGTTTCCCTCTGTTTTGCGGTACGCCTCACCTGGTTTCGGTTGTTCCATCCAAGCCGGTTGGTTCCCGATGAACACGACGCGTTCCGTTGCCTCTCGATGAACACGATGTTGTTTCTCCGTTCCAACCCTGCTGGTTGGCTGCCGATGAACACGACGTCGTTGCTGCCATCTGCTGGCTCTCCATGTATACCAGCCCTGGCCGTACATATGCACGAGTACACGCTCGAGACTTCGCCCGTATGTACGTACGTAGCCATATTTTTTTCCTGTGGTTGTACGTACGTGTACACAGTTTAGACGAGACTGTACGTACGACACGTGTCGCTCCTTACTCGGCCACAGTACATCGTTGCAGAGAGACTGATCGACCGCTATGTACGTACACGTTTGCGAGCAGACAGATAATGCTACGTATGCTTCCATCGGGTGGGTCCTAGCTGTCAGGGACGATAAGGAGGCACTTCCTTGCGTGCAAAGATATAGCTCGCGGGTCCCAGCTATCAGGGGCGAATATTTTTTTTTTTGGCAAATTACAGAGGCCCTTCTGGTGGGTCCCCACTGTTAGGGGATGAATAATTATTTTACGAGTAATAACGAGGCACTTACTTGTTGCGACCGTGAACCCAGTTGTCCTCTCCACGTATAGTCCTCTTCCGATGGAAGTCGTTCCTAAACCATGGTGACCACGCCACGCCGAGTGCACCAAGGTGGTGGACGACTGTCTGGCCTAGGAAGGGGACGATGCGGAGCCGGGGAAGACGCGGCAGTGGACTCCCACGCGGAGGGGAGTACGAGGGTTGACTGGTTCGGCTGCAGTGTGAGGCTACCGTCGCCGCAGAATAACATGGGTTGTGAGTGAGTAGAGGGATGGCCTGGCCAGCGGTTGCAGTAGGAGGGGGCAGTGAGGCCTGCACAGCAGCACATCCGGCCACGGGAGGCAGGAGCAGGCAGCACGACCCGCGATGGTTTGGGCGACTTGAGCAAGAAGACCAGAGGTTGAAGAAGCACTATGGCCATTGGATGGACATCGTATGGTCACTTGAGCTAGAATCATTCAATATTGACTAAGTTGACAAAGCCCTCCGTCCGTGTCAAATTAGTAGGCCCACAAGTCAGCCTCCAACTATGGTGGGTCCCGGATAGCAGGGGCAGTATTCATTTTTTTTGCATAATAAGGAGGCACTTCTAGCGTGCGAAGATATAGCTAGTGGGTCCGAGCTGTCACTGGGACGCATGTTTTTTCGCAAAATACAGAGGCCCTTTCGGTGGGTCCCTGCTGTCAGGTGGAGGAATCATTATTTCAGGTGGAGGCACTTCCTTGTGTGCGGCCGTGGACCCAGCTGTCAGCCTCTCCACGTACAGTCCTCTTCCGATGGATGTCGTTCATTAACCACGTTGACCATGCCGCGCCGAGAGCACCAGGGCGGTGGACAACGGCGAGGCCTAGGAAGAAAATGACCCGGAGCCGGGGAAGACTCGGCAGTTGTTGCCCATGCGGTGGGGAGTACGAGGGTTTAGTGGTTCGGCTGTCGTCGCCAGAAAATAATAGGAGATGTGGGTGAGTAGAGGACTGGCCTGCTGGCTAGCGGTGGAGTAGGGTGGGGCGGTGCGGCCAACGCGGCAGCACAGCCAGCCACAAGAGGAGGGAGCAGGCAGTCCCACTGGCGTTGGTTTGGGTGGCTGGAGCAGGAAGGGCAGAGATTGAAGAAGCACGGCGGCCGTTGGATAGACATCCAACAGTCACTGCTCTCTCATGTTGACTAAGTTGACACGGCCGTGCATGCGGCTGTGGACCCAACTGCAATTCTCTCCACGTATAGTCCTCTTTCGATGTTTGTCGTTCGTTGACCATGTTGACCATGCCGCACCGAGAGCACCAGGGCGGTGGACGACGGTGAGGCCTAGGAAGGGAACGACCTGGAGATGGAGAAGACTCAGCAGTTGTTTCCCACACAGAGGGGAGTATGATGGTTTCCTAGTTCGTCTGCCGTCGCCAGAGAATAACATTAACTGTGGGTGCGTAGAGGGATGGACATACCAGCGATGGGAGTAGTGTAGGGCGGTTAGGCCTACGCGGCGGCACCGTCGGCCACGGGAGAACTGAACAGGCAGTACGGACTGCGCTTGTTTCGGAGGCTAGAGCAAGAAGACCAGAGGTTGAAGAAGCAATATGGCCGTTCGATTAACAATCCAAAAGTCACTCCTGCTAGAATTGTTTGTGGACTAAGTTGACAAAGCCTTTCATACACGTCAACCTTGTAGACCGACAAGTTGGCCTCCAAATCTATCCCAAACAGCATACCGCCTGAAATTTCTAGCAGATTCAAACTAATTCAAAAATAAACATACCTTAATGTAAAATTCAATGAAATTTTACCTAAACAAAAAAATTGAATTTTAAAATATCAAAATCGTAAAGAAAAAAGTAATTTGGAACTAATTGCATGTTTGTTGTATTTTTCATTTTACAACCCATTTCTTTTTACTATAGTCCATTTTCTGGGCAAGCCGAATGCATCCCTCCTCGGCTTGAAATATTTCAGGCCCAGCAGGGCGTAGAAAAGCAAGTAGGCCTCCATTGGTTATTCTGCAAAAAACAAAATAGCTGGGCTAACAATTTTCAGAAAGAAAAAACTAAATTGGGCTGGTCATGTGGTAAACATATGAAATAAAAGCCTGGGCTAGACGGGCCACAGCTCCCGCAACACCCAGTTGATACCCTTCTCCGTCCCAAAAAAAAAATACTGCACGAGCTGCTGGGTCCCGGGTGTCAGCCGCTCATTGTGCGGTTATCTCGCTTATTGACTACGTTGACATTGGCTGCGATGTGGCCACGATGTGTGCGCAGCAGCATAGCTAGCCGTGGGAGGCGGGAGCAACCGGTCCCGCTGGCGCTGGTTTGGCTTTGGCTGCTGGAGGAAGAAGAGACTGAAGAAACATGATGGACGTTGAATGTCAATCCAACGGTCACGGTTGGCACAATCGTTTGTTGACTAAGCCGACACCACATAGCATACTTTTTTATAGGAAGAAAAGAAAAGGTGGGCTCGTTCGCCAGATAACATTCCCGAAACTTCCATCGTTTGATCTTGTGTCGCAACTAAAACTACCAGGAAAATGCGTTCATTTGTCGTCCTCCTCCCAGGGAACGTTCGCCACATAACATTCCCAAAAAATCATGGACTTGAGAAGACGTACAGAACAAGCTAGTAAGAGACGTTGCATAGTTTTAGAAAAAAGAGAGACATGCTCCTGTAGCTGGTTCGAATCCAAACCTAGACTATGACTATATATAGTGCTATGCTACTCTGCAAGTAATGAAACTGACATATCCATCATTCGCTTCTCCTCTTCTCTAGTTACTCTGCCTAGCATCAGAAGCTCTGGCTGCAGCAATCATGTCCGCTGGTAGCTCGTCCACCTACTCTTCTGCAGGCAACAACCAGATATGTGCCAAGTCGCCACCCGTAATATCCCCTATGGGTCTCATCACACCCCCGGCGGCACACTCACCGCAGCCGGTTGCTCATCACAACCCACTGCCGTTGATGTGGTGCCACTGATGCAACTCACGCGAGTCATCCGTTGCATCTCAACTACAATCCTCAACCCCGGCCGAGTCTTCTACAAATGCCCAGATCATAGGGTAATAATATGTTTAAGTGTTTTGCGCCTACTTTCAGTTGCTGAATTTTTTAATAGTTTCGTTGATGATCTTCCAATTTGATTCATGCAGAAAAGGAAAGATTCATGTGATTTGTATTTCTGGGAAGTTGCTGATGTGGGGGAATGGAACTACGTTGATTATTTGGTTAGCCGAGGAATCCCAATACCAGCTGGTTGGGGTGTTGGACAAGTAAGTGAAGGAACGACAGAAGAGGAAGATGCAGAGCAGAAGGTTAAAGATGTAGTTCATCTCATCATGGCCAAGCAATAGTTGTTGAACGGCCTTGAGAGAAATGAGGAGATGAAAGAGCTTGTGAAGATAATGGGCAAGATCATTGTGCTCTATAGGATGACTGTCTCTTTATTTGAAGTGTATGTAGCACTCATGATGTATTCAGTGGCTATGACATGAGCACTTTGCTGATACTAGTAATGAATGAAACCTGTTTCGCAGGCTGGGCATCGTGTTGTGAACATTTAAAGATTTCTATTAACGAAAATCAGGGGGTATCCCCTTTTGCTCATAAGGAAATAAATAGCAGAGGCCCTTTGGCTAATAAATAAATAAATTAGTAGAGGCCCTGTCGGGTCAGATTTGTTCCCATTCGAAGACGTCGAGCAAATTGCAGTCCAACAAGAAACTATGTCATCAAATACAAGTTTCACACCCAAATATGAGTAAAACTAAATAACAATGTCATCATGTTTTAGTCGTCATACAATCACCAAACACAAATCAACATACATAATAAGTGATGTTCTCACAGCAAAATACTAAACAACAACTTCATCAGGTTTCAGTTGTCATAGCAAATACAATTTCACATAATAAATAAAAAGTCGTCTTCACACAGGCAAATACGACAAAAGCAATCTAATCACCATCTAATCATCATCCGTAGCAGCAGCATCAACATCTTCGCCATGTGTATCAGTCTGAATCGTAATTACCCCTAGTGTCATCTCCTTCTTCATCCTCAATGTCCTCGAATGTTGGTGTCTTATTGATCAACTCTCGTATGTCCATAGCCCGACAAACAATCTTTTCTCTACCGTTATTAATGTTATGGTTCTCAAAGATATTGGGAACATCTGTGGAATCTTCTACATCAGGAGCAGTGTAAGCATCATCTTGTTGTGCAACTTCATTAAATGAATTCCTTTGCTCAAACCATTGTGATACTCTCCAGTCATCGCTATGTGCATATGTGTCTTCCAAGGAAAATATATGTGTTGCTTGATTTGCCAAAATAAAAGGCTCGTCGGTCTTGTACGCCGCCTTGACATTGATGGATTTGAAATAATCATCAGCTCTGGGTTTTGTGATCCTGGAAAATAGGTTATACCAACGACAACACAACAGAACCACACACCAATGAAGCTTACATGGCTCTTGAACCATTTCGCAAATCCTGCCATAACTAGTTTGTCAATGTTTCTTGGATTTTGCGGCAGTAACTCCTTTTTTTAGATGCTGCACAAGATAGTGATCGCGTGAAACATCTAAATATATAAGAATGTGTTGTAAGTTTAGTAGATTATGATGTATAATCTGCAGTACTTAGCACTTACTCGATATAAGGTAGAATCTCAGGACAGTTGTTCAACACATACCAAACAATTTTGTCCAATTCTTTAGGTTTCTCGCCTTGTCGACTCTTCCCTGTAACTCGAACAGAACAATCGAAAACATTGAACTCGGGACTATCTTCACCCACCTCTTTGAGCAGAATGTCAACGCTTCTGTAGCGATGTAGGCCTCTGCAATGGAACCCTCAGGTCTAGCTCTGTGCCTACATAGCCCTTGAAAGTGCCTGGCCGCCTTTCAATAGGGTACATCCAGCCATACTGTACTAGACCTCTAAGTAGTGTCTCATCAGGTAGATGAATTACCAAATGCACCATCACATCAAAGAAAAGGCTGGAGGATATATCTTCTCAAGGTCGCATAGGATAGTTGGTATCTTGTCTCTAAGATGCTCCAAAGCATTTATCCTGATATTTCTACTGCAGAGTTCCTTGATGAATTTTCCCAACTCTACAACTGCTCTGTATAAGTAAGGGTAGCCCAATCCGCCAAGGATAACTGGTAAAACCCTTTGAAGTAGGATGTGGCAGTCATGAGTTTTCAACCCTTGTACCTTGTTTCCATCTTCACTGACTCTCCTTTCAGGGTTGGAAGTAAAGCCATGTGGGAACCTCACACGTGACAGGATGTTGCATAATTCTTTTCTTTTTACCTTGTCCAAGACGTACACAGCTGGTGCCATATCCCGTGGTGCACCATCATGTTCCACCTGCAAATCCTTTCTTATACCCAGGTCTGTCAAATCAATCCTAGATTTCAAGCTATCTTTCATCTTGCCTTCAATATTAAGAAGTGTGTCGATAATGTTGTCACATATATTTTTCACGATGTGCATCACATCAAGATTATGCCGTAGATCCAAATCTTTCCAATACTCCAAGTCTCACAAAGTGGACCTCCGGGTAAACAATAATCTCTCTTCTGCCCTGACATGCTTCCTTCTCCCGCTACCAGTATCAGGATGGTTTCCTGGTGTAATATGTCTGACCTTCTCTAATTCCACTTGCAGCTCATCGTCGGTGAGCCTCTTTGGCACATCAAGACTTTCATGCTTTGCATTGAACACATGTCTTCGGTATTTTTTAGGACACGGCTTGTCCTTGGCAAGGAAACGGCGGTGTCTAATGTAACAAATCTTGCTAAGTATTGCATATGACAACGGATTCTTGTCACAGCGAACACATTCATTGCAACCATGTGTCGTTCGCCCTGACATACTACCCAAAGCCGGATAATCATGTATGCACCAAATTATAATAGCACGCACAAAGAAATCAGCTGGTGGGCTGCTATATAGGCCTCGAGTGAGAACACCCCTCCATAGGTGTTGAAGTTCCTCCACAAGAGGCTCCATAAATAAATCAAAATCATTTCCATGACTTTTTGGACCTGGGATGAGCAAGGACATCCTGGAGTTTGATTCTTTGGTGCAGACATTTGGTGGCATGTTGCAAGGGATAACAAGCACTGGCCACATGCTATATGTGGCGCTCTAGTGGACAAATGGGTTAAATCCATCTGTAGCTAAGCCAAGTCTCATGTTACTCGGGTCAGCAGAAAACTCTTTGTGTTTCTGATTAAAGCTTTTCGAGTCACTACCATTATGGATGGCTCATTACATTCTGATATCTATACTCCTGGTTCCTAGAATTCCACAGTACATCATCTCTTGTTCAGCATCATGAAACAACCTCTGCAATCTTCGTATAATTGGAAAATGTCTCAGAACATTATGAGGAATCCCGTTCACATCATCGCCATCTTTTCATCCTGATGATTTGCATTTTGGGCATTCTCTTAAGTTGGCGTAATCCTTCCGGAACAGAACGCAATTATTCTTACAAACATGGATCATATCATATGCAATTCCAACTGTACGAAGGAAATTCTACATTTTACTGTAGGTGTGTGGCAACTCAGACGCATCTGGGAAAGATTTGTGGAAAGCAGCCAACATCTTATCGAATGATTTGTTAGTCATCCGCTCAGATGTTTTCACCTGAAGAAAGGTGACCATAGATGATAAGACTAGCAGCTTATTTCCTCGGGTGACTGCCACGTTGCATGGTTCCAACATGTGGGCCCATCATTTTTCTTGTGCGGGTGAAAGTTCACAAAATGCCCGAGCATTTCGTAGCATTGTTTCAATGTTGGTGAAACTCACTGGCTCCACCACCGCCACCACCTCCTCCTCCTCCTCTTCCACCTAAGCATTAGGCAGATCAAGATGGTGATCTGCTGCTTCCACATAGTCAGTAACATTGATGTTCACAGCTTCACCATGATGAACCCACCTAGTATATGTGACCGACATCCTATACAAGTGTAGATGATTTTGCATAGTTGACTGGGGTCTTGTAACTGAATTCATACAACTGCTACACAGGCAGAGCACATCTGATTTCGGACCACTGAACTCAGCTCTGATAAAGTTCATGAAGTTTTCAACCCCCTCGACATATGCAGCGGAGAATCTTCGAGAAGAAGTTATCCAAGTCATGTCCATCTGTTGGACATACAAATTAGTTCTTCTACTAGATATTACAGGAAAAACATATATGCTTTTTTATAAAGTCCAGAAAAAATACCTACGTCGATGTCTAAAACTATGGCAACATATTTGGACAAGCATATCTAAGTAAAGAAATATATGTAAAGCTAATCCAGCATACAAATTTGAGTGCTAAATTATGGCAGGCTATTTCAGCAGTCAATGAGGCTGAGCACACAACAATTGAAGGTCATCTGAGCAACAAAGATCGAGTATAAAACGGTGTCGAGCTATTTCACCTAACAGATTGGCTACCAGACCATGGCAATCTACTTCACAATAAATATATGGCAGGATATTTAGCAACTAATTGGGCATGGCATGCCATCTCAGCAAAGCATATTTAGTGCAGAACAGGGCAAGGAAGCTTCTTAAGCAGAGCATATTGACTGTAAACTATTTCGACAAACAGTGAGATTAACAGCGTCTATCAGCTAACATTCAGGGCTACTCCGACATGCACGGGGCCTCAGTCTAGAATGCGCGTACCGTGGGAGAAATTGACCGCCGTGCATCTCCACAAGAACATCACCAGCGGTGGCGGCGCGACTGGAGGACGACAGTCTATGAGAGCGTACTATGGGAGCAAGAGGATCGTCGTGTGTCCCCTCAACGAACCGCAGCGCCGACATATCAGCACGGCGGGGAGGTCGGCTTTGGCGGAGCAAATGGAGTGGAGGGGGCTGGGGGAGGAGGTTTTGAGGAATATTATTGGCTAATTGGCCGGAGTGTAGTTGAATTTTGGATTTGGGGGGGATTTTCGCGCGGTGGGCGGGGGAGTTTGCCACATGTTCGGTTTCTCCAAATGCGGTCCCACGTGTTAGTGAAGAGGTAACCTGAAGAGCGTTCCGTTTGCGTGAGCCGTGTGCAGGACCAACAGTATGAGGGGTGCAATGCGACCATGATAGGCGTGTTGTGAGTGTACCACCTTTTTCCTTTTATTAAACTTAGTGCTTCGCGTGATCCATCGATACTACTGCTAGTAATCCGGTAATCCCGACCAGAACAGCGCGGCCGGGTCTTTTCCCGCGTGATATGCTGGGAGGTTGGCTTAGTTGTTTTTTAGGATGAGTAATACTACACCTACGTAATCCCAGTTACGTAATTAACGTAATGTGAAACGTGTGGGCTATCGATTGGAGATTGGGGAGGGAGGGGCTCACCACCATGAAAATAAGGGGGAGACAGAGAGGCAATTTACGTTAACCCTTTTGTAGGTTCCCGTAGATGTAGAAAGATGTGAAATGCGTGAATGTGTTGTGGACATACTATTGGAGTGCCTAAGATAAATTGTGTATGTAGACCCTATGTGTTTATTTACTTCGCATCATAACTTTGTCTCGGGTCAAACCTTCCAAGTTTATACACACAAAAATGAATCATCATTCCATATATTTTCATACAATATATCTTACTATTATTGTGAAAGTTCATATACACTGGACGAGATTCATGCAAACACGGCAGATTTTCATTACATTTCGAACTTTTATAGGACAGAAAAAATAAATGAAACTCGACCCTAAACCTATTCTACGGCGGCGATCGATGTCCTCCATCTGCCATCTCCACGTACGGGGCGGGGTTCAAGACCCGTGAAGTGAAGGTGCGGTCTCTAGCGAGGAAGAGTAGAACACGGGAGAGGGACCGACCAGTTGGCACCCTGCCGCCTCCCATGCCCTACTCATCCTCGGAGGAGTCCACGACCTAGGCGGTGCCGATGGACGTGGACAGTCCGTCGCTTCACCTGCCACATGCGCCACCAAACGTTAGACGGCGGCAAGTAGGACGCGTGGCAGACGGTGCTCCCGTCATCGGCCACCAGCGTGGCCCCGCTTGTGCGATCGCGTCCGCGTCCGGCTACGCCGCTATTGCGTTGTGAGTGGCGGCTTGAGCGAGGACAGCGACCTCGAGCTTCTTCCCCGAAGACAAGCTCTCCCATAGAGCGTTCGCGCTTGCAGTCATGGTGGGTACATGTGGTGCCAGGTAGGAGGATGCGCTATGGTTTGGAGTTTAGCTGGGCATTGCCGCTTTAAGTAGCACATTCCGGTGAGGCCAAGCGTCTGGGTGCATCATTAAGTCGTCGGAGTTGGTTCCTCGGGCACCGAGCCTGCTTAATGACGGCATACCGATGGACGGCATGAATGCGGGCAGCTGGCGTCGGCTAGGAACGCGCGCGCGACAGCGCGAGGGATGAGGGTTTTTGGTGTGCCAGGGTAGTCAGATGCGGTCGTGGAAATAGTGGAGATGCCCTTAGCTCACATGCGATCCCCACATGTTATTGGAAAAGCAAAGACGACCCAGTAAAAAATGTCCTGGGGATGAAGTTGGTCGCGCTAGAACACTCCACAGACGCATCGCGGGGCGCGCACACTTCGAAGCCCCGTGCATCCTTGACGAGCCAGGTTTTGATTTGCTGGTCGTGCCACAGTGGTAGCGCCACCATCGGCACCCTGAAGCCGAGTGTGTCCAGCAATGGTGAGCATGTCGCCCACCGCGGTCGCCGTGTCCAGAGGTGCGGGAGCTATGCCACGTTGTTGGCCCCCACGACCCACATGAACGGTTGCCAGTGGTGAGGAGGTCATCGGCCAGCTCCTCCATTGGACTAGTCTGTGCCACGTCATCCAGACAGGTGTGCCCCACATGTCGGTTTACCTATTTTCCCGGTCAAATTTAATGCATGGTAGAGTGACCTAGGCGTGTGTCGAAGAGCGATCTGACGATGAGCGAGATACAATCCCGATACCTCGGGATATCAATTAGGTTTGACAAGCACAAAGAGGAAGAGAGGTGGTATGTGTGTGTGCGAGAGAGAGAGAGAGAGAGAGAGAGAGAGAGAGAGAGGGAGGGAGGAGAGAGAGACCCTGAGATAAAACTGAGAGAGAACGAGTGGGTGCATGTGTGATACTTAAGGCGGATTCAAAATTTTGAACCGGTGATCATACCATCAGCAAATCATATATAAAGGGTATTCAATGTTCATTTGTTTTTTGAACATAGTACAATATACTCCCCCCGATCCTTTCTAGTCTACATATAGGTTTTTTGTGTAGTCAAAGTATCTGTACTTTGGTCAAACTTACAGAAAAAAAGTATCAACATTCAAGAACGCCCAATCAATATTGTTAGATTCGTACGTAGTCCTAGATTTGTATTCAAACAGAAATGGTTTCCAATTTGTTTTCAAACACGTGAATGCTTGTTCTCTCGCATGCTCTTCCTACTAGGATTTCCCCACGTATAGCCAGTCCAATAGTAACTTTTTTTAAGCTCCTTGTCCAATAGTAGTAGAACTACAAGTAGTAGTACAACATTTGCAGTAGAGTATGCAGTGCTCATAGTACTAGTACCCTCCGTTTTTATTTACTCCGCATATTAGAGTTGACTGAAGTCAAACTTTGTAAAGTTTGACCAAATTTATAGAAAATGAATATAAATATTTAGCATAACAAATCTATATGATGTGCAAGTACATTCAACAACGAATCTAATGGTATTGATTTGTTATTGTTCAGTTCAATATTTTTTTTCTATAAACTTTTTAAAGCTTGACTTTGATAAAAACTAATATGTGGAGTAAATAAAAAGGAGGGAGTACTAGTAACACTCGGCCGACCTCTCACCTCTCTCTCTTCTAGTAGTACTAGCAAGATGCCCCTGCGTTGCACGGAACATCAAGATGCATTTATATGAGTAGTTTATCATGTGGGAGATAAGGATGAATGAGGGAAGGCCTTATCTTCAAATGTGGAGAGGAGTGCGGGTATCTTTCTGCAAAATTATCATAGTTTCCTTCCTATCCGTCAGATATAGATTGGACGGCCTATTTTGCAGGATGGCAGGCACACCATCATCACCAACTCTGTTTTTATAAGAATATATACATACATATATATATGATGCGGGCGGGGGGGGGGG
>LR738712.1:126279788-126290429 GCA_902687465.1 Secale cereale
GGTTTGCTCTCAACTGCGGTCCCACAAGCGAGCGAAAACACAAGATGAAGCGTGTTCCATTCGGTGAGCGACGTGGAGGGTTCAGCGGGCTGGGATATTCTTTCTCGAGATATCATTTTTCTCATATTTCTTGAGATATAATTTTTCGATGAAATTCTCGAGATACCATTTTTCGACGAAATTCTCGAGATATCTTTAAAAAATGCATCCTGATGTTCCGTGCAATCACGGGCATCTTGCTAGTCATCTTTAGATTTACGAAGTCGCCGCCTTGTCGTCGACAGGCACGGTGGGGAGGTCCGGACATCTGCCACGTGAAACTATGAAACTTTGGTCCCATCCCACCCCCACAACTCTCCTGGCTCCAGCCGTCCGGCTGTGAAAACTCCGCACGGTCAAAACCGATTGACCGGTCGTCATCAGAACCACTATTCACACCAGAACCTTCACTACTCAGCCTACGCCAGCTACTTGTCGGCCGGTCACCACTACCCCAAAACCACACCTCCTCTCCAGCCCATTCCCCACCTTTCTATCCCTTAGCCCACACCAGCCGCCCCTAGTTCGCCGAAAAGCCATGGAGCGCCGCAAGATCACGTACTACAAGATGCTGACGCCGGAGTGCCGTGCAAAATCACGGTGGCGGTTGGCGCCACAGACCTCCGTTCCCAGGCTCGCTTCGCGGTAGGCCAATCCCCGAGTTCTCTAGAGCCAAGCTTCGAGGAGGAGGAAGCCGATCAACTGTTCATGGCAGAGGTGGCGGTGCATAAGGCACCCGATGCATATGAGACGATGGACGTCGACTTCATGTCGGTGTCCGGGCCCCCCCCATGGTGTATGCGGACCAGTGGTTCAACCTGGCGATCCTAAAGGAGGACCGGGAGACGGAGGCTCAACTCGAGGCGGAGCGTGTGAAAGTGCAACTAATCCCCGGGTGGTTTTGGTAATTAATAACAACATATAGCTCATTGAACTAATATCCTTTCAAGATAAATATTTCAGTAAGTTCAATGATTGGCATGGCATGGATTAGAGATGTGGACCCCTCAAAATGCTAAGGATAAAGATTGGCAAAAGCTGAAGACTCTACATTTTCATTTTAGTGATCCAAGATCACACTGAGTCCATAGGAAAAGCCAATACTATTAAAAGGGGATGAGGTGTTGCTAAATGGCTTACTTGCTCAAAATGCTTAGTGATATGCTCGAAAATCCCTCAACCACTTTATCATTTCCACATATGTCCCAAACCTAAAAGTCAAACTCAGCCCCACTGATTTGATTTATCCGGCGCCACCGAGTTCACTTGGCATAGCGACTGCCATAAACCCTAATCAGTTCGGTCTCACCGATAGGGGTCTCGGTCTCACTGAGATGGGATTGCAAACTCTCGATTTCCCTTCATAACGTTTCGGTCTAACCGAGATGAGTGACCGGTCCCACTGAGTTGGCAATGCAAACTCTCTGTTTCCTTTTCGTAACGTTTTGGTCTCACCGAAATGAGCGATCGGTCCCACCGAGTTTTCCTGGACACGTCTTTGTTAGCCTATTACTGAAATCGGTCTCACCGAGTTCATGTGATCGGTCTCACCGAGATGAGGTTTAGCCCTAACCCGAACGCATCGGTCTCACCGAGTTGATATTGTATGTCCCATCGAAAAGCCTAACATTCACATTTGAACTACTTTGGTCTGACCGAATTCATCTATTCGGTCTGACCGAGTTGGGTCAAATGTGTGTAACAGTTAGATTTTGTGTGGAGGCTATATATGCCCCTCCACCCCATCTCCACCAGTGAGAGAGCCATAAGAACGTGCCTACACTTCCACAACTCATTTTCTGAGAGAGAACTACCTACTCATGTGTTGAGACCAAGGTATTCCAATCCTACCACAAGAATCTTGATTTGTAGCCTTCCCCAAGTTCCTTTCCACTCAAATCATCTTTCCACCATATCCAAATCTGTGAGAGAGAGTTGAGTGTTGGGGAGACTATCATTTGAAGCACAAGATCAAGGGGTTCATCGTCAACACACCATTTATTACCTTCTGGAGAGTGGTGTCTCCTAGATTGGTTAGGTGTCACTTGGGAGCCTCCGGCAAGATTGTGGAGTTGAACTAAGGAGTTTGTAAGGGCAAGGAGATCGCCTACTTCATGAAGATATATCCTAGTGAGGCAAGTTCTTCATGGGCGACGACCATGGTGGGATAGACAAGGTTGCTTCTTCGTGGAACCTTCGTGGGTGGAGCCCTCCGTGGACTCGCGCAGCCGTTACCCTTCGTGGGTTGAAGTCTTCATCAACGTGGATGTACGATAGCACCAACTATTGGAACCACACCAAAAACATATGTGTCTCCACTGCGTTTGCACTCTCCAACCCCTCCCTTTACCTTCATATGTAATGCTTTACTTTCCGCTGCCACAACTCTAGAACTCCATGTGTAGGAAGATTGCTTGACTTGTGCTAAGTTGCTAAAATATGCCAAAACTTAAAATTGGGAAAAGGATAAGTTTTTATTTGGTCAAGTAATCTAATCAGCCCCCCCCCCCTCTAGACATACTTTCGATCCTACAGCGCGCGGATGCCACTATCATGGAGGCCCTCCTGCAGGCGGAACCAGATGTCATGGATGTGAACCAGGTGGCGGAGGCTCAACTTGACGCGGAGCGCGTGGACGCCGCTGCCATCGAGGCCCTCCTACAGGCTGAACCGGACGTCCTGGACTTGAACCAGGCGACAAAGGATCAACTCAACGCGGATGTCGCTGCCACGAGGCCCTCCTGCAAGCGGAACCGAATGTCGTGGACGTGAACCGCGCGGTGCTCGCGTTCGTGCAGAGCGCCCGCACGCTCCGCGTGAACGAGTAACTGGAGGTCGAGGACAATCACGATGCTGAGACACACGTCAGCAGCTATGGCTGGTCTGCGCCGGCAGCCAAAGACGATGAGGTTGTCTCTTTCCGCGAGCAGTCATAGTTTTTCTTTACATTGTTGATTTTAGGGATCTTTTGCTGTGTAAAACATATATTTATGCAAGTCGCCTGACTTTCATCATTTGGGTCTGTCGACCATTTAAGGGGGTTGGATGAATATCCCATGTCTCCTAACCCTCCTTCTTCCCCAACAGACCATCGCATGGTCCGCACGAATCTTCCTCAACATGCGGTTGGATGGACATGTTGTATGAACGAAAATTATGTGTCATCGGTAGGATGGCTAATTTTGGTTTGATCACATGTGGTAGCATGTGTCAGTGAGGGTACGTTCCCTTGGTTGGGTTTGCAGCGTGCAGGAGCGACTATGTGAGGGTGTGGTGCGACTGCGACAGCCATGCGCAAGTGTACCTCATTTTCATTCTGAAAAACTTTACGCAAGCTTGGCAAAATGTGTGGCAAATTATAGCAATGCGAGGCCTAGACCCAAACATGATACCAGTACGTAGTACTTGTCTTAAAAAAGAAAGGCGGGGTTTTCCTTCGCGGGATTGATCGATACAAATCCTCGTTTGGCGTGTCAATTAATGCGTATTTTTCTCCAACGCCCAAAGAGCTAACCATCTCACTCCTCATTGCTTGATTAATTCAGTGCCATGCAAACCAACCTTCTCACTTCCGCATGCATGCAAGGGTATATTAATGTCCTTGGTTGCTAGTACGAGGCAAAGCCCATCAATTTTGCCTCGATTAGTGTTAGTGGCCTTCTGCAAATTGTAATTTTGATATTGGCCTTGTATACAAAAGATGGATGTAGTAACTATTTGACTTCCTTCCACATTGCAGTGACGTCGACGATATCTCGAACGTTGTGGCTTTGGTGAAGTGCGTTCGTCGGAGCACACCATTGAGGGAGACCACGGTAATTCATTCGCAAGTCCCGCCTGCAAGCCGAGACAACCGCCTTCTTTGCATCCAGGAAATCTGTTGAACCAAAGGAGGCGTAAATGTACTAGTACTACACAATAGCGTCGTCCGTCCAGCTTAGCGCGGTAAGGTGGTTTCTCGAAGAAGATGATGGAGAAGCGGAGTCAGCGAAGAGTGAAATGATGGTTGCTTCGTTCGTGCTTTGTGATTTGACGCGTCACTGCTTTGTGATTTTTGATAGAAGGGACGGGGGAGTAGACTCTGTGCTCTATATGTACTGTACATGCGTCCAAGCACGGCAGAAAGAGGAGAGAGGTTGCATTTTTCTATTCCTTCAATCAATCAATTACGAAGGTTCGGTTCAATATTTTTGGCTTTGGCAACACCCTCCACAATGGTTCCCATCGATGCCAAAAGCTATTTTCACATTTGGCTACACATTGTGGATGCCCTTAACTGTACCAATTGGTTCTGTGTGCTATCTATGCAAATCTCGATTATATTGATCTAAAAAATATATCAAGATTAGTAAAAAGGAGGTGATTTTGCCGCGTGGAAGGCAGGGGAGGTTTCTTATTTTTCGAGAACATTGGTCTGGCGCTTTGCTAACATGCGGTCCCACGTGTCAGTGATTTACCAACCCGGTCCACGTCATGAGGCTGGCCATAGTGGTAGTATCTTAACTAGCAGCATGCACTCGGGAATAGCAAACATGCTGATGTGACAGATAGTTAAAGAAGAGACAGGGGTTAGAGTAACATAGGTAGACATTGTATCATGTTAAATGCTATACTACTTTGTGTCATGCATGGCAATAAATATTATCATATATGATACTACTTTATGATACTATGCACTATGAAGGTAGTATCATACACTAGTATTATGCGCATGATACTAGTATATGATACTCCCCACTATGAGTAGCCTGATGCAGAACAACGGCAAAAGCAACACATAGTTAACTTGAAGAAGATGAGGGAGAAGCGGATTCAGCAACGAGTGAAATGATGGTTGCTTCGTCCCTCCAACTTCTTTTCTTAGCATCACTTCGTCCCTCCAACTTAACTATAGGAAAGGTGCAACTATGTAATTTGACGCCTCATTGCTCATTACTACGCTGGCACCATGACCGGGGTGCTTCACTCCTGCTGCTCTGCACTGTTATTTCGTTATGGCACGTGGACCCGGTTGCTTGATGTCCCACATGTCGGCGAGAGGGACTAGAACATTTATGAAAGTGAGCACTCCACTCCTGCGACGGAGGAGTACACGATACGGTGGCCCAGTGAACTGTTATTTGTACTGTAGTGCTACTATAGTTTTGCTGTTTCGCACGATCCATCGATACAAACCCGATTAAACAGGCAAGGGCGGGATTTTTTTCCGCGCGGTAGATGATAGTACTAGCCATACATTTCAAATGCAATTTTAATGTATGCAAACTGAATAATTATGTAACAATGCGAGATCTAGTAAAACTAAAAACACATATGATTTATTGTGTTAGAGTGTAGTAATAGTGCTATATTGCATAGTTGTTAGATGTAACATGCGAGATGTACTTTTGGAGGTCCTACAAGGAGAAATTGGCCATAAAGTGGATTCAAATATTTGTATTCATCTTCATAACATTTGTAACTCATGTTGTATCGATAGTTTGTATTATAGATGTGAATGCTTGTTTGCTCTTACAAAACCAGTACAGCAATAATGGGGTGGCGTGCGCCAATTCAGGCACTGGCACGTTGGCCTACTCGGCTCCACACAGAGAGCGAGAGAAGAGATAAATACACTGCGGTCAATGTATTTCAAAAGAAAATCGTAATACGGTCAACGGACTTCAGAATATGCTCATTATGGTCACTATATATGTTTTGTGGTGATTATAAGGTCACTTGTTCACCGTTCAGCATCGGATTGCACTCTGTTGACCGGCCAAATAGTCTGCATGGTGATACGTCCAAAACGTATCTATAATTTCTGCATGCTCCATGCCACTTTTGGGTGATATTGCTATGATATTCATACACTTCCATACACTTTTGATCATATTTGGACTAACTTACTAATCCAGTGCACCCTAGTGCAAGTTTCTGTTTTCGGCTGTTTTTGTATTTCAGGTTTTCACGTTTCGAGAACTGCCCAGAAAAATACAAAAAAATTATATAAAAAATCAGCGATGCGGAAACAACACTGCGTCCGAAGGGCAACCGGGGGGGCACAGGGGCTCCAGGCGCCCTGTGGGCGCCCCCCCCTGGGCCGCGCCGGGGGGGCGCCTGGGCCCCCCGAGGCTCCCCCGGTGCCCTACTTTGGCATATATTTAAAGGACTCTCCGAAACCCTCAGAACAGGACTTCTTTTTGCAATCCCATCTCTGTTCCGCCGCCGCCGCCGCTTCCAAGATCGGGAGCACCAGGAGAACTCTTCCCGGCACCCTGCCGGAGGGGAGGATCACCACCGGGAGCTTCTCCACCACCATGGACGCCTCCCGGATGACTCGTGAGTAGTCTCCCTTGGACCATGAGTCCATGACCAGTAGCTATGTGATGTTCTCCTCCCATTCTTGTGCTTCACTAATTAGTCCTCGTGAGCTGCCCTACATGATCGAGGCACCTATGTAATCCTTATGTTGTTGCTATGTTGAGTTTGCTGGGATCCGATGGATTATGAGATTATGTTCAGATTGATCTTGAGTAATATATTTGATTCACCTCTTTTATATTTTAGTTCATAAGTAATTCTTGCATGTTCTCCGTTGTTATTTATTGCTTTGGCCGAGTAATAGGTAGTGACTCCAAGAGGGAACGTTATGCTCGATTGTGGGTTCATGCCCCTCGATGACTAGCTTGAGTGACAGAAACATGAGTCTAGGGGATGTGTTGTTGCCACAAGGGGGAAAACAACGATGCTTGTGCCCGCGGGTGCAAGGATTGTTTACTTTACGCAAAGTTCTTTTAATGCAGTTGTCTGTTTCATTGAGTTTACACTATGGGTGGGACTCGCAACTTAATACCAGCGAGATGTTCTGGATAGATATCTCAAGGTGGATGATTAGTAGTAGATATTGATGGATTTCGGTGTACTTACTTTGGCGTACCACCCATGCTTTGAACCTCAACCTTTCTTGCAATGTAGTCAGCATTGGTTTGCGTTCGTGGTCCTGTCAATTGCCCAGCTGTAATTTGTTTACCTCACATAGCCGTTTTATCGTCTTTTGGGAGAGAGACATCACTATTGAACATCATGAGACTCCGGTCCATATTACCATCATTGATCACATACACTATTTACTTTCCCGTAATTATTTACTATTGCAAAAACTATCTATCACTACTATCATTGCTTTTAACCCTTTGTGAACTACAAGGCCGGAGAGATTGACAACCTCTATGTACTCATTGGGAGCAAAGTTATTTGTATCTGTGTGCAGGTCCACGTTGGTTGCTACTAATCTGGCGCCGTAGCAATTGACACCTACCTGTTGAACCTAGGAGTCTCTGGGGAATCGATCCTTGGCATCTTTGCTAGGGGAAAACACTTCTACTTACTGCATCTTACACCTTCCACTTGGGGTAACCAACGAGGGGTTCGAGGCCCATCACATGGGACTATGTTGACAGGTTAAATTGACCACATTCCTTATGTGTCCCACCCGTCATTCGCATAGGAAAAATGTAAGATAAACATAAATTTACGCAGGTGCAACAAGACTCCAACCCACGCGCGGGAACCACCTGGTTGTGTATGTGTCTATCAGGGCCTGATGTGTGTGCATGCACGTGTAGGTTGGGCACTTGAGCGTGAACGTGTGTGTTCGTCGTGTGGTGTGTGCATGCATGCATGTGTGTGTGTGCGTGTGAGTGTAGCGTGCGTGCGTGACCGCGTGTGTATTGTGTACGTGTGAGTGTTGCGTGCATGCAGTTCATGTGCATGCGTGTGTGTGTGTGTGTGTGTAGCGTGCGTGCGTGGCTGCGTGTGTCTGTTTGAGTGTTGCGTGCATGTAGTTCGTGTGCATGTGTGCGTGTGTGTACAATCACCACACTAGATCATGTTTGTTAAAACAAGCGGCTCAGCATACCAATACAATGTCATGTTGTCAGATGTGCCCGCGCTCATGACTTCGAACCACCGTCCAATATTTTTTTTTCATTTGTTTTCATTCTTATACACGCCGATAGGTGGGCCCAATGGTTGTGAGATAATGTGATGCAACACTAGAGGTGCCACGTGGAGCGTTTAACTGGTCAACTAGTCGTGTCTTGAACAAATACAGAGCTGTACGGTGATCCCGTGACTGTATAATAACCACAAAACGTTAATGGTGACCGTGATGAGTGGATTCTGAAGTTCAATATACGTATCGTGCTTTCGCTTCAAATACAATGATCGTCACTCTATATATAGCGAGAGAAATATGAAACATGCGTGAATGTGTTGGGTGTACTTTTAGAGGACTTGGAGATAGTTTGTGTGCCTACGTGAAAGGGGCATCAAGGGAGTGTGTGCGATGGAGAGAGAGATGCTCTTCGTTTCTCTTTATTATGACTAACTTTATATATAGTATAAAAATATACAAATTCATGTTGCGGAATAAATATAATTGGGTGCACCATGCAATGCAAAGTAATTTTCATACTCCATATAACTTTGTAATGTTGTATATATTTACAAATTCTAAAATAATTTTTTGGCCTCACTTTGTGTGGTTTTATTCAAAAGGAATGTTGTATGTGAAGTAAACGTGAAGAGAGGGCTTTTTAGAACAATGGGGTACGTGTAATGATGTAACATGTGTGAATGTGTAGGTGACGTATTTGGCAGGGTCTAGAGAGGGTATGTGTACGTATCCAAGAGATGCATGGATAGAGGGGCCGACGGGGGGCGGCGTTGGAGAGATAGCACGATAAATTAGAGAGGTATAGAGAGACAAAAAGGATGTCAAGGCGAGAGGTGCCCTTGAGTGTGTACATGCAAGGGGGGAGGGGATATATAGAGGCATGAGGAGAATTTTTTTGTATTGTGTCTGTATTGGTATGTGTCGGTGTGAGAAGATAACTAGACCTAGGGCAGATGGTGTGTCATGGCGTGAGGTCCGGTGGGCCAAGGTGAGGCCCTTGGGTCGATTTCGTCCTGCGCCACATTGGTCGGCCTGTGACGCATTCAGGGATAGCCATGGAGGACTCATCGTACAAGACAAAGATACCAGAGTCGTGAAGGATTATGTGTCCACTGATAAATCCGGGTAGGATTTGTAACCCTAGGTCCTCGGACTAAGGTAACCCCTTATCTCTGATATTACCATTCATCCAACCTAACTTTAAGGGGCATCCTACAGAATGCTTTGCTGGAATCATATTCGTCAATTAGGAAGAAAGGTGGAGACAATGCATGCGAGACATGCCTAAAGATAATGTATGTGCGGGAGACACGTAGGCAGGTCTATGTATAGATAAAGGGTCGATGGGGTTTGTGTGTGCGTATGCGTCTGAGAGGAAGAGTGCTTCTGACAAAGGTTAGTGAAAACAGTCGTAAATGGTTGTGAGAGGGAGAGAGGGTGATATCGAGAGCATGTGCGCAAGAAAGACACCTCATGAGAGTGTGTGTGAGCATGTGCGAGAGACCACCGATATACATTGTGTACGCGTATGTGTGTGAGAGAAAGTTATCACGTGTTTGAGGAGGAGCCTATGGAGAGTGAAACTACACGTAAAAGACTGATGTACACACTGATTGCAAAAATAAATTGTATCCAAATATTAGGATGGGATCATGATATTTGCAATTCGCATAGGAATGGTCATTGATCCATCAGACATCTATATTCTATCGAATTTGAGCATGTCTATGTTATTATTCGACATAATTGATCCATAGAGTCAATATTTTGAACTCTAGATAATGCATCGCTTTAGCAATTCGAATATAAACGTGAGTATAGTTCATGTTGTGTGTGTAAAGCACATTATACATACAAAAGTTACACAATGAACATTACAAATAGCTAGCTAGGAACTAACATACATTTGAATTCAACTTAAGGTGGTTTAAAAAATTGAATTCAACATAAAATCCATTCAATTATTTGAATTCGAGAACATGTCATTTGTAGATCATACCTAAAATATGGGGGCACCAATCTTTGCTCTACTTTTGTACATATAGCATATATAGTCGTGCACCAAATAGATTCAGATTTACCTCCTCCATTCCAAAATAGTCGTAGTTATAGGATTTTCAAGTGTCAAATTTTAAAAAAGAAGCGCATAATTTAATGAGGTTTTCAAACATACAAGGTCAAATTTAACTTTATCTATTTAGGTCAATCCTCAAAGTTCAAGAGTACTCTAAACGTGAATGCTTCTGTTTCAAAATTTTGAACGAAGCGCCAAAAGAGCCTCTACTCGCCTGGAACAGCGTGAGACCAATATTTGGTAGAAGGAAATTACTTTTCGAACTCCGACCGGTGGAACCTAATGGCCCGACGTCCAAAGGTCTAAATCAGGGTAGGTTTGTATCTTCATCTAGACGCCACACAACCGCCTCCGGAAAAAATCCATACAACGTCGCCGCCTAAACACACATGCGCTCCGCCGAAATCGCTCCTACCCACTATTTGGGATTACCGTCCTACCCCCAACCCGCAGTAGGTCCAAAATTTAAGAGGGGGAAAGGTTTGTAATTTCCCAAAATTTCAAACAAGCGTGTCCCATCTGTTAAAAAACAAAAAAACAAAAACAAGCGTGTCCCAGACCGAAACATGGTTCCCCCTTAGCTCTCCCC
>LR738712.1:126290547-126500438 GCA_902687465.1 Secale cereale
CCCCCCCCACCCCGTCTGATTCCCCATTCGTACTCCGTGGGCGCCAAAACTACCTCTCCACCAGCTGCGAAACCCTGGCATCCTCCGTCTGCCACCCCATCCCACCCATCAACCGCCGCCCTCCTCCATCACGCCGGAGTCGATACCCCAACGTCGTCATCCAACGCAACCGCAACCGCAACGCCCTCCACGGCTAGTAGTTAGAGCCGAGGTCGAGCTGCCTCCACGACGCCGATGCGCGTCGTATCCGAGCTAGTTCAACCACGTCGTCCTGCACCTCACCGTTGCCGCTCAAACATTGCCACCGTCCACTGCACCGGAGTTGTTCCCGCTATGCCGTCCTTCGCCGCCTCGGATCTGCTTCCCCTCCACCGAAAGACGGCCACCGCAACATAGTCAACAATTTCATCGTGGGTTCATCCAAGGCTCCAGCCTTCTCCAAAACATCGATTCCCACAGCAAAAAGAAGAACATCGTCGCGAAATAAGGAGGGCACAGGATTGGCAACCAAAATTGGTACTCATCTTCCCTTATTCGTGCAAATCTTACATGTCTGCTTGCACGGTATTCATCCCACAGAAGACACTAGTCGATCGCTTCTTCCTACACCTTCTTACTGACACTAGATGTTCCTAGTAACTCGCTATGCACAAGGTTTCTCGTCATATACTATTTCACCTTAACTAGAGTTTCGTCGCCCCCCTGGATTTCAATTCCTAGTCAGTTTATTCCCAATTAAAGGAAGCATTCCTCGGCATAACAGGCGCTAGTCCGCCTATTACGCCAGGGAAGCAGCGCCTCGGTGTTTATCTTCGGGGTGTGTGGGGCCTAGGAGCTGTTGGTGCCCGATCAGGAGGTCGACCGGGCTTAAAGGTGGCTGGGGGCGCTGCCAAGCAAGGCAGTCGTGTGAGGTTGAGGGGAGGGCGAGGCGGCGGAGGCAGGGGTTTGGGCCGATGGTCGTTGGCGATTGGAGAAAGCTCGTCAACAACGACTAGCGGGAGGTAGGCGAAGGCCATCTGCCTGTTCCTTCTAGATAGAACGGTTGACCTATTTATTTGTAGACGACTGTTATTTTTATAGGACCACATATGATGGTGTGCTCGAGGTGTACCTGCATTTACCAGCCATCCCTGTGCTCATATACTACAAAATCTTACGGAGTAGAATCTAATTTTGTTTGCCATGCAATGTTGTAGAGCTATCATATGTCTCCTGTCATATATTTTTCAGCCACCTGTTATCTGCTACTTTTACAGTGCACTAGTTCTGTAGACACTTCACCCATACTCTCACTATTGTTTTTTATGCATGTGTATTTCAGCCTCTGACAAACTATTGGTAGAAACACGAAAGAAAAGAGAGAAGTCGCACGAGCTTTCTTCGCGGTTAGGCAAGATACGTTTCACCACTTTAAAGGGTGTAGTGTTAGCAGATGGAGACGGTAAATGTAGCTCTGGAGTTGGTGATCTCGCTCGCCATGAACCACCATCCTGGGTGCTTGCCTTAACTTCGCGGTGTCATATGTGGTTGCATATTGCATATGGTGTCTAGCTTTTATTCGAAAGGATGAAGTCGATCTTTATTGAGATAAGGAAAGATATTTTTTACATGAACCACCATCCCGGGAGCACCAGAAGACAAATAGTTAGTCAGGGCACTGGCTGAGCCAGTGACAAGCCCAGCACAAACAGGCATCACCTGGAACCACTCCAGCCGGATGTCTAGCTTGTATTGCTTCCAATTTGGTTAAATTGCATCTGCTTAGCTTACACATTATACCTTTGAATATGAAATGCCTTCCTATTTTTGGTATATACTAGTACATCTGCCATGTTCATACATCCAACTAATGTTCTTGTGTATCCCTCATCAATCACTTATGATGAGACAGTCACCCCAGTGGGTTGCTGTGAGAAAAGATGCTCTTTTAAAGAATGCAGTGTCAGCCTCCCCACATGATTATCAAGAAACAGCAAGGCTAGGTGAACATGGTGAACGTAGCTCCGTAGTTCATGACCACATTTCCCCTACACCACCATCGCAGGTGCTTGCTCTAACTTGGCAGCGTGATATGTGGTTGCATGTTGCATATGGTGTCTAAGATTGTAATTCTTCCAATCCGGTTAAAATGCATGTGCTATTTTTCTTAGTTTATACTTTATACAGGTTAATGTGACATGTCTTCCTGTTTTTAGTACATAGTACATCTGTCTATTAAGCATGTCCTTACATAAAACTACTATTTTTTTGTATCCTGCATCAATCAATATGACGAGACACAAGTAGTATATGCAGTGTGATATTAGTTGCATCTTCCATATGATTTATAGCATGCACTGCTTCTAATTTGTTGAAACGCCATTTATGATGGGACGCTTTAAACTTGGCAGAGTCATATTGGTTGCATATTTCATGTGGTGTCTAGCTTGCCTTGCTTCTTATTTGTTGAAATGGCTTCTTCTTAGTTTACACAAATAGTTGTGAATATGTCATGCCGTCCTTTTTTCATACATATTCCATCCTGGTATCATGTGTTTGCCTTACATCAAAGTAGTGATTGTCAGTATCAAGCATGACTGAGTTCTGAAGACTGAATTTTATTGCTTTTTCTAGTCGATTTTGCTTGACAATTCAAAATCAATAAAGCGGAAGGAAATTAGCAAGGAAGTGGGTAAAGGTGCTCCTTCCAAACGGAGGGCCTCTACAAATTCCTACTCCACCACCCCCCCCCCCCCAAGAAGATTTGCAAGACAACACATGCATAGACACTCAACATAGTTGTGTTGATGATGAGCACGTCTCCCCTAGTCCACCATCAAAGGTGCTCCCTCTAACTTGACACTGTTATATGTGGTTGCATGTTATGTATGATGTCTAGCCTGTATTGCTTCTAATTTTGTTTAATTCCATCTTCTTACTTTACACATTATACTTGTGAATAAGACATGTGTTCATGTTTCTTGAACATACAATATATGCCTATCACACCATGTTCTTACATCAAGGTACTGATGTTCTGTAACCTAGAACAATCACTTATCATAAGACACATTAAACTTGGGAGTGTGATATAGGTTACATCTCGCATTCTTTTCTAGCTTGTACTACTTCTAATTGTTGAAATGACACTTATGACGAGACAGTTTTAACTTGGTAGAGTGATGTCCGTTGCATCTTTCATATGGTGTCTAGCTTTCATTGCTTCTAATTTGTTGAAATGTTTTCTGCTTAGTTTGCACATCATAGCTGTGAATATGCAATGATGTCCTTTTTTCTTACACATTCAATCGTCCTATCATGCGGTCGCCTTACATTAAAGTAGTGCTCATCAGCATCCTTCATCAATGAGTTCTGAAAAGCGAATTTTTATTCATTTTTCTTGCGGGGTTGACTTGACAAGGCAATAAAATTAAGATAGAGGAAGGAAAAATTTAAGGAGGGCCTGATGGAGGTCTTCTGGCGAAACCAGAATCCCAGATGCTTTCTCTAGCTTGGCAGTGTGATATTGTCTTGCATGTTGCATACGGTGTCTAGCTTGTATTGCTTGTAATTTGATTAAAGTACTTCTGCTTAGTTTACACAAATAGTTGTGAATATGCCATGTTGTCTTGTTTTTCGTACATATTCCATCCTTGTATCATGTGTTTGCCTTACATCAAGGTAGTGATTGTCAGTATCATGCATGAATAAGTTCTGAAGATTCAATTTTATTGTTTTTTCTTGTCGGTTTTACTTGACAATGTAAAATCAATAAAGCAAAAGGAAATTAGCAAGGTAGTGGATAAAGGTGCTCCTTTCAAACGGATGGCCTCTACACATTCTACTCCGCCATCCCCCCAACAAGATTTGGAAGACAACACATGCATAGACACTCAACGTAGTTGTGTTGATGATGAGCACGACCCCCCTTGTCCACCATCACAGGTTCTCCCTCTAACATGGCACTGTTATATGCGGTTGCATGTTATGTATGATGTCTAGCTTGTATTGCTTCTAATTTTGTTTAATTCCATCTGCTTACTTTACACATTATACGTGTGAATAAGACACGTGTTCTTGTTTCTAAAACATACAATATCTGTCTATCACACCATGTTCTTACATCAAAGTACTACTGTTGTGTAACCTGCAACAATCACTTTTCACAAGACACATTTAACTTGGGAGTCTGATATAGTTTACATCTCACAATAATTTCTAGTGTGTACTACTAATTTGTTGAAATGACACTAATGACCAGACAGTTTTAACTAGGTAGAATGATATTCGTTGAGTCTTACATATGGTGTCTACTTTACCTTGCTTCTAATTTGTTGAAATGCCTTCTGCTTAGTTTACACATCATAGCTGTGAATATGCAATGTTGTGAATATGCAATGGCACTAATGACGAGAGACCTTTAACTTGGTAGTGTGATGTTGTTTGTATCTTGCATATGATTTATTTCTTGTACTGATTCACATTTGTTTAAATTCCAGTTATGACGAGACACTGTTAACTTGGCAGAGCGATATTTGTAGCATCTTTCATATGGTGTCTACCTTCCATTGAAATGCTTCTAATTTATTGAAATGCCTTCTGCTTAATTTACACATCATAGTTCTGATTATCTCATGCCGTCATGTTTTTCATACATATTACATCCTCCTATCATTTGGTTGTCTAACATCAAAGTTCAGTTCGTTTGTATCACGCATCAATTTGTTCTGAAGAACTAAATTGTTATTCATTTTTCTTGTCGGCTTGACTTGACATGGCACAGAGAAAGAGGAAGGAGCATATAATGGCAGGGGATGGTGTTAGTACTCAAGACACACGAAAACGGAAGCAGAAGAATTATGCAGATTCTGCTGGTACTGATGGTGCAATAGAAGGTGAAAGTCCACCGGAAAATTGTACAAACGTGGTATCCCATGCTACATGAGCTGCAAAACAATCCAAACAGACACTAATAGCTACCATCAAACAAGCAGCGACAGCCCTAGTTGTTGCAACACCTTCCAAAGTACCACCAGCTGCACGAGTTACTCGTTTGTCAACTCGGCTAGCAGCAGGTTCCCAAGCTCCCTTGCCACCTGACACTACTTCTGAAGCGCTCTTGACACAAGATGAGTTGGTAAGATCAGATGAACCTTGTGAGCTTCAACAGCAAGAAGGTAGTTGCTAGAGTCAAGTTACAGTTACATGCTTCTTTATATGTAGTCTCACAGTTTGATGTACACTAACACGTCCAATGTTCGTTGTTGGACTAGCAACTAGGCGGAAGAGGAAACATACATCAGGGATAATGCTCGATAGGTTAACTAAATCTAGAGCAGGAAGAATGGAGATCCATTTTGAGGCAGGTTTAAAAAGGCCACGTGATTCTACACAGTCAGCCAAGTTAGTATCAGAGGCAGCGGTTGCCGTTAGGTGTCATGCACGTATCCTCCCAACATGGATTCGGTACAGGAATGACAAAGACAAAACCAGTTCAACACCTTCCTCGACCATTTATCTGTAAGTATGGTTATGTATGGAAAGTAGTAATATCATCTTGCTCTGTCCCATACTTTATAGGTTGCTGATAATGAGACTCCCGCAATTTTCAACAGATGAGGTACAAGTTGGATAGACAAGATGATGCAACCAGACAAGCTTGCACCCATGTTTTTAAGTCTACTCTGCGACAGTATTGATATAACTTGAGGAAAACTCACTTTGAAGGCAAGGCTAACAGTGAACTTGCTCAAACATCTCTAGTGGAAAATATATCGGATGAAGACTAGAGAGGCCTCGTTAAACACTGGTCTGATCCAAAGTATCAAGTACGTTATATATATGTGATCAGATCACATGTTGAACTCCTATTTACGCACGCACCTCACAAATCTATCTTCTTGTAGGTGAAATGTTCAAAGAACAAGGCCAACCGTACAAAAGTGAAATTCCAACAGACGACAAGATCTCGTAGCTATATTGCACACTGCGAGGCTCTTGTAATTAGCTGATGTTTCACTCTTTTCGTTGTGTCATATTATCATATCTATATTGACTTGTTCCAAATGCAGAGGAAAGCCCGCAAGGACCAAAAAGTAACTGAACCAAATGTTATGGAAATCTTCAAGGACTGTCACACCAGCAAGACGAAGGGCATGACTACACCAGTCAAAGCCGTTGTTCTAAGTCCTTAATCCTCATGCCTTTTAACTACTACTTACTCTGACTTGTGCATTGAACTGCACGGTTTGCAGCCAATGTCTGTTACTCTTTTCAATTTGGTAAACAATTGTCTTAGCATATCATTGCATCATATAAGGTTTAAAAGAGTGGAGTGTTGTTCCTTTGATCTTGATCTATAAACTAGTTCCGTGCTGGACTTGCCCACACAATGTTACAATAGCATGTTTGTCTGTTCTCAGTTGTTTTGTGATATGAATAATTTCATACTATGCTTACTGTATTTTAAACTTTGTCTCTTTATCCTTATATGTCAATACAATGTGAAGAAATAGACAATACATTAGCCATGGTACATGGTCATATGTTTGGAACCTAGTTTTATTATGTATGTTGTAGTAAATTACAACTAATATTTTACACGGGTTCACCAGAATAAGTTCTGTATATAGACCAAAGCTATTTTGTTTGGTTTTGCTGCCTCCTTAATATCTTCTGTTCTGGTACTACTAATGTAATGAAAACTAAACTTTTTAGCAAACTATGGAAAAATGGTGGAACCGCCACCTTCTGATGGCAACAAGGCAACTATAACCGCAATGTCACCTCTTTCTACAGTGGGTCAGTACCTGTCCACTGTGCCAAAAGCACGTTCCTGCGTAATACTGGGTTGGTTGTTAAGGCAACTTCGTCCAAACTGACTCGTGATCAAGATATGTGATCAATTGTAATGTAGCGGAATATTTCGCCCGAACTGCGAGTGTCGTGTTCTCCACAGGGACTAGGCGACGGCGACTATGCTCGGTTAAAGCTAGGTGACAGAATATAGATGATGATTGTAAGGAAATATAAACCTAAACTAACCAAAGTCAACGACAAAGAAAATGAAAATAAGCAATGGGGAGGTTCAGATTGTCTATATTGTCTTTTTGGTGTTATCATATTATTTTAGAAACTAAAATGCTAACACAAAATGGAAACAGCGGGACATGTAACCAAGATTATATGACAGGGACAGAACTATATCACCACACAAATGATTATATTGCAGACATATATATCACAGGCACAAAACTAACACGGGTACTAGAAATTACCGAATTCACACGTCTCAATTGACAAAGATAAATCTCAACAGAAAATAAAAATCACAAGCGGTAAGGAACAAACACATAAGGGATCTCACACATACAGTAGCAGAATACTAATTAACACATGACAAGTACGAACTGAACATATAGCAGGTTACAGGCACTTATAGAATCTGAATATTACAAAGCTTCTTACTTCTCAAATTATAGAATATTCAAAGAGAGAGAGAGAGAGAGAGAGAGAGAGAGATGGTAGCAGCAAAAGGTATAGGAGAAGAGAAGAACAACAGCATATTGGAGGTTGAGAGCAGTAGCAGCAGGTTGTAGATCAGAAGAGCAGCAGCAGTTCGGGTTCAGAGAAGAACTAGGAGCAGCAGCTAGATTCTAGGGTTCAGAGAAGAAGGAGAGTAGTGTGGGGATGGAGAGAGGTTCAGAGAAGAAGAAGAGGTAGCAGCAGCTAGAGGCGAGGGAAGAGAAGTAGCAGCGAGCAGCAGGGAGGATAGAGTCGCGCGGCCAGCCGGACGCTGTCATGCCGGTGTCCAAAGGGGCGCGAGATGACGGCGCTGGTGGCTGGTGATGGATGGCGGAGGCGCAGTGGTGGTGGAGTGGAGATGGCACGGTGGAGCGGGTGGAGGTGCTGGGTGGCGCACCACCACGCCGGCCTGGCCGTGGCGGCGGCCGGTGGTGGACAAGGAGGGGAGAGGGAGAGAGATGAGATGCCAGTCCCGAAAGGGGAACAGAAGCTGCGCTAGGGATTTTGATCCCCCTAATCTGATCTGCCACTTTGCGGTTTTGCCCTCCTACTTCTCTTATTTCTTCCCAAGAACATCCCTTCTCTCTTTCTTTTGCCCCTCGGTTATTTCATTCCTTCATGCTCGGTTCCCATGACTCCATCACTTGTTCATTTGTAGTAGAGGAATTTCGTGCCTTGTCACACTTTTCTGCAAAATAAACAAGTGACTAGTCAACAATCCTTTTATATCTTTTTCATTCAATTATACTATATTTAAAACAAAAATTGGTGGTCAAAGCTCAACAAATGGTATATTTGTATGCCAAAATTATGTATAAGAAATGTGCTTATTAATATGCAAGCTCAAAACAATGTTATATCTGCGCTCCAGACACAAGTCCATTCCCATACAGAGACCCTTTGTGAAACAAGGACAACCATTGTTCAATGTCTTCAACATATGCATGGTTTTGAAACCAGACTATCAGACATTTGCTATGTTGTTCAGGAGCCTAGGAGAAATGAAGGCGAAGGTTATGGTGCTCCATCGGACAGTACAGCGTGAAAACGTAACAGTCGGGTCAAATGAGCTGAGCTTCTGAACTTCTCGTGGTCCATTTATCTGTCGGACTGTTAACTTTTATGCCAACCATCCTTTTGTTTTATGGTTGTAATTTGTTTTGTTGCGATACATTTTTTTTCTTAATGTGCAGCCACCGGCTCAAGAAAACAGCAAGCCATTTTTGTATATTGTAGGGTGTTCCCTATATTTGCATTGGTGGCGAACTTTGATGCTGTAATGCCCTGGATGTAATACTTTCCCTTTTGGGCAATATATATATATGTGGCTTCATCAATTCCATTCCGGGTTCTTCGTCTTTTCGGGTTTTCGTCGTTTTGTCGTGTGCGTGTGTGCATTCATCCATGTCATGTTGTCATGTGCATTGCATTGCATTTGTGTTGTCGTTTGCATCCGGTCCCACTCGTTCCTTCCCGTTGTCCGTTTCGAGTTCCGGAGCTCTCTCACGTGTCCGTGGCTTCCCCGAGTCCTTCTTTTGTGTTTGGCCGTGTAACGTTTCCGGTTTGGCGTGAGACTTGTCGTGCGGTGTTGTTTTGGTATGTGTAACCCGTTTGTCGCGTTTGGAGTTCGTTTGATCCTCAAACAGTTATCCTCGTGGGCTAAAAGTACCTCCTCTTTGAGGCCCAAGACACCCCTCCAATAGCCCACCAACCCAACTCAAATCCTTCCCTTCATCTAGGCCGTTCAATGGTGATCACGTGGCTGAAAACCTCTCCTCATTTGGACAACCCTAGCTCCTTGTGCCTATATAAACGTCCACCCCCTCAAATTTTGCGTCCAAAACCCTAATGTTTCCACCTCTGCCGCGCGGTGCTTCCACCGTTGACGCGCGGTGCTTCCACCGTTGACACGCCGTGCTTCCGACCTCGCTGTGCCTGTGCTTCCGACTCGTCGCCGCCGTGCTTCCGAGCCGAGGCCGCGTCTTCTACCTCCAGCCCTCGTCGCCGCCGGATTCTCCCCGCCGCCATCCTCCTCCAGTGCCGGCCAGGAGCTCCGCCGCCGGCAGGACCTCACCTCGCCGCCCTGCCCTCAAGCAGCCGGCCACCGCCGCCCTCAAGGCCGCCGCCGGCCTCCCCTTGCCGCCCCGCCCTCAAGCAGCCGGCCGCCGCCGCCCTCAAGGCCGCCGCCGGCCTCCCCTCGCCGCACCTCCTGCCGGTGGGGCCGCGCCACCCCTCGCCGCCGGGCTCCTCCCGCCGGAGGGATCAAAGGCCGCCGGGGCCGAGCCATCGAAGACCGCCGCCACTCGCTCGAGGGAGCAGCCAGCTCCCCGATCGATTCGATCTGGGGCTGGGCCAAACCCTAGCGGGCCGACCCGCGGGGCCCGTTAGCCCGCACTGATCCGCCCGTTGACTCCGCCCGGTTGACCGTGGGTCCGACCCGTTTGACCCGTTTCGGCCCGATCCGCCAGATCCGCTGAGGTTGTCTCTCGTGTTTTTTTTACCAAGTCCCTAGATATTTCAGTTTCTGATGCAGTTTTGTTTTGATGATAACTTTTACTGTGCATGTCCGATTTGTGTGTACGATATGTCAAAATGATCGTGGTGACATGTACTATGTTTTGTTCCATTGTGCCATGCATGTTTGAGGTCATCTAGATGTCTTAATCTTCATGAGAAGAGTGCTACTTGTTATAAACTGCTGCTATTAGTTGTTTTCATGCCATGTTTGTAATGTGATAACTTGATGCATGTTTATCCAAATGTAGCAAATGATACGTCCACATGTTCATCATGAGATGCTCTACATGTTGGTTGCTTTAGCTTGCATGATAGATTTCATCTTGCCATGTTTATCTCCTTTGCAAGAGTGCTTGTGGCTGTTATGTTGTTAAACTTGTTACGAGATGCCTAGTTGAGGAGCTCGTTGCTATTGATGTGGTTGCCCCCTTGATGCATGCTTAGATGTTTTGGATTCCCCTTCATGTGTAGTTTGCTGTGGTGCTAACCACTTGCCATGTTATGCTTTGAGGTGACTTAAACTTGCTCACAAGCATGCCATGGTATTACTATTGTTTTAACACTTAGTGAAATTTCACTAAGTCTGGAATCTGTAATTTCCAGATGTCATGTTTGCTTGTTGTTCTAGGCAAATCTGAGGGATCGAAGAAGGTGAGAGTGTCTAGAGGGGGGGTGATTAGACTACTCGACAAGATAAAAATTCTGTCTTTTATCAAGAACAGTTTTTGGCAGATTTTGCATAACACACAAGTCAAGTAGCACACTACACATGCAATTCTAGAGTATGGGCAGCGGAAAGTAAATTGCACATATAGTAAAAAGAGGTGGAGAAGATCAAACGCAATTTGGAGACGCAATGATTTTTCCCGTGGTTCCGATAGGTGGTGCTATCGTACATCCACGTTGATGGAGACTTCAACCCACGGAGGGTAACGGCTGCGCGAGTCCACGGAGGGCTCCACCCACGAAGGGTCCACGAAGAAGCAACCTTGTCTATTCCATCATGGCCTACGCCCACGGAGGGCTAGCCTTACTCGGGGTAGATCTTCACGAAGTAGGCGATCTCCTTGCCCTTACAAACTTCTTGTTTCAACTCCACATCTCGATGACGGAGGCTCCCAAGCGACACCTAACCAATCTAGGAGGCACCACCCTCCAAAAGGTAATAGATGTTGTAGATGATGATGAACTCCTTGCTCTTGTGCTTCAAATGATAATCTCCCCAACACTCAACTCTCCTCACTGATTTGGCTGTGGTGGAAGAAAGGATTGAGTGGAAAGCAACTTGGGAAGGTTAGAAATCAAGTTTCATATGGTAGGAATGGAGCAACTTGATCTCAACACAAGGGTAGGTAGTTCTCTTCTCAGAAAGTGTAAGGTAGGAGTGGTAGTTCTTTCTGATGGCTCTCTCCACGAATGAAGAGGGGGTGGAGGGGTATATATAGCCTCCACACAAAATCCAACCGTTACACACATAATTGAGCAATCTCGGTGAGACCGAAGTTGACAACTCGGTCAGACCGAAAGTTCAAATATAGTGAACGTTGGGGTTTTCGGTGGGACCGAAAATACCATCTCGGTTGGTCCGATTTGAGTAAAGATAGGAACTTGCCAGTTTCGGTGAGACCGAAATCATCAACTCGGTTATTCCGAAATGATGACAAACGGTTACAGAAGGTTGGCAGCCCGTGTTTCGGTGAGACCGAACTCAAACTCGGAATGACCGATTTTTCTAGGGTTTGGCTTATGGCTGAGGTGGTTCATCTCGGTGGGACTGAGTTTGGAAAATCGGTTGGTCCGAGATTACTTATGAGTGTGTATTGTAGTGAAAGTCGCTGATAGTTGAAAGAGATATATCACTAAGCACTTGAGCAACCAGATCATCAACACAACCTCATCCCCTTTTAATAGTATTGGCTTTTCCTATGGACTCAATGTGATCTTGGATCACTAAACCAAAAATGGAGTCTTGAGCTTTTGCCAATGCTTGCCTTAGCATTTTGAGGGGTCCACTTCTTCAGTCATTGCCATACCCATGTGATTGAATTTCCTGAAACATACTTGATAAAAGCATTAGTCCAACCACAAAGTATGTTGTCATTAATTACCAAAACCACCCAGGGAGCAAATGTGCTTTCAATCTCCCCCTTTTTGGTAATTGATGGCAACACACTAAAATCACACTAAACAAGACATCAAAGCTTATTGAAAGAAAGACAGAATTATCACGAAAGCTTTGACAAACATGTAGTACACAGGCTCCCCCTACAAGTGTGGAAGATTTTCATAGATTATGGTTTTGGACTACCACAAGCACACAGGAGAGATAAGCAAGATGTGCTACATGCAGCTTGGCTATATGCATCAGAGCAGATGAAAGGAAGTGAGTGATAATGCATATGTGCATGGTGATTTCTTGCAAACAAGTATTTACAAGCAAGTCACCATCATGCACATTCTGCAAGGTGCATACACTTACCTTGAGGTTCCTTGGCATTGTACCTGAAGGGATAAACTTGGGAAAACAAGGTTAGATAACACAAGAGTATTCCTTCAACCAACTGCAAGAACATCAAGAGTACAAAGCCAGGGATGACATGTATAAAGAGTGTCTCATATTGAGCACAAGCTTGAATCAGCAAACATGTCTCCGAAACTGAAAGATTTGCAATGAACTCTGAGAGATTTTGCTTTCCATAAGATATCAATTGTGAAGATTCCTCTCCCTTTGAGTTCTCTCAGAACAAGGGGTGTGATGGAAAAAGCAAAATCAAAAGAATGATGCCAAAAGAGAATGATGTCCAATGTAAAACACGACAAAGCTTTGATGTGATTCTCTCCCCCTTAAGATAAGATTGCTTTTCTTCTCCCCCTAAGTCTTCTCTTCTCCCCCTACTCCCCCTAAGTCTTCTCCCCCTTTGACATCAAGTGCCGAAAAGGACAGCAAACTAGGTAGGGCAGGAAAGATGGAAAGAAAAAAAAGTGGGATCCTTAAGAATCACAACAGGGCAAATAAGAACATGCATAGAGAATCATTTGAGTGGAGCTGCAGAAATTGATATCCTGGAAGATAAATCGGTGACACCGAATTAGATGGATCGGTGGGTCCGAAAGTCAGGGACTTAGGGCAGATCCTTTTCGGTTAGACCGAAAATTTTAAATCGGTGACGCCGAGTTTAATTCCAAGGAAATACAGAAATAATTCAGCTCACTTTGCGAGGAAAGTTTCAAAGGATTTGCAATGAATTTGTAAAAGATTTTCGGGGAATTGATCAGAGCCATAAGGATATTCAAAGAAACATAAGAATAGAAATAAAAAGGATTCCTAGATGAAGTTTTTTTTTGTTTAAAGAAAACTCAATGAGAGAACATAAGAGAAAACAGAAAGACTCCAAAACAAATGTACTTCATCTAGATAAAGGTTGGTGACAAGGTCACCTATGTTTGAGTATATTGACTTAGGAGTCAAATGAAGACATTTGATCATAGGTCATACTCATCATTTAAGCTCAAAATGGGGTTGCCATTTTTCGATTAAGCATTTGATGTGGTCATATCTTATGAAGTTGCTTGTACTCATGACTTTGAGCAAAGCTCCTTAAAGATGTGAACAACATACCTTGGGCTTGTTGTTGCTTTACTCATGTAGGTAGGCTTGATGTAGGTGCTCATTGAATGTGAAGTTGGAGCGCCATTTCTACTTGTGTAGTTCATCTTCCTACATGGGTTAGGCAAGCAAGGAAATACTCAAGGATATCCAAGATGACAAGAGTGAAATACTAGATGTATAAGATGTCAAAAAGGATATGTAGAATTTTGTTCCTTGAACTCAACATCCCAAAGGGCTAGATACTTGGTCAATGACAAGATTACTCATGATTTGAGTGTGTGGTAATCTTGCGGAATGTAGATCATCCAAGTACCTGCAAGGAGTTAGATGCAATACAAGGAGGCAAATGTGTCCAAGACATATGATCATCATCATAAGAGAAATATCAAGGATTAGTCAAGAGGGCTCATGCCTTGCATGCATCAATGGAGTTCTCACTCTAAGTTTGAGGCATCAATGATGTTCAACTCACTCCTTAAGCGACAAAACACCTTCTCATCAAGAGGTTTTGTAAAGATATCAGCAAGTTGTTTGTCAGTACGAACATGCTTAAGATTAATGTCACCCTTGGCAATATGATCACGAATAAAATGGTGACGAACTTCAATATGCTTTGTTCGAGAGTGTTGCACGGGATTATGTCCAATTTTAATTGCACTCTCATTGTCACAGAGCAAGGGAACATGTCTCACATGTATCCCATAATCCTTAAGCGTTTGTGTCATCCATAGCAATTGAGCACAGCACGAACCAGCAGCAATATATTCCGCTTCGGCAGTGGATAATGATACCGAATTTTGTTTCTTGGAGGACCAAGATACAAGGGATCGACCAAGAAATTGACACGTACCCGAAGTTGACTTTCTATCAACCTTGTCACCGGCATAGTCCGAGTCGGAATAGCCAACAAGGTCGAAAGAGGCCCTCTTAGGATACCAAATGCCAAAGTTTGGTGTGTGTATCAAATATCTCACTATCCTTTTAACAGCTTTAAGATGACATTCTTTAGGGGCTGCTTGACATCGCGCACACATGCATACACTCAACATTATGTCAGGACGAGAAGCACAAAGATATAGTAGAGAACCAATCATAGATCGGTAAACCCTTTGATCAACGGGTTCTCCATCTTTTGTCAAGTCATTATGTCCACTTGTAGGCATGGGGTACTCATACCTTTGCTTTCTTGCATGTTGAACTTCTTGAAGAGATCCTTGGTGTACTTTGTTTGGGAGACAAAGGTACCCTCCTTAGATTGCTTGATTTGCAACCCAAGGAAGAATTTGAGTTCACTCATCATGGACATCTCATACTTCTCCGACATGAGCTGTCCAAACTTCTTGCTAAAATGAGGGTTAGTTGAACCAAAGATAATATCATCAACATATATTTGGCACACAAATAGTTCACCATTAACCCTTTTTGTGAACAGCGTTGAGTCTATCTTTCCAATTTCAAACCCTTTTTCAAGAAGAAAGCTAGTTAAGCATTTGTACCAAGCTCTAGGAGCTTGTTTAAGACCATAAAGAGCTTTGTGCAGCTTGTAAACATGATTAGGCTTTTTGGGATTCACAAATCCGGGAGGTTGTTTCACAAATACTTCCTCCTCAATTTCACCATTCAGGAAAGCACTTTTGATATCCATTTGATAGAGAGTAATATCATGGTGATTGGCATAAGCAAGAAGAATGCGAATGGACTCAAGTCTAGCAACGGGGGCATAGGTCTCACCATAGTCCATACCTTCGACTTGTGTGTAACCTTGAGCTACGAGACGAGCCTTGTTGCGGATGACTTGTCCATCTTCATCTTGCTTGTTCCGAAACACCCATTTGGTTCCAATGATGTTTTGATCATCCTTGGGCTTCTCTACCAAAGTCCATACCTTGTTCCTCTCGAAGTTGTGTAGTTCTTCGTGCATAGCGTTCACCCAATCCGGGTCTTCAAGTGCTTCTTCTACCTTCATAGGTTCAATACTAGAGATAAATGAGTAATGCTCACAAAAGTTAGCTAATCGAGTTTTCGAGCGAGTAATTCTCCCGGAGTTGATGTCGTTCATCATTTGTTCCACGGGATGATTCTTCTTGACTCTTGCTCGAACTCGGGATAGCTTTTGTTGATGTTGTGGCTGAGCTTCCTCATCATCTTCATCTTCCTCTTCTTCTTCTTCATTGTTGTTGGTGTTGTCTTGAGGCGGTGGAGAAGGAGGTTGTGGTGGATCTTCTTGTTGCACTTCCTCATCTTGGTGAGTTCCACTTGTGGAGGCCTCCATGTTGCCTTGAGGTTCATCTCGCCGTGAGGTAGGTGGCTCCACATATGTAGATGAGGTACTCTCCTTCACTTCCATGGGACGGATCTTTCCAATAGATAAGTCTTGGATAGCTTCCGATGGGTCCTTGTCTCCTACATCAATAGGCATTTGCTCTACTTGCGAGCCATTAGATTCATCAAACTTCACGTCTACCGTCTCTTCAACCTTTCCGGTGAAATTATTGTAGACACGGTAGGTGTGGGAGTTTGATCCATAACCAAGGAGAAAGCCTTCATGAGATTTAGGAGCAAATTTAGACCGACGATGCTTATCAAGGATATAGCATTTTGAACCAAAGACACGAAAATATCCCACTTGGGGTTTGTTACCGGTGAGAAGCTCGTATGATGTCTTGCCGAGAAGCTTATGAAGATAAAGCCTGTTGATAGCATGACAAGCTGTCTCGACCGCTTCTCCCCAAAAATGCTTCGGTGTCTTGTATTCATCAAGCATCGTTCTTGCCATCTCTATGAGCGTTCGGTTCTTCCTCTCAACAACTCCATTTTGTTGAGGAGTGTACGTAGCCGAGAACTCATGTAGAATCCCTTCCTCATCGAGAAAAGAGTCTACATTGGCGTTCTTGAACTCGGTTCCATTGTCACTCCGAACTTTCTTGATCTTCACCTCAAATTGATTTTGGGCCTTTCTGGCAAAGGTTTTGAAGATCCTCTGAACCTGCGATTTATCATCAAGGAAAAATACCCACGTAAATCTGGAATAATCATCAACTATAACTAGACCAAAGGAGTTACCACCAAGGCTTTTGTAAGCATTGGGACTGAAGAGATCCATATGAAGAAGCTCAAGCGGTCTCCTTGTGGTCATGATGTTTTTCACGGGATGACTTCCACCTACTTGTTTTCCTGCCTGACAAGCACTACAAAGTCTATCTTTGTCAAAGAGAACATCCTTAACACCAAGAATATGATCACCTTTGATCAGCTTGTCTAGATTACGCATACCAACATGTCCTAGCCTTCTATGCCATAACCAACCTTTAGAGGATTTAGCAATGAAACAAGCTCTAGGTTGGGCTTTCTTAGTGAAATCAACAATATATAGATCACCTCTACGGATACCGGTAAATGCCATGTTTTGATTGTCACGACGAAAGACTTGGCAATCTACGTTGGTGAATAGCACATTGAATCCAAAGTCAGCTAATCTAGACACGGAAAGTAAATTGTATCCAAGAGATTCTACAAGCATGACATTTTGAATAGAGCTATCATGAGATATGGCCACCTTACCAAGGCCAAGTACCTTACCCTTGGAGTTGTCTCCAAAAGTCACATACTTGCGTGGACCATCATTCTTTGCAAGCTCTCGAAACATGTCTTTGTCTCTGGTCATGTGGTCGGTGCATCCACTATCAAGAATCCACTCTTTTCCGCCGGACATGTAGTCTCTCAGGTTTGCCATGAGATTGAGACTCTTCATGACCTTGTCTAGCTCGGTGTCCGAATCGGAGTAATCATCATCATGCTCATGCTCATCATCATATTGACCCATAGATTGTTCATCATCAACACCTAGGTCAATTTGATAAAAACTTCTTGCATTAGTTTTGTCAATGTGACAATAATCTTCGGAATGCAATACAAGAGCTTTTCTGATTAAAGCATTGATAAGACCGGGATCACCCTTCTTTTTCATAAGATCACGAAGCTCAAAGAAGCATCTATCAAAGTTGGGATCATTGGGGTGCATCTTATAAAATTCAATAGTCTTGTATAGAATTTTATCAAGACCTCTCATAGAGTAGTCCGGATAAAGTTCTTCCAAGAACTTCCACATAGCATAGGCGCACTCAAAGTTTGTAACAAGCTTAAGCAAGTCATCGGGTAACCCTCTAATGATAAGATTTACAGTCCTAAGGTTACGAAGCAAATCAAGCTCTTCATCCATGGTAGGGTGCAAGGGATCAAAAGGAGGCACATAGGGGGTCTCAACATATTTGCACAAATTGTACATCTTAAAGATACTAAGCATTTCAGACCTACCTGAGTTATATGACTCTCCATTAAGAATAGGCACTCTATGGCTAACACTCCCAAACGTAGACACGTCCATCTTCCTCCAATGGTGTGTAAACCAAAGCAATGGAGACCAAAGCTCTGATACCAATTGAGGGATCGAAGAAGGTGAGAGTGTCTAGAGGGGGGTGATTAGACTACTCGACAAGATAAAAATTCTGTCTTTTATCAAGAACAGTTTTTGGCAGATTTTGCATAACACACAAGTCAAGTAGCACACTACACATGCAATTCTAGAGTATGGGCAGCGGAAAGTAAATTGCACATATAGTAAAGAGAGGTGGAGAAGATCAAACGCAATTTGGAGACGCAATGATTTTTCCCGTGGTTCCGATAGGTGGTGCTATCGTACATCCACGTTGATGGAGACTTCAACCCACGGAGGGTAACGGCTGCGCGAGTCCACGGAGGGCTCCACCCACGAAGGGTCCACTAAGAAGCAACCTTGTCTATTCCATCATGGCCTACGCCCACGGAGGGCTAGCCTTACTCGGGGTAGATCTTCACGAAGCAGGCGATCTCCTTGCCCTTACAAACTTCTTGGTTCAACTCCACATCTCGATGACGGAGGCTCCCAAGCGACACCTAACCAATCTAGGAGGCACCACCCTCCAAAAGGTAATAGATGTTGTAGATGATGATGAACTCCTTGCTCTTGTGCTTCAAATGATAATCTCCCCAACACTCAACTCTCGTCACTGATTTGGCTGTGGTGGAAGAAAGGATTGAGTGGAAAGCAACTTGGGAAGGTTAGAAATCAAGTTTCATATGGTAGGAATGGAGCAACTTGATCTCAACACAAGGGTAGGTAGTTCTCTTCTCAGAAAGTGTAAGGTAGGAGTGGTAGTTCTTTCTGATGGCTCTCTCCACGAATGAAGAGGGGGTGGAGGGGTATATATAGCCTCCACACAAAATCCAACCGTTACACACATAATTGAGCAATCTCGGTGAGACCGAAGTTGACAACTCGGTCAGACCGAAAGTTCAAATATAGTGAACGTTGGGGTTTTCGGTGGGACCAAAAATACCATCTCGGTTGGTCCGATTTGAGTAAAGATAGGAACTTGCCAGTTTCGGTGAGACCGAAATCATCAACTCGGTTATTCCGAAATGATGACAAACGGTTACAGAAGGTTGGCAGCCCGTGTTTCGGTGAGACCGAACTCAAACTCGGAATGACCGATTTTTCTAGGGTTTGGCTTATGGCTGAGGTGGTTCATCTCGGTGGGACTGAGTTTGGAAAATCGGTTGGTCCGAGATTACTTATGAGTGTGTATTGTAGTGAAAGTCGCTGATAGTTGAAAGAGATATATCACTAAGCACTTGAGCAACCAGATCATCAACACAACCTCATCCCCTTTTAATAGTATTGGCTTTTCCTATGGACTCAATGTGCTCTTGGATCACTAAACCAAAAATGGAGTCTTGAGCTTTTGCCAATGCTTGCCTTAGCATTTTGAGGGGTCCACTTCTTCAGTCATTGCCATACCCATGTGATTGAATTTCCTGAAACATACTTGATAAAAGCATTAGTCCAACCACAAAGTATGTTGTCATTAATTACCAAAACCACCCAGGGAGCAAATGTGCTTTCAAAATCCATGCTAGTTTTGGGGTGACTCTTGATGAATCCTTGTTGTATATGTTGTTGTCTATCAATTCATGCTCTCACATGCTCATTTGGGTGGCTGTAGCATATTTAACTCTTGCTCCCAAGTTGCTATAAAATACTGCTGTCAGGTTTTTGTTGTCAATTTCGTAATGTCATAGCTTGTTGCTATGGATCCATGCCTCCTATGGAGATGCTCCAATGGAATTGTTTGCTATAGGATATGTCTACTTTATGTCCATGCTCCTTGCCATGATGTTTGAGTGTTGTAGGCTATATATTTCTTGCTCTGAAGTTGCTATGTGGCTGTTAATTTCAGCTTTGCCATGTTTATTATTTCGGGTGTATCTTTTAGCCCGTTGCTCCTTTTTGGGCAAGTCCTATATGTAACTTGTGTGTTTTTGCATGTAGATTCATAATATCCTCTTGTTAGCTTTTTTTGAAGTTTCTTGCTTGATGCACATTGTCATGCTCCTTGTGATGTACCTCTGCGCTTCCTATGTTGACTTTCTGTGCTTCCTAAGTGCATCTGTAGTGCTTCCTTAGTGCATCAGTCATGCATCCTGTGGTTTGCACATTGCATCTTGTTGATTTCGTGCCTCGTGTGTTTTGTTTTGAGTAGAGCCGGAAGCCGAGACCGAGTACGAGAACGAGGTTACTACCGAGGTTGAGAATGAGGAGCCCCCTTACGATCCCATCGACGACTCTTCAGGCAAGATGACCTGACCCGGATATCATTACTATCTTCGCCTATTGCTGGAAGTCTCGCTCTAATAGTTTTTGCCTCGATGCCCATGTTTTCCTGTCAGCCTCCTATTGTAACCATGAATCTGTCTAACCACCCTACCTATGCAAACCTTTGATTGGCTAAGTAAGCTTCGCTCAGCCCCTCTTATAGCATTGCTAGATGTAGGAGAAGATTGAAGATTCTTGCTTCTTGTTGAAGCTTGTTGGGATATCACACTAAATTATTTCTTAAATGAATTCATCTATATATTGGTAATGGGTGGAAGGCTAAGCCTTTTTGCTTGGTGATTTGTTCCACTCATGCCGCCCTAGGAACCGTATAAACCGGTGTTATGTTCCTTGATTATGCGTTCCTCACACGGTTGGGGTTATGGGACCCCCTCGATAAACCGCTTAGCGCTAAGGTTTTTCCAGCAAGTCCCGACATTGGTACTATTTGCCTAATAACTAAAACTTGCATAGGGACTAGCTATCCCCTTTTATTAATCAACCCCCGGGCCAGTGCTCCTCATGAGTGTTGGTCCAACCTAGAGCAGCTTGCAGCACCACCCCTTGGCAACTCGGGGTATTTGGATGCTGTAACCATAGCTCATCCGGTCGTGACCTGAGACTAGATACGCGCGGCTACTGTCAGGGTGTCGGCACGCCGGGAGGATTTGCTGGATTAGTCTTACCTAAGTCGGAGTATCTTGAGCACGGGATTCCGAGGATACTCGGGCCTTCCCACCTTGGAGTTGCGACTCCGCGGATCGTGGGCTTGTCATGGGCCAAGTTGGAACACCTCTGCAGGGTTATGAACTTTCGAAAGTCGTGCCCGCGGTTATGTGGCGGATGGGAATTTGTTAATATCCGATTGTAGAAAACTTGACACAAATGTTTAGAATACACTACCAGCGTGAGTACCGTGACGGTCATTTTACGAAAGGGGTTCGGGAAGTGAACACGGTGGGGTTATGTTTGACTTGTTTAGTTAGGATCACTTTGTGATCATCTTATCGTCCGAGGCACTTCTCTTCTCGCTCTCTTTTACGTAAGTTAGTGCTAGTGCTGCTGCAACCTCTTATTCTTTCTTCAGCCTTTGTTCCACACCCAAGGCTTCGATAGTTGTGTTACCCGGGAACGGGATTGCTGAGTCCTCTGTGGCTCACAGACTCTACACCACACCAGATGCAGGTACTCAGGCGATCTATTAAAGTGACGGCACCGAGATGTACTGGGAGTACGACGAGGACCGTAGCCGTTACTATGTGCACTATCCCGACGATTAGTAGAGGTTTCTACTAGGGGCGATTCAGACCTGTGGATTTATGTTATGTTTGGTATCTTTCATTTGGATCTTACCCGTAGACGGGATGTGATGTTTATTTGAAGGATGTTTGGTTATGTAATGAATTGTTTGACGTGGCGAGTGTAAGCCAACCATCTTTTCCGCTTTCATCCCTATTTTTACATGAGATGTGCAAAGGTACCAAACTTGCTATCATTCCGGAATGGGCTTATTACTTTAAGTCGTGCATCGACACGTAGGAGATATAGTCCCATCCTAGGCATTACAAGTTGGTATTCAGAGCCTTCTCCGACCTAGAAGCCCCCACTGATTGATCGAATCGTTGACGGTTGAGTCTAGGCACACACTGAAAATGTTTTGAGTCCTATATTTATATCGGAGAGTAGGATTTCTTTTGCTCCTCATCTCTTTTCACTCTGTTGAGGACTCCTGACGATTACTCTTGCCTCTTCTACTCTCAAAATGGCACCAATTTTTTTTTAGGAATCTCGCGAGTATTGTTTGGATTGTTTCGATGTCTTTGTGACGAGCCTCCTGACATTAGGGGTTGTGGCAGTGTCCCGGGGAGTTGAGCTCCGAGGTATTGTCGTCACAAACATATTGCGGCAGTTCTAGAATACTTAAGATGGCCGACATCGAAAACTCTCATATGCGGTTAGTGGCAAGATAACCCCGACATCACCCAGTACTGGGAAGGTAGTTCGGGAGTATTGCCATAGCTTGTATAGTGGATGTGTTTCGAAGGTCCGAGGTAGACGGTTTCCGAAAACAACTGGTTATGTGTTCGAGGATGGATACAGCTGGATGTAGGATTAGAGTTGAGTGCGCGATGCTTCCCTTGTATCCCCAACACCTGATTGCATAACTGGAAACTTTCGGAAATTAATAGGTGGGTTCATCTAGTAGATCGTAGGCATTCTTCCAACGAATGCGGGTTATGGAGTTCGGGGTTCTACATTGAGTGAAGTGGTATTATGGCCGATGTTCCGATCGGGAGTTGTATCTTAAAGGGTCCTTGGCTATGCTGATCCGGGGATTGCAAAACCCTTTCGTAACAAGTTCCATAAGCTTTCAGCACAAAGATGTCGAACGAAGCTCCTCTCTTGTATTTGTTCTATCTGCACCTTGTTTTTTTTTCTTATTTACCTTTTATCTCCCAAGTGGCTTCTCGTGAAGATTGTTGTTATCATTAAACTAAGAATTTCATTCGTTCCTCTTGTTCGAATGATTCTTGTGAAGACTATGTTGCATTTCTAGCCGTTGTTTCAGCTTATATCTTCTTTCAATCAAATGGCTGATTGGTGGTCAACTATTTCAGGATGGCTCCGAAAAGGGTTCCCAACGCTAACCCAGAGGGTGAGGAGGTTCCTGACCATCATCCTTCCCCTCCTCCTCCGTCTGAGGCCTGGAGAGCAATTATGCAGACTACAAACCAGAACACCCAGATGCTTATGCAGATGATGCAGCAGATGCAAGCAAATCAAGCAAATCAGGGTGCTCAGGGCAACCAAGGAAATTTCTTCAACCAACAGCACCATGCTACGCTCAACCAGTTCTTGGCTAATCAACCAAAGGCTTTCAGTTACTGTGTCGACCCTCTCGATGCTGAAGATTGGATCACTGATATCAAGAAGCATTTTGAGTGCAGTAACGTCAGGCCTGAGGACTATGTGAAGTTTGCAGCCTTCCAACTCAAGGACCAAGCAGCTGATTGGTGGCAGCAGTACAAAGACTCCAGAGCAGGGCGTGAAATCTCCTGGGATGATTTCTGCAAGGACTTTTGTTCTCACCACATTCCAACAAGTGTCATCGAGGGTATGCGTGAGCAATTCCGCAACCTGAAGCAAGGCTCAATGACTGTCTACCAATATAATGTCAAGTTCCAGAACCTTGCCCGCTATGCTAAGCAAGACATACCAGATGCCAAGAGCAAGATCTATCAGTTCCGTGGTGGTCTGAAGGATGAACTTCAATTTGCTCTCACCTTGTTCGAGCCTGATGAATTTGAAAAATTCTATAACATGGCGCTTAAGCAAGAGGCAGCCCAGCTCAAGATGGAAGCTCCCAAAAAGAGGATCAGAGACACTGTTCACTCCTCCTCATCTTCTCAAGTGGTCGCGAAGCAACACAAGTTTTGGCTTCCACCTCCTCCAGTGATCCGAGCTCCCTACAACAACAACAAGAACTCTGGTGGCCGTGGTTTCTCCCACCCACCCAACCCAAGCGACCAGTCAAAGAATCAGTCTCAAGGTTCCAAGTCAAGTGCTCCTCACTACCGTCCTCTCTCAGAAGTGGTGTGCAACAAGTGTGGCCAGAAGGGTCATTATGCTAACAAGTGCCCCAACCCAAGGCGCCTTCCGCCTCCTCCACCTGTCAGCACAGCTATTGTCAAGCATAATCCAAAGGCAGCAAGGGTGAATCTGATGAATGCAGCGCAAGCGGAGAATTCTTCTGATGTGATATTGGGTAACCTCTCAGTTAACTCTGCTCCTGCAAAAGTTTTATTCGATTCAGGTGCATCGCATTGCTTCATCTCAAAACCTTTCTTGTCCAAGCATGAGTTGCCTACATAATTGTTGCAAGATCCTTTTCGTGTGGTTTCTCCGGGGATGAGAATGAGCTCTCATATTGTAGCTCCTAATGTTTCTATCAAGATGGGCAATTATAAATTTCTGGCTTCTCCTATTGCTCTCGGCAACTCCGACATTGATTTAATCCTCGGGATGGATTGGCTTTCTCAGCATGATGCTCACATTGATTGTGCAAATAAGGAAGTCAAGATTACTCATCCTAATGAAGACGTGATTATCTTCGCCTCTCGGGATAACACAATCAGGCTTTTCTCTCTCAATGACAAGGGCGAGATTAATGCCATCTCTCAAATTCCGGTGGTAAACGAATACGAAGACGTTTTCCCTGAAGAACTTCCAGGCATGCCTCCACATCGTCAAGTGGAATTCGTCATTGAACTCGAGCCTGGTACTGAGCCAGCATGCCGGCGTCCGTACAAGCTCTCTCCTGAAGAGTTGAAGGTCTTGAAGAAACAGCTTGATGAACAGGAGCGTATGGGCCTCATCAGGCCTAGTACGTCTCCTTGGGGCTGTGGTGTCTTATTTGTCAAGAAGAAGGATGGCACGGAGCGCCTTTGCGTCGATTACCGGCCATTGAACAAGAAGACAATAAAGAACAAGTATCCGCTCCCCAACATCAATGAATTGTTCGAGTAGCTCAAAGGAGCTAAAGTGTTCTCAAAGCTCGACCTCCGAATGGGCTATCACCAAATTCGCATTCGCGAAGAAGATATCCACAAGACTGCCTTCAGAACGAGCTACGGCTCCTATGAGTATACAGTCATGTCTTTTGGCCTCGCCAATGCTCCACCTACCTTCTCGAGAATGATGCACTACATTTTCAACCCCTACACCAACGAGTTTGTGCTTGTGTATCTGGATGATATCTTGGTATTCTCCAAGAATGAAGAAGATCACGAAAAGCACCTCCGTCTGGTTCTCGACAGACTCCGTGAACATAAGTTCTATGCCAAGTTCTCCAAGTGCGAATTTTGGCTCGATAAGGTCTTATATCTGGGCCATATCATCTCCGCTGACGGTATTGCTATGAACCCTGAGAAAGTTGAAGCAATTGTCAACTGGGAACCTCCTCAGAACGTCAAGCAGCTCCGAAGCTTTCTTGGTCTTGCTAGTTATTGCAGAAGGTTCATTGAGAACTTCTCCAAGATTGCCAAGCCTGTCTCCAACTTGCTGCAGAAGAATGTCAAGTACAACTGGTCTCTAGATTGTGAAGTGGCATTCAAAACTCTCAAAGAAAAGCTCATCTCTGCTCCAGTTCTTACTCCTCCAGATGAGTCCAAGCCCTACGAAGTATTCTGTGATGCTTCTCTTCAAGGACTTGGTGGTGTGCTAATGCAGGACAAGAAAATTGTGGCATACACTTCTCGTCAGCTGAAGCCTACCCCACACATGATCTCGAACTAGCAGCTGTGGTACATGCTTTGATTACGTGGAGACACCTTCTCTTGGGCAGAAAAGTCGACATCTTCACCGATCACAAGAGCTTGAAGTACATCTTCACACAGTCGAATCTGAACCTCCGCCAGACTCGTTGGGTCGAAATGATCCAAGAGTATGATCCAAGCATCGAATACACACCTGGCAAGGCAAATGTCATTGCAGACGCTTTGAGCAGAAAGGCATATTGCAACAGTCTCCTTATCAAGCCGTTCCATCCTGAGCTTTGTGAAGCATTCAGGAAGCTCAACCTCCAAGTTGTTCCGCAAGGCTTTCTTGCAAATCTTCAAGTTGCTCCTACCTTGGAAGATCAGATCCGTGAGGCCCAACTCAGTGATGCTATGGTGCAGAAAGTGAAACATGGTATTGCAAAGGGTACTCCCAAATACAAGTGCTATCGCGTTGATGAGAGAGATACCTTGTTCTTTGAGGACAGACTTGTGGTTCCCAAAGGTGATCTCAGGAAGCTCATAATGGACGAAGCACATGATTCCCTCCTTTCGATTCATCCTGGCAGTTCCAAGATGTACCAAGACCTCAAGCAATCTTACTGGTCGACTCGCATGAAAAGGGAGATTGCCCAATTCGTGAATGAATGTGATGTCTGCAGAAGAGTGAAGGCAGAGCATCAACGTCCAGCCGGTCTTCTCCAACCTCTTCATATTCCCGAGTGGAAATTCGACCACATTGAAATGGATTTCGTCACTGGCTTTCCTAAGTCCAAGAAAGGGAATGATTCTATCTTTGTGGTGATTGACAAGCTTACCAAAGTCGCTCACTTCCTTCCAGTCAAAGAATCCATCAATGCAGCTCAACTGGCAGAACTGTACACTTCCAGAATTGTGTCCTTACAAGGCATTCCTCAAGTTATCTCCTCAGACCGTGGAAGTTTGTTCACTTCCAAGTTCTGGGACTCCTTTCAGTCTGCCATGGGCACTAAGATCCGTTTCAGCACTGCTTTTCACCCTCGGACTAGTGGTCAAGTCGAGAGAGTGAATCAGATTCTAGAAGACATGCTTAGAGCCTGTGTCATATCTTTTGGCATGAAATGGGAAGATTGCCTTTCATTTGCCGAGTTCTCTTACAACAACAGCTTCCAAGAAAGTGCCGGCAAAGCTCCGTTTGAAATCCTCTATGGCAGAAAGTGTCGTACCCCTCTCAACTGGTCCGAGACTGGTGAACGTCAACTTCTTGGCAATGACTTGATCTCAGAAGCCGAAGAAATGTGCAAAGTCATACGTGAGAATATCAAGGCCGCTCAGTCGCGTCAGAAGAGCTACTATGACGGCAAGCATCGTGATTTGGCTTTCAACATTGGGGATCATGTATATCTCCGTGTTTCTCCTATGAAAGGCACCCAAAGATTCGGTATCAAAGGAAAGCTTGCTCCTAGATACGTGGGCCCTTTCAAGATCCTTGGCAAAAGAGGCGATCTAGCCTATCAACTTGAGCTCCCTTCCAACTTCGTCAATGTTCATGATGTGTTTCATATGTCTCAACTCCGCAAGTGCTTCAAGACACCTGAGCGCACCATTCCGTTTGAGGAGATTGATCTTCAACAAGACTTGTCTTACCGAGAGCACCCAGTTGCTATTCTCGAAGAAACCGAGCACAAGACCCGCAACAAGTCAATCAAATTCTTGAAAGTCAAGTGGTCACACCATACCGACCGAGAAGCTACGTGGGAACGAGAAGATCACCTTCGTTCCGAGTACACTTCCTTCTTCCAGTCCTAGATCTCGGGACGAGATCTTTTTGTAGTAGAGGAGAGTTTGTAATGCCCTGGATGTAATACTTTCCCTTTTGGGAAATATATATATATCTATGGCTTCATCAATTCCATTCTGGGTTCTTCGTCTTTTCGGGTTTTCGTCGTTTTGTCATGTGCGTGTGTGCATTCATCCATGTCATGTTGTCATGTGCATTGCATTGCATTTGTGTTGTCGTTTGCATCCGATCCCACTCGTTCCTTCCCGTTGTCCGTTTCGAGTTTCGGAGCTCTCTCACGTGTCCGTGGCTTCCCCGAGTCCTTCTTTTGTGTTTGGCCGTGTAACGTTTCCGGTTTGACGTGAGACTTGTCGTGCGATGTTGTTTTGGTATGTGTAACCCTCCTGTCAAGTTTTGTCGCGTTTGGAGTTCGTTTGATGCTCCAACAGTTATCCTCGTGGGCTAAAAGTACCTCCTCTTTGAGGCCCAAGACACCCCTCCAACAGCCCACCAACCCAACTCAAACCCTTCCCTTCATCTAGGCCGTTCAATGGTGATCACGTGGCTGAAAACCTCTCCTCATTTGGACAACCCTAGCTCCTTGTGCCTATATAAACGTCCACCCCCCTCAAATTTTGCGTCCAAAACCCTAATGTTTCCACCTCTGCCGCGCGGTGCTTCCACCGTTGACGCGCGGTGCTTCCACCGTTAAGACGCCGTGCTTTCGACCTCGCTGTGCCTGTGCTTCCGACTCGTCGCCGCCGTGCTTTCGAGCCGAGGCCGCGTCTTCTACCTCCAGCCCTCACCGCCGCCGGATTCTCCCCGCCGCCGTCCTCCTCCAGCGCCGGCCAGGAACTCCGCCGCCGCCAGGACCTCGCCTCGCCGCCCCGCCCTCAAGCAGCCGACCGCCGCCGCCCTCAAGGCCGCCGCCGACCTCCCCTCGCCGCACCTCCCGCCGGCGGGGCCGCGCCACCCCTCGCCGCCGGGCTCCTCCCGCCGGAGGGATCGAAGGCTGCCGGGGCCGAGCCATCGAAGACCGCCGCCGCTCGCTCGAGGGAGCAGCCAGCTCCCCGATCGATCCGATCTAGGGCTGGGCCAAACCCTAGCTGGCTGACCCGCGGGGCCCGTTAGCCCGCACCGATACGCCCGTTGACTCCGCCCGGTTGACCGCGGGTCCGACCCGTTTGACCTGTTTCGGCCCGATCCGCCAGAACCGCTGAGGTTGTCTCTCGTGTTTTTTTACTAAGTCCCTAGATGTTTCAGTTTCTGATGCAGTTTTGTTTTGATGATAACTTTTACTGTGCATGTCCGATTTGTGTGTATGATATGTCAAAATGATCGTGGTGACATGTACTATGTTTTGTTCCATTGTGCCTTGCATGTTTGAGGTCATCTAGATGTCTTAATCTTCATGAAAAGAGTGCTACTTGTTATAAACTGCTGCTATTAGTTGTTTTCATGTCATGTTTGCAATGTGATAACTTGATGCATGTTTATCCAAATGAAGCAAATGATGTGTCGACATGTTCATCATGAGATGCTCTACATGTTGGTTGCTTTAGCTTGCATGATAGATATCATATTGCCATGTTTATCTCCTTTGCAAGAGTGCTTGTGGATGTTATGTTGTTAAACTTGTTACGAGATGCCTAGTTGAGGAACTCGTTGCTATTGATGTGGTTGCCCCCTTGATGCATGCTTAGATGTTTTGGATTCCCCTTCATGTGTACTTTTCTGTGGTGCCAACCACTTCCCATGTTATGCTTTGAGGTGACTTAAAATTGCTCACAAGCATGCCATGATATTACTGCTGTTTTAACACTTAGTGAAATTTCACTAAGTCTGGAATCTGTAATTTCCAGATGCCATGTTTGCTTGTTGTTCTAGGCAAATCCATGCTAGTTTCCGGGTGACTCTTGATGAATCCTTGTTCTATATGTTGTTGGCTATCCATTCATGCTCTCACATGCTCATTTGGGTGGCTGTAGCATATTTAACTCTTGCTCCCAAGTTGCTATAAAATACTGCTGTCAGGTTTTTGTTGTCAAGTTCATAATGTCATAGCTTGTTGCTATTTATCCATGCCTCCAATGGAGATGCTCCAATGGAATTGTTTGCTGTAGGATATGTCTACTTTATGTCCATGCTCCTTGCCATGATGTTTGAGTGATGTAGGCTATATATTTCTTGCTCCAAAGTTGCTATGTGGCTGTTAATTTCAGCTTTGCCATGTTTATTGTTTCGGGTGTATCTTTTAGCCCGTTGCTCCGTTTTGGGCAAGTCCTATATGTAACTTGTGTGTTTTTGCATGTAGATTCATAATATCCTCTTGTTAGCTTGCTTTGAAGTTTCTTGCTTGATGCATATTGTCATGCTCCTTGTGTTGTACCTCTACGCTTCCTATGTTGACTTTCTGTGCTTCCTAAGTGCATCTGTAGTGCTTCCTTAGTGCATCAGTCATGCATCCTGTGGTTTGCGCATTGCATCTGGTTGATTTTGTGCCTCGTGTGTTTTGTTTTGAGTAGAGCCGGAAGCCGAGACCGAGTACGAGAACGAGGTTACTACCGAGGTTGAGAACGAGGAGCCCCCTTACGATCCCATCGACGACTCTTTAGGCAAGATGACCTGACCCGGATATCATTACTATCTTCGCCTATTGCTGGAAGTCTCGCTCTAATAGTTTTTGCCTCGATGCCCATGTTTTCCTGTCAGCCTCCTATTGTAACCATGAATCTGTCTAACCACCCTACCTATGCAAACCTTTGATTGGCTAAGTAAGCTTCGCTCAGCCCCTCTTATAGCATTGCTAGATGCAGGAGAAGATTGAAGATTCTTGCTTCTTGTTGAAGCTTGTTGGGATATCACACTAAATTATTTCTTAAATGAATTCATCTATATATTGGTAATTGGTGGAAGGCTAAGCCTTTTGCTTGGTGATTTGTTCCACTCATGCCGCCCTAGGAACCGTATAAACCGGTGTTATGTTCCTTGATTATGCCTTCCTCACACGGTTGGGGTTATGGGACCCCCTCGATAAACCGCTTAGCGCTAAGGTTTTTCCAGCAAGTCCCGACATTGGTACTATTTGCCTAATAACTAAAACTTGCATAGGGACTAGCTATCCCCTTTTATTAATCAACCCCCGGGCCAGTGCTCCTCATGAGTGTTGGTCCAACCTAGAGCAGCTTGCGGCACCACCCCTTGGCAACTCGGGGTATTTGGATGCTGTAACCATAGCTCATCCGGTCGTGGCCTGAGACTAGATACGCGCGGCTACTGTCAGGGAGTCGGCACGCCGGGAGGATTTGCTGGATTAGTCTTACCTAAGTCGGAGTATCTTGAGCACGGGATTCCGAGGATACTCGGGCCTTCCCACCTTGGAGTTGCGACTCTGCGGATCGTGGGCTTGTCATGGGCCAAGTTGGAACACCCCTGCAGGGTTATGAACTTTTGAAAGCCTTGCCCGCGGTTATGTGGCAGATGGGAATTTGTTAATATCCGGTTGTAGAAAACTTGACACCAATGTTCAGAATACACTACCAGCGTGAGTACCGTGACGGTCATTTTCCGAAAGGGGTTCGGGAAGTGAACACGGTGGGGTTATGTTTGACTTGTTTAGTTAGGATCACTTTGTGATCATCTTATCGTCCGAGGCACTTCTCTTCTCGCTCTCTTTTACGTAAGTTAGTGCTAGTGCTGCTGCAACCTCTTATTCTTTCTTCAGCCTTTGTTCCACACCCAAGGCTTCGATAGTTGTGTTACCCGGGAACGGGATTGCTGAGTCCTCTGTGGCTCACAGACTCTACACCACACCAGATGCAGGTACTCAGGCGATCTATTCAAGTGACGGCACCGAGCTGTACTGGGAGTACGACGAGGACCGTAGCCGTTACTATGTGCACTATCCCGACGATCAGTAGAGGTTTCTACTAGGGGCGATTCAGACCTGTGGATTTATGTTATGTTTGGTATCTTTCATTTGGATCTTACCCGTAGACGGGCTGTGATGTTTATTTGAAGGATGTTTGGTTATGTAATGAATTGTTTGACGTGGCGAGTGTAAGCCAACTATCTTTTCCGCTTTCATCCCAATTTTTACATGAGATGTGCAAAGGTACCAAACTTGCGATAATTCCATAATGGGCTTATATCTTTAAGTCGTGCCTCGACACGTAGGAGATATAGTCCCATCCTGGGCATTACAGATGCCCAGTGGATGTAATCTATGCAATCGCCTTAATAGCCTAGCATTAGTTTCTGGCTTATTTATTTCCTAGTCTTCTTTTTCCTTGGTTTGCTAGTGGCCGCAACAACCATGGGCCATATATGGACCATGGTAACCTTGAGCCTTCTACATGACGTAGGATCCATGGGCCTTGATATGTCTCCAACGTATCTATAATTTTTTATTGTTCCATGCTATTATTTATGAAGTCTTGGATGTTTAATGGGCTTTATCATTCACTTTTATATCATTTTTTGGGACTGACCTACTAACCCAAAGGCCCAGCCCAGATTGCTGTTTTTTGCCTATTTCAGGGTTTTGCAGAAAAGGAATATTAAACGGAGTCCAAACGGAATGAAACCTTTGCGAGAGATATTTTTGGAAAAAACCACGCACGCGGAGCTTGAGGACCAAGTCAAGGGACAGAGAGGTGGCCCTCGAGGGTAGGGGGCACGCCCCCCTTCCCAGGGCGCGCCTCCACTGCCTCGAGGCCCCCTCAAGTGGCCCCCAGTGCCCTCCTTCTTCCTATATAAGTCCATGTACCCCAAAAACTCCATACGCAGAGAGAAAACCCTAATTCCACAGCCGTAGCTTCTGTTCCCGTGGAGATCCCATCTTGGAGCCTGTTCCGGAGCTCCACCGGAGGGGATCCATCACGGAGGCCTTCATCAGCATCATCATCGCCCTCACCATGAGTTGTGAGTAGTTTACCACAGACCTTTGGGTCCATAGCTAGTATCTAGATGGCTTCTTCTCTCTCTCTCTCTCTCTCTGGATCTTAATACAAAGTTCTCCTCGGTCTTCGAGGAGATCTATTCGATGTAATCTCTTTTTGCGGTGTGTATGTCGAGATCCGATGAATTGTGAGTTTATGATCAAGGTTATCTATGAAAGGTATTTGGTTCTTCTCTGAACTTTTTATGTGTGCTCATAATATCCTTGCAAGTCTCTTCGAATTATCGGTTTGGTTTGGCCTACTAGATCTATAGTTCTTGCAATGGGAGAACTGTTTGGCTTTGGGTTCAATCTTGCGGTGTCCTTTACCAGTGACAGTGGGGGCGGCAAGGCACGTATTGTATTGTTGCCATCGAGGATAAAAAGATGGGGTTTATATCATATGGCTTGAGTTTATCCCTCTACATCATGTCATCTTGCTTAAAGTGTTACTCTGTTCTTATGAACTCAATACACTAGATGCATGCTGGATAGCGGTCGATGTGTGGAGTAATAGTAGTAGATGAAAGTAGGAGTCGGTCTACTTGTCTCGGACGTGATGCCTATATGCAATGATCATGCCTAGATAGTCTCATAATTATTCGCTTTTCTATCAATTGCTCGACAGTAATTTGTTTACCCGTCGTAGAATATCGCTATCATGAGAGAAGCCACTAGAGAAAACTATGGCCCCCGGGTCTATTCTCAACATATCAATCTACATCTACTTTACTTTTACCGATTTTATTTGCTGTTTTATTAAACCAAAAATACCAAAAATATAAACTATCATCTCTATCAGATCTCACTCTCGTAAGTGACCGTAATGGGATTGACAACCCCTTATCGCGTTGGCTGTGAAGTTCTTATTTGTTTGTGCAGGTGCGAGGGACTCACGCGTGGTCTCCTACTGGATTGATACCCTGGTTCTCAAAAACTGAGGGAAATACTTACGCTACTGTGCTGCATCTCCCTTTCCTCTTCGAGGGAATACAACGCAAGCTCAAGAGGTAGCAAGAAGAATTTCTAGCGCCATTACCGGGAGGCTTACGCAAAAGTCATATAGCAAGTACCTATCACAAACCCTTATCCTTCCCATTACATTTATTTGCCTCTCGTTTTCCTCTCCCCCACTTCACCCTTGCCGTTTTATTTGCCCATCTTCCACCGTGTGTTTATCGTTCGCTTGCTTCTTGTTCGCTTGTGTGTGTTGGATTGCTTGCTTATCACTATGGCTCAGAACAATACCAAATTGTGTGACTTCTCCAATACCAACAACAATGACTTTATTAGCACTCCGATTGCTCCTATTACCGATGCTGAATCTTGTGAGATCAATGCTGCTTTGTTGAATCTTGTCATGAAAGATCAATTCTCCGGCCTTCCTAGTGAAGATGCCGCTACCCATCTAAACAACTTTGTTGATTTGTGTGATATGCAAAAGAAAAGGGATACAGATAACGATATTGTTAAATTGAAGTTATTTCCGTTTTCACTTAGAGATCGTGCTAAAACTTGGTTCTCCTCTTTGCGTAGAAATAGTATTGATTCATGGAATAAGTGCAAAGATGCTTTTATCTCTAAGTATTTCCCACTTGCTAAGATCATCTCTCTTAGAAACGATATTATGAATTTTAAGCAACTAGATCATGAGCATGTTGCACAAGCTTGGGATAGAATGAAATTGATGATACGTAATTTCCCTAAACATGGTTTGAATCTATGGATGATTATTCAGAACTTTTATGGTGGCTTGAATTTTGCTTCTAGATATCTTTTAGATTCAGCCGCCGGAGGCACTTTCATGGATACCACCTTAGGAGAAGCTACCAAACTCCTAGATAATATTATGGTTAATTATTCTCAATGGAACACCGAAAGATCTACTAGTAAAAAGTGCATGCTATCGAAGAAATTAGTGTTTTAAGTGAAAAGATGGATGAACTTATGAAATTGTTTGCTGCTAAGAGTGCTTCTTCCGATCTTAATGATATGCCTTTGTCCACTTTGATTGAGAATAACAATGAATCTTTGGATGTGAATTTTTTGGTAGGAATAATTTTGGTAACAATGCTTATAGAGGTAATTTTAATCCTAGGCCCTTCCCTAGTAATTCCTCTAATAATTATGGTAATTCCTACAACAACTCTTATGGAAAGATGCCTTCTGAATTTGAAACTAGTGTTAAGGAGTTTATGATCTCGCAAAAGAATTTCAATGCTATGCTTGAGGAGAAATTGCTTAAGGTTGATGAATTGGCTAGATGTGTGGATAGAATTACTCTTGATGTTGATTCTTTGAAACTTAGATCTATCCCACCTAAGCATGATATCAATGAGTCTCTCAAATCCATGAGAATTTCCATTGATGAATGCAAAGAAAGAACCGCTAGAATGCGTGCTAAAAGAGAAGATTATATTAAATCGTATTCTTCTAGTTATCATGAAAATAAAGATGAAGATCTGAAAATTATTGATGTGTCTCCTATTAGATCCTTGTTTTCTAGTATCAGTCATGATGAGAATAGGATTGGAGACGATTCTGCTTTAAGGTGTCCCAATGATTCGGAGTTTTTAGATCTTGATGCTAAAATTGCTAAAAGTGGGAACGAAGAGATGAAAACTTTGCATAGTGATGAACCCACTACTTCGGATTTCAAGGGATTCAATTATGATAATTGCTCTTTGATTGATTGTATCTCCTTGTTGCAATCTGTGCTAAACTCTCTGCATGCTTATAGTCAAAATAAAGCTTTCACTAACCATATAGTTGATGCTTTGATGCAATCTTATGGAAAAAAACATGAGTTGGAAGTTTCTATACCTAGAAAGCTTTATGATGAGTGGGAACCTACTATAAAAATAAAAATAAAAGATCATGAATGTTATGCTTTGTGTGATTTGGGTGCAAATGTCTCCACTATCCCAAAAACTTTGTGTGATTTGCTAGGGTTCCATGAGCTTGATGATTGTTCTTTGAATTTGCATCTTGCGGATTCCACTATTAAGAAACCTATGGGAAGAATTAATGATGTTCTTATTGTTGCCAATAGAAATTAGGTGCCCATAGATTTCATTGTTTTTTATATAGATGGAAATCCTTCATGTCCTATTATTCTTGGTAGACCTTTCCTTAGAACGATTGGTGCAATTATTGATATGAAGGAAGGAAATATTAGATTCCAATTTCCATTAAGGAAAGATATGGAACACTTTCCTAGAAAGAAAATCAAATTACCATATGAATCTATCATGAGAGCCACTTATGGATTGCCTTTCAAAGATGCCAATACCTAGATCTATCTTGTATCGTGCCTAGCTAGGGGCGTAAAACGGTAGCGCTTGTTGGGAGGCAACCCAATTTTATGTTTGTTGTTTTTGTTCCTATTAGGGAATAAATATTGCATCTATCCTCTGATTAGTGGTTTCATGTTTTGTTTAGTGTTTGTGCCAAGTAGAACCTTTGGGAAGACTTGTGTGAAGTTTATATGATCTTGCTGTGAAAAACAGAATCGTTAGCGCTCGCTAAAGTAATCGTGGGATTTTACTGGAGCGTCATTTTTAGTTGATTCTTTCTGATGATGATTGGTAGGCAAATTTCGAAAATTTACCAATTTAGTTTGAATTTTTTGAAGTTCCAGAAGTAGGCGGACCCTGCAGATTACTACAGACTGTTCTGTCTTTGACAGATTCTGTTTTTTCGTGTGTTGTTTGCTTATTCCGATGCATCTATGAGTAATATTGGAGGATATGAACCATAGAAAAGTTTGAGTACAGTAGGTTTAACACCAATATAAACAAATAATGAATTCATTGTTGTAACTTTGAGTAGTGGTTTGCTTTCTCATACTAGCGGAGCTCACGAGAATTTTTGTCTAAGTTTTGTGTTGTGAAGCTTTCAAGTTTTGAGTATTGCTTTGATGGACTATGGTACAAGGAGTAGCAAAGGCCTAAGCTTGGGGATGCTCATGGCACCCCAAGTAAATTCAAGATAATCAAAAGCCTAAGCTTGGGGATGCCCCGGGAAGGCATCCCCTCTTTCGTCTTCATCCATCGGTAACTATACTTGGAGCTATATTTTTATTCGCAACATGATATGTGTTTTGCTTGGAGCGTCTTGTAAAATTTGAGTCTTTGATTTTTAGTTTGCCACAATCATCCTTGCTGGACACACCTATTTGAGAGAGTTAAATATGTCCTAAAAATTGTTAGAACACTCTATGTGCGTCACTTATATCTTTTGAGTTGAATAGTTTTTGCTCTAGTGCTTCACTTATATCTTTTAGAGCACAGTGGTGATAATATTTTGTAGAAATTGTTGAACTCACATGATTCACTTATATCTATTTGAGAATCTATGAAAACAGCATGGTAAAGTGTTTAGGCTAAAGAAACTAGTCTTCACATGATAAACATCCAATGTCAATGTAGTAAAAAAAATTCACACCAAGTGCATTGAATAGAATGAGATGTTGGATGCTTGATAATTGTTTTGAGACATGAGGATAGTGATATTAGAGTCATGCTAGTGGAGTTATTATGAAATTGAGAAATACTCGTGTTAAGGTTAGTGATTCCCGTATCATGGACGTATGGTGAACCGCTATGTGACGAAGTTAGAGCATGAGGTATTTGTAAAGTGCCAACCTTTGTGTGGAGATCGGGGGCGTGCGATGGTTAACTCCTACCAACCTCCCCCCTAGGAGCATGCGTTGATTGCTTTGTTTTTTTATGACTCGTAGATTTTTACAATAAGTATATGAGTTCTTATGACTAATGTTGAGTCCACGGATTATACACACTCTCACCCTTCCACCATTGCTAGCCTCTCTTGTACCGTGCAACTTTCGCCGGTGCCATAAACCCACTATATATCCTTCCTCAAAACAGCCACCATATTGTTCCTCAAAACAGCCACCATACCTACCTATCATGGCATTTCCGTAGCCATTCTAAGATATATTGCCATGCAACTTTCCACCGTTCCGTTTATATGACACGCATCATATTGTCATATTGCCATGCATGATCTTGTAGTTGACATCGTATTTGTGGCAAGGCCACCATGCATAATTTTTATACAGGTCACTCTTGTTTCATTGTACATACCGGTACACCGCCGGAGGCATTCATATAGAGTCATACTCTGTTGTTGTAGTATCGAGTTGTAATTTCGTGTTGTAATGAAAGTGTGATGATCATCATTATTAGAGCATTGTCCCATGGGAGGAAAGGCTAAATCTATACATCCCCTCTGCAAAAAAAAGGGACAATTGCTGCTATCTTTTTCCGCACTTGTGCTTCAAAGTAGCACCATGTTCTTCATTGTAGAGAGTCTCATGTTTAGTCACTTTCATATACTAGTGGCAATTTTCATTATAGAACTTGGCTTGTATAATCCAATGATGGGCTTCCTCAAATGCCCTAGGCCTTCGTGAGCAAGCAAGTTGGACGGACGCCTACTAGTTTCTTTTATTGAGCTTTCATTCATATTTAGCTCTAGTGCATCCGTTGCATGGCAATCCCTACTCACTCACATTGATATCTATTGATGGGCATCTCCATAGCCCGTTGATACGCCTAGTCGATGTGAGACTATCTTCCTCCTTTTTGTCTTCTCCACAACCACCTCTATTCCACCCATAGTGATATATCCATGGCTAACGCTCATGTATTGCGTGAAAGTTGAAAAGTTTGAAAAGACAGAGTATGAAAACAAATGCTTGGCTGAAATCAGGGTTGTGCATGATATGAATATTTTGTGTGACAAAGAGGGAGCATAGCCAGACTATATGATTTTGTAGGGATAACTTTCTTTAGTCATGGTATTTTGAGAAGACATGATTGCTTTGTTAGTATTGCTTGAAGTATTGTTATTTCTTATGTCAATATAGACTTTTATCTTGAATCTTTCGGATCTGAACATTCATGCCACAATTAAGAGAATTACATTGAAAAACTATATTGGTTAGCATTCCACATCAAAAATTATTTCTTTATCATTTACCTACTCGAGGACGAGCAGGAATTAAGCTTGGGGATGCTTGATACGTCTCCAACATATCTATAATTTTTTATTGTTCCATGCTATTATTAATGAAGTCCTCGATGTTTAATGGGCTTTATCATTCACTTTTATATCATTTTTGGGACTAACCTACTAACCCAAAGGCCCAGTCCAGATTGTTTTTTTGCCTATTTCAGGGTTTTGCAGAAAAGTAATATCAAACGGATTCCAAACGGAATGAAACCTTTGCGAGAGATATTTTTGGAGAAAATCACGCACCCGGAGCTTGAGGACCAAGTCAGGGGACAGAGAGGTGGACCTCGAGGGTGGGGGGGCGCGGCCTCGAGGCCCCCTCAAGTGGCCCCCGATGCCCTCCTTCTTCCTATATAAGTCCACGTACCCCGGAAACTCCATACGCAAAGAGAAAACCCTAATTCCACCGTCGTAGCTTCTGTTCCCGTGGAGATCCCATCTTGGAGCCTGTTCCGGAGCTCCACCGGAGGGGGATCCATCACGGAGGCCTTCATCATCATCATCATCGCCCTCACCATGAGTTGTGAGTAGTTTACCACAGACCTTCGGGTCCATAGCTAGTATCTAGATGGCTTCTTCTCTCTCTCTGGATCTCAATACAAAGTTCTCCTCGGTCTTCGAGGAGATCTATTCGATGTAATTTCTTTTTGCGGTGTGTTTGTCGAGATCTGATGAATTGTGAGTTTATGATCAAGGTTATCTATGAAAGATATTTGGTTCTTCTCTGAACTTTTTATGTGTGCTCATAATATCCTTGCAAGTCTCTTCGAATTATCGGTTTGGTTTGGCCTACTAGATCTATAGTTCTTGCAATGGGAGAAGTGCTTGGCTTTGGGTTCAATCTTGCGGTGTCCTTTCCCAGTGACAGTGGGGGCAGCAAGGCACGTATTGTATTGTTGCCATCGAGGATAAAAAGATGGGGTTTATATCATATTGCTTGAGTTTATCCCTCTACATCATGTCATCTTGCTTAAAGCGTTACTCTGTTCTTATGAACTCAATACACTAGATGCATGCTGGATAGCGGTCGATGTGTGGAGTAATAGTAGTAGATGCAGGCAGGAGTCGGTCTACTTGTCTCAGACGTGATGCCTATATACAATGATCATGCCTAGATAGTCTCATAATTATTCGCTTTTCTATCAATTGCTCGACAGTAATTTGTTTACCCGCCGTAGAATATCGCTATCATGAGAGAAGCCACTAAAGAAAACTATGGCCCCCGGGTCTATTCTCAACATATCAATCTACATCTACTTTACTTTTACCGCTTTTATTTGTTGTTTTATTAAACCAAAAATACAAAAAATATAAACTATCATCTCTATCAGATCTCACTCTCATAAGTGACCGTAAAGGGATTGACAACCCCTTATCGCGTTGGCTGCGAAGTTCTAATTTGTTTGTGAAGGTGCGAGGGACTCGCGAGTGGTCTCCTACTGGATTGATACCTTGGTTCTCAAAAACTGAGGGAAATACTTACGCTACTGTGCTGCATCTCCCTTTCCTCTTCGAGGGAATACAACGCAAGCTCAAGAGGTAGCAGGCCTCGTACGGGCCGTCGGGTAAATGGGCCTCCAACGGGCCGTAGAATCAGTGGGCCTTGGGCTGTTGGATAAATGGGCCCACATGGGCCATAAACGGTCGTAATTGGTATTAGGACAGCACGGTAACGGGCTGTTAACAGGACGAAAGACAGCAAAGGCTTAATACTGTCATAGGCATAACGGGTCGTTAATGAGCCAGAATATAGGACGGGTTGGAAACGACGCAACGGGTTAACAGGCCACAAACGGGCCGAGTTTGGCCCATTAGGGGAACAGGCCAGTAAGGGGTCAAAAGTAATCGAGGGCCGGAAAGGAGCCCGTGAACGTATGGGCCGTCAGTAGGCCAAAAGCTAACACGGGTTGGAAACGGCCCATTGAATCATGGGCCATTAATGGGTACAAAGATATTTGTTGTTCTTTAAGGGCCATAGTCACCGTGGGCACTAAAGGGCCCAAAGATACGAAAGGCCTCATATGGGCCGAAAGACATCCTGGGCCATACATGGACCGAAAGTGAAACGGGCTGGTGTTGTATTGGACGGCCCACATGACGTTGTTGGGCCGATTTCGGGAAGGCCCTAAGGGGCCGTGAGTTCCCGGGCCATATGGGCTATATGCGAACAGGCCTTTAACAGGCTTTTCATGGGCCGGCCCACTAGCTTTTGACCAAGTCAAACGGGTTGGCCTTTGTAAGCTAAATGGGCTAGTGTTGGGCCGTCACACATGTCTACATATCATCGGCGCCTATCTAACCCGATGACGAGCTGACACGTGGATCATTCGGCGAATGAGAATTTTACACGTGGAAGATCCCCATTGGTCCGAGCTGTTAACGGGTTATCAGATCCAAAACCGGACACGGTAGCTTAACGGGGACCCATTACGGTGGATGCCACATGTCGATTACCCTTGACCAAAGCATTTCCATGATGCGCCATTTATCATCATGGAAGTGAATACTTCCGTGATGATAATTTTGGTATTGTCATGGAACACTTCTACGACAGCACATGTATGACTATCTTGATTCTGTCATAAAATCGTCATGGATGTACATGCATGACAGAAAACGTGACCTACTGTGACGAACATGTATTATCACAGAGGTGGGTTTTTTGTAGTGGAGGCGAGCGTAGGCGCTGGGAGAGCCCTACGAGGCTAAAGATAGTACTAATCCACCCCATCCATATTTAAATACAAAGGCCACCGACAGTAACCCACGCAAAAATTGATAATGTTGCCCGCGTCCTAGTTTATTGGCCCCCTTTTATTTTGTTCCAAATTTTGACCAAAAATTTAACTAAGAAAGTGTTAAGGCATGTCACCAAAAATTATAACATTGGAATCACATTTGAACATAGTTTTTGATGAAATTACTTTTTATCACATGCATAAATATTTTGTTACTTAAAATTATGGTCAAAATTGTCACAAAATACAAAGGAGACCAATGGAAGTAGCAACTCAGGATTTAACTACTCGTATGCAAGCAGTGGAGTAGTAATGTCATTCTCAACTACTTCCTCCCTCGCGTCCACTCAATTTGCATGTGCTGTATTAATTAACCATCAATTAAGTGAACGACTTTCCACACGTCAAATTATCACATGGGGTGGATCTTCGTACAAAAATGTGTCCCACCATGTACCCGCGTGTGCGTGCGAGGGAGTGAGTGCATCTGTGCACATCTTCGCTTCATGCATGTACTGCCAGTGTGCGTGAGAGAGGATGAGTACATTCTTCTAGAACCAGTAGCACGTCACTGTGATCATTCCACACAAGAAGGTCGTGACAACACCTCCAAATGTACCACATGGCTTCATGGATGCCCCCCCCCAACATCATTTTAATCATAATATATCAGCTGGAAAAGGGAGAGACATCGTGTAGCGTGCCATTGGAATTCTAATTTACGTGTTTTGCACAGGAAGTACTAGTTAGATACACGTGCATTGCACGCATGAGATTTGGCAACCAAATTATGAATAAATACCACACTATAGCAAGCAAGCTTTGAGTCATATATGCATGACGATGTAGATGTTCGTTTAATTCTTATAGTTCATCTCATTCAAAATCAATTAGTTTTTATAAAAAAAGTTAATCTATTTTAAGATTCATGGAATTTTGCATTGTAAAGCATAAAGTAAAAACAAATAATGGCAATTCATTTAGAAAAAAAAAAGTTTGGTCAATTATGATACGGAAGATTTTAATTTTTGTGTGTGTGTTGTGTGTGTTAAACACATTGTACATAGTATCATACATGGTTTAGATTCCGAACATCTAGCTAGAGCATACATGTAATATGATTTGAATTCAACATAAACTGGATACATATATTTGAATTCGAGATCGTATGTACATGTAGTTCATATTTATATGGGAATTAAGTACTCCTACATTCATGACATGTGTTGTGAAGATAATATTTAGATGGTGGTATAACTAACCCGAGTACAACCCCATTCAAATAGGGAAAATGTACACAAATTTAGTCAATCTGCTAGATAGTACACATTTTTTTATTGTTGAGGCAAGTGTAAATTGATTTGGTATTGTACACGTTAAGCTTGTTGTCCCGATTTTTTTAGTTTGTGTTGTTGTTTTTAGTGGCATTTCTAGTAATATAGTAAAACAGGACATGGCTCTCTCTAGTGGGGTGCAAATTGTCTTTTTATTGTGGAACACGTTAAGCTTGTTCTCCCAAAATTTCAAGTCACGCCTTGTTATGCCAAAATTTGAAGCTAGCATCTATGTCTATTGTGCTACGAAACTCCCGCCTCTTCAACCCATGCCTTGTTATCCTGAAATTTTAAGATATCTCTTTGTCTCATTGTGCTCGGAAAACTCCCTCCATCTCAACGCATGCCTTGCCATCCCAAAATTACAACGGCGCAAAAACTCCAACCTCCTGTGAAATCCCGACACGTGAAATTCCCGTGATACCCTGAACTGAAAGAACCACCTAGTTCAAATTGGTGGGGGTATTTTCATAACTTACTTCATATTTCGGACAAGCGCGTCCCTAAGCCATGGTTCCCCCTCCCGTGCCCTCAGCTCCCATTCGTACACGAGGCCACGAAAACCCGCAAAGCCCCACACCCTCCTTCGCCCGCCACCCAATCGGAGCCTCTTCCCCAATGACATCATCCATCGCAACAGCTCGACGTCCCTCATCCACCGCACCGGATGAGGATATGTCGTCGATCTCATCGTCCCGCCGGTTCAGCCACCCCGTCCTCCACCTCCAAGGAGCTGCCCTGACATTTGCCTCATCTTTCGCGCCACCTCCATTCCCACACCGCCATCTTCATCTGCACCACTGTAAGAGCAACACCATCACCGATTCCTCGGATGAAGCTCAGGCCTAATCGACGCCACAAAAGAGGTTCTAGAGTAATCACTGCATTTTCTTCTTGATTCGATCTCACGCTGCTACCGGCTCTTGGTCCCGAGCCGCCATGGCTCGGCTCCATCTACGGCGGTGTCGCCGACCACTTCCTTTACGGTGTCGCTCCCTCGGCGGCGATGTCCACATCAGTAGGAGTTGTTGCTGCTTTGGCTCTCGCTTGCGGTGCTGCTCTGCTATTGCTCTCGGTCCCCTGCCTGGTAACCTAGCTATCCGTGATGAACTCTCTCGAAAGCCATCATTATTTATTTCTGCGCATTTGAGCTGTGCATTTCTAGATGGTCCTGGGAGTTGAGATAGTAGGGCAGTGGCCTAGGTCCAAACTAGTAGAAGTAGCACAAAAACATTTTTGAAGTGTAGGCTTTTCCCTGTTCAAGCCTGCCTACTAGAATCTCCAGTGCTAGAAAGGAAAAGTGAAGGAAATAATAGGAATTGGAAACTTTCTATGGTACTACTATTCATGCATTTGGTTCAAAGGAATGGAGCAAATGAAAACTGTTGGATTTGTTCCTTCAGTGTCTCCTTGAAAGAAAAATCATAGGAATTTTAATATCCACTTGGCCTCCTTTTCAAATTCCTATTCATGAAGCACAAGACTATGAGATAGTAACATAATAGCATTATAACTGTACATTTTCTTCCGGTTTGACTTAATTTCATCATGCTTCTTTGCATTCTTGTGATCTTCCAATTCTTGTGAACCAAACATCCAGATTGACAGAAATCCCGTGTTTTTAAATTATCTGTTTTGCACGTGCATTCCTATCCTATTCCTATGTATTTCCTATCCCTGCATTCTTAGAATCCTCCCATTCAAACAAGACCTTACAGAATTACTTTTGTTATAGATATGTGTCAAAGACAACATTGTGTGGTTTGTCCCGCTCCTGTTGTGTTGTGGTCCACCCTAGCTCAGCTGCTCCAACAATGGAAGGATTCACCACGGCAGGGATCCGCCCTCTAGACTATCTTTCGTCGCCTCAGATCTTCTTCCCCGCCGCCGGCAGCCACGACAACTGCATTACCATCATCAACTGAGCAGATGACCTTGAGGACTACATGGGTCCACAAGAGAGTTCGGACTCTTTCGTGTCTGCTTATGCTATGCATCGCTTAATATGATGACATGCTACTTTATCGTCCAGTTCACCGATTAGACTCTGAGTCAGGTCCAAAGTAATGCTCAAACTTGAGTTTTTAAATGGCTGTGGGGTACATATTGGGGCAGCAATTAATACTATATGTCTACTATCTAGTTAATCTCGGGTGTCTGCTTTGAGTTTCATGTTGGGTGGAAACAAACATTAAAGGAGCCATTATTTGTAATTTTTAACTAAAGCTATTATCTGCATGCTATCATTGGTTTTGGGTCTATCCAAAGTATGCACTCCTTACATAATATCACTATGTTTTATTCCTATGCATGTTAGTTATTGTACACAATGGTACTGAACATGTAGAGCAAAAGAGACGAGTCTTGCGTGGCAATAAAATTTCAAGCAGACGTCGCTCCATGGTGGGCGCAAAAGAAACCCCCCTCCCCTCATTACATAGTGTAATCAAGAGGAAGATAATTGTTCAGAGGGGGGTTCAGAGGGAGCGGACCAATCCTATTTACCCCCTGAGGTCTTTTGCTCTAACTTGGCATGCTGATGTTGGTCATATCATGCATATGGTGCCTTGCATTGCTTAATTTATACATAAAATATGCCATCTGCTTACTTTAGACATGCATTGTGTGAATGTCATATGTTTAGTTTCTATATCATATATGTGAATCATGCAATGCCATCTTATTTAGCCAGGCATCGTATATGTGAATTTTACAGTGCCATCCTGGTCAGCCAGTCATCTTATATGGGAATTATATCATGCCATACTTTTTATTACTTATTAAATTTGTCAACAATGTTAGTACATTCAATTACTCTTCCTGTGCATCAGCCAATTGACACGATCATGGAAAAATCTGAAGTGAAAATAAGGTCGTCAGAGCAGACAATGCTATCTGACGAAGCGCATGTCTTGCTGGTTACGGATAGCTCCTCAGAGGAGGATTCAGAGACAGATGACCAGTCCTATCCCCCCCCCCCCCGAGGTGCATGCTCTAACTTGGCAGGGTTATATTGCTCACATCGTGCATATGGTGTCTTGCATTGCCATGTTATTTGCTTAGTTTAGACATTTTTTATGTGAATGCCACCTTTTAGTGTCTAATTATCATATATTTGAATTATGCAATACATCTTGTTGCAAGACATTATATACTAGATGATACCCCGCGCGTTGCCGCGGGACTTGTATCGCTGCATAGGAGGATCGGAGGATTATGGAGTGAAAATTAGTAAACCATGAAAAGTAATATAATATAGGTTTGTTTGAATCATTAATGCAATTATATGAAATCAGACATATTAGTCTGTTGTAGAGTATCTCCATTGGGAATTAAATGTATCTTTTATTTCAAAAATTGGACTGCATCGCTAATGTAAAAAGGGAATATGTTTTTCTCGCTAACGTAAAAAAAGGAACATGATAATATAATTTGATTGGCTATTAGGAATGCATCTTATCAGGAAACAAAGAGACTTCATATTACTTAATTAATGGATGAGGCAAATCTTTTGTTTCATTTTGATAATAATAATAATTTTGGGACCCATACTGTGTTAACGCGTCCAAATAGAAATTAGCATAACCCGGCGTATAGAAAATGGCATAGTTCATAAAAAATGTGGGCATGTGTTTTTACTGGAAATTAAGAAGCCAAGCCCGACACAAATGCCTGGAAACCCAAAGGTGTGACTGAGGCCTGACAAAAAAAAACTAACACAGATGCGGGTTTGGTTATCTGTAGAAGGAACACACAGCCTTCAAAAGAAACACACAAAATATGCACACATCTAGCAGTAACTCATGCATACATTTTAGAATTTGTGCATTTGTACATAACCTCATGCCACAAACCAATCGCTAGTGTCAAGAAGAAATTACTACAAGGATGAAAAAGGAACATGGATATACAGTTATATGCATGCATTAGGAACCACAAAGCACATGCATCTTAGTTACTAGTCGGTACAGTACCCAATGTCCAGGCCTCCAGTGTAACAATACAGACGCGGAGATCTGGACAAAGAATGACGGGAGCGAACTCATCTTCCTGCTCCTACCTTGGACAACAAAGGTGCTACTTGATTGGGATCAAGTAGACGTGCTCATGCTCGGCGCAGTCTCCATCAGCGCCGCCAAACTACACCCTTCAGCCGGCGCTCTCGTTCCCAGAGATCCTGATTTGGAATTAGAACTTCCAATCAAGTTGACTCAAAATAAAATCGGTTAGATATGAAAATATAAGGAGGAAGGAGAGCCCGCACCTTTGGCGCAGGTGTTGCTGGAGGAGGACGTCGGGGATGTAACGTGTGATTCACTAAGAGGTCAGAACAACGGCAAGGCGGAGGGCTTGGGCCAGCATAGTTTGCGCCGACGGCCAGGGCTCTAGGTCGACAGCAACATGAAATTGAGAGATGCATAAATAAACGGAAGAAGAGAAGAATCGGAAGGATCGCGGTGGAGATTTATTGATTTGGGTAGATAAAAGGAACCATGAGTGGAAGGTGGAGGAAGAGATGAAAGGCCAAGGGTTGGAAGAGAAACGCTTCGAGGCCGGCGACCGTGCGGAAGAGTGGATTGGTTGGGGATGGCTGTGAGGAGGACGGGAAAAATTGATTGCATTTACACTGCCATCCGTGGCTGTAGGCAAGGGATTTTTTTTTCTAAGGGGATTATTAATTTTCCTATATAGTCCCCATGCGCTGAGAGAGAGACTGATTGGTTGTTCTTTGCAAACTAAACGCTGACGTGGCATGATGATGATGTGGACATTGTGCATGTTGAGAGAATTAGTATTAGTAGGGATCAACTTCTTAAGAATGTAAGATGTGAATTATGCAATGCTATCTTGTTGCAAGGTATTATATATGTGAATTATGAAATGCCATGTTGTTTAGACAAGCATCATATATGTGAATTGTATCATGTCATCCTTTTTCTGTATTACGTATTTCATTTGTCGACAATTGTATATTCAACTACTCTTTTTGTGCATCAGCCATTTGAATTGGTGATGCAAAAAATCTGGAGTGAAAACAAGATCTTGAGATGAGACAATACTACCTGCTGAAGCAGATATCTTGCTAGTTACAGATAGCTCCTCAGAGGAGGATTCAGAGATAGATGACCAGTCCTATTTCCCCCCTGAGGTGTATGCTCAAACTTGGCACGGTTATATTACTCATATCATGCATATGTTGTCTTGCAATGCTTAGTTTTTTACATCATATACACAATATCGAATGTCGTCTCCTTAGTTGACACATCATATATGTGATTTCCCTCTGCTCACTTGCTTAGTATATAAATCATATATTTGAATTATATCATGCCATGATGTTTACATAGACAGCATGTATTTGAATTATGGCATGCCAACCCATTTTCTAAAGACATGATATAGTTATATCATCTCATCATGTTTACATAGTCATCATATTTTGAATTATGTCATTCTATCCGTGAATTATATCATGCCATCATGTTTCCATCGACGGCATGTATGTGAATTATGGCATGCCAACCACTTTAATAGACACATCGTATAGTTATATCATGTCATCATGTTTACATAGTCATCATATTTTGAAGTATGCCATTCTATCATGTTTAGTTAGCCATCATATATGTGAAATTGTGTCATGTTATCATGTTTAATTATCCATCCTATATGTGAAATTGTGTCATGCTATCATGTTTGGTTAGACAACATAAATGTGAATTATATCATGCCCTGTTTTCTTCCCTGCTATCCATTGCACCTGTCTATCATACCATGTTTGTACTTTCAATTACTTTTCTTGTTTATCAGCCATTTGAATTGTTGAGGGTGATGGCAGTATCTATGGGAGTAAAAACACGGTCTTCAGAAAAGATCGTGCTTCCCATCGATGCAGATAGAACCACGGCTATACTTGCCCAAGAACCATCCCCACCACACATAACCCAGACTCACGCGGATTGTACCCCTACCCAGTTGGACAGAGAACCAACTACACCCCTTCTAAACCCAACCCCAACAGATAGTAACCCAGTCCCAATTGACACAATGCTGTATCCACCACAGAGCAGCCAAACACGAGTAGTTAGTAAGGCAACTGCGGTACCCAAAGCATGAGGACCACAGCTCTGAACCCCAAGTCAATGCTTAAAGCAAAAGAATAATTGTTCTCAGGTCAGGTTCCGTAGCTATGGTTCATACTCCTTTGCTCTTGCATCACTATATTTACTCATACCAACTAATTTGAAATTTTAAGTATGCAATTGAAACTCCAATGGTGTAATAGGTATGTTTTAAACTTGTTTATTTAACTGGTTTGCTGTTGTAACTTGCTCTATACTGATTTTAGTTTCAATTTAATAAAACAATTATGTTCTCACTTATATTTTGTCTATGATGCTTTGTCTTAAACAGATATGATTTGAACAGTCTCTATCTTCATTTGGCAACATAAACTAGAATAATATAGATCATACAGTGACCATACTAGATAGATATATGTTTGTTTCATGTTGTTATCTTGTCCACCTTACTACTGAACTGGTTTACCAAAATGAGTTTCATATACAACATGGTAAACCGGTGATGTGTTTTGTCTGTTTATTTTTTAGAATGCAGACAAAATATTGGAGAAGAGTACCCCGTTATGCAATGGTAAAGGAAGTAATGCATATAAGGTTCAAGATAGTGAGACATCCCTATTGGTTTCCAAGAAAGCTGATAAAAACTATCTTGAAGACAGTGAGAAAAACCCCAAAGTCCTGTCTTGATGTAGTGTTCGAGTTACTGGCCACTACTGTTGGCACAAGCTCTTCGAACTCGTTACCTGAATCGGTTCAGCTTCTTGAGTCTCAACTTCAAGTAGAAATACACCGATCGGATGTGCTGCAATAGGAAGCCAAAGGTCTGAGGAAGTCCCTGTAGAATTCAGATGCATACTTTCTGGTGCAACAACAAGCGTTGGAGGATTTAAGCACCAAACAAGAGAAACCTAATAAGCTTGCTAAGCATCTTTCCATCATGGTGGATACCTAGGATATTGTTTCTTGAGCTCTTGTGAAGTGGTTTCAGTTCTATACTTGTTTTGCTGCGGCTTTTATTTGCATTGGTCGCCAACTTTGACAACCAGTGTATGTAATATGTTGCTTTGTTCCCCATATTTGCACTGGTGGCGAACTTTGATGCCCAATGGTTGTAATATGTGTAATAGTCGTAATAACCTAGCGTATGTTGCTTGCTTATTTATTTCCTTGCTGTATTGTTTATTTGTTTGCTTGTAGTCAGTGCAGTTCCTTTTCCGTCGTTTGCTAGTGACCGCAAAAACCTATTTTTAAAAACTAGGGCACAATAACCGTGGGCAACATACGGACCGTTGTCACCATGGTCCTGCTATCTGTTGTAGTGACCATGGGCCTTCTACTGGTTGTAGACTCAATGGGCCTTCTACGGGTCGTATGATCGATTGGCCAAACATGCGCCAATAATGGACCACATTATGGGCTGCAAACAGGCTAGAGTGGGAGTTATCCGTTCATGGGCCGACCATAACAGGTCGTTAATAGGACGAAGAGTATTACATGCTTAATTCTATCGAGAGGCATAATGGGTCGTTAATGGGCCGTATTTGATGACGCCATGAAAATGGCCCAACGGATTAACCGGCCACAAACTGGTACTTTAACCATGGGCTCAATTTGGCCCACAAGCAGAAAAGGCCAGTAACAGACCGTAAGTAATTGAATGCTGCAAATCAGCCCAAGAATAAATGGGCCCTTAAAAGGCCGAAAGATAAAACGGGCTAGGAACGGCCCAATGGAGTAATGGGCCGTTAATGGGTATAAACCGATATATTGTTCATTCTGGGCCAGTTTCACCATGGGTCGTTAATGAGCCAGAGTTACAATGGGCCTCATATGGGCTGAAAGACGTCACGGGACGTATATGGGCCAGAAGTTATAACGGGCTGGAATCACATTGGACGGACCGCATCAAGCCAATCATGCACAAGGAGATATCATGTGTGGAGGAGTGATCACCACGTTGGCCAACTCCCTTTGTCTCAACTACAATCACCTTTGCCCCATTGTCGGTAACACCCTTGTTAATATTCGTGTTCTCACTAGCGTTGGAATGGTAGTAGTTCGTAATGGTCGTTGTTGCATTAGAATTCCTAGAGTGGCACACTTGTTGCCTACTCCTATGCCTAACTATTTCTCCATAGAGCATCGACAATTGCATTATGTTGCACAAAAGGAGATACAACTTTTAACCAAGAAGGCCCAAAACCAGAACAAGAAGATGAAGCAGAACTCGCCACCGACGAAGAAGAGAAGTAGCCCCAAGAACATCCCCAACAAGACTACACCACCTACGCGGTCCTCGGCAGCCTCTGGGGCTTCATTGATGATATGAGAAACCTTGTTGCCTCCCTTCGGAGCATGTCCGCCTACATGAACATGAACTTCTCCAACTGGAGCCAGGAGATGCAGCTTTTGACCAAGAAGGCCTAGAACCAGAACAAGTATGTGAAGAAGAACTCTCCACCAACAAAGAAGAGGAACAACCCCAACAACAGCCACAACAAGAAGACTACACTTATGCGCATAAGTGTACCTCTAGCGCTCTATCAAGATATGAGAAACCATGCCGAGTCTCTTTGAGGCACGTCCGCCTACATGAACATGAACTTCTCCAACTAGAGGCAAGGATGAGCTCCTGACCAACCGGCGCATTGATCTCGCTAGTTTGGGCTTGCAAAAGTCTGAGCTTGGGGGAGGTTATCACCAGTTATACATCAAGATGTGGCGATATTTGAATAATTTGTAATGAGGTTGTACTTAAGCTCAAGAAGATTCAAAACACTCATGTTATTTTTTTCAACACTTTGCTTTTATTAGCTTTTTATTTTTATTTTCCTGTGTGATTTTTCGGCTGCAAGTTAGTTTTCAAAAATTCATAAACCAATAAATAGAATAAGCTCTACTTTTCCCTTATTCTTCATCTTGCCCTTGGAGTTTGTTTGCATTTGTTTTCAAAGAGTTTATTATTGCCGGATAATGAGGAATGCAAGATTAAGGAAGAGAAGTGTGTAAATTCGCAACAATGAAGGTATGTCCAACGAGCCCCATCTTTTGCACTTGAAATACTTAGAGTAGATGAAGTAGTAGTGTGTATGACATGTGCGGATGGGGTAAGTCCTGATAATTAAGACAAAGGTGTTGTTATAGTAGGTGAAATAATTTAGTAGCCTTTGTTCTATTTAGTTTAGACAACCAAGACTTGTCGTGGGACTGATTTTAAATGAAATGATATTAATCAAGAATAACTATGCACAAGAGAAAATCTTTCAAGACTTGGGAGTTGATAAAATTGTAGTGTAAGTGATGTTTGAATTGCTAAACCCCGTGTTGTTAATTTTAATAGACTTAATAGCACTTGTGGATTAAATTATCTAGAGGAACTTAGTTCAAGGGTGAAAGATATTATGCCAAAATTGAATCTCTTACATGGTGCTTCAGCTCCTTGTTGGTGCTATGGCCCGCTACTCTATGCACGTATACGTGTGTAAATGTGGCTTCGTCACCTTTATTGATGTTATGTTGAGGACTCTGCTGGCCAATGAACGACCCACCAAGAGTGATAGCTCGGATTTCGTCTATGAGTTTGTTACCACACGTAGTGGCAACACTACAAACACATATTATTCGGATTTATCTTGAAATGGTGTGCATATGGTAAATAAAGGAGACTGACCAAAAGACCTTGAACGAGACATATATCAAAGGTCCATATATAGTTCCCAAACATTAAGCCATGATGTCTACTACGCACCCTTCTTCTTGTAGACTCGTGTCGGGCCTCCAAGCGCAGAGTTTTATAGGACAGTAGCAAATTTCCCTCAAGTGGATGACCTAAGGTTTATCAATCCATGGGAGGCGTAGGATGAAGATGGTCTCTCTCGAACAACCCTGCAACCAAATAAAAAGGAGTCTCTTGTGTCCCCAACACACCCAATACAATGGTAAATTGTATAGGTGCACTAGTTTGGCGAAGAGATGGTGATACAAGTGCAATATGGATGGTAAATATGGGTTTATTGTAATCTGAAAATATAAAAACAGTAAGGTAACTAATGATAAAAGTGAGCATAATTGGTATTGCAATGCTTAGAAACAAGGCCTAGGGTTCATACTTTCACTAGTGCAAGTTCTCTCAACAACGATAACATAATTAGATCATATTACAATCCCTCAACATGCAACAAAGAGTCACTCCAAAGTCACTAATAGCGGAGAACAAACGAAAAGATTATTATAGGGTACGAAACCACCTCAAAGTAATTCTTTCTGATCAATCTATTGGGCTATTCCTATAAGTGTCACAAACAACCCTAGAGTACGTACTAAAATAACACCTTAAGACACACATCAACCAAAACCCTAATGTCACCTAGATACTCCAATGTCACCACAAGTATCCGCGAGTTTGATTATACGACATGCATCACACAATCTCAGATTCATCTATTCAAACCAACACAAAGAACTTCAAAGAGTGCCCCAAAGTTTCTACCGGAGAGTCAAGATGAAAACATGTGCCAACCCCTATGCATAAGTTCACAAGGTCACTGAACCCACAAGTTGATCACCAAAACATACATCAAGTGGATCACGTGAATATTCCATTGTCACAACAGGTAAGCACATGCAATACATACATCAAGTGTTCTCAAATCCTTAAAGACCCAATCTGATAAGATAACTTCAAAGGGAAAACTCAATCCATTACAAGACGTAGAGGGGCAGAAACATCATAAGATCCAACTATAATAGCAAAGCTCACGGTACATCAAGATCGTGCCAAATCAAGAACACGAGAGAGAGAGAGAGAGAGAGAGAGAGAGAGAGATCAAACACATAGCTACTGGTACATACCCTCAGCCCCGAGGGTGAACTACTCCCTCCTCGTCATGGAGACCGTTGGGATGATGAAGATGGCCACCGATGATGGTTTCCCCCTCCGACAGGGTGCCGGACCGGGCTCCCGATTGGTTTTTCATGGCTACACAGGCTTGCGGCGGCGGAACTCCCAATCTAGGTTTGTTTTCGCAGGTTTCACTATTTATAGGATTTTTTTTGGCGTCGGGGGCAAGTCAGGGGGACCCACGAGGCGGTCACAAGGTAGGGGGCGCGCCCTAGGGGGCCGCCCTCCACCCTTGTGGTGGCCTCGTGGCTCTTCTGGTCCACCTCCGGTGCTCCGTGGGCTTCTTCTGGTCCATAAAAAATCACCAAAATGTTTCGTTCCGTTTGGACTCCGTTTGATATTCCTTTTCTACGAAACTCAAAAACAAGGAAAAAACAGAAAATGGCACTGGGCTCTGGGTTAATAGGTTAGTCCCAAAAATTATATAAAATAGGATATAAATGCATATAAAACATCCAAGATACATAATATAATAGCATGGAACAATAAAAAATTACAGATACGTTGGAGACGTATCAAGCATCCCCAAGCTTAATTCCTGGTCGTCCTCGGGTAGGTAAATGATAAAAACAGAATTTTTGATGTGGAATGCTACCCAACATATTTATCAATGTAATATTCTCTATTGTGGCATGAATGTTCAGATCCATAAGACTCAAAATAAAAGTTTATCAGTATCAAAACAATAATACTTCAAGCATACTAAAAAGTAATCTACGAAGCTTCAAAAATAACATGGCCAAAGAAAGTTATCCCTACAAAATCATATAGTCATTTATGCTCCCTCTTCTTAACACAAAGTAAAAATCATGCCTATCCCAGTGTCAATCAAGCAATTGCTTTCATACTTTAACATTCTTAAACTTTTTCAACTCTTCACGCAATACGTGAGCGTGAGCCATGAATATAGCACTATGGGTGGAATAGAAGGTGGTAATAGACAAAAGGAGGGAGAAAGTATCACATCGACTAGGCAAATCAATGGACTATGGAGATGTCCATCAATCGATATCAATGTGAGTCAGTAGGGATTGCCATGTAACAGATGCACTAGAGACATAAGTGTATGAATGCTCAAAAGACAACTAGTGGGTGTGCATCAACTTGCTTGCTCATGAAGACCTAGGGCATTTGAGGAAGCCCATCGTTGGAATATACAAGCCAAGTTCTAACTCTCTATCATGAAGAACACGGTGCTACTATGAAGCACAAGTGTGGAAAAGGATAGTAACATTGTCCCTTCTCTCTTTTTCTCTCATTTTTTGTAGTCTCCTCCTTTTTTTGGAGACCATTTTCTCTTTTTTTGGAGACTCATTTGGCCTCTTTATTGATAACCTCACATGGGACAATGTTCTAATAATGATGATCATCACACTTTTATTTACTTACAACTCGATACTAGAACAATGATATGACTCTGTATGAATGCCTCCAGCGGTGTACCGGGATGTGCAATGATCAAGAGTGACATGTATGAAAAATATGAATGGTGGCTTTTCCACAAATACTATGTCAACTACATGATCATGCAAAGCAATATGACAATGATGATGCATGTCATAATAAACAGAACGGTGGAGTTACATGGCAATATATCTTAGAATGGATATGGAAATGCTATAATAGGTAGGTATGGTGGTTGTTTTGAGGAAGGTGTAAGGAGGGTTTTATGCATCGGTGAAAGTTGCGCAACACTAGAGTGGCTAGCAAGGTGGAAGGGTGAGAGTGTGTATAATCCATGGACTCAACATTAGTCAAAAAGAACTCACATACTTATTGCGAAAAACATTATTAGCCCTCGAAGCAAATTACTACGACGCATGCCCCTAGGGGGGAGGTTGGTAGGAGTTAACCATCGCGCGCCCCCGACCTTCATGCAAAGACATACACTCAAAATACAAAGTGCTCCAATTCGGTTACATAGTTAGGAGACCATATGTGCATGCTACGGGAATCACAAACCTTAACACAATTTTATTTATCCTCACATACTACCACTAGCAAGACTCTAATATTACCATCTTAATATCTCAAAACAATTAAAAGGAGTCAACTTCACATAGTATTCAATGCTCTATATATGAAATTTTTTATTTGGATGCCTATCATATTAGGACTAAATTCATAACCCAAGCGAATTACCCTTGTTGTGGCCTCGTGGATCTTCTGGTCCACCTCCAGCGCTCCGTGGGCTTCTTCTGGTCCATAAAAAATCACCAAAAAGTTTCGTTCCGTTTGGACTCCGTTTGATATTTTTTTTATGCGAAACTCAAAAACAAGGAAAAACAGAAACTGACACTGGGCTCTGGGTTAATAGGTTAGTCCCAAAAATCATATAAAATAGCATGTAAATGCATATAAAACATCCAAGATACATAATATAATAGCATGGAACAATAAAAATTATAGATGTGTTGGAGACGTATCAAGCCACAATGAAAACCTATGCATGATCACTTGGTTGGCATAATCCCTCCACGTGAAAATCAAAGTTCCAGCAAATAATTATTGAAATAAAATGCTTGAGAGCCATGAGAAGGAAATGATTGTGGGTGTGCTTAAGAGCATTAGAGCATCATTTTTTACTACATGTTTTTCACTCCCTAACTTATGTTTTAATGGCTCTATCAAAAGAAAACTCTTTGTCCATTCCCGACAAGCAAGTGTTGTCTAGAATAAATAGAATAGACTATTGCAAAGTTGTTATATCTAGTAGATTAAGAACTTTGTGTTGATTATCTTGGCTTCACGAACACTTGCACTATAACCATGCCACCGCTACAGCTATGCTAAGTTTTCAGGTCAAGAAGCGGAGGTCTATCTAGGCGTACCAATCGTAAGTGAACCAAAACCTTCTTGTTATTTCGGTTTAAACAACGGAGTTCCTTATGATTCAGATTTCTCTTTATGTTGCTTAAGGACGATCAAGTTTAAGCTTGGGGGAGCTGATGAGTGATCTTTTTACACTCATTTCACCTTTGATTAGACCAAGATATTTCATTTTAAAAGAGATATTCGCTCTGATATTTCTACTAATGACTAATGAATGCAAAGGACGATGTGTGTTCCATAGGAAATGGGCTAAAAAGGGAACAAATCACGTGTGAAAATGGAATGGAAGGAGAATGGAGGAAGAAGGAATAAAAAAGAGGTGTTTATGCGAAGACAACACAAAATACATCGTTCCATACGGGCACACGCGCGTGTACAAGCGCCAATTTGGCATGGATTTCGAGGTAGATCGTCCACCTGAACAACTTTCATTAAATGGATCCCATCGAAATGTCAACAAAATTACAAGAACAGAAGCCAGGACCTCTTCATCATCTTCATCATCTGCAAACCCTAGGCGTCGCCATCTCCATCGCCATAGCTATCTCCACCACCATAGTGCTCTTTCATCTAGTTCATACTTGTAAGCGTGCATGGCACAAGGCATCCATTGTAAGACATATTGCAATCAATCTCAAGATGTGGTCTTTGATGTTTTCTTCCCGCGACCTGATCTCCATGTGTGAGTAGTTGGGTAAGGTATGGGCTGAGGCATGAGTCGTGCAACCTGAGGTATTTGTTGAGGGGATCAATGGAATACTTTGACATAACATCCCATATGTGTGAAATAAAACTGTTTCGTCAAGTTGTCTCTTGTCCGTGATCTTCATCCCCGCAGGTACCCAGGATCATGGAGATCGGGCACTGGTGAGGCTAGGAGCAAGGAGACCGTGAAGTGTTATACCAAACAACGGTGACAGTAAGGTTCAGTAGGGCAACATGTGTTGGGTAACGTTGCATGGAAAACAAAAAAATTATACGCACACGCAAGATCTACCCATGGAGATGCATAGCTACAAGAGGGAGAGAGAATCTTCATACCCTTGAAGATCGCTAAGCGGAAGCGTTTATCAACATGGTTGATGTAGTCGTACACCTGTGCGATTTGTCCCGATCAAGTACCGAGCGTACGGCACCTCTGCATTCAGCACATGTTCAGCTCGATGATGTCCTCGCCTTCTCGATCCAGCAAGAGAGGCGAAGTAGTAGATGAGTTCCGGCAGAACGACTGCATGGTGACGACGGTGGTGAAGAACAATCTCTGCAGGGCTTCGCCAAGCACTAAGGAAACTATGATGGAGGATAAACTAGAGGGTCGGGGTTGCTGGCGCGTGTCTTGGTGTTTCTTGATGTGTCTTGGGTGCTAGCACTGCCCCTCTATTAATATGTTGAGCCCTGGGGTCAAAACTTGGAGAAAAAGCCTTGGCAAAGTTAGTTTTGCCCGCAAGGAAGAGTCCTTCTCAGACTTCGAGAACCAGACGCCATCGTCCATGGCATCTGGCCCAGATGCCATAGGCGTCGACGTCTGGCCCAAGGCCAGATGCCAGGGTCTCCAGTGTTTGGGCCCTGACCAGTGCAAAACATCCTTTTGCACCGGCCAATAGCCCCGTGGGCCTGACCCCTTGGCCTAACCATATCATCATATATATCAATCTTTACCTCTGGACCATTCTGGAGCTCCTCGTCATGTCTGTGATCTCATCCGGGACTCCGAACAATATTCGGTCACCAACATACATAACTCATATAATACTATATTGTCAACGAGCATTAAGCGTAGTGCGGACCCTACGGGTTCGAGAATGATGTAGACATGACCGAGACACCTCTCCGGTCAAGAACCAAAGTGGAACATGGATGCCCATATTGGTTCCTACATATTCTATGAAGATCTTTATCGGTCGAACCTTTATGACAACATACATAATTCCCTTTGTCTGTCGGTATGTTACTTACCTGAGATTCGATCGTCGATATCTCCATACCTAGTTCAATCTCATTACCGACAAGTCTCTTTACTCGTTCCATAATACATCATCCCATAACTAACTCCTTAGTCACTTTGCTTGCAAGCTTCTTGTGATGTTGTATTACCGAGAGGGCCCAGAGATACCTCTCCGTCATACGGAGTGACAAATCCCAATCTCGATCCATGCCAACTCAACAAACATCTTTGGAGATACCTGTAGAGCATCTTTATGATCACCCAGTTACGTTGTGACATTTGATAGCAGACAAGGTATTCCTCCGGTATCCGGGAGTTGCATGATCTCATGGTCCAAGAAACATGTATATGACATTAAGAAAGCAGTGGCATTAAACTAAACTATAAAATGCTATGTTAACAGGTGGGTCTTGTCCATCACATCATTCTCCTAATGATGTGATCTCATTATAAAATGACAACTCATGTCTATGGTTAGGAAACCTTAACCATCTTTGATCAACGAGCTAGTCTAGTAGAGGCTTACTAGGGACACGGTATTTGTTTATGTATTCACACATATATTCAACTTTCTGGTCAATACAATTCTAGCATGAATAATAAACCTTTATCATGATTAAGGAAATATAATAATAACCATTTTATTATTGCCTCTAGGGCATATTTCCATTGGTCTCCCACTTGCACTAGAGTCATTAATCTAGTTCACATCACCATGTGATTAACACCCATAGTTCACATCGCCATGTGATTAATGCCCAAAGAGTTTACTAGAGTCAATAATCTAGTTCACATCATCATGTGATTAACACCCATAGTTCACATCGTCGTGTGATTAATACCCAAAGAGTTTACTAAAGTCAATAATCTAGTTCACACCACCATGTGACTAACACTCAAAGAGTTCTAAGGTATGATCATGTTTTGCTTATGAGAGAGGTTTTAGTCAACGGGTCTGCAACATTCAGACCCGTGTGTACTTTGCAAATTTCTATGTATACAATGCTCTGCATAGAGCTACTCTAGCTAATTCCTCCTACGTTCAATACACATCCAGATTGATACTCAGAGTCATGTGGATTAGTGTGAAAGCTTGCATCGGGGTAACCCTTTACGATGAACTCTATCACCTCCATAACAGAGAAACAATTCCTTATTTCTCTAAGGATAATTTTGACCGTTGTCCAGCGATCCACTCCTGGATCACTCTTTTACCCCCTTGCCAGACACGTGGCAAGGCACACATTAGGTCTGGTACACAGCATGACATGCATTATAGAACCTATGGCTGAGGCATAGGGAATGACTTATATTCTCTATCAATTTTTTTGTCGTGGTCGGGCTTTGAGTCTTATTCAACTTCATACCTTACAACTCATGCAAGAACTCCTTCTTTGACTGATCCATTTTGAACTCCTTCAAAATCTTATCAATGTATGTATTCATCGAAAGTCTTATCAAGCGTCTTGATCTATTTCTATAGATCTTGATGCCCGATATGTAAGCAGCTTCACCGAGGTATTTCATTGAAAAATTCTTATTTAAGTATCCTTTTATGCTATCCAGAAATTTTATATCATTTCCAATCAACAATATGTCATCCACATATAATATCAGAAATGCTACAGAGCTCCCACTCACTTTCTTGTAAAATACAGGCTTCACCGTAAGTCTGTATAAAACCATATTATTTGATCACCTCATCAAAGCGTATATTCCAACTCCTAGATGCTTGCACCAGTCTATAGATGGATTGCTAGAGCTTGCACACTTTGTTAGCACCTTTAGGATCGACAAAACCTTCTGGTTGCATCATATACAACTCTTCTTTGAGGTATCCATTTAGGAATGCAGTTTTGACATCCTTTTGCCAACTTTCATAATCATAAAATGTGGCAATTTCTAACATGTTTTGGACAGACTTAAGCATCGCTACGGGTGAGAAAGTCTCATCGTGGTCAACTCGTTGAACTTGTCGAAAACCCTTTGCGACAAGTCGAGATTTGTAGACAGTAACATTACCATCAGCGTTAGTCTTCTTAAAGATCCATTTATTCTCTATGGCTTGCCGATCGTCGGGAAAGTCCACCAAAGTCCACACTTTGTTCACATACATGGATCCTATCTTAGATTTCATGGCCTCAAGCCATTTTTGGAAATCTGGGCTCATCATAGCTTCTTCATAGTTCAAAGGTTCGCCATTGTCTAACATCATGACTTCCAGGATAGGGTTACCATACCACTCTAGTGCGGCACGTGTTCTGGTCGACCTTCGTGGTTCAGTAGTAACTTGATCCGAAGTTTCAAGATCATCATCATTAACTTATTCTCTAGTTGGTGTAGGCATCATGGGAACGGTTTTCTCTGATGAGCTACTTTCCAATTCGAGAGAAGGTACAATTACCTCATCAAGTTCTACTTTCCTCCCACTCACTTCTTTTGAGAGAAACTCCTTCTCTAGTAAGGACCCATTCTTAGCAACAAAGACCTTGCCTTCGGATCTGAGTTACAAGGTGTATCTAATAGTTTATTTTGGATATCCTATGAAGACGCACTTCTCCGATTTGAATTCAAGCTTATCAGGCTGAAGACTTTTGACATAAGTGTCGCAACCCCAAACTTTAAGAAATGATAGCTTTGGTTTCTTACCAAACCATAGTTCATATGGTGTCGTCTCAGCGGATTTATACAGTGCCCTATTTAACGTGAATGCGGCTATCTCTAATGCATAATCCCAAAATGATAAAGGCAAATCGATAAGAGAGATCATAGAACGCACCATATCCAATAGAGTACGGTTACGACGTTCGGACACACCATTACGCTATGATGTTCCAGGTGGCGTGAGTTGTAAAGCTATTCTACATTGTTTTTTTTAATCAAGGCCAAATTCGTAACTCAAATATTCGCCTCCGTGAACAGATCATAGAAACTTTATTTTTCTTGTTACGATGATTCTCTACTTCACTCTGAAATTATTTGAACTTTTCAAATGTTTAAGACTTGTGTTTCATCAAGTACATATACCCATACCTACTCAAATCATTTGTGAAGGAAAGAAAATAACGACACCCGCTGCGTGCTTCAACATTCATCGGACCGCATATATCGGTATGTATTATTTCCAATAAGTCATTAGCTCGCTCCATTGTTCCGGAGAACTGTGTTTTAGTCATCTTTCTCATGAGGCATGGTTCGCAAGTATCAAATGATTCATAATCAATTGATTCCAAAACTCCATCAGCATGGAGTTTCTTCATGTGCTTTACACCAATATGACCTAAACGACAGCGCCACAAGTATTTTGCACTATCATTATCAACTTTGCATCTTTTGGCATCAATATTATGAATATGTGTATTACTATGATCGAGATTCAATAAACCATTCACATTGGGTGTATGACCATAGAAGGTTTTATTCATGTAAACAGAACAACATTTATTCTCTGACTTAAATGAATAACTGTATTGCAATAAACACAATCCAATCTTGTTCATGCTCAACGCGAACACCAAATAACATTTTATTTATGTTCAACACTAATCCCGAAAGTATAGGGAGTGTGTGATGATGATCATGTCAATTTTGGAAACACTTCCAACACACATCATCACCTCGCCCTTAACTAGTCTCTGTTTATTCTGCAACTCCTGTTTCGAGTTACTAATCTTAGCAACTAAACCAGCATCAAATACCCAGGGGCTACAACGAATACTATTAAGGTACTCATCAATAACATGTATATCAAACATACCTTTGTTCACTTTGCTATCCTTCTGATCCGCCAAGTATTTTGGGCAGTTCCGTTTCCAGTGACCATTACCCTTGCAGTAGAAGCACTCTGTCTCAGGCTTGAGTCTAGCTTTGGGCTTCTTCACGGGAGCAGCAACTTGCTTGTCATTCTTCTTGAAGTTCCCTTTCTTACCCTTGCCCTTTTCTTGAAACTAGTGATCTTATTAACCATCAACACTTGATGTTCTTTCTTGATTTCTACCTCCGCCGATTTCAACATCGCGAAGAGCATTGGGAATTGTTTCCGTCATCCCTTGCATATTATAGTTCATCATGAAGTTCTAGTAGCTTGGTGACAGTGACTAGAGAACTATGTCAATCACTATCTTATTTGGAAGATTAACTCCCACTTAATTCAAGTGATTGTAGTACCTAGACATTCTGAGCACATGTTCACTAGCTGAGTTATTCTCCTCTTAACATGGGCATGAGTCCGAAATACCAATTTTAGCTCTTGTGACATCTCATATGCTCTATGGCATTCAAAACGTTTTTGAAGTCCCGGTTCTAAGCCGTAAAGCATGGAGCACTAAACTATTAAGTAGTCATCACATCGAGCTTGCCAAACGTTCATAACATCTGCATCTGCTCCTGCAATAGGCCTGTCACCTAGCGTTGCATCAAGGACATAATACTTCTGTGCAGCAATGAGGACAATCCTCAAATCATGGACCTAGTCCGCATTATTGCTACCATAATCTTTCAACTTAGTTTTCTCTAGGACCATATAAAAAACAGGGGAGTTAAATCACGAGCTATTGATCTACAACATAGATATGCAAAAACATATCGACTAAGTCCATGATAAATATAAGTTCAATTAATCAAAATTACTAATGAACTCCCACTTAAATTATAACATCCCTCAAGTTATCTAAGTGATACATGATCCAAATCAACTAACCCATGTTTGATCATCACGTTAGATGGGGTAGTCATCAATGGTGAACATCTCTATGTTGATCATATCTACTATATGACTCATGTTCGACCTTTCGGTCTCTACTGTTCTGAGGCCATGTCTGTACATGCTAGGCTCGTCAAGTTTAACCCAAGTATTCCGCGTGTGTAAATCTGGCTTACACCTGTTGTATATGAACGTAGAGTCTATCACACCCGATCATCATGAGGTGTCTCAAAACGACAAACTGTAGAAATGGTGCATACTGAGGGAGAACACTTTATCTTGAAATTAAGTGAAGTGATCATTTTATAATGTTACCACCGTTCTAAGGAAAATAAGATGCATAAAGGATAAACATCACATGCAATCAAAAATATGTGACATGATATGGCCATCATCATCTTGTGCTTTTGATCTCCATCTCCAAAGCAACGTCATGATCTCCATCGTCACCGGCTCGACACCTTGATCTCCATCATTGCGTCGTGGTCGTCTCGCCAACTATTGCTAACTCATACCGATAAAGTAAAGCAATTACACGGCGCTTGCGTTTCATACAATAATTAAGAGACAACCATAAGGCTCCTGCTGGTTGTCGATATTACAAAACATGATCATCTCATACAATAATGTATAACTCATCACATCTTGACCATATCAGATCACAACAAGCCCTGTAAAAACAAGTTAGATGTCCTCTACTTTGTTGTTACAAGTTTTATGTGGCTGCTACGGGCTTCTAGACAGAACTATTCTTACCTACGGCACAAAACCACAACGGTGATTTATCAAGTTTGTTGTTTTAACCTTCAACAAGGACCGGTCGCAGTCAAATTCAATTCAACTAAAGTAGGAGAAATAGACACCCGCCAACCACCTTTATGCAAAACAAGTTGCATGTGAGGATCGAACCAGTCTCATGTACGTGGACATGTAATGTTGGTCTGGGCCACTTCATATTACAATACCGTCGAATCAAAATAAGATGTTGGTGGTAAGCAGTATGACCATCACCGCCTAGAACTCTTTGTGTTCTACTCGTGCATATCATCTATGCATAGAACTCGCTCATGATGCCATTGTTGGGGAACGTTGCATGGAAAACAAAAAAATTATACGCACACACAAGATCTATCCATGGAGATGCATAGCTACAAGAGGGAGAGAGCATCTTCATACCCTTGAAGATCGCTAAGCGAAAGCGTTTATCAACACGGTTAATGTAGTCGTACACCTTCGTGATTCATCCCGATCAAGTACCAAATGTACGGCACCTCCGCGTTCAGCACATGTTCAGCTCGATGACGTCCTCGCCCTCTCGATCCAGCAAGAGAGGCGAAGTAGTAGATGAGTTCTGGCAGCACGACGATGTGGTGACGGTGGTGGTGAAGAACAATCTCCGCAGTGCTTCGCCAAGCACTATGGAAACTATGACAAAGGATAAACTAGAGGGCCGGGCTTGCCGGCACACGGCTTGGTGTATCTTGATGTGTCTTGGGTGCTAGCCCTACCCCTCTATTTATGTGTTGAGCCCTGGGGTCGAAACTTGGAGAAAAAGCCTCGTCAAAGTCGGTTTTTCCTGCAAGGAAGAGTCCTTCTCAGACTTCCAAGACCAGAAGCCAAGGCCTTTGGCGTCTGGGCCAGACACCATGGTCTCCGGCGTTTGGGCGCTGACCTCTATAAAACATCCTTTTGCACCGACCTATAGCCCCGTGGGCCTGACCCCTTGGCCTAACTGCGACACCCCGAGACCGATGCGCCAGGTGTCAGCCAGTTATCCGTCATTGTTGCCATGTCATATGCTTGCGTGTTGCATTTTGCCATGTCATCGTGTGCATGTCATCATCATGGTTTCAAAAGTTGCATCCGTCTGAGTCCGCCCGTCCTTTCCGTTGTCCGTTCTGAGCCCAGACACACTCGCACGCGCCCGCGCACCTCCGAATATTTATTTTATAAGTGGCCGGAAAATGTTCTCGGAATGGGTCGAAACTTGGCGTGTGGTCTTATTATAGTGTAGACAGACCGCCTGCCAAATTCCGTTGCATTCGGAGTCCGTTTGATAGCCCAACCGTCAAACTCGTAGCGGCATCGTTGCCGGTATATTCGTCGGACATTTCGGCCTCCGAAACTCCCACTGGGCCTCTCTTCTCTTCTCATCTCTCAGCCCACTAGGCCTGTCTACCCCCCCCCCCCTCTCGACCCGGACCGTTGGATCGTGATCCGAGGGTGCGAATCGGCCTGAAAACCCTCAACCCTAGACCCCTTTTCCTATTTAAGCCGCTCCCCCTCATCCAAAAATGGCCAAAAACCTACCCTCGAGCCTCCTCCCACCTCCTGCAGCCGCCTCCCCATCGTTTTCCGTGTCGGCCAGATCCGCCGCCGCATGTCACACCCCGCCGCCGCCACGTCACCCAGCGCCGTCGTCGCGGCCAATGGGGAAGCGCCACCTCGCCCCCAGCCAGCTCCCTCCCCCGCAGCCCGCGCGGCCTGGGTCAGGCCCGCCCTGGGCTGATCCGGGCCGAGGCGCCCGCACCGCGCCCCGCGAACCCGCTCCGCTCCCGCGCCTGTGCCTCCCGCTCCTCCGCTGCCGTACAGCGCCACCGCCGTCGGAGCTCTTCCAAGCCCGTGCCCCGCGGCCTCGCCACCGGTGGCCGCGACCCCACCTTGCTGGACCCCGCTGTTGTCTTCCCCCATCCTCCCAGCCTCGCCTCTCCACCCGCAGCGCCCGCCCATCCAGCTTCACCGGTCGCCGCTTCAGCTCACCGCCGTGCGCCACCGCGGCCACCTCCTGCCGGATCTGGCGCCGCCGTCCTCCCGCGCATTGGATCCGCCGATCCCGACCCCCCCTCCGGCCTCCTCTCGCGCCCCGCCGTCGACTGCCACTTCGCCGCCGCCAGCGCTGACCGCGTCAACCGTCGCCACTCGCTGCCATGTGGGCCCGTGAGCTGCACCGACGGGCACGTCCGTCCAGGCCCGGACGTGTCCGCCCCCCTCTGTTGTGCCCCTGCCAAGTGGGACCTAGACGTCGGACATGTCCGCCCGAGACCCCTCCCCGAGGTTGTTTTTTCCACTAGGTCCCCAGAAAACCATATTTTATTGCCATGTTGTGGTGCTTGTAACTTTTTGCATGTGTGTTCAAATGGAGCATATAATATATCAAAATGTTCGTTGTGAAGTGCTCTACATGTTAGTTGCATTTGCATGCATGTTACTGTTCATCTTGATGTATTAATCTTCTTTGCAAAACTGCTATGTGATGTTAGTGTCAAGTTTTCGTTTTCTATCAGCAATATGTTAGCATGTTTGTGAGGTTGTATCTTTGTGCATGTTGGTCCAAATGGAGTGTATGATATGTCAAAATGTTCATCTAGTTATGCTCTACATGATGGTTGCATTTTAATACATGTTAGAGTGCATTATGCCATGTTAATCTCTGTTGCAAAAGTGTATGTGGTTGTTAAGTGCTGAAACTTGTTATAAGATGTTGATTTGTCTTTTTCATATCTTTATGTGTGATTTTTGTTTGAGCTACATGTCAATATGTTTTAGAAGCACAATCATCCATATTTGCTGTCGTGCAATCCACTTTTCATGATATTCCTTGTGGTGTTTGCAACAAGCTTGTAAAGTGGCCTACTCGTTGTTGTTGTTTACTGAGACTTGTTGAAAACTGTTAAGTCTGAAACTATTATAACTTGATGCCATGTTTGCTTGATGCCCACTCAAATCCATGAATGTTTTGGGATGCCCAATGATCATGTCTTGATGTCCATGTTATGCTCTATCCATCCATGCCCTTGTTTGCATTAATGGCCTGTTGTAGCTTGTTTATTTCTTGCACTCAAATTGCTATAAAATGTTTCTGTTAGCCTGTTACAGTAAGTTCAGTTTTTCCATGTGAATAGCTAGTCTTCTATACATCCTATGACCATGTTATTGCCATGAGTAGCTTCATCAACATGTCTTATTGGTGTTGGTTATATTCACATGCCATGATATGCTTTGAGATGAGTTGCACAAGCTTGCAAACATGCCTACTTGTCGTTGTTGCTGCCATGTTTAGTTTATTTCACTAAGTCTGTGAATCTCTTATCTTTTGCAATCTTGCCATGATGTTTTGAGCATGTTCTAGTGGTGTCTGGTAGTAACTCAGTGATCATGCTTGTATTGCTTTACATGTACATGCTTGCCATGCTCTTTGATGCCATGAAATGTTATTGTACCATGTTGTTTTGATGTCAACTATATGCCTACTTGCTGTTTTGGGCTGATTGTGTTTCAAACTTGCTTCGTGTGTATGTGATGAACCGTTGCTCCGTTTTGAGCTTGTCCTATATGAAACTTGTGTGTTTTTTGCATGTAGATGCATAATAACATGTTGAATACCTGTTTGGAGTGTGTTTGCTTGATGTTTGGATGTGTTTTGCATCAATGACATGCTTGACTTGTTTTGCTCATATCTTCTAGGCTGTAGCTCCGAATTAAATAAACTTTATATGTAACTTGACTAGAATTTCGAGTAGATCATCATGGTGCATGTTAACTTGCTGTTTAACAACTTGAACTTAAGGTTTGTTCAGATCTGGACCAATTTTGAAACTTGCATATGAGGACTTACCGGAATTGTTATATGTTGTTTCCGGTCTCATTTAAACTTGCCTAGTTGTGTGTCTTTGCTACCTCTTGAGCTTGCGTTGTATTCCATCAAAGAGGAAAGGGAGATGCATCACAGTAGCGTAACTATTTCCCTCGGTTTTTGAGAACCAAGGTATCAATCTAGCAGGAGACCACGCGCGAGTCCCTCGCACCTGCACAAACAAATAAGAACTTCGCAGCCAACGCGATAAGGGGTTGTCAATCCCTTTACGGTCACTTACGAGAGTGAGATCTGATAGAGATGATAATTATATTTTTGGTATTTTTAGTTTAATAAAATAGCAAATAAATGCAAGAAAAGTAAAGTAGATGTAGATTGATATGTTGAGAATAGACCCCGAGGCCATAGTTTTCTCTAGTGGCTTCTCTCATGATAACGATATTCTACGGCGGGTAAACAAATTACTATCGAGAAATTGATAGAAAGCGAATAATTATGAGACTATCTAGGCATGATAATTGTATATAGGCATCACGTCCGAGGCAAGTAGACCGACTCCTGCATGCATCTACTACTATTACTCCACACATCGACCGCTATCCAGCATGCATCTAGTGTATTGAGTTCATACGAACAGAGTAACACTTTAAGCAAGATGACATGATGTAGAGGGATAAACTCAAGCAATATGATGAAAACCCCATCTTTTTATCCTCGATGGCAACAATACAATACGTGCCTTGCTGCCCCTACTGTCACTAGGAAAGGACACCGCAAGATTGAACCCAAAGCCAAGCACTTCTCCCATTGCAAGAACTATAGATCTAGTAGGCCAAACCAAACCAATAATTCAAAGAGACTTGCAAGAATATTATGAGCGCACATAAAAAGTTCAGAGAAGAACCAAATATCTTTCATAGATAACCTTGATCATAAACTCAATTTTCATCGGATCTCGACAAACACACCACAAAAAGAGATTACATCGAATAGATCTCCTCGAAGACCGAGGAGAACTTTGTATTGAGATCCAGAGAGAGAGAAGAAGCCATCTAGATACTAGATATGGACCCGAAGGTCTGTGGTAAACTACTCACAACTCATGGTGAGGGCGATGATGATGATGATGATGATGATGAAGGCCTCCGTGATGGATCCCCCTCCCGGAACAGGCTCCAAGATGGGATCTCCATGGGAACAGAAGCTACGGTGGTGGAATTAGGGTTTTCTCTCTGTGTATGGAGTTTCTGGGGTACATAGGTATATATAGGAAGAAGGAGTGCACCGGGGGTCGTGTGGGCAGCCTCGTGGCAGGGGGCGTGCCTTGGGAAGGAGGGCGCGCCCCCCACCCTCGAGGGCTGGCCCTTCGTCCCCTGACTTGGTCCTGATGTTTCTTGAGCGTGATTTCCTCCAAAAATATCTCTCACGAAGGTTTCATTCCGTTTGGACTCCGTTTGATATTCCTTTTCTGCAAAACCTTGAAATAGGCACAAAACAGCAATCTGGACTGGGCCTTTGGGTTAGTTGGTTAGTCCCAAAAATGATATAAAAGTGAATGATAAAGCCCATTAAACATCCAAGACTTCATAATCAATAGCATGGAACAATAAAAAATTATAGATACGTTGGAGACATATCAAGCATCCCCAAGCTTAATTCCTGCTCGTCCTTGAGTAGGTAAATGATAAAGAAAGAATTTTTGATGTGGAATGCTAACCAACATAGTTTTTCAATGTAATTCTCTTAATTGTGGCATGAATGTTCAGATCTGAAGGATTCAAGATAAAAGTCTATATTGACATAAGAAATAACAATACTTCAAGCAATACTAACAAAGCAATCATGTCTTCTCAAAATACTATGGCTAAAGAAAGTTATCCCTACAAAATCATATAGTGTTGGCTATGCTCCCTTGTTATCACACACAAAATTCATATCATGCACAACCCCGATTTCAGCCAAGCATTTGTTTTCATACTCTATCTTTTCAAACCTTTCAACTTTCATGCAATACATGAGCGTGTGCCATGGATATAGCACTACGGGTGGAATAGAGGTGGTTGTGGAGAAGACAAAAAGAGGGAGATATTCTCACATCGACTAGGCATATCAACGGGCTATGGAGATGCCCATCAATAGATATCAATGTGAGTGAGTAGGGATTACATGCAACGGATGCACTAGAGCTAAATATGAATGAAAGCTCAACAAAAGAAACTAGTGGGTGTGCATCCAACTTGCTTGCTCACGAAGACCTAGGGCATTTGAGGAAGCCCGTCGTTTGAATATACAAGCCAAGTTCTATAACGAAAATTCCCACTAGTATATGAAAGTGACTAAACATGAGACTCTCTACAATGAAGAACATGGTGCTATTTTGAAGCACAAGTGTGGAAAAAGATAGTAGCAATTGTCCCTTTTTCTTTTCTTTTTCTTTTTTTTCTTTTTTCTTTTCTTTTTTTGGGCCTTTTTTGGCCTTTCCTTTTTTTGCGGAGGGGCTTTATAGATTCAGCATTTCCTCCCATGGGACAATGCTCTAAAAATGATGATCATCACACTTTCATTACAATAAGAAATTACAACTCGATACTACAACAACAAAGTATGACTCTATGTGAATGCCTCCGGCGGTGTACCGGTATGTGCAATGAAACAAGAGTGACATGTATGAAAATATTATGCATGGTGGCCTTGCCACGAATACGATGTCGACTACATGATCATGCATGGCAATATGACAATATGATGCGTGTCATATAAACGGAACGGTGGAAAGTTGCATGGCAATATATCTCGGAATGGCTATGGAAATTCCATGATAGGTAGGTATGGTGGCTGTTTTGAGGAACAATATGGTGGTTGTTTTGAGGAAGGATATATAGTGGGTTTATGGCACCGGCGAAAGTTGCGCGGTACAAGAGAGGCTAGCAATGGTGGAAGGGTGAGAGTGCGTATAATCCATGGACTCAACATTAGTCATAAGAACTCATATACTTATTGCAAAAACTTACGAGTCATCAAAACAAAGCAATCAACGCATGCCCCTAGGTGGGAGGTTCGTAGGAGTTAACCATCACGCGCTCCCGACCTCCACACAAAGGTTGACACTCTACAAATGCCTCATGCTTTAACTTAGTCACACAACGGTTCACCATACGTGCATGCTACGGGAATCACTAACCTTAACACAAATATTTCTCAATTTCATAATCACTCCACTAGCATTACTTTAATATCACTATGCTCATGTCTCAAAACAATTATTAAGCATGCAACATCTCTTTCTATTCAATGCACTTGAGGTGAATTTTTTTACTACATTGACATTGGATGTTTATCATGTGAAGACTAGTTTCTTTAGCCTAAACACTTTACCATGCTGTTTTAATAGACTCTCAAATTGATATAAGTGAAGAATGAGAGTTCAACAATTTTTACAAAATATTACCACCACCATGCTCTTAAAGATATAAGTGAAGCACTAGAGCAAAAACTATTCAACTCAAAAGATATAAGTGAAGCACATAGAGTGTTCTAACAATTTCTAGGCCATATTTAACTCTCTCAAATAGGTGTGTCCAGCAAGTATGATTGTGGCAAACTAACAAGGAAAGACTCGAATTATACAAGACGCTCCAAGCAAAACACATATCATGTTGCGAATAAAAATATAGCTCCAAGTATAGTTACTGATGGATGAAGACGAAAGAGGGGATGCCTTCGGGGCATACCCAAGCTTAGGCTTTTGATTATCTTGAATTTACTTGGGGTGCCATGGGCATCCCCAAGCTTAGGCCTTTGCTACTCCTTGTTCCATAATCCATCAAAGCAATACTCAAAACTTGAAAACTTCACAACACAAAACTTAGACAAAAATTCTCGTGAGCTCCATTAGTAAGAGAAAACAAACCACTACTCAAAGGTACAGCAAGGAATTCATTCATTGTTTTTATTGGTGTTAAACATACTGTATCCAAGTTCTCTATGGTTCATATCCTCCAATATTACTCATAGATGCATCGGAATAAGCAAACAACACACGAAAAACAGAATCTGTCAAAGACAGAACAGTCTGTAGTAATCTGCTGGGTTCGCCTACTTCTGGAAGTCCAAAAAATTCAAACTAAATTGTTAAATTTGCGCAATTTGTCTACCGATCAGCAGCAAAAAGAATCAACTAAAAAGCACGCTCCAGTAAAATCTTAAGACTACTTTAGCGAGCGCTAACGATTCTGTTTTTCACAGCAAGATCACATAAACTTCACACAAGTCCTACCAAAGGTCCTACTTGGCACAAACACTAAACGAAACATGAAAAGACATCTAATCAGAGGCTAGATGCAATATTTATTCCCTAACAGCAACAAAAGCAAAAAAACATAAAATTGGGTTGCCTCCCAACAAGCGCTATCGTTTTACGCCCCTAGCTAGGCACGATACAAGATAGATCTGGGTATTGCCATCTTTGGAAGGCAATTCTTTAATTAAGCACTTTTGATTTTTGGGAACTTCTTTGTCCCTATGAATAATCAAACTCTTGGGCAAGAAATCAAGAAATTCTAAAGTGTCAAAAGGGTCTCTTGCAAAAGTAAGAAAATTAGGATGAACACTTATGGATTTGAGATCCGCAACTCTAGAAGTTTCACCCTTGTCTTTAGGGACATACATGAACTTAGATAATTTAATGGAGGTATTTGGAGTGGTTTTTATAGCGAAAAGAGCGGAACCCACATTAGTGATAACATCCTCAAGCTTATTGATTCTAGTAGAATCCTGATCTAGCTTTTCTTTAACTATGGGTTCTTTTTCCTTAAGATTTTTCAGAACAACTCCTACCTTAGATCCATATTGGGTAATTTTATTGTGAATTTTTCTATCCAAGTTGACTAACAATTCTACCGTAGCAACTTTGTTCTCAATAATTTCTAACCTTTGCATAACATGCTCCAAAGTTAAAACGGTCCCATTAACCATAAGAGGTGGTGAGCCAAATAATTCAGTCATAGCTTTATAAGAATCAACGGTGTGGCTACCCAAGAAATTCCCTCCGGTAATGGTATCTAAGATAAATCTATTCCACGGAGTTATGCCAACATAAAAATTGCGAAGAAGCACAGAAGTGGAAAGCTTCCGATTAGATCTATTCTGAGTATTGCAAATTCTATACCAGGCATATTTTAAGTTTTCTTCCTCCCTTTGTTTAAAGTTGAGGACCTCACTCTCGGGAGTGGTGATAATGATAGGTGTGCTAGACATGATGACAAGCAAGCAAGCAGCACATGAGCAAACAAGAAGCAAGCGAACAAAAAAACACGGCGGAAGAACGGCAAATAAAACAGCAAAGGTGAAGTGGGGGAGAGGAAAACGAGAGGCAAATAAATGTAATGCGAAGGATAAGAGTTTGTGATAGGTGCTTGGTATATGACTTTTGCGTAAGCCTCCCCGGCAACGGCGCCAGAAATTCTTCTTGCTACCTCTTGAGATTGCGTTGTATTCCCTCGAAAAGGAAAGAGAGATGCAGCACAGTAGCGTAAGTATTTCCCTAAGTTTTTGAGAACCAAGGTATCAGTCCAGTAGGAGACCACGCGCGAGTCCCTCGCACCTGCACAAACAAATAAGAACTTCGCAGCCAACGCGATAAGGGGTTGTCAATACCTTTACGGTCACTTACGAGAGTGAGATCTGATAGAGATGATAATTATATTTTTTGTATTTTTAGTTTAATAAAACAGCAAATAAAAGCAAGAAAAGTAAAGTAGATGTAGATTGATATGTTGAGAATAGACCCCAGGGCCATAGTTTTCTCTAGTTGCTTCTCTCATGATAGGGATATTCTACGACGGGTAAACAAATTACTGTCGAGCAATTGATAGAAAAGCGAATAATTATGAGACTATCTAGGCATGATCATTGTATATAGGCATCACGTCCGAGACAAGTAGACCGACTCCTGCCTGCATCTACTACTATTACTCCACAAATCGACCGCTATCCAGCATGCATCTAGTGTATTGAGTTCATACGAACAGAGTAACGCTTTAAGCAAGATGACATGATGTAGAGGGACAAACTCAAGCAATATGATGAAAACCCCATCTTTTTATCCTCGATGGCAACAATACAATACGTGCCTTGCTGCCCCTACTGTCACTAGGAAAGGGCACCGCAAGATTGAACCCAAAGCCAAGCACTTCTCTCATTGCAAGAACTATAGATCTAGTAGGCCAAACCAAACCAATAATTCGAAGAGACTTGCAAGAATATTATGAGCACACATACAAAGTTCAGAGAAGAACCAAATATCTTTCATAGATAACCTTGATCATAAACTCACAGTTCATCGGATCTCGACAAACACACCGCAAAAAGAGATTACATCGAATAGATCTCCTCGAAGACCGAGGAGAACTTTGTATTGAGATCCAGAGAGAGAGAAGAAGCCATCTAGATACTAGCTATGGACCCGAAGGTCTATGGTAAACTACTCACAACTCATGGTGAGGGCGATGATGATGATGAAGAAGGCCTCCGTGATGGATGCCCCTCCCGGAACAGGCTCCAAGATGGGATCTCCACGGGAACAGAAGCTATGGCGGTGAAATTAGGGTTTTCTCTCTGCGTATGGAGTTTCTAGGGTACGTAGGTATATATAGGAAGAAGGAGGGCACCGGGGGCCGTGTGGGCCAGCCTCAAGGCAGGGGGGCGCGCCCCCACCCTCGAGGGCTGGCCCTTCGTCCCCTGACTTGGTCCTGACGTTTCCCGAGCGTGATTTTCTCCAAAAATATCTCTCGTGAAGGTTTCATTACGTTTGGACTCCGTTTGATATTCCTTTTCTGCAAAACCCTGAAATAGGCAAAAAACAGCAATCTGGACTAGGCCTTTGGGTTAGTAGGTTAGTCCCAAAAATGATATAAAAGTGAATGATAAAGCCCATTAAACATCCAAGACTTCATAAATAATAGCATGGAACATTCAAAAATTATAGATACGTTGGAGACGTATCAGTCTTGTATACATCATCCCTTGTCATGTTTGCATCATATAGACTTGTCTTGCATCATACTTGTTTGAGCATCATGTCATGTTCTTGTGTTGTGCTTTTACCATGTTTCGTGCTTCTTCTCGCTAGTTCATATTCCGTTGCGATCGTGAGGATTCGTTCGACTACACTTGGTTCGTCTTCGTGGCTTCTTATTTGTCTTCTTCATGGACTCGCTCTTCTTCCTTGCGGGATTCCAGGCAAGATGACCGTCACCTTGGATCTCACTACTATCATTGCCATGCTAGTTGTCTCGATGCTATCGCATATGTCATGCTACCTATCTATTGTTGTCAGCATCTACTTGTTGCCATGAAACCTCTAACCTTTGACACCATCCCAGCAAACCGTTGTTTGGCTATGTTAATTACCCGCTTGCTCAGCCCCTCTTATAGCGTTGTTAGTTGCAGGTGAAGATGAAGATTGCTCCATGTCGAATCTGGATTGTTGTTTATCACAATATATCGTATATTAAATTAATGCACCTATATACTTGGCAATGGGTGGAAGGCTTGGCCTTTTGCTCGGTGTTTTGTTCCACTCATGTCGCCTTAAGAACTGATAAACCGGTGTTATGTTCCTTGATTTTGCGTTCCTTACACGGTTGGGTGTATGGGGACCCCTTACTTCTTCGCTTAAAGTAAAGCTTTCCCGAGGAGATCCAACTTTGGTTTTACCATTTGCCTAATAACTAAAAACTTGTCGAGGGAGTAATTAACCCGAGGATTTATTACTTCAACCCCAGGGCCAGTGCTCGACTTGAGTGTTGGCCCACCTACCTAGCAGTCGGCGGTGCCACCTCGAGGCAACTTGAGGCATTTTCGGCTATCGTCCACTTTGCATAGACGGATGAGTCCTTAGATGGAGAGCGCGTGGCTCTGGACACGGGTATCGAATCACCGGGAGATCTCCTTGGGCTAGTTTTCCTTTCTTCAAAGAACTTGTGCACCGGGATTTCGAGGACACTCGGGCCTTCCCTAAGATATGGGGTATTTTACCTCTGCAGATCATGAGAGCTTGTTATGGGCTAAGTTGGGACACCCCTGCAGGGTTATGATCTTTCGAAAGCCGTGCCTGCGGTTATGTGGCAGATGGGAATTTGTTAATATCCGGTTGTAGAGAACTTGACACATGATCCCAAATAAAATACACCAACCGCGTGAGTAACCGTGACCGTCTCTTTTCATGTTGAGAAGAGAACACGGTGGGGTTATATTTGACTCGTAAGTAGATAGGATCACTTAGTGATCATTACTAGTTGCGACTGCTGGCGTAGATGCTCATCTCATTCTTGTACTCGTAAGTTAGGCTCCATACATATGCTTAGCCGTTGTTGCAACCTCACCACTTAACCTCTCCTTACCCATTAAGCTTTGCTAGTCTTGATACCCATGGTTATGGGATTGTTGAGTCCTCATGGCTCACAGATACTACAACAACAGTTGCAGGTGCAGGTTTCCGATGACTTGACGTGAGAGCGACGTTACTTGTGTTGGAGTTCTTTCTTCTTCTTCTTCGTCAGTCTTGGGATAGGTTCCTGGTCAGCAGCCTGGGATAGCAGGATGGATGTCGTTGTGCTTTTCATGTTTGCATCCGTAGTCGGATGTCTTGTATTGTTGGTGTTATATTCATGTGACTTGTATGAATTGTTGTATCCCCATGTATGTATGTAATGGTACGATGTAATGATATTTATCTTGCTAAGCGCCCGAAATGCGGTTGTGCCTCAATCACAAGTTTTTATCTAGTGATCGAGATAGAATCGCATCTTGGGCATTACACTAACCATATCATCCTATATATCAATCTTTACCTCCGGACCATTTCTGAGCTCCTCTTCATGTTCGTGATCTCATCTGGGACACCGAACAACATCCGCTCACCAACATGCATAGCTCATATAATACTATATCGTCAATGAACGTTAAGCGTAGTGCGGACCCTACGGGTTCGAGAATGATGTAGACATGACCGAGACACCTCTCCGGTCAATAACCAATAGCGGAACCTGGATTCCCATATTGGTTCCTACATATTCTACGAAGAGCTTTATCGGTCGAACCTTTATGACAACATACATAGTTCCTTTGTCTATCTGTATGTTACTTGACTGAGATTCGATCGTCGGTATCTCCATACCTAGTTCAATCTCGTTACCGACAAGTCTCTTTACTCGTTTCGTAATACATCATCCCGTAACTAACTCCTTAGTCACTTTTCTTGCAAGCTTCTTGTGATGTTGTATTACCGAGAGGGCCCAAATCAGATACCTCTCCGTCATATAGAGTCACAAATCCCAGTCTCTATCCATGCTAACTCAACAAACACCTTCGGAGATACCTGCAGAGTATCTTTATGACCTCCACACAAAGAATTAATGATGTTCTTATTGTTGCAAATAGGAATTATGTGCCCGTAGATTTCATTGTTCTTGATATAGATTGCAATCCTTGATGTCCTATTATTCGTGGTAGACCTTTCCTTAGAACGATTGGTGCAATTATTCATATGAAGGAAGGAAATTTTAGATTTCAATTTATGTTAAGGAAAGGCATGGAACACTTTCCTAGAAAGAATAACAAACTACTATATGAATCTATTATGAGAGCCACTTATGGATTGCCTACCAAAGATGGCAATACCTAGCTATATTCTTGTATCGTGCCTAGCTAGGGGCGTTAAACGATAGCGCTTGTTGGGAGGCAACCCAATTTTATTTTATTTGTTTTTGATTCTGTTTAGGAATAAATATTGCATCTAGCTTCTGTTTAGATGTGGTTTTGTGTTTTAATTAGTGTTTGTTCCAAGTAGAACCTTTGGGAAGACTTGTGTGAAGTTTATATGATCATGCTGTAAAAAACAGAAACTTTAGCGCTCACGAGATTGGTTGTAATTTTTTACTGGAGAGTGCTTTTTAGTTGATTCTTTTTTCAGGTGATTAAGAGACAAATTTCTCATGTCCACCAATCTATTTCAAAAAAAAATTAGTTACAGAAGTATTTGAAAGTTACAGATTACTACAGAGTGTTCTGTTTTTGGCAGATTCTGTTTTTCGTGTGTTGTTTGCTTATTTTGATGAATCTATGAGTAGTATCGGGGGGTATGAATCATAGAGAAGTTGGAATACAGTAGGTTTAACACCAATATAAACAAGGAATGAGTTAATTATAGTACCTTTGAGTAGTGGTTTGTTTTCTTATACTAACGAAGCTCACGAGATTTTTGGCTAAGTTTTGTGTTGTGAAGTTTTCAAGTTTTGAGTATGGCTTTGATGGACTATGGAACAAAGAGTGGTAAGAGCCTAAGCTTGGGGATGCCCAAGGCACCCCAAGGTAAAATTCAAGGACAACCAACAGCCTAAGCTTGGGGATGCCCGGGGAAGGCATCCCCTCTTTCGTCTTCATCTATCGGTAACTTTACTCGGGACTATATTTTTATTCACCACATGATATGTGTTTTGCTTGGAGCGTCATGTATGATTTGAGTCTTTGCTTTTTAGTTGCCACAATCATCCTTTCTGGACACACGTTTTGAGAGAGATAAATATGATTTAGAATTTATTAGAATATACTCTATGTGCTTCACTTATATCTTTTGAGCTAGATAGTTTTCCTCTAGTGCTTCACTTATATCTTTTAGAGCACGGTGGTGGTTTTATTTTGTAGAAATTATTGATCTCTCATGCTTCACTTATATCTATTTCAGAGTCTTTTAGAACAGCATGGTAATGTGCTTTGGTTATAAAACTAGTCCTAATATGATAGGCATCCAAGATGAGTATAGTAAAAACTTTCATACAAGTGGAATGAATGATAGGAGAAAATTGATACTTGATGATTGTTTGGAGATATGAGGATGATGATATTAGAGTCATGCTAGTGGAGTAATTGTGAATTTGAGAAACACTTGTTTTAAAGTTTGTGATTCATATAGCATGCACGTATGGTGAACCGTTATGTGATGAAGTTGGAGCATGATTTATTTATCAAGTGTCATCCTTTGTGTGGAGGTCGGGGTTGCGTGATGGTTAACTCCTACCAACCCTTCCCCTAGGAGCATGCGTTGAATACTTTGTTTTGATAACTCGTAGATTTTTGCAATAAGTATATGAATTCTTTATGAATAATGTTGAGTCCATGGATTACACGCACTCTCACCCTTCCACCATTGCTAGCCTCTCTTGTACCGCGCAACTTTCGTCGGTACCATACACCCACCATATACCTTCCTCAAAACAGCCACCGTACCTACCTATGATGGCATTTCCATAGCCATTCCGAGATATATTGCCATGCAACTTTCCATCGTTTCGTTCATATGACACGCTTCATCATTATCATTCACATAGAGTCGTATTTTGTTCTAGCTTCGAGTTGTAAGTAAATAAAAGTGTGATGATCATCATTATTAGAGCATTGTCCCAGTGAGGAAAGGATGATGGAGACTATGATTCCCCCACAAGTCGAGATGAGACTCCGGACGAAAAAAAGAGAAAAAAAAAAGAGAGGCCATAAAAAAACAGAAAAAAAAGAAGAAGAAAGGGGCCCAAAAGAAAAAGAAAAAAGAGAAGAAAAAAATGATGAGAAAAAAAGAGAGAAGGGACAATGTTACTATCCTTTTTCCACACATGTGCTTCAAAGTAGCACCATGATCTTCATGATAGAGAGTCTCTTATTTTTTCACTTTCATATACTAGTGGGAATTTTCATTAAAGAACTTGGCTTGTATATTCCAATGATGGGCTTCCTCAAATGCCCTAGGTCTTCGTGAGCAAGCAAGTTGGATGCACACCCACTTAGTTTCTTTTGATGAGCTTTCATACACTTATAGCTCTAGTGCATCTGTTGCATGGCAATCCCTACTCACTAACATTGATATCTATTGATGGGCATCTCCATAGCCCATCAATACGCCTAGTTGATGTGAGACTATCTTCTTCTTTTTCTTCTCCACAACCACCGCTCTATTCCACCTATAGTGCTACATCCATGGCCCACACTCATGTATTGCGTGAAAGTTGAAAGGTTTGAAAAATTTGAGTATGAAACAATTGCTTGGCTGAAACCGGGGTTGTGCATGATTTAAATATTTTGTGTGATGAAGAGGGAGCATAGCCAAACTATATGATTTTGTAGGGATAACTTTCTTTGGCCATGTTATTTTGAGAAGACATGATTGCTTTGTTAGTATGCTTGAAGTATTATTATTCTTATGTCAATATAGACTTTTGTCTTGAATCTTTCGGATCTGAACATTCATGCCATAATATAGAGAATTACATTGAGAATTATGTTGGTTAGCATTCCACATCAAAAATTCTGTTTTTATCATTTACCTACTCAAGGACGAGCAGGAATTAAGCTTGGGGATGCTTGATACGTCTCCAACGTATCTATAATTTTTTATTGTTCCATGCTATTATATATTCTGTTTTGGATGTTTAATGGGCTTTATTATACACTTTTATATTATTTTTGGTACTAACCTACTAACCCAAGGCCCAGTGCAAATTGTTGTTTTTTTTGCCTATTTCAGTGTTCCGCAGAAAAGGAATATCAAAGGGAGTCCAAACGGAATGAAACCATCGGGAGGGTTATTTTTTGAACCGTATCTACACAAAAGACTTGGAGTACACGCGAGGCTACGAAAGAGGGCAGGCACGCCCCCAACCTTCGTGGGCCCCCTCTGGCTCCCCCGGTGCCCCTCTTCCTCCTATGTATATCCTCGTACCCTAGAAACATCGAGGAAATAGATGAAACCCTAATTCCACCACCGCAACCTTCTGTTCCCGTGAGATCCCATCTTGGGGCCTGTTTCGGAGCTCCGCCGGAGGGGGGATCGATCACGGAGTGCTTCTACATCAAAACCATAGCCTCACCGATGAGTTGTGAGTAGTTTACCACAGACCTTCGATCCATAGTTATTAGCTAGATGGCTTCTTCTCTCTCTTTGGATCTCAATACAAAGTTCTCCTTGATCTTCGAGGATATCTATTCGATGTAATCTTTTTGCGGTGTGTTTGTCGAGATTCGATGAATTGTGAGTTTATGATCAAGATTATCTATGAACATTATTTGATTCTTCTCTGAAATCTTTTATGTATGATTATAATATCCTTGCAAGTCTCTTCGAATTATCGGTTTGGTTTGGCCTACTAGATCTATAGTTCTTGCAATGGGAGAAGTGCTTGGCTTTGGGTTCAATCTTATGGTGTCCTTTCCCAGTGACAGTAGGTGCAGCGAGGCACGTATTGTATTGTTGCCATCGAGGATAAAAAGATGGGGTTTATATCATATTGCTTGAGTTTATCCCTCTACATCATGTCATCTTGCTTAAGGCGTTACTCTGTTCTTATGAACTTAGTACTCTAGATGCATGTTGGATAGCGGTCGATGTGTGGAGTAATAGTAGTAGATGCAGAATCGTTTCGGTCTACTTGTTAAGGACGTGATGCCTATATATAATGATCATGCCTAGATATTCTCATAACTATGCGCTTTTCTATCAATTGCTCGGTAGTAATTTGTTCACCCACCATAGAATTTTGCTATCATGAGAGAAGCTACTAGTGAAACCTATGGCCCCCGGGTCTATCTTTATCATATTACTTTCCCGTCAACTAGCCAAATTCTGTTGCCGTTACTTATTTACTTTCTTTGCTTTCTGTTCTTATACCAAAAATACAAAAATTATTATCATATCATATCTATCAGATCTCACTTTCGTAAGTGACCGTGAAGGGATTGACAACCCCTTATCGCGTTGGCTGCGAAGTTCTTATTTGTTTGTGCGAGTGAGAGGGACTCGCGTGTGGTCTCCTAGTGGATTGATACCTTGGTTCTCAAAAACTGAGGGAAATACTTACGCTACTGTGTTGCATCACCCTTTCCTCTTAGAGGGAATACAACACAAGCTCGAGAAGTTGCAAGAAATTTTTTTGGAGTCGTTGCTGGGGAGATCTACGCAAAAGTCATATACCAAGTACCTATCACAAACCCTTATCCTTCGCATTACATTTTTTGCCTCTCGTTTTCCTCTCCCCCACTTCACCCTTGCCGTTTTATTTGCCCTTCTTTTTTTCCGTGTGTTTTACCATTCGCTTGACTCTTGTTTGCTTGTGTGTTGGACTGCTTGCTTGTCACTATGGCTCAAGATAATACCAAATTGTGTGAATTTTCCAATACCAACAATAATGATTTTATTAGCACTCCTATTGCTCATATTACTGATGTTGAATCTTGTGAGATCAATGCTGCTCTGTTGAATCTTGTCATGAAAGATCAATTTTCTGGCCTTCCTAGTGAAGATGCCGCTACCCATCTAAACAACTTTGTTGATTTGTGCGATATGCAAAAGAAGAGGGATACAGATAATGATATTGTTAAATTGAAGCTATTTCCGTTTTCACTTAGAGATCGTGCTAAAACTTGGTTTTCCTCTTTGCCTAGAAGTAGCATTGATTCATGGAATAAGTGCAAAGATGCCTTTATCTCTAAGTATTTTCCTCCCGCTAAGATTATCTCTCGTAGAAACGATATTATGAATTTTAAGCAACTAGATCATGAGCATGTTGCACAAGCTTGGGAGAGAATGAAATTAATGATACGTAATTGCCCTACACATGGTTTGAACTTATGGATGATTATACAAAACTTTTATCCTGGCTTCAATTTTGCTTCTAGAAATCTTTTAGATTCGGCCGCTGGGGGCACGTTCATGAAAATCACCTTAGGATAAGCTACCAAACTCCTAGATAATATTATGGTTAACTACTCTCAATGGCACACCGAAAGATCTACTAGTAAAAAAGTGCATGCTAATGAAGAGATTAGTGTTTTGAGTGGGAAGATGGATGAACTTATGAAATTATTTGCTGCTAAGAGTGCTTCTTCTGATCCTAATGATATGCATTTATCCACGTTGATTGAAAATAATAATGAATCTTTGGATGTGAATTTTGTTGGTAGGAATAATTTTGGTAACAATGCTTATAGAGGAAACTTTAATCCTATGCCTTTTCCTAGTAATTCCTCTAATAATTATGGCAATTCCTACAATAACTCTTATGGAAATTTTGGTAATATGCCCTCTGAATTTGAAACTAGTGTTAAAGAGTTTATGAATTCGCAAAAGAATTTCAATGCCTTGCTTGAAGAAAAATTGCTTAAGATTGATGAGTTGGCTAGAAACATGGATAGAATTACTCTTGATGTTGATTCTTTGAAACTTAGATCTATTCCACCTAAGAATGATATCAATGAGTCTCTCAAAGCCATGAGAATTTCCATTGATGAGTGCAAAGAAAGAAACGCTAGGATGTGTGCTAAAAGAGATTGCTTTATGAAAGTGTGTTCTTCTAACTATCATGATAATAAAGATGAACATCTGAAAGTGATTGATGTGTCTCCTACTAAATCCTTGTTTTCTAGTATGAATCTTGATAAAGATGGGACTGGAGATGAGTCTACTTTAGTTAAAAGGCGTTCCAATGATTCGGAGTTTTTAGATCTTGATGCTAAAATTGTTAAAAGTGGGATTGAAGAGATTAAAACTTTGCATAGCGATGAACCCACTATCTTGGATTTCAAGGGATTTAATTATGGTAATTTCTCTTTAATAGATTGTATTTCCTTGTTGCAATCCGTGCTAAATTCTCTGCATGCTTATAGTCAAAATAAGGCTTTTACCAAACACATAGTTGATGCTTTGATGCAATCTTATGAAGAAAAACTTTAATTATAAGTTTCTATCCCTAGAAAGCTTTATGATGAGTGGGAACCTACTATTAAAATTAAAATTAAAGATCATGAATGCTTTTCTTTGTGTGATTTGGGTGCAAGTGTTTCTACAATTTCAAAGGCTTTGTGTGATATGTTAGGATTCCATGAACTTGATGATTGTTCTTTAAATTTGCATCTTGCGTATTCTACCATTAAGAAACCTATGGGAAGGATTAATGATGTTCTTATTGTTGCAAATAGGAATTATGTGCCCGTAGATTTCATTGTTCTTGATATATATTGCAATCCTTCATGTCCTATTATTCTTGGTAGACCTTTCCTTAGAACGATTGGTGCAATTATTGATATGAAGGAAGGAAATTTTAGATTCTAATTTCCGTTAAGGAAAGGCATGGAACACTTTCCTAGAAAGAAAATAAAATTACCTTATGAATCTACTATGAGAGCCACTTATGGACTGCCTACCAAAGATGGCAATACCTAGATCTATTCTTGTATTGTGCCTAGCCAGGGGCGTTAAACGATAGCGCTTGTTGGGAGGCAACCCAATTTTATTTTCTTTGTTTTTGCTTCTGTTTAGGAATAAATATTGTATATAGCTTCTGTTTAGATGTGGTTTTGTGTTTTAATTAGTGTTTGTGCCAAGTAGAACCTTTGGGAAGACTTGTGTGAAGTTTATATGATCATGCTGTAAAAAACAGAAACTTTAGCGCTCACGAGATTGGCTGTAATTTTTTACAGGAGAGTGCTTTTTAGTTGATTCTTTTTTCAGGTGATTAATAGACAAAATCCTCACGTCCACCTATTTATTTCAATATTTTTTGAGTTACAGAAGTATTCGAAAGTTACAGATTACTATAGACTATTCTGTTTTTGACACATTCTATTTTTCGTGTGTTGTTTGCTTATTTTGATGAATCTATGAGTAGTATCGGGGGGTATGAATCATAGAGAAGTTGGAATGCAGTAGGTTTAACACCAATATAAACAAAGAATGATTTAATTACAGTACCTTTGAGTAGTGGTTTGTTTTCTTATACTAACGGAGCTCACGAGATTTTTGGCTAAGTTTTGTGTTGTGAAGTTTTCAAGTTTTGAGTATGGCTTTGATGGATTATGGAACAAAGAGTGGCAAGAGCCTAAGCTTGGGGATTCCCAAGGCACCCCAAGGTAAAATTCAAGGACAACCAAAAGCCTAAGCTTGGGGATGCCCCGGGAAGGCATCCCCTCTTTCGTCTTCATCTATCGGTAACTTTACTCGGGACTATATTTTTATTCACCACATGATATGTGTTTTGCTTGGAGCGTCATGTATGATTTGAGTCTTTGATTTTTAGTTGCCACAATCATCCTTTCTGGACACACCTTTTGAGAGAGATAAATATGATTTAGAATTTATTAGAATACTCTATGTGCTTCACTTATAGCTTTTGAGCTAGATAGTTTTGCTCTAGTGCTTCAGTTATATCTTTTAGAGCACGGTGGTGGTTTTATTTTGTAGAAATTATTGATCTCTCATGCTTCACTTATATCTATTTGAGAGTCTTGTAGAACATCATGGTAATGTGCTTTGGTTATAAAACTAGTCCTAATCTGATAGGCATCCAAGATGAGTGTAGTAAAAACTTTCATACAAGTGCAATGAATGATAGGAGAAGTTTGATACTTGATGATTGTTTTGAGATATTAGGATGATGATATTAGAGTCATGCTAGTGGAGTAATTATGAATTTGAGAAACACTTGTGTTAAAGTTTGTGATTCCCGTAGCATGCACGTATGGTGAACCGTTATGTGATGAAGTTGGAGCATGATTTATTTATTGAGTGTCATCCTTTGTGTGGAGGTCGAGATCGCGCGATGGTTAACTCCTACCAACCCTTCCCCGAGGAGCATGCGTTGAATACTTTGTTTTGATTACTCGTAGATTTTTGCAATAAGTATATGAGTTCTTTATGACTAATGTTGAGTCCATGGATTATACGCACTCTCACCCTTCCACCATTGCTAGCCTCTCTTGTACAGCGCAACTTTCGCCGGTACCATACACCCACCATATACCTTCCTCAAAACAGCCACCATACCTACCTATCATTGCATTTCCATAGCCATTCCGAGATATATTGCCATGCAACTTTCCACCGTTTCGTTCATATGGCACGCTTCATCATTATCATTCACATAGAGTCATATTTTGTTCTAGCTTTGAGTTTAAGTAAATAAAAGTGTGATGATCATCATTATTAGAGCATTGTCCCAATGAGGAAAGGATGATGGAGACTATGATTCTCCCACAAGTCGGGATGAGACTCCGGACGAAAAAAAAGAGAGAGGCCATATAAAAAAAGAGAAAAAGAAAAGAAAAAAAAGGGGACCCAAAAGAAAAAAATGATGAGAGAAAAAGAGAGAAGGGGCAATGTTACTATCCTTTTCCACACTCGTGCTTCAAAGTAGCACCATGATCTTCATGATAGAGAGTCTCTTATTTTGTCACTTTCATATACTAGTGGGAATTTTCATTAAAGAACTTGGCTTGTATATTCCAATGATGGGCTTCCTCAAATGCCCTAGGTCTTCGTGAGCAAGCATGTTGGATGCACACCCACTTAGTTTCTTTTGATGAGCTTTCATACACTTATAGCTCTAGTGCATCCGTTGCATGGCAATCCCTAATCACTCACATTGATATCTATTGATGGGCATCTCCATAGCCCATTAATACGCCTAGTTGATGTGAGACTATCTTCCTCTTTTGTCTTCTCCACAACCACCGCTCTGTTCCACCTATAGTGTTATATCCATGGCTCACGCTCATATATTGCATGAAAGTTGAAAGGTTTGAATTTTTTTGAGTATGAAACAATGGCTTGGCTGAAACCGGGGTTGTGCATGATTTAAATATTTTGTGTGATGAAGAGGGAGCATAGCCAGACTATATGATTTTGTAGGGATAACTTTCTTTGGCCATGTTATTTTGAGAAGACATGATTGCTTTGTTAGTATGCTTGAAGTATTATTATTCTTATGTCAATATAGACTTTTGTCTTGAATCTTTTGGATCTGAACATTCATGCCACAATAAAGAGAATCACATTGAGAATTATGTTGGTTAGCATTCCACATCAAAAATTCTGTTTTTATCATTTACCTACTCGAGGACGAGCAGGAATTAAGCTTGGGGATGCTTGATACGTCTCCAACGTATCTATAATTTTTGATTGTTCCATGCTATTATATATTCTGTTTTGGATGTTTAATGGGCTTTATTATACACTTTTATATTATTTTTGGGACTAACCTACTAACCAAAGGCCAAGTGCAAATTGCTGTTTTTTTTGCCTATTTCAGTGTTTCACAGAAAAGGAATATCAAACGGAGTCCAAACGGAATGAAACCCTCGGGAGAGTTATTTTTGGAACCGTATCTACACAGAAGACTTGGAGTACACACGAGGGAATGAAAGAGGTGGCCACAAGGGCAGGGGGCACGCCCCCACCCTCGTGGGCCCCCTCTGGCTCCCCCGTGCCCCTCTTCCTCCTATATATATCCTCGTACCCTGAAAACATCGAGGCAACAAACGAAACCCTAATTCCATCACCGCAACCTTCTGTTCCCGTGAGATCCCATCTTGGGGCCTGTTCTGGAGCTCCGCCGGAGGGGGGATCGATCACGGAGTGCTTCTACATCAACACCATAGCCTCACTGATGAGTTGTGAGTAGTTTACCACAGATCTTCGGGTCCATTGTTATTAGCTAGATGGCTTCTTCTCTCTCTTTGGATCTCAATACAAAGTTCTCCTCGATCTTCGAGGAGATCTATTCAATGTAATCTTTTTGCGGTGTGTTTGTCGAGATCCGATGAATTGTGGGTTTATGATCAATATTATCTATGAACAATATTTGATTCTTCTCTGAAATCTTTTATGTATGATTATAATATCCTTGCAAGTCTCTTCAAATTATTGGTTTGGTTTGGCGTACTAGATCTATAGTTCTTGCAACGGGAGAAGTGCTTGGCTTTGGGTTCAATCTTGCGGTGTCCTTTCCAAGTGACAGTAGGGGCAGCAAGGAACGTATTGTATTGTTGCCATCGAGGATAAAAAGATGGGGTTTATATCATATTGCTTGAGTTTATCCCTCTACATCATGTCATCTTGCTTAAGGCGTTACTCCGTTCTTATGAACTTAATACTCTAGATGCATGCTGTATAGCGGTCGATGTGTGGAGTAATAGTAGTAGATGCAGAATCGTTTCGGTCTACTTGTTACGGTCGTGATGCCTATATATAATGATCATGCCTAGATATTCTCATAACTATGCGCTTTTCTATCAATTGCTCGACAGTAATTTGTTCACCCACCGTAGAATTCTGCTATCATGAGAGAAGCCGCTAGTGAAACCTATGGTCCTCGGGTCTATCTTTATCATATTACTTTCCCGTCAACTAGCCAATTTATGTTGCCGTTGCTTATTTACTTTCTTTACTTTCTGTTCTTATACCAAAAATACCAAAAATATTATCCTATCCTATCTATCAGATCTCACTTTCGTAAGTGACCGTGAAGGGATTGGCAACCCCTTATCGCGTTGGCTGCGAAGTTCTTATTTGTTTGTGCAGGTGCGAGGGACTCGCGCGTGGTCTCCTACTGGATTGATACCTTGGTTCTCAAAAACTTAGGGGAATACTTACGCTACTGTGTTGCATCACTCTTTCCTCTTCGAGGGAATACAACGCAAGCTCGATAAGTAGCACACATCTCGATGGGTGTCTTCCAGTGCACAAATTAAGATCCTATTTGATCCCAGCGGAAATACAAGGTTGTGAGCATACGACCTCATAATCGTACCTCTTTTTGTTATAAGTGTTTGAATCACTATTTTCTTGTTGATCCAGTCAAAAGCTGGATTTGACACTTTGACAAAAGCTTGCTAGAGACCATCGCTTCAAGGGAATCTTCCTCTCGTGGGTTCGATAACTCAGGGTCGCCTCTGGGAAAATAGGTGCGGGATATTCTTTTCTATTCCAATACCGGATCAATAAAATGAGGTATCACTAAACCAGTCATTATGGTACCTTCCAGACCTATATAAGGGGAGTCTATGGCCATTTCTAAAGATAAGTTCATCTAATCATACTATCTAGCTCTACTTCACACACCACAAGCAGCACGAGAAAGAGGTGTTCATCTAGCCTGGAGGAAGAATGAAGCAGTGCTCGAGAATTTAAACTTGGAACCCGAGCACCTCCTCTTAGACACCATGAGCACTATGTAACACTCTAGTATTGTAATCCCCCATTTTCATATCAATAAATAACAAGATGTAGGGTTTTACGCTATCAATGGTGGCATGGACCTGTATAAAAATCCTTGTGCCCCTGTGATCATTTACTTAAGGAATCCAGAGAGTTTTAGCCGAGCTGAAAACAAAAATAGACGGTATTCTTGATCCTTGATGTCCTGAGTTGACACTCGGACAGTACTCGCCCCATGAATTTGTCATCGTGCCCTATGCAAGCATCCTCAATGTAGTCGTGCAGTTCTAACTAGAGAATCCAATTCTTCCTATGACATCCTTCTTCACGATGAAGTAGTCATTGTAGGACCGGACACCATTGTAGAGGTGATCAAAGAGATTCTTCCGCATCCGAAAGCGCAAATAGGGAATCGGGGGCAAGTCCATCAGCATCGAATGCCTCGTGCCTTGTTTCGATTCAACACTCGACGATTCTTGATCGATCCCTTAAAATCGAGAAAATGCCCTTCGGCATGCTCCTCATCTGTAAAAACTGCCTGCATCATTGTTGTTTCATTCGCATAATCCTCCTCGTCATATGACTCAAGTTAGTGCTCGTACATGTACTCGATGTCGAATGCATTGCTTCAAATAAAGGACACATAATTTAGCACGAGTATCTCACCAAACACTTGCCAGCGTGTTGAACCCCACAGGGGCGGATGGTACCTACGCAGTGAACTGACGAGAGGTGTGGACCGGCGGCATAGGCAAAGCAACATGGCAACATGCAGGTGGAGCGGCGGAGGGCGCGGGCGTCCAATAAGGGCTTGGTGAGTGGCTGGGGTGGTACACTGAAGGTATCAGCGGGGAAGTAAGTGGATGCATAGAAAAGGGAAAGGGATGGAGACGAATGGTTCGGGTGTGGTTCTGGGTGGGTTGGGGGTGTCGTAGTCGTACGTGGCAGTGGTCCGGACTTCCGCAAAGCCCCTAGTTTGCTTCCGGTTTGCGAGAAAATGGACGAGTGTACTAGTCCAAGGACCGATGCAGCAATATTGGATGACAAACTGCACTCGGATAACATGGTCCACACGTTCGCAGATGATTCCTGCGTTGGAGATGCCCTTATTTTCCATCTGGCTAGACCCATGTGCCCTCCACCAATCTTAAAGCACATTTTCTTCTTTGATGTGTTCTTTTCTGAATTTCGCATGTCTTGATGACGGTTGATCATCTGCCTATCATTCGGGACATATCCATATCCAGATTGTTGGTTCTTACGACCACCTGGTCGACGAGCTAGCAGAGTAGTGCACTATCGAGGGTACATCAAACTTCTTTGGCTTCTGCTAAGAGGTAACCGCCATATCACAAACACAAAGAAAGAGCCAAAGAAAATTCAAACTACTCAGGGCATCTTCAACTGGACTGGGCAAATATGACCTCCTAAATGTCCGCCAGAGGAGCCGGCCACCCCTTATGACCCTCTGTGCAACCACAACCTACATTTACGAATCTTAAATCTATGCAAACACATGCTCAACGATTCCATGCAGTACTAATATAAATAATAATGAATTTAAACACACAATAAATGTTATTAAAAAATACATAGTTTGATCAAAAAAAATATTTAGAGTGCATAATTCAAACCTAAAATTCATTGGTTTACGGTGTGGTTTCACATATGCTTCATAAAGTCATGTACTCCATGAAAATACCAATCTCACATATCCATAATCCCCCTCGGCTATCCTTGATAGTTACCCCAACCTGGCAACCATAAATCTAATAGCATCTCCAATAGAAGATGTAGATACACAAATACCTAACTTTTACATCTTTGAGGCCCCAAAACGCCTCTCCAGCTGATGATGCAAATGCAGAAAAATTACATCTCTGCCTCCCCGAGATGTAAACTACAATACCTCACGGTGAAAATATACATCTCCACCAACTGGAGATGTAAAAATGTCAGCCGCACGCCAATCGTCAACCGTTGTCCCATTTCCTTCCACCAACCCCTCTTCTTCCTCCCACTGCCCCGTCGCCCGCCCGCAAGCCCGCCGTCATCGCCCCGCGCCAGATCCGCCCCCTCCGGCACCTCCGCCGCCGGTTTTGACCATTGGCCACCGCCGCACACCGCGTACCGAGCGTTTTTTGTCCCCGCTCGATTCCACAGCCGCCGCTCCGCCCCGCATAACCGGCCGCATCCCCGCACCGCCGCCGCCTCCCGCAGCCCCGTATCGCTGCCCGCATGCGCCCGCGGCCCCGCACCGCCCCGCCATGCTCTGCCCGCCGCGCCGAGCTCGCTCCCGTCGAGTTTCAGACACCGCAACTCCTCTCGTTTGCCCCAAAGGACGCGCCTCGCTCCCAGCTATATGTAGAGCCAAACACCGTTGCAAACCGTCGCCCGTAGAGCAAACCTGAGGCACTTCGTTGTGGTCGCCGGCGGCACAACTAGTTTACATCTCCATTTGCATCATCTGTTGGAGTTGCACTTTTACATCACCATTTTACATCTTCTGTTGGAGTTGCCTCTTTTTTGGAGATGTAAAAAGCACTTTTTGGAGATGTAAATTTTCACATCTTCTGTTTTACATCTCCAAGTTTACATATTCTATTGGAGATACTATAAACTCATGGATGAAGAACTACACCTCATCATCCCAAGGAAAAAGGAAATTAAAGCAATATTAAGAAGAAGAAAAACAGATAAGGACAATTGTTCTTTTTTTTTGCATCCAAGCAAACATATGTGCTCTTTTGCACGTGTTTGATATTTATTGAACGATATTTTCTTTAACACACATTTCATGTCAACCTCATTTGTAGGTCGACTGCAAGGCATAAGCGCCAACGACGAGACGACAATGGTGATATCATCAAAGCAGTGTGCCGATGGGGGTGGGGGTGGGGGCGACTTTACATGATCGTGAGGCAGAACCCACAATGATGGGTGTGGCGACCTCAACAAACTTTGAAGGGAGGTTATTGGAGTGAGATGGCTATAATGGGGGATTATTAGATCCCATGTGAAGTGATTGACATAACCATTAATTCAGCGCCACCGATCACTAGACACAATGAGCCGGAGACGATGGCACCGATGAAGACAATGTAGGGTCGGCGAGTCCATAGTGGTGTCTGATTAAAAAAAAAGTATGCAGTTGAAGTTGACTCAATTTCATTCGGAAAAAGACTCAATTTAATCAAAATAAATTTATATGATAACTATATAGCCAAACAATTTTTTGGAGCCAGCGGAAAAGAGCCTTCTTCTTTTTTGTCCTTCACCCAAATTGGCCAACGAGGTGCTCACACGAGAGAAAGGACCGAGGGATCAACGCAGCAAGCCACGAGGTGTAAAATGAAAAGAAAAGCCAGCCACGAGGGCAAGTACTAGAGAGAGAAAAATGGGAGGGTGGAATAAAGACAGCACGACAGCAGCAGATGGTGTTGTGGTCGCAGCTGGATCCTGAGCTGTCCGGCTGGTGGCATGAGTTGTTTTTCTGTTTTCTGTTTGCCCCCACTACCCAATATGGGCTGCACTTAAACAACAACGCCGCGTCTCTGCCACATGCACCAGCTCCACTGCAGCTCATGCACATCATTTCTTTCCCTTTTCTTGCTCTTCTCTTGGATTGATGTCTCCTGTGTGTGCATGTTGTGTATGGTTCAAATGTGTCCTGCTAGCAAATGCAATACTCTTTTGGTTCAAGGAAACATGTAACGCCACCACAATATTCATGAGAAGAAAGACCAACATAGAAACACCATTGTAAATGGAAACAAGCAAGCCTATAATAAACCTTTTGTATGCCATCAATTGCTTGCTAAAAATGCCCATAGCATTTTTTATTTTTTGCTGGAAAAACTTTTGGTCTATTCATGAACTGTTCGGACAATATAAAGAACAACAAAAGTAACATAAATTACACGATCACCTAGCAACGACTACAAACATTGAAACGGGGCAAAACAATCATGGAACTTTATTTGAGTTTCTCCGAAATTTGCGCTCCTTTGCACAAAGTATTTATAGGGTTATGAACTTGGGCCACATGTATAGTAAGCAAAAATAAAATAAAATGGGTCACATAAATAAGCAAAAATCGACCTAGGCACACCTTGGGTACCCACAGCCTTTACATCTCTCGCCACTAGTACCGGCCACCTGCTTGCCCGCATCGAAGACAATAATTCTCACCAGATTTCTCGACACCGTTGGGCCTCTTAATCCGACGGCGGACGTTCATCAAAGTTTCTGCAAACCAATTTTTTGTCGCCGCTGCAATATTAAAACACTAGCGAGACACTATTTAATTGTTTTTTTCTCCCCTCAGTACTATACAATTTCTCCATTCGTCTCCTACTCTCCTCCCCCCTCCCTCGCCCCCCTCCTCGCCGCAAGCTCTAATCCCCCCGAAGATTAGCTCCAGCGAATACGAATAACTGTGGATTAGTGCGAGGGTTTGGCTGCGGCAAATCTGGGGCGGGGCGGTTGGAAGAGTCGCGGCCGAATTGGTGAGTATTTTTCGGGGTTTTGGTTGTTTCTTTCTGCGATTCTTGGTGCGGTCTTGCTCTTCTTGATCCGCCTCGATTTGTGCCGTGCTGTTTCGATGCGTGTTTGTGTCTGCTGCGTTTTCTTCGTCCAATTGACATCCTCCAGTCCGGCCCTTTATGCGGACCTCGGATCTTGACCACTTCGTGGCACAATTGGATGCTTGTGGTCGAAGCAAATTCGAATCTTTGACGCGAATTCGCCGTAGAAGAACACAAGCAAAATCGTTGTGTCATGCCGTTTGCTAAGATCTGTGGGTAGAGCTGTGAATTGGACCGCCTCGATTCGATGCAAGTTCGTGTTAGTTTAGTGTTAAATTTGCTCAAATCTCACAGATGTGCTCTTTCTGGTATGCAGTTTGGTCGAGCAGATGATGATGGCGAACGCGAAACTCCAGAAGCAGGCGCTGCTGCCGCCGCGTAGCCCGTTCCCGACGGCAGCTTCGCCGTCCCCGTACGCAGACCATGGCCCGATCGCCCGTCCACAGGGCGCCACCCACCACCGCTTTGGGCATGGCCACGGCCATGGGCACCACCAGCGCACGTCGTCTGAGAGCATCATTGAGGAGCAGCCGTCGTGGCTCGACGACCTGCTCGACGAGCCTGAGACGCCCGTGCGCCGCGCCGGGCACCGCAGGTCGTCGAGCGACTCTTTTGCACTGTTTGACGGAAGCGCTGCCTCCGGCGCATTTGCCAGTAGTTTTGAGGAGATGGGGGGAGGTGGGCAGGCTGCCCCATGGGGTGGCGTGCAGGAGTACTATGCCAAGCCAAGTTCATACGGGAGGCCACAGGGCCGGCCGTGGGAACAAGGCATGCCGAATTTGGCAGGTTACAGGCCAGGGCCACCGGTGCTGGTGAGGGAGAAGGTGGGTGGGCATCACGGGCCACTGAGTGCGTCAAGGGATCATGAACATGCCATGGACAAAAGAGCTCTTGATGAACTTGGGGCAGAGAGGAAGGAGGGTGTGCTGCCAAAGTATGCACAATCGGAGGCAGACACCAAGCGTGCTAAACAGTGAGTATACTCCTGCTGCTTGATTGCATCCAAGCTATCAACACTTGTCTGTGTTCTGAAATTTTACAATTGAGAATGAGAATCATTAACGACGAGTGATATCCATTTACTTAATTTTGATCACATACAGCAGGGCCAGCCCTTTGCTGTGCCTGTGGGTTAGCTTATATTTTAAAATCAAAATATGGTTAGCTTAGATTTTAAGGTCAGAATACGCTCTGCTGGTTTTGCTATTCTGAAGTTCAACGTGACAAAGCAATCAATGTAGTCCTTCAATAATTCTGTATAGCCGTGTGGCACATTTGATCATGCTCGCCGGTGATGGAGCAAGGAACTAGAGTTAGAGGGTTGCCAATTGAATCGAACATTTTAACAATATTAATGAGGGCCCAAAGCAATACTAGAGAATTCCTTTGGTTGTAAGGATTGGCAAGATGATATGCATGCACTTAGGAAACACGAGGGCAGCCCTGGCCCATGTCACAAATTTGTTCCCCCCTCCACCACCGATGCTCACACCTGATAGGATAGTGCAAATATGTACTTATTTCACAAATTAGTTGTGGTCACACCTCAGAGAATGGATAGTGTCCTCTGGCAACATAAATGTAAAACAACATCTGAATATTTTTCCTTTTGAAATTGCAACTCAACTTTATGAGTCTTAAATCAGACATGCTCATACATATAATTGTCAAATCCTTAATGGACAATGGTACGGACATTGTAATTAGATAGCTACTTATATACTCCCTCCGTTCCTAAATATAAGTCTTTTTAGACATTTCAAATGGATTACAACATACGGATGTATGTAGGCATATTTTAGAGTGTAGATTCACTCATTTTGCTCCGTATGTAGTCACTTGTTGAAATCTCTAGAAAGACTTATATTTGGGAACGGAGGGAGTACTTCCTTAGATTGGACTTAAGGCACTATGGTTTATCAATTAGCATACACATATATGTCAAGATTCCCAATCTGCAAGTTGTAATAGCATGGTTAAACATTTCCATACTTTAACGCGTCTAATTCTTTTAACCAATGCTGCTTGCAGGCAATATGCTCAAAGGTCTCGTGTTCGAAAACTCCAGTATATTGCGGAACTTGAGGGTAAAGTCCAATCATTACAGGTGAGCTCACCGCAACAAAAAATGGTTTCTGTTCCACAATGAAGTGTTGTATTTGACAAACAGAAAATATTCATGTCTGAATAATGCAGTCAGAAGGGATAGAAGTGTCTGCTGAAATGGAGTTTCTTACTCAACAAAATATAATGCTAGACTTGGAAAACAAAGCCTTGAAGCAAAGGCTGGAGAGTATAGCTCAGGAGCAAGTAATTAAACGTGGTAAGTATGCCCACTTGTATTTTTGTTTTCTTAGTTTGGAGTTCTGCTCCCCATCAAACAATTTTTTTTTTACTATTGCATTAAATTTCACCAAGAAATTATTCAAATGCAACTCTTCAGTGAACTTTAGAGATACCATTTTGACGTTCTATTCATACTTTGTAAAAAGAAAGTTGGGATATTTTATTTTCTGTGATGTTAAGGGCATGTCCAACGCTGGGTGCTTCTGGAGGCGCCAGGATTGCTTTCCAATCGATATCCTGGTAAATTGGCAGTTAAGGGCGACAAATCCTGGCATCGGACGCAACGGGGCGCAAAAAGCTGCGTCCGACGCTTCCTTCCTTTTCTTCCCGTATGCAGCGCATAGGCAGTTCAATTAGCGCACAATTAGCGCCTATAGTTAAGCGACTGGCGTTGGAGGGTTCTGCTCTTAGATATTTTCTAATTTAATAAAACTATTTCTTTCCTCTATAAGTGCCTATTCTGGCGCCTAGCATTGTAGATGCCCTAATGAGGACCAGTAAAAAGTGTTTCTTAGGTAAGACTGAGGATCAACCAAGTAGTTGAGTACATGCACAAACAAGTTTGTTTTCTATAAAATGTCTTCTGGATAGGAGAAATATGAAACTAGTTAAATATAGATGGTGTTCAAATTCTGAAGAGATCTCTTTACACTACCGTCTTCTCAGTGAAAAGTCTAAATAGTAGGTGCAGGCATAAATAAGTTAAGAATTTTCTATACAATGTCTTGTGGGCAGGAGAAATATGAACTACTGTTAAATATCGATGGTGCTCAAATTCTGGAGAGATGTCCTTACATTGTACTGTCTTGTGAGTAAAAAGTCTATGGTTGAAATAGGCTGAAGCATCCACAGAAAAGTTTGATATCAGACAATCATGTTTTAAGTGAGCTCAAGCGATGATTACTATTTGTTTTATCCTTCAAAAGACCTAATGAACCCTGAAGTTTACAAGGCATGAAACGAAATTACCTACCATTTATCCAAGCTGAAGTTGCAGGCTTGCAGCATGGCCTTAGTAGGCACGGATGGGACCTTAGCCAAGCTCTTTAGAGGATACAAATAGTCCATATTTCTTTGATAATTTCTTAAACATATCATGTGTCCTGGACAAGACTGGTGGAACCATCGATTGCTGAAATTCTAAATTGCACAAATATATTCTTATGATATTTCAAGTTAAACTTATGTATATTCATGCATATGATTCATATAGGCATGTGTCCATTTAAATACATAGTCAACATGCTAGTGGTTGTATTTCATGTGGTTTGTATATGCTTACTTCTCATGGCTTCCGTAGTTAAGATAGTGAGAGATTGCTAGCTAAGAAACTCATTGGTAGCCCGAGGAGCTTATAATTTTCTAAAAGAAGTTGAGAGATTGCTGCCTCAGGCTCAGTTTGCAGTTAATGAAAAATAAGCAAAAACTGGTTAGAGAAGCTGGATTATCAACTTATCATAATCCACCTCAGTGCCAAACGTAGCCTTGGTGAGATATTATCAGATAATACGAACATCTTCTGCACAAGATTTGGTTTCATTGGGGTATTAGGTTTATTTACTCAAAGCTGAACACCCTGCCATGAGATTTTGTTCTGATAAGAAATAAGAAAAATGATATGGTCTGACTGTTATACTCCAATATTGCAGTTCAACAGGAGATGTTTGAGCGGGAAATTGGTCGCCTCAGGTCTTTGTATCAGCAGCAGCAACAGCCGCCACAGCCCCCTACTCTTGGTCGTAGTAACAGCAGAGACCTTGACTCGCAGTTTGCAAGCATGTCTTTGAAACACAAAGACCCCAACTCTGGGCGTGATGCCGTCTCTGGGCCTCTTCGTACCTAGTTCTTTCAGCCTTTTATTCTCGTGAGTTCCAAACCACTCCTAGACCACTCTTTTGTGGCTGTGAATTCGCGCCAAGAATCCTTAAAGGAATGCATCAGGAAAGGAGCAGCACATTTGGATTTGTGCCCCTATCACTTGGTGATAACTCTGGAAAGGCTAATAACTGTGGATCTGATCTTCATTCTTTGGGAATATGCACCTGGTGGTCATCCTCAGCTCACTGCCATTGTTGATGCTCGACCAGTCGGAGGTGTTTAGTGTTTTATTTGTAGCTCTGGATGCTGTTCGTGCATCGCTGTACCATTTCGGATCCTAGGGTTCTAATTTGTTCCTGTGGTCTTGTTTCTCTGTGTTGTCTTCTTCATGCATCCTAGCCATAGTCTGCATTGCTTTGTCAATGGAATGTGGAGCACTAGTTAGCATCTGATACGGGTGCTTTTAAATGTGCCACATCCTTGAGAACTCATTTGTTTTATCGTTGGTGATTCAATAAGCTAGTGCAAATAAAGTATTAGCATTGTCCAGAGTTGGCACTTGATGTTGACATGCTGCAACTTCACTGTGAAATTCTGCAGGTTATGCCATCTCGATCCATTTGATACACTTCTCGTGAGTAGATTTATATCACATTTCAGAGCAATTACTCGTATATTTTGCGTGCATGCCAGCATTGCTGCGCTTACGATTTAAACTTTGCAAAAATGTGGAAGGGTATATGCATAAATGCACCGGCGGAGCTTCACGAGGAGAACCTGGGCAGTCACCTGGAAATTGTTTTTTTAGAACACAAACTGTTCTATTCAGATATAGGAATGATACAACTGCATACGTAACGGATTGTCTACGTATGGAGAAACAGAAAGGAATGATACAACTGCATACATAACGGATTGTCTACGTATGGAGAAACCAAAGAAACCTTATTCCAACACATGCCATCGCCACTACAATCTTTTTGTTGTTGCCGTGGAAACAAAAACCTAAGAATAAACAAAACAAAACATACGGAGGGGATGAGGAAAAGGAGGGGACTGTTGCGACGGTGTGGGGGCAGAGCTCTGGCGGCTAGGGTTGGGGTCATAAAAATAAAATTGTTGTGTACCCATAATAGTACTGCAGCTCAAAAGGTCCATTTATCTTATTTTATCTGGGAGATTCCTCTAAATTCTGATCAGTTCAACAAAATTGTTGTGGCTCGTCTCTTCGAGGCTGCGGTCAGGCGACAAGCCACTCTCCCTCTCCCTAACCCCAGGAGCTGCCCTCTAATAAATCTGTCCTTTCCGTTTCCTTTTTTTTTTAGCATCAATACAGACGCAAGCGCTCATATACGCGCGCATACACTCACCCCTATGAACGTAAATACGCACACCCTACGCCTATGAGCACCTTCGAGAGACTGAGCCGGCATATCATCTCGAGATTTACGAAGTCACCGTAGGCACCTCGTCGTCGACGGAACATCTCCTCCCACTAAAAGTGCATCGCCGAAAATCCTTAAATAAATTCAGGAACAAAAGAGCACAGAAACTCAAGAGCAAAAGAGCAAACACAACAAAATTTACAGGTCTAGTCGTTTTGGATAGTACTGTATTACGGTAAACAATATGACAGTCATGTGAAAGAGTGGGACACAGGACATCACAGCGAAACCGAAATTCCTCTGGAATTTAGGCATCAATTGAAAATTGAATCAATTAGTGGCGAAATCCATACCAATTTGGTACCATCATTTTTAAGATCCAACGAGACTGAAATTCCCGAGGTTGGAATCTTAAAGAAAGGATCTTACGAAATTCCTGCGATCCAAAGAGCGCCAAGAGTTTTTTATGTTGATTGCCCTAGTGCCACTTGTGATTCTGCAATCCAATTCTAGAGTGTCTCATTTTTATAAATTCATAACAAACTCCAAAATTCCAGTGTTCAACGAAGGAACTAGGTAACAATACATCTCTAAAGACAATGTCCAGACATTGACCCATAGACACCTCAAGTGGCAGAAATCGCAACTAACAGGCCTTCCGACGATAAACTAGTTACATATCGTATTGTTCCCGATGAACAGGGGTTCCAGATAACTTCATTGCTGGTTCACATCAACATCCATTTGTTCTGCAGGCATCTTTGATTTAAAATCAGCCACTGCTTTGTCAAAAGTCCCTCTAACATGCTGGCCCATCACCATCAAGTCTTGTAAAGCATCTTTCATTACATCCTTTGCTGGATCTCCTGACAACACAACAAAGACACATCAGAAAGAGCGTAAGCGCTTTCTTCAGGGGATTAGAAGAATAATGAATGAAACTGGGAAGTGTTTAGTGGGCAATGAGACGGTGTTGATAGTTCTGGCATTGGAATTGAATTTAATCCAAACAGAAACATCATCCTAGCTGTGTCTGCCAACACCATGGAAGCAACAATATTATCTGATACCTAGATGTACAATTTGTACAGGAAAGAAGACCTAATAAGCTACCCACAACACATTGGAACATCCTGTATGAAGATAGATTTACAAATACTAGGTATTACGTAGAAACCAACTACCTACTCTAGACACAACTGTAGGAAGCAGCAGACAGGATGTGATTCTTGCAAATTTAATCAACAAAAAACATGTACAAAAGCAACAGTTAAGTCCACAGGGATTAACAAATGAAATATCAGGATCATATGACACAATACAGTACCTGTAGTCTGAACTCTTATGTTGACTTTGTTGTCAGCAGGATGAGGGATGCTATATCCACAAAATGCTACCCTTGGGCTGTGAGTAGAAGATGAAACCAGAAAGAGAGAAATGAGGATCTTGAACAGATATATTCACGTTTGTTTCTAGTATCTAGACATCAAATTGTATTTGTAAGGTTTTAGCTTCTGGTATTAGTATAACAGAAAACATTCACCTTTTTGCATCTCTAATGCCACCAAACAGTTAAGCCAAACAACTGACTTCTAACTACAGATATTAAGAGTTCCACATGGAAATCATATATGACTTTTTGTTTAGAATTAAATTAGAACTAGTTGCCCCCTTGACACATTGAATTGGAAAATCAAAGTGTTATCTGCTGAGCATAATGATAACGAAAAATTCATCAAATCCATCCAGTAACATCAGAGTAGTTTCATGAACGTGGTTCACGTGAGGAAAAGAAGATGCTAAGCTGAGCAAAGTACCTGAGTTTAATCAACATGCGCCAATATGTTTGGTAGTCTAATCTAGTAATCTTAGGCCGTATAAACTTACTATGTACTTAAATTTTGCAGCAACCAAGCTGCCCATAGATCAACACCATGTTAACCCAGAAAATTAATTTTAAAAGAGTACAGAACTTCACAGGTCCTGGAACTAATCCGAAGGTTACACCTTGGTCCTGGAACTATGAAACATAACATCCAGATACAGGAAGTAAACTAAGTGACTCGCTTTTTTTCCTATCAGTCCAGACCCTCTGACCGTGCCAGGGTAGCGCCTTGACCGATGACATGTGTTTGGGCTATTTTGGTGCGAACGTTTCCTGCCGGTATCGGTTGGGACATGTATTATGTTTCATGGTTCCGGGACAAAAAATGAGAAAGAATCATTGGCGCAGTGACCATGGTCCTAGACAGGATGCAAACTTGGCCATCTTGCCACCGTTGCAGCACATTGCTCCCATGGCATGCACCAAAGATCAAAGCTTTGGCCAGCAGATGGCATATTATTCACAGTTACTGTTGAGCCGGATGCTCAATTGCTCTATTCCAAGTAAGTTTCTCACTAAAATTGATATAATCCCATCACAAATCCATGTCTATCTCTGTGCTCTGTATCCAACATTGCAGGAAGCTAGAAACAACTAATAGTCTAGTACTAGCACGAGAACACTACTTCTCTTCTCTAATCATGATTCCACGGTTCCGCCGTAGAATTAGCAATATCGCACACATAGAGATGGATTCGTTTATAAAAGGGGAAGCGGAAAAGGATGGAGAAGCGTCACTCACTCCTGGTTGAGGACAAATCTGACGGAGTTGGCGAGGGTGTGATCCTCCTCCATGATGGAGAAGGTTGACGCGCTCGAATCCGCCACCGAACCGTGCTCCATGGCCGCCTCCCGCGAATCGACGGGTGCGGAGAAGGAACTTCTGGCTCGGGGAGGTGCAGGTGGCCAAAGGCGGGGGTTAGAGGCGGCGGCGGCGGCAGGGGGGCTGTGGCTGGGTGGCAATTTTGCGAGGTAGCAGGAGCTGTCTGTACCGTTGGATGGAGGGGTACGATGGATTCACTGATTCGAGATTAGGGCATCTCCAAGGGAACGCCTGAAACTGACGCCCCTGTTTGAAGTTTGAACAGTCAGGTCCCGATGCCAGCCATCCAAAACTAGCATACAAAAATACCTTATTTCAAACGTGCCAAACACGGTTTAGATGGAACTAGACAAAGGGTCAGTTTTTTTCTAGCTTTTTTGGGCTTCCAGAATAAGCTGTCCTCAATCTAGCTTATTCTAGAAGCCCAATCATTTTCTTCTTCTTTTAGAAGCCTACTAATGAAGTCTTAACTACTAGGCTTCTAAAAAAAATTTTGGTTTGGGCTTCTAAATAAGCTGGGTAGGGGGCAGCTTATTTCAGCTTATTCTAGAAGCCAGCAAAAGAACTGGCCCAAAATTTGATGGTAACTGTCGTGATTTTGTCACGGCAAATGTCCTAGCAAAAAGACTTAGTCGTGAGGCCATCGCTACGGGTTAGCTTAAAGGGGTTAAAACGGACAAGGACAAAGGGGTTTTATACTAGTTCGGCCCCTTCGATAAAGGTAAAAGCCTACGTCTAGTTTGGTGTGTATTGCTAGGGTTTCGATGACCAGGGAGTGGATTCGCTTTGCCTGTGTCTCGAACTGTTGTTCTCTGTTTTGAACCGTCGCCGGGTCGTCCCTTTATATAAGAGGTGACGCCCGGTCCGGTTTACAGAGTCCCGAGACCGGCTCATAAACGTGTCCGCCTCGGTCTCTATTCTTTCTATCTTACATCTCAAGTTACATAACATGGCGGTTTGCAAATCATGGGCCCTAACACTTGGGCTCTAAACCTTCTGGGCTAAAGTCTCTTGCTTCATGTCTCCACTGGGCTTCAAAATAATATTGACAACATAAACCTGCCCCTCCCGGGCGATTTATACCTGGTAGTAATATCCCTGACAGTAATGCTATTTGGCTGACGTTTGCTTGAGCCAATGGCAACTTTAGTTTGCAAATCGAATGGTCTTTACGCCAATTTATATTGACACAAAAATGTCAACTTTAGTTTGCAACCACGGCAAATCCTGGCAAAAAAAAAAAACTAAACTGAGGTGGATTTGCCATCACCGGCATACATAAATTGCCATGCAAAGTGAGGGCAGGATAACTGTACCGCTGATACGTCCAAAACGTATCTATAATTTCTGCTTGCTCCATGCTTCTTTTATGTGATATTGCTATGATATTGATGCACTTCCATACACTTTTGATCATATTTGGACTAACCTATTAACTCAGTGCACCACAGTGCCAGTTCCTGTTTTCTGCTATTTTTCTATTTCAGGTTTCCCCCATATTAAAAGTGCTCCAAAAATTCCAGGAAAAATATAGGAAAAATCAGCGTACAGGAAGCTTCGCGAAGAACCAAAGATGGGCCAGAGGGGAGCCAGGGGAGGCCCAGGCGGCCACCTGGCGCGGCCCCACCCCTGGCCGCGCCAGGGGGGGCGCCTGGGGCCCCTGCTCCGCCTCTGGCTGCCCCCCTTCACCTATATATCCCTCTCGTCCCGAAACCCTCGAGGACAGAACCCTTTTTCGCGATCTCGCATCTGTTCCGCCGCCGCAGCACTTCCAAGATCGGGAGCATCAGGAAAACTCTTCCGGGCACCCTGCCGGAGGGGAGAACCACCACCGGGAGCTTCTCCACCATCATGGACACTTCCCGGATGAGTTGTGAGTAGTCCACCTTGGACCATGGGTCCGTGATCAGTAGCTATGTGATGTTCTCCTCCCCTCTTTGCTCTTCATGGTTTAGACCTCGTGAGCTGCCCTACATGATCGAGGCACATATGTAATCTTTCTGCTGTTGCTTTGCTGAGTTTGCTGGGATCTGATGGATTATGAGACTATGTTCAGATTGTGTTTGAGTAATATATTTGATTCACCTCTTTTATATCTTTGTTCTTGAGTAATTCTTGCATGTTCTCCGTTGCTGTTTATTGCTTTGACCAAGTAGTAGGTAGTAACTCCAAGAGGGAGCGTTATGCTTGATTGTGGGTTCATGCCCCCTGATGACTAGCTTGAGTGACAAAAACATGAGTCTAGGGGATGTGCTGTTGCCACAAGGGAGAAAACAACGGTGCTTGTACTTGCGGGTGCAAGGATTGTTTACTTTACGCAAAGTTCTTTTAATGCAGTTGTCTGTTGCTTTGAGTTTACACTTTGGGTGGGATTCGCAACTTAATACCAGCGAGATGTTCTGGATAGATATCTCAAGGTGGATGATTAGTAGTAGATGCAGATGGATTTCGGTCTACTTGCCTTGGCGTACCGCCCATGCTTTTGAGCCTCTACCTTTCTTTGCAGCATAGTTAGCATTGGTTTGCGCACATAATCTTGTCAATTGCCAAGCTGTAATTTGTTTACCTCGCTTTGCTGTTTTATCGTCTTTTGGGAGAGAGACATCACTAGTGAACATCATGGGACCCCGGTCCATATTACCACCGCTGATCATACCTTCTATTTACTTCCTGTTTTTATTTCCTAGTTGCAGTCATAGCTATCATTATTATCTCTTGTGTTTGACCCTTTGTAAACAACAAGGCCGGAGGGATTGACAACCTCTCTGTACTTGTTGGGAGCAAAGTTATCTGTATCTGTGTGCAGGTCCCGTCAACCGCTAAGTTTCTGGCGCTGTTGACACCTACTTGTCGACCCTCGGAGTCTCACGGGATTCGATCCTTGGTATCTTTGCCAAGGGAAATTTGCGGCTATGCTACATCTCAACCTTCCACTTGGGGTAACCAACGAGGGGCGAGAAGCCATCAAGCAAGTTTCTAGCGTCGTTGCCGGGGACTCCACTCTTCAAGATAGGGGAGTTGCACGCTATCTTTTATCTTTGCTTTTTAGTCTTGTTAGTTTACCATTCAGTTTTTGCTTTAGTGTCCCTTACCAAAAATCACAAAAATAGTTATCTTGCTTGCTGCTGCTATGGGTTCCACCGAGAACACCAAGTTGTGTGACTTCACTAGTCATAACAACAGTGACTTTATCTGCACGCCTATTGCTACACCTGCCACTTCAGCACCTTCTTATGAGATTAAACCTGCTTTGCTGAACCTAGTTATGAAAGATCAATTCTCCGGTGCTGGAGATGATGCTGCTTTGCACTTAAATAATTTTGTTGAGCTCTGTGATATGCAAAAGTACAAAGAAGTAGATGGTGATATTGTTAAGCTTAAGCTTTTTCCTTTCTCCTTGAGAGGAGGAGCTAAAATCTGGTTTCAATCCTTGCCTAGGAATAGTATAGATTCTTGGGACAAGTGCAAGGATGCCTTTATTGGGAAGTACTATCCCCCTGCTAAAATTATCCAATTAAGGAGTAACATAATGAATTTTAAACAATTGGATAATGAACACGTTGCCCAAGCTTGGGAACGCATGAAATCTCTTGTCAAGAACTGCCCTACTCATGGTTTGAATACTTGGATGGTTATCCAAACTTTTTATGCAGGCTTGAACTTTACCTCGCGGAACTTGTTAGATTCGGCCGCGGGAGGAACCTTTATGTCAACTACACTTGGTGCTGCCACGAAGCTTCTCGACGAGATGATGACCAGTTATTCCCAATGGCACACCGAACGCGCTCCAACAGGTAGGAAGGTAAACTCTGTCGAGGAGATTTCCTCCCTAAATGAAAAAGTTGACTTGATCATGTCTCTACTTTCCAAGCAATCTTCTATTGATCCTCATGATGTTCCTTTAAATTCTTTGATTGCTCAAGATCAAGTAGATGTGAACTTTATCTCTAGAAACAATTTCAATAACAATGCTTACAGGAGTAATTTTGGTAGCAACCCTAGACCGTTCCCCTCTAATTCCTATGGGAACAACAATGCTTATCCTAGCACCAAGAACTCCACTTCTGAACTAGAGATTATGCTTAAAGACTTCATCACTACCCAAAAGGCCTTCAATAAGAGTGTAGAAGAAAAACTAGACAAACTAGATAATCTCTCTTCGAAGGTAGACAATTTAGCCCATGAGGTAGAGTTGCTTAAAATTAGAACTTCTCCTCTTGAGGAGAGGAAGACCACTCCTTTGAATGCTATCCAAGTGCAAATTAATGAAAACATTAGGATGATGGCTAAACTTAAAAAGAGATGGGCTAGAGAAAAGGAGGAAGAAGATAGAATTAAGAGCCTTCCTACCCACCACACTGTTGCTACTATTCAAGTTGTTGAGGATATCCAAACTCTTAGCACCCAATGCACTCCTAGTCCCATTGGACCTATTAATGGTGATGCTATGACCTCAACCGTAGAAGAAGAAACTCCTATGACCATAGAAGCTACCAAACAAGTGAGCCTAAAGGACACCACTACCACTTTACTTGATAGTAGTGACCTTGATTTTGATAATTGCACCCTTTCTGAAGTTATTGGTTTTCTTCACAAGATGTCTAGAGATCCCCACACTAGCACACTTAATATTGCCTTCACGGAGCATATCACTAATGCTCTTATCAAAGCTAGGGAGGAGAAGCTTAGGGTAGAAGCCTCCATACCTAGAAAGCTAGAAGATAGTTGGGATCCTATGATTAAAATTAAGTTGAATAACTTCTCTTGCTATGCTTTATGTGATGTTGGAGCTAGTACCTCCGTTATGCCCAAAAGAATGTATGATATGTTTGAATTGAAACCTTTTGATCCTTGTTCTTTTGGTGTTCGTCTTGTTGATTCTTCCGTAAAGAAACCTTTGGGGAAGATCGAAGATGTTCTTATCATTGTCAATGACAATTATGTTCCCGTTGATTTTACTATTATGGATATTGAATGTGAACCTTCATGTCCAATTATTTTGGGACGTCCTTTTCTTCGCACCGTTGGTGCTATCATTGACATGAAAGAGGGGAATATAAAATTCCAGTTCCCTCTCAAGAAAGGGATGGAACACTTCCCTAGAAAGAAGATTAAGTTGCCTTTTGAGTCCGTTACACGGGCTAGCTATTCTCTTACTCTTGATAAAACTTGATCTTCTCTTTTTGCATCATGCCTAGCTTAAAGGCATAAAAGAAAGCGCTTTTGGGAGGCAGCCCACAACGAATTAGGTTTTATTTTGCTTTTGTTGTGTCTTGATGTTTGTTACTACAGTAGCATCATCATTGTATCTTTTCTTTTCAGCTTTGTGCCAAGTTTAGCCGCCGATTGCAAGAAAGTTCAAAAGTTGTGACGTGCTGTCCAGAAAACAGATTCTGTCCTTGGACAGAAAAATTCGAATAAAATCACCAGATCATCTTTTTGATCTGAATTTTTTTGACAGCGTGCTCTATACAATTGGCTTCCGAGCATCTGTTCTAAGTTTTTTGATTTGAGTTGCAGAAGTGCCCCGAAAAAATTATTTACTACCTGCTGGTCTGTTTTTCACAGATTCTGTCTTGTTTTGCCTTTTCTTCGTTTTGCAAACCTTGAGCTTGCTTTTTCTTTGCAAAAACCTTTTGGCAATCTTGAGAAACAGTAGCTCTTCAAGATTATCTTTATTTCCAGTAGGGAAAAAATTATTTTATTGTGGGTACTAACCTCGCTAATCAGATTATGATGAGTTATGTATGAAGGGAGTTTTCAAGTGTGCGAGGGAAGATGATAAAAGAAGATTCAGGAGGGTCAAACGCTCAAGCTTGGGGATTCCCCCGTGCACCCCAAGAAATATTCAAGAAGACTCAAGCATCTAAGCTTGGGGATGCCCCCATGCATCCCCTTCTCTATCAACAATTATCAGTTCGTCTTTCGTTCCACTATAATTTTATCACTTCATGCGTTATGTGCTATGCTTGGAGCGTCTTGCTCTTAGTTTCTTTTTTTAGTTTTCTTTAGCTTTGCTTGCTGTTCATAACAAGTTAGAACCCAGCTTTCTTTGTGTGGGAGAGAAACACGCTCGACTTCAACCTAGAACACAACATAGGATTTTCATGCTTATCTTTGCTGTGTGTGTTCTTTGTCTTTCCATAGCTGCTGTCATGTTTAGCTCTTAGTTTTCATGCTTTTCTTTTTAAAGAGCTTTTGTTTAGTTGGTTGCTGAACTCTCTTGAGTTTTCATGTTTATCTTGTTAAGAGAGTTTGCCTGTTGCACTGAGTTGTGTGTCTTAACTTAAAGTAGGTAATTGAGGTTGCTATTTAATTTTAGTAGTAACTTGCAATAGTTTGAGGTATTGCCATGAGTAATGTCTGAACTTTTGGTGTCAAGAGGTTTAGCCTATTAGTGATAGATGTCGTATTTTGGGCAATCCGTGTTTATTTTCGAAAACCTACAAAATAGTTGAGAACTTTAGCTACTAGATGGTGTTGGGGAACGTAGCAGAATTCAAAAATTTTCTACGCTTTCACCAAGATCCAACTATGGAGACATCTAGCAACGAGCAAGTAAGAGTGCATCTACATACCGTTATGTAGATCGCGTGCGGAAGCTTTCGAAGAAGCGTGGGTGAAGTAGTCGTACTCTTCGTGTTCTTCGTCACCGATGATCTAGCGCCGAACGGACGGCACCTCCGCGTTCAACACACGTACAGTGCAGCAACGTCACCTCCTTCTTGATCCAGCAAGGGGGGAGGAGAAGTCGTCAGAGATCCGGCAGCACGACGGCGTGATGACGGATGCAGTGGAGATCGCAGCAGGGCTTCGCCGGGCGCCCTGCGTTGGAGTATGGAGGTGTGACGGGAGGGGGAGAGGCGCCAGGGCAAAGGTGTGGCAGCCCTCTCCCCTCCCACATATATATAGGGGCCAGGGGGGTGCACCAGGGCCCCTGCAGATCCAATCTGCAGGGGGGCGGCGGCCAGGGGGGAGTCCTTGCCCCCCAAGGCAAGTGGTGGCCCCCCTCCCCTTTGGGTTTTAACCCTAGGCGCATGGGGAGGTGGGCCACTAGTGGTGCGCCAGCCCAGAGGGGCTGGACACTTCCCCTTGCGGCCTAGGGGCCCCACCGAGATGGGTGGCCCCACCCGGTGGACCCCCGGGGCCCCTCCGGTGGTCCCGGGACACTCCCGGTGACCCCCGGAGATCACCCGTTGGCCGAAACTGGACTTCCTATATATCAATCTTTACCTTCGGACCATTCCGGAACTCCTCGTGACGTCCGGGATCTCATCCGGGACTCCGAACAACTTTCGGGTTTCCACGTGCATTTATCTCTACGATCCTAGCGTTACCGAACCTTAAGTGTGTAGACCCTACGGGTTCGGGAGACACGTAGACATGACCGAGACGACTCTACGGTCAATAACCAACAGTGGGATCTGGATACCCATGTTGGTTCCCACGTGTTCCTCGATGATCTTCATCGGATGAACCACCGTGTCAAGGATTCACTCTATCCCGTATGTTATTCCCTTTGTCCATCGGTACGGTACTTGCCCGAGATTCTATCGTCGGTATTCCCGATACCTTGTTCAATCTCGTCATGGCAAGTCTCTTTACTCGATCCGTAATCCATCATCCCGTGACTAACTACTTAGTCACATTGAGCTCATTATGATGATGTCTTACCGAGTGGGCCCAGAGGTACCTCTCCGTCATACGGAGTGACAACATCCCAGTCTCGGTTCGTACCAACTCAACAGACACTTTCGGAGATACCCGATGCGTACCTTTATAGCCACCCAGTTACGTTGTGACGGTTGGCACACCCAAAGTACTCCTACGGTATCCGGGAGTTGTACAACCTCATGGTCTAAGGAATAAATACTTGACACCGAAAAGCTTATGCATTACGAACTATACGATCTCGTGTTATGCTCAAGTTTGGGTCTTGTCCATCACATAATTCTCCTAATGATGTGATCCCGTTATCACCGACATCCCATGTCCATGGTCAGGAAACCGTGACCATCTGTTGATCAACGAGCTGGTAACTAGAGGCCTACCAGGGACTCATTGTGGTTTGTGTATTCACACATGTATCGCTGTTTCCGTACAATACAATTCAAGCATGAATAACAGACAATTATCATGAACAAGGAGATATAATAATAATGCTTTTATTATTGCCTCTAAGGCATATCTCCAACAGTCTCCCACTTGCACTAGAGTCAATAATCTAGTTACATTGTGATGAATCGAACACCCATAGAGTTCTGGTGTTGATCATGTTTTGCTCGTGAAAGAGGTTTAGTCAACGGGTCTGCGACATTCAGATCCGTATGCACTTTACAAATATCTATGTCTCCATCCTGAACATAATTCCGGATGGAGTTGAAACGGCGCTTGATGTGCTTGGTCTTCTTGTGAAACCTGGGCTCCTTGGTAATAGCAATAGCACCAGTGTTGTCACAGAAGAGAGTCATCGGGCTTGACGCGCTTGGAATGACTCCTAGGTCGGTGATGAACTCCTTCATCCCGACTCCTTCCTGCGCTGCTTCAGAAGCAGCTATATACTCCGCTTCACATGTAGACGCTGCCACCACGCTCTGTTTGCAACTGCACCAGCTGACTGCCCCTTTACGACGAGCTCTTCGTCACCTCCATAAACGAGAAACATATCCTTAGTCCTTTTCAGGTACTTCAGGATGTTCTTGACCGCTGTCCAGTGTTCCGTACCGGGATCACTTTGGTACCTCCCTACCAAACTTATGGCAAGGTTCACATCAGGTCTGATACACAACATGGCATACATGATAGAACCTATGGCCGAGGCATAGGGAATGACACTCATCTTTTCTCTATCTTCTGCCGTGGTCGGCGACTGAGCCTTGCTCAATCTCATACCTTGCAAAACAGGCAAGAATCCTTTCTTTGACTGGTCCATATTGAACTTCTTCAATATTTTGTCAAGGTATGTACTTTGTGAAAGACCAATGAGGCGTCTCGATCTATCTCTATAGATTTTGATGCCTAATATGTAAGCAGCTTCTCCAAGGTCCTTCATTGAAAAACTTTTATTCAAGTAGGCCTTTACATTTTCCAAGAATTCTATATCATTTCCCATCAGCAATATGTCATCCACATATAATATGAGAAATGCCACATAGCTCCCACTCACTTTCTTGTAAATACATGCTTCTCCATAAGTCTGTATAAATCCAAACGCTTTGATCACTTCATCAAAGCGAATATTCCAACTCCGAGATGCTTGCACCAGCCCGTAAATCGAGCGCTGGAGCTTGCATACCTTGTTAGCGTTCTCTGGATCGACAAAACCTTCTGGTTGCATCATATACAATTCTTCCTTGAGGAAGCCGTTAAGGAATGCTGTTTTGACGTCCATTTGCCATATCTCATAATCATAGAATGCGGCAATAGCTAACATGATTCTGACTGACTTCAGCATCGCTACGGGAGAGAAAGTCTCATCGTAGTCAATCCCTTTAACTTGTCGATAACCCTTAGCGACAAGCCGAGCCTTATAGATGGTCACATTACCATCCGCGTCTGTCTTCTTCTTAAATATCCATTTGTTTTCTATGGCGTGCCTATCAACAGGCAAGTCCACCAAAGTCCATACTTTGTTTTCATACATGGATTCTATCTCGGATTTCATGGCTCCAAGCCATTTATTGGAATCTGGGACCGCCATCGCTTCTTCATAGTTCGAAGGTTCACCGTTGTCTAACAACATGATTTCCAGTACAGGGTTGCCGTACCACTCTGGTGCGGAACGTGCCCTTGTGGACCTTCGAAGTTCAGTAGTAACTTGATCTGTTTCTTCATGATCATTATCATCAACTTCCTCTCTTGTCGGTGCAGGCACCCCAGGAACAGTTTCCTGCGCTGCGCTACTTTCCGGTCCAGGAGGGGTGACTGTCACCTCATCAAGTTCTACTTTCCTCCCACTCACTTGTTTCGAGAGAAACTCTTTCTCCAGAAAGCATCCATTCTTGGCAACAAAGACTTTGCCTTCGGATCTGTGGTAGAAGGTGTACCCAATTGTTTCCTTTGGGTATCCTATGAAGACGCATTTCTCCGATTTGGGTTCGAGCTTTTCAGGTTGAAGTTTCTTGACATAAGCATCGCAACCCCAAACTTTTAGAAACGACAGCTTCGGTTTCTTGCCAAACCAAAGTTCATACGGAGTCGTCTCAACGGATTTCGACGGAGCCCTATTTAAAGTGAATGCGGCAGTCTCTAAAGCATAACCCCAAAAAGATAGCGGTAAATCGGTGAGGGACATCATAGATCGCACCATGTACAACAGAGTACGATTTCGACGTTCGGACACACCGTTGCGTTGAGGTGTTCCGGGCGGTGTCAATTGTGAAACAATTCCACAGCTCCTAAGGTGTGTGCCAAATTCATGACTTAAATATTCACCCCCACGATCCGATCGCAAGAACTTTATTTTTCTGTCACGTTGATTCTCAACCTCATTATGAAATTCCTTGAACTTTTCAAAGGTCTCAGACTTGTGTTTCATCAAATAGATATACCCGTATCTACTCAAGTCATCCGTGAGGGTGAGAACATAACGATAGCCTCCGCGAGCCTCAACACTCATTGGACCGCACACATCGGTATGTATGATTTCCAACAAGTTGGTTGCTCGCTCCATTGTTCCGGAGAACGGAGTCTTGGTCATCTTGCCCAAGAGGCATGGTTCGCACGTGTCAAATGATTCATAATCAAGAGACTCTAGAAGTCCATCTGAATGGAGCTTCTTCATACGTTTGACACCAATATGACCAAGGCGGCAATGCCACAAGTATGTGGGACTATCATTATCAACTTTACATCTTTTGGCATCTACACTATGAATATGTGTATCACTACGTTCGAGATTCATCAAAAATAAACCATTGACCAGCGGGGCATGACCATAAAACATATCTCTCAAATAAATAGGACAACCATTATTCTCTGATTTGAAAGAGTAGCCATCTCGCATAATACGAGATCTAGAAACAATGTTCATGCTCAAAGATGGTACTAAATAACAATTATTGAGGTTTAAAACTAATCCTGAGGGTAGATGTAGAGGTAGCGTGCCGACGGCGATCAAATCGACCTTGGAACCATTCCCGACGCGCATCGTCACCTCATCCTTCGCCAGTCTCCGTTTATTCCGCAGCTCCTGTTTTGAGTTACAAATATGAGCAACTGCACCGGTATCGAATACCCAGGAGCTACTACGAGTGCTGGTAAGGTACACATCAATAACATGTATATCATATATACCTTTGACGTTGCCGGCCTTCCTGTCTGCTAAGTATTTGGGGCAGTTCCGCTTCCAGTGACCCGTTCCCTTGCAATAAAAGCACTTTGTCTCAGGCTTGGGTCCATACTTTGGCTTCTTCCCGGCAACAGGCTTGCCAGGCGCGGCAACTCCCTTGCCGTCCTTCTTGAAGTTCTTCTTACCCTTGCCTTTCTTGAACTTAGTGGTTTTATTGACCATCAACACTTAATGTTCTTTCTTGATGTCCACCTCCGCTGATTTCAGCATCGAATACACCTCGGGAATGGACTTCTCCATCCCCTGCATATTGAAGTTCAACACGAAGCTCTTGAAGCTTGGTGGGAGCGACTGGAGGATTCTGTCAACGACCGCTTCATCTGGGAGATTCATTCCCAGCTGAGACAAGCGGTTGTGCAATCCTGAAATCTTGAGGATGTGCTCACTGACAAAACTGTTCTCCTCCATCTTACAGCTATAGAATGCGTCGGAGACATCATATCTCTCGACTCGGGCATGAGCTTGGAAAACCATTTTCAGCTCTTCGAACATCTCATATGCTCCGTGGTGCTCAAAACATTTTTGGAGCCCCGATTCTAAACTGTAAAGCATGCCGCACTGAACTAGGGAGTAATCATCACTACGCGACTGCCAGACGTTCAAAACGTCTTGGGCCGCATCGGGAGCAGGTGCATCACCTAGCGGTGCTTCTAGGACATATGATCTCTTGGCAGCTATGAGGATAATCCTCAGGTTACGGACCCAATCCGTATAGTTGCTACCATCGTCTTTCAACTTGGTTTTCTCTAGGAACGCGTTGAAGTTGAGGGAAACTGGAGCGTGGGCCATTTGATCTACAAGAGATATTGTAAAGAATTTAGACTAAGTTCATGATAATTAAGTTCATCTCAATCAAATTTTAATGAACTCCCACTCAGAATGACATCTCTCTAGTCATCTAAGTGATACACGATCCGAATCGAGTAGTCCGTGTCCGATCATCACGTGAGACGGACTAGTCATCAACGGTGAACATCTTCATGTTGATCGTATCTTCTATACGACTCGTGTTCGACCTTTCGGTCTTCCGTGTTCCGAGGCCATGTCTGTACATGCTAGGCTCGTCAAGTGAACCCTAAGTGTATCGCGTGTGTAAATCTGTCTTACACCCGTTGTATGTGAACGTTAGAACCTATCACACCCGATCATCACGTGGTGCTTCGGAGCAACGAACTTTAGCAACGGTGCACAGTTAGGGGAAACACATTAATTGAAATTTTAGTGAGAGATCATCTTATTTACTACCGTCGTTCTAAGTAAACAAGATGCAAAAACATGATAAACATCACATGCAATCAATTATAGTGACATGATATGGCCAATATCATCTTGCTCCTTGGATCTCCATCTTCGGGGCACCATGATCATCTTGTCACCGGCTCGACACCATGATCTTCATCATCATGATCTCCATCATCGTGTCTTGAAGAAGTCGTCACGCCAACTATTACTTCTACTACTATAGCTAACGTTTAGCAACGAAGTAAAGTAATTACATGGCGTTATTCAGTGACACGCAGGTCATACAATAATAAAGACAACTCCTATGGCTCCTGCCGGTTGTCAAGTTCATCGACATGCAAGTCGTGATTTCCTATTACAAAAACATGATCAATCTCATACATCACATATATCATTCATCACATCTTCGTTCTTGGCCATACCACGTCACAAAACACATGCTGCAAAAACAAGTTAGACGTCCTCTAATTGTTGTTGCAAGTTTTACGTGGCTTCTATAGGATTTCTAGCAAGAACGTTTCTTACCTACGCCAAAACCACAACGTGATTTGTCAACTTCTATTTACCCTTCATAAGGACCCTTTTCATCGAATCCGATCCGACTAAAGTAGGAGACAGACACCCGCCAGCCACCTTATGCATCTAGTGCATGTCTGTCGGTGGAACCAGTCTCACGTAAGCGTACGTGTAAAGTCGGTCTGGGCCGCTTCATCCCACAATACCGCCGAATCAAGATTGACTAGTAACGGTAAGAAAGTTGAACAAAACCAAACGCCCACAACTGTTTGTGTTCTACTCGTGCAAGATGCTACGCATAAAACCTAGCTCAGATGCCACTGTTGGGGAACGTAGCAGAATTCAAAATTTTTTGTCACACCCTGCATTTTGTAAACTTGTTATTTGTAACTTTGAAGCATGAAAATTTGGACCAACAAAATTTTTTTAGCATCATTTGGCTTTTATTTGGAATTGAGTTTCTTCATTTGCTTTTTCATGTGCTCATTAAAGTCAACTATGACCTCTTATAGATTTCATCTCCACACCCAAAACTTCTGCCCAATGATCATGCCAAGTGTTATATAGCAGTATAGTATTTTCTTACAAATTAATTTGGCCAAAAAGTATTTTATAAATTTAGTTTTCCAAAAACCCCCTAAATTGAGATTTGCACTGCAAGTACTTGATTAAGGGTGTGAAAATTATTTCAAAAGGTTTATTTGAGACCTAGTAGTCATAGGACTCCCAGAAACCACAAAGGTATAATTTTAAAAGTTATTTTCCTATTTTATTTAAAAGCTTTTTCTTAAGGCCAGAAATGGTCTTTAATAGGGGAAAATTATTTAACTGTTTCAAAAATATTTGCCAAAATTCATAGAGACTCAGAGGACATATATTGTCCATATATAAGAGTTTCAACACTTGGTCATGTTCAAAATAATGGGCTAAACCCTCTAAAACCGTTTCTGGATATTTCAAGCTTTTGAAATATTTACAAAGGAATTTTTCTCCAAAAATTCCAGGGAAATTCTATCATGTCATATATGACATATTTGATGATCTTGCCAAGTCCCATGCCTTGGGAATCAAGAAAACCTCTTCAAACCCCTTCATAACCATTCTGTCCATATTTGAAGTTTGAGCAACTCTGCATTGCCAAACTTGTCCAAATGCTCTCAAACTTGGTGCACATGCTAGAATGGCCTAATAAGGCACCTAGACCAAATGGCACAAGATTTGGAATAGAGCAACTTGATCATATCACCTCAAAACCCTTTTTGTTCAAATGCAAATTTGAACAACTTTACATTACCAACTTTTTATCTGGAGCCTCAAACTTTGTGAGCATGATCAATACCCTAAATGAGGATGCTACACCAAGTGGTGCATCAAGGGGAGATGATTAGCTTGACTCAATCAAGATGGAACTGTTTCTGTTGATTTCTAGGGTTCACCAAAGTTACATTGGCTAGTTTCTTCAAATGAGCCCAAATTTGGTGAAGCACCCTATTTTCTCATGTCTTTCAACCCTGTCAAGTGCCATGTAAAGTGGACCTCATTTACTTGATCAAACACAGATCAAACACCTTCTGCAGAAATTCTAAAACCCCCATTTTTACCACTTTCACTTTTCTCCATGGCCTCAACTTCTTACCACAGGCTCATTGAGTTACTAGCAACCCCCAGTAACTCCCCCAGCACCTCACCTCCATGATTGAGGGGTGAAACCTCAACTTTACCTTGCTGTACAGCCCACTTTCACCTTGTTACCAGCCCTCCTCTCTCTCTCTCTCTCTCTCTCTCTGCACCCCAGAGCATCCAAAGCCTTAGGGCAATTCTTTACTCCCCCCTCATCACCCCAGACACTGTTGGACACGCTGGGACGGGCCAAACCAGCGAGAGCACGCTGATGCCGGTCATACGCGCGCTCCAGAGCGCGTGAACAGTGCTCCCGCACGCTGGCTCGGGCCAATCATCGATCCCCGACAGCCTCGGGCTCCCCCCTCGCGCCTCCCAACGTGCCTCGACGTCCGCAGCCCCCACCGGCGCTGTCCCCCTCCTCCTGCGCCCTCCAGTGGCCGCCGTCGCACGCGCGCTGGCCGCCCGCGGCAGCCACTCCTCTGCCTCACACGCGCGCGCCTCCCTGTCGCTCCCTCGCTCCTCCTCTTACCTCAGCCGGGCGTAGGACTCGTCCAGCAACTCCCCAGACTCAACCCCGTCGCCTCCCGTGCGCTGTAGCGACGAGCCGGAGCTCGCCGGCGCACTGGACCACGGGTCCTCGTCGGGGCCCTATATAAAGGCCTCCCCGAGCTCTTCCAACACCACCACCAGCCTCACAACTCTCCCCTAGTCCCTCCTGCACCCTCAGTTCAACCCCGGAGCGCCCCAGTGCTCGGGATCGACTGGAGCTCCGCCGCGTCGGGTCGCCGGCGATCTCGAGGTACAGGCCTCCCCGGCCGCTCCTTCCGCCCGTTTCTGAACCGCAGCACACCACTGAATCTTTCCCCCCTATTTCCCCCTTTGTTTGCAGTCGGAATCGGCCGCTGCAACTGATCTCCGACGAGCCTCCGCCGTATCACCTCGTCGCCGGCGAACCAGGGCTCCCCGCCGTGCCGCGCTACCACCGTTGCAACCGCGACACGACGCTGAGCTCGACCCTGCCCTCCGTTGCCGTCGCCGTGGCCGGAGTCGTCGCCGGTGAGCTCGCCGCCGCCGTGACCGCGGGGTTAGAGATGACAGGCGGGCCCCGCCTGTCATCCTCCCATCTCTCTCCCCTCCTCTGAGCCGCTGACCCACGGGCCCCGCCCGTCAGGTTTGAAACCTGACGTGCGCGCGCGCTGGCACCGTGCGGCTGGGCCAGCCCGTCTGGGCCGTGCACTGTGGCCTCTTCTGGCCCAGTGCACAGGCCCCTTTTTCTCTTTTTCTTTTCTGTTAATGTTTTAAACATTTATGCAGAAAAGAATATTGATCCAAATTAAATATTTCCAACTCCTAAAATCTTGTAATATTCCAACCTATTTAATGGTACTACTTTCATTCAAATCCATGAAACTTTTCTGTACTGTTCAAATTTAAATTCAAATTTGGGCAGTATAACTCCTGTTCAAAAATCAATATATCCTATTCTGCAACTCCAAAACTCCAACTAAGATTTTTCCCCATCTTAGAAAACCCTCTAGTATTTTACAAAAATGAGTTGACATTTTTCTGAGCACTTTGGTTTTTCTGTTTTATTTGTATTCTTATTTTTCCGTGGTTACTATGCGACGTATAGATCCCGTATTTGACGAAGTTGCTGTGGAAGAAGAAGGAGAAGGACTAGAAGACTTTGAAGACCAAGCCAATCCAGGCAAGCAGCCCTTTGACCATGATACACTTATTCCTCGGAACCCGTTTGTTTCCGATACATGATGATAGGGTTATGTTGGTAACCTAGATGAACCACCACATGATGCATGCTTTATTGTTGATCTTGCTATGTGCTAGATGACATGCAATAGTTGGTCTTGATGCTCATATGATGCATGTGTGATATGAACCCCCGTAGTTGAAAACTTTGCATGAACCCATCGGGTGCCCCTAATGCCCGAGGATGATGAAGTGTTAGGTCATCACTTGAGAAAGAAGTGATGTGCCGATAATATCATGTGCATGGTGGAATGATGGATTAGATTTATGTGTGACTACCGTCCCAACCAAACAAGTGCAACCACACTACCCCTTATGGGACGGGGCTTTATTGATTACTTAGGTCGATACTAGCATGGTGCCCGCATTACTAGTGACGGGAGGACTTGAGGTCTTTCCCGGGACGGGGTCGTGCTTGGATAGGCGGCCATGACTGTTTTCACAGGGCACCGGACACACCGTTGGTCCCTTCGGGTACGCGTGAACATTGAATTAGGGCAAGTCCCGTGATCTATTGTTTGTACCCGAGGGCCGTGTGCCAACGAGTGGACTCTATGTTAGTATCGTCTAAGGAAAGGTAATGACCGGGTGCTTACCCCGGGTACTTGAGGTACCGCGGGTCGTGGATGACACGGAAGTTCCCCGGATCTTGTGGGTAAAGTGCGCAACCTCTGCAGAGTGTAAAACTATTCGAATAGCCGTGTCCACGGTTATGGACAGTTGGGTGGTGCTACTTAAACTATGTCCAGAATTTTACTTCTTTGGTGATACATTGTGTGCGATGAGTCAGATGGTGACTCGACTCGGTGAGATGAATTATATTCATGATGATGTCGGTAACCTGTCTTCGAGGTTACGCGAGGTTGTTGATGCATAAACTTGATGATAACATATTGTTCTAGCCTCCTGCTAGATCGTTCATTATTATTCAATTGCATTGTTACTTGAACCACATCATGGGTTGCTTGCGAGTACATTCAAAGTACTCATTGGCTTGCCACTGGTTATTTAATTGGCCAGGCATGGAAGAGCAGGATTATGAGGAAGAGTTCTTTGGAGACGACCATGCGAACTAGGACGCTATCCCAGTCAGAATGCCTGCAGGGTTAAGGCAGATGGCATGGGTTCTACCTGTTTTATCGAAGACTTCCGCTACTTGAGTTATTTGCTATTTAGCCCGTGAGGCTCTATCTATGTAAGACTTGGCCATAATGGCATTAATTCGTGTAAGACTATTTGTATGGATGTAAGACTCTTGTTATTTCAGCTTCTGTGTGTTCAGTGAGCATTGATCTCTGGGATCACTGTACACGTACATTCGGTGATCTCGACTTCCAAGTCGGGGTCCCCACAGAGCTGGTATCAGAGCCATCCTGACTGTAGGAAGCCTTAGTTAGCATGGGCGTTAGATAGATTAGACCCCTTTTTCAGAACCTTCTGAACCTCTCTTCTTTTCTAAACCCGAGATTTCCTCAGCTTATTAACCCCTCCTATTCCACCTTTGTAGATGGCCGCTGTTCCCGAAGAGCACCTAACCACTGGGTTTCCCCTACTTCTCGAGGATAGCCTCCAGGAGTGTCAGTTCCACCGAGCACCCATCCTCACCTACCTTGAGCATTGGGTGAGCGATACTGAGGTGGAGTACCATGTGGAAGTGATCGTGAAGGCAAACGATCCTCCCACAAGTTGGTTCTTCGAGGGACCCCAGATGACGACGCTACCACTTGCTGCCGAGGCTGCTGCACTCAAGGCACTAACCCGTCTCCGCGAGCTTCTTCCGGAGATGGCAGCCAAGATGGCAACTCGCTTCTTACCTTACCGAAAGGAAGGTGACGAAGAAAGCAGCGCACTAGCCCCTCCACTGAAGGATGGACTCTCGCTTCGGTTCCAGACCTACTTCAGTCTATGTGCCGACAGCTTGGCACAAGACTTGGCCTCGGAATCAATGAAGCTTCGAGAAGAACTTTGCAAGACCAAGGCACTTCTTCGTCGAGCTCAAGAGAAGGCAAACAGGATCCAGAAGGAAGGAGCACCTTCTGGACAATCCGCTATCGCATATCGAGGTGGAAGGCCCTCCGAGGATGTGTCTTCCAAGGGTGAAGAACCACCTCGGCGACGCCGGATGACAGCAAGGGAATACCGCAAGCTTTTCCCTGCACCACCATCGAAACACCGTCGTATCCAACTCCTCCACTCCCCCACTCCCTCAAGTGACAAGGGAGCCCAGTCAGATGAAGACAAGGAGGAAGACCCAGAAGAGCTGGAATACGCGACCGAGCATTCCGCCGCTTAGGCATTATTCGCTACTCGGATATGCCCATTGTAACCTCTACGGTAGGATAGGTCGTGTAACCTCTATGCGCAGTCGAGTCCTTGTATGGTTCATATGAAACCATCTAGTGCTAGCTTTTGTCGTGTCTGGATGTAAGTCGTAATCTTCCTTCGGGAATGTGTAAACGACTACATCACCCATTTGGATTTTAATGGATGTGTTTTGGCCTCTCGGCCCTTGCATGATTTGATTTAGTGTCACACCCACCCCCTTACTAGGCACCCATCTATCTTGCTTTTCCTCTTTCGAGTCATGAGACCTTTTACCGCTCCAACAGGATGCCTGTTGTAACTCGTACTGGTACCTCTACCCAGCAGCCCGAAGCCGGAGCATCCTCTCAGCCAGAGGCAGACCACGACCAAACTAACGACCAAGCTCCACCACCACCTCCTCCAAGCATGGACATGGCTCAGCTTCTCCAAGCTTTCCGAGAGGAACGCCAAGCCAACACTGTAGCTCTTCAGCTGATAGCTCAAGCTGTCGCCAACAACCGCCAGCCGGCGGGGAATGGCAATGGACGTTCCACGTTGGCAGAATTCAAGAAGCATGCACCGCCAACCTTCATCGAGACTGCTGAACCCCTGGATGCAGATGACTGGGTCCGTTCCATTGAGGAGATTCTGGAACTAGTCGGATGCACCGAAGATCGCGAGAAGGTGGCTTATGCAGCCCACTGCCTCGGGGGAACCGCAAGAGCTTGGTGGGATGGATTCAAGGTCATGCATGCTGAACAAGACATCACTTGGGTTAACTTCAAGGCAGAATTCCGCAAGGCCCACATTCCTTCTGGAGTCATGGCTATCAAAAAGCGTGAGTTCCGAGCCCTGAAGCAAGGAAGTGGCACTGTTAAGGAGTACATGTAGAAGTTCAGTATTCTGTCAAGGTATGCCCCTGAGGATGTCAGCACTGATGCTGCCAAAAGGGAGCGCTTCATGGAAGGCCTTAATCAGACTCTGCAATATTCGCTTGTCGTGTGCGACTGCCCGTCTTTCCCTGACCTGGTGAACAAGGCACTTATGCTTGAAGACAAGCGGCGTGCTTTGGAAGACACTCGCAAGCGCAAGTTGGTCAGTAAGGGAAGTTCCAGCAACCAGAAGCCTCGTCCGTGGCAGTCAGCCCCGGCCAAGCCAACCTATCAGCAGCCAAGAGCTCCTGCACCTCGTGCCAATCCTCAGCCTCAGCAGTATGCCAACCCCAGGCCAGCTTTCAACCCCAATACCAGTGGTGGCAACAAGATCAACACTCCAAATCAAGTCACTTGTTTTGGGTGTGGTCAGCCCAGACACATCTCCAGGGTATGCCCCAACAAGAAGCCTGATGCCCCGCGCCCCAATGCGCAGAACCAGGGACAAGGCCGTGGAATGCCACCAAGGAACCCAGCTCCTCGCAATCCACCGAACTATGGGAAGGGGCGTGTGAATCACGTCACTGCTGAAGAAGCCCAGGAAGACCCAGACGTCGTGCTGGGTACGTTCCTTGTCAATTCAGCACCTGCAACTGTCTTGTTTGATTCTGGAGCAACGCATTCATTTGTCACTCAAAGATTTGCATTAAAAAGTGGCATGACCCCTACACCCCTGAATAACCCTATGGTGGTACAAACCCTCGGAGCCGAGATGAGAGCCAAGATAGGCTGTAAAGGAGTCGGTATTACCATTAACGGTGTAGACTTCCTAGCAGACCTTATCATCCTGAGATCGCAAGGCTTGGATGTGATCTTAGGGATGGATTGGCTCAGTAAGCACCAAGGCTTGTTAGACTGTGCCAATCGGATAGTCACTGTGACCAATGACCAAGGAGTAGAAGTCAAGTTTGCCCCCAACTCCTCTTCCGCTCAAGCCGCTAAAGTCAACTGTCTGTCTGAAGTTGGGCTAGATCAAGTACCGGTGGTATGTGAGTATCCTGATGTCTTTCCGGATGAACTACCGGGAATGCCCCCTGACTGTGACATTGAGTTCATCATCGAGCTCGTGCCCGGAGCAGGACCCATCTATAAGAAGCCTTATAGAATGGGGACGGAAGAACTAGCCGAGTTGAAGAAGCAGCTAGAAGAGCAGCTAAGGAAAGGATTTATCCGCCCGAGTGCCTCCCCTTGGGGATCTCCTGTTCTGTTTGTGGCAAAGAGGGACGGTACCATCCGCTTATGCATTGACTATCGTTCCCTCAATGAAGTTACAATCAAGAACAAGTACCCACTTCCCAAGATCGAAGATCTGTTTGATCAACTCAGCGGAGCCAAGGTATTCTCCAAGATCGACCTCAGATCTGGGTATTACCAGCTGAAGATCAGACCCCAAGATATTCCGAAGACGGCATTCGTAACCAGATATGGCCTGTACGAGTGCACGGGCATGTCTTTTGGGTTAACCAATGCCCCGGCTTACTTCATGTATCTCATGAATAAAGTCTTCATGGAATATTTGGACAAGTTCGTTGTTGTCTTCATTGATGACATCCTTGTGTTCTCGAAGTCGGAGGAAGAGCATGAGCAGCATCTGAGGATGGTCCTAGACAAGCTTCGTGAGCACCAACTGTACGCCAAATTCAGCAAGTGTGAGTTTTGGCTGCACAAAGTTGGATTCTTAGGTCATGTCTTGACCGAGGAAGGATTATCTGTTGATCCTGCAAAAATTGAAGCTGTGACCCAATGGCAATCTCCAACGACCGTCAAGGAAGTCAGAAGCTTCCTCGGATTGGCGGGCTATTACCGCAAGTTCGTGGAAGGATTCTCTAGCATTGCACGACCAATGACTCAGCTCCTCAAGAAGGACAAGAAGTTCGAGTGGACGCCAAAATGCGAAGAGAGCTTCCAAGAGCTCAAGAAGAGATTGACCACCGCCCCAGTTCTGGCAACACCTGATATTCACAAGGAGTTCGTGATATATTGTGATGCCTCTCGAATCGGATTGGGAAGCGTCCTGATGCAAGAAGGCCGCGTCATAGCATACCTCTCCAGGCAGCTACGACCCCATGAGGAGAACTACGCTACTCACGATCTTGAGCTAGCGGCAGTAGTTCATGCCTTGAAGACATGGCGGCATTACCTCCTAGGGAAACGGTGTGAGATTTACACAGACCACAAAAGTCTGAAGTATATTTTCACCCAAAAAGAGTTGAACATGAGGCAGCGGAGATGGTTGGAACTCATCAAAGATTATGACCTCAGTGTTCAGTATCACCCTGGGAAGGCCAACGTGGTGGCCGATGCCTTAAGCAGGAAGGCTTGCTCTTTGAATGTCATTATTCAAGAAAGGCAGCCAACCTTGTTTAAGGAGATCGAACAATTCAGTTTGGAATTGGTCACCCCCGGATTTCTAGATCATTTGGAAGTCAGACCGACCCTGATGGACGACGTCAAGAAGGCTCAAAATGGACACGCAAGCATTGAAGGTATCAAGAGGAAGATGAAGATGGGCAAGGCCCCAGGATTCTCTGAAGACGAGCACGGGATTGTTTGGTACAAAGGTCGTCTCTGCGTACCAAACAACACCGAGTTGAAGACGCTAATTCTGCAAGAAGCCCACGACACCTCGTATTCCATCCACCCCGGAGGAACCAAGATGTACCAAGACTTGAAGGCACGATTCTGGTGGCACGGTATGAAGAGAGAGATTGCAACCTATGTTGCAAAGTGTGATGTGTGCCAAAAGGTCAAGGCTGAATATCAGCGACCCGCTGGATTGCTTCAACCACTCAAGGTTCCTGAGTGGAAGTGGGATAAAGTCGGAATGGACTTCATCACTGGATTACCAAGGTCGAATAGAGGACATGACTCTATCTGGGTCATAGTCGATCATTTGACCAAGGTGGCTCATTTCATTCCTGTCAAGACCACTTATGATGGCAACCGGCTGGCAGCTCTCTACATTGACCGAATCGTAAGTCTTCACGGTGTTCCCAAAGAGATTGTGTCAGATCGAGGAACCCAGTTCACCTCAAGGTTCTGGAAGAAGTTCCAAGAAGCCTTGGGAACCAAGTTGTCTTTCAGCACAACTTTCCACCCACAGACCGGAGGTCAAACTGAGCGAGTCAATCAGATTCTCGAGGACATGCTCCGAGCCTGTGTCCTGGCATATGGAGCCAAGTGGGAAGACTGTCTCCCTTTTGCCGAGTTCTCCTATAACAACAGTTACCAGTCAAGCCTTCAGATGGCACCATTTGAGGTGTTGTACGGACGCAGATGTCGCACACCCCTCAACTGGTCAGAGACTGGAGAAGGACTAGTCTTTGGACCAGATATTCTCCGTGCAACAGAAGAGCAAGTCCAACTAGTCAGAGAGCGACTAAAGGCAGCCAAGTCAAGGCAGAAGAGTTATGCTGACACTCGACGCCGGGACATGAGTTTCCGTGTCGGAGATCATGTGTACCTGCGGGTAACTCCTCTGAAGGGAACCAAGCGTTTCCATGTCAAGGGGAAGCTCGCACCAAGGTTCATTGGACCCTTTGAGATCAGTGCACGACGAGGAGAAGTGGCTTATCAGTTGGAACTACCACCTGAGCTATCCGATGTGCACAATGTGTTCCATGTGTCACAACTCCGGAAATGTCTCCAGGTTCCAGACAAGCCCAGTCTCTACAAGGATGTGGATCACCAAGCCATTGATCTGCAGCCTGATTTGACCTACCGCGAGAAGCCCATTCGTATTCTGGACGAAGCAGAACGACGTACGCGGAGCCGTACCATCAAGTACTTCAAGGTCCAGTGGAGCAACCACACCGAAGCAGAAGCAACCTGGGAACGAGAAGACTATCTTAGATCCGAGTTTCCCAACCTCTTTTAAGCCCTAGTTTAGGAATCTCGGGGACGAGATTCTTGTAAGGGGGGTAGGTCTGTCACACCCTGCATTTTGTAAACTTGTTATTTGTAACTTTGAAGCATGAAAATTTGGACCAGCAAATTTTTTTTAGCATCATTTGGCTTTTATTTGGAATTGAGTTTCTTCATTTGCTTTTTCATGTGCTCATTAAAGTCAACTATGACCTCTTATAGATTTCATCTCCACACCCAAAACTTATGCCCAATGATCATGCCAAGTGTTATATAGCACTATAGTATTTTCTTACAAATTAATTTGGCCAAAAAGTATTTTATAAATTTAGTTTTCCAAAAACCCCCTAAATTGAGATTTGCACTGCAAGTACTTGATTAAGGGTGTGAAAATTATTTCAAAAGGTTTATTTGAGACCTAGTAGTCATAGGACTCCCAGAAACCACAAAGGTATAATTTTAAAAGTTATTTTCCTATTTTATTTAAAAGCTTTTTCTTAAGGCCAGAAATGGTCTTTAATAGGGGAAAATTATTTAACTGTTTCAAAAATATTTGCCAAAATTCATAGAGACTCAGAGGACATATATTGTCCATATATAAGAGTTTCAACACTTGGTCATGTTCAAAATAATGGGCTAAACCCTCTAAAACCGTTTCTGGATATTTCAAGCTTTTGAAATATTTACAAAGGAATTTTTCTCCAAAAATTCCAGGGAAATTCTATCATGTCATATATGACATATTTGATGATCTTGCCAAGTCCCATGCCTTGGGAATCAAGAAAACCTCTTCAAACCCCTTCATAACCATTCTGTCCATATTTGAAGTTTGAGCAACTCTGCATTGCCAAACTTGTCCAAATGCTCTCAAACTTGGTGCACATGCTAGAATGGCCTAATAAGGCACCTAGACCAAATGGCACAAGATTTGGAATAGAGCAACTTGATCATATCACCTCAAAACCCTTTTTGTTCAAATGCAAATTTGAACAACTTTACATTACCAACTTTTTATCTGGAGCCTCAAACTTTGTGAGCATGATCAATACCCTAAATGAGGATGCTACACCAAGTGGTGCATCAAGGGGAGATGATTAGCTTGACTCAATCAAGATGGAACTGTTTCTGTTGATTTCTAGGGTTCACCAAAGTTACATTGGCTAGTTTCTTCAAATGAGCCCAAATTTGGTGAAGCACCCTATTTTCTCATGTCTTTCAACCCTGTCAAGTGCCATGTAAAGTGGACCTCATTTACTTGATCAAACACAGATCAAACACCTTCTGCAGAAATTCTAAAACCCCCATTTTTACCACTTTCACTTTTCTCAATGGCCTCAACTTCTTACCACAGGCTCATTGAGTTACTAGCAACCCCCAGTAACTCCCCCAGCACCTCACCTCCATGATTGAGGGGTGAAACCTCAACTTTACCTTGCTGTACAACCCACTTTCACCTTGTTACCAGCCCTCCTCTCTCTCTCTCTCTCTCTCTGCACCCCAGAGCATCCAAAGCCTTAGGGCAATTCTTTACTCCCCCCTCATCACCCCAGACACTGTTGGACACGCTGGGACGGGCCAAACCAGCGAGAGCACGCTGATGCCGGTCATACGCGCGCTCCAGAGCGCGTGAACAGTGCTCCCGCACGCTGGCTCGGGCCAATCATCGATCCCCGACAGCCTCGGGCTCCCCCCTCGCGCCTCCCAACGTGCCTCGACGTCCGCAGCCCCCACCGGCGCTGTCCCCCTCCTCCTGCGCCCTCTAGTGGCCGCCGTCGCACGCGCGCTGGCCGCCCGCGGCAGCCACTCCTCTGCCTCACACGCGCGCGCCTCCCTGTTGCTCCCCCGCTCCTCCTCTTACCTCAGCCGGGCGTAGGACTCGTCCAGCAACTCCCCAGACTCAACCCCGTCGCCTCCCGTGCGCTGTAGCGACGAGCCGGAGCTCGCCGGCGCACTGGACCACGGGTCCTCGTCGGGGCCCTATATAAAGGCCTCCCCGAGCTCTTCCAACACCACCACCAGCCTCACAACTCTCCCCTAGTCCCTCCTGCACCCTCAGTTCAACCCCGGAGCGCCCCAGTGCTCGGGATCGACCAGAGCTCCGCCGCGTCGGGTCGCCGGCGATCTCGAGGTACAGGCCTCCCCGGCCGCTCCTTCCGCCCGTTTCTGAACCGCAGCACACCACTGAATCTTTCCCCCCTATTTCCCCCTTTGTTTGCAGTCGAAATCGGCCGCTGCAACTGATCTCCGACGAGCCTCCGCCGTATCACCTCGTCGCCGGCGAACCAGGGCTCCCCGCCGTGCCGCGCTACCACCGTTGCAACCGCGACACGACGCTGAGCTCGACCCTGCCCTCCGTTGCCGTCGCCGTGGCCGGAGTCGTCGCCGGTGAGCTCGCCGCCGCCGTGACCGCGGGGTTAGAGATGACAGGCGGGCCCCGCCTGTCATCCTCCCATCTCTCTCCCCTCCTCTGAGCCGCTGACCCACGGGCCCCGCCCGTCAGGTTTGAAACCTGACGTGCGCGCGCGCTGGCACCGTGCGGCTGGGCCAGCCCGTCTGGGCCGTGCACTGTGGCCTCTTCTGGCCCAGTGCACAGGCCCCTTTTTCTCTTTTTCTTTTCTGTTAATGTTTTAAACATTTATGCAGAAAAGAATATTGATCCAAATTAAATATTTCCAACTCCTAAAATCTTGTAATATTCCAACCTATTTAATGGTACTACTTTCATTCAAATCCATGAAACTTTTCTGTACTGTTCAAATTCAAATTCAAATTTGGGCAGTATAACTCCTGTTCAAAAATCAATATATCCTATTCTGCAACTCCAAAACTCCAACTAAGATTTTTCCCCATCTTAGAAAACCCTCTAGTATTTTACAAAAATGAGTTGACATTTTTCTGAGCACTTTGGTTTTTCTGTTTTATTTGTATTCTTATTTTTCCGTGGTTATTATGCGACGTATAGATCCCGTATTTGACGAAGTTGTTGTGGAAGAAGAAGGAGAAGGACTAGAAGACTTTGAAGACCAAGCCAATCCAGGCAAGCAGCCCTTTGACCATGATACACTTATTCCTCGGAACCCGTTTGTTTCCGATACATGATGATAGGGTTACGATGGTAACCTAGATGAACCACCACATGATGCATGCTTTATTGTTGATCTTGCTATGTGCTAGATGACATGCAATAGTTGGTCTTGATGCTCATATGATGCATGTGTGATATGAACCCCCGTAGTTGAAAACTTTGCATGAACCCATCGGGTGCCCCTAATGCCCGAGGATGATGAAGTGTTAGGTCATCACTTGAGAAAGAAGTGATGTGCCGATAATATCATGTGCATGGTGGAATGATGGATTAGATTTATGTGTGACTACCGTCCCAACCAAACAAGTGCAACCACACTACCCCTTATGGGACGGGGCTTTATTGATTACTTAGGTCGATACTAGCATGGTGCCCGCATTACTAGTGACGGGAGGACTTGAGGTCTTTCCCGGGACGGGGTCGTGCTTGGATAGGCGGCCATGACTGTTTTCACAGGGCACCGGACACACCGTTGGTCCCTTCGGGTACGCGTGAACATTGAATTAGGGCAAGTCCCGTGATCTATTGTTTGTACCCGAGGGCCGTGTGCCAACGAGTGGACTCTATGTTAGTATCGTCTAAGGAAAGGTAATGACCGGGTGCTTACCCCGGGTACTTGAGGTACCGCGGGTCGTGGATGACACGGAAGTTCCCCGGATCTTGTGGGTAAAGTGCGCAACCTCTGCGGAGTGTAAAACTATTCGAATAGCCGTGTCCACGGTTATGGACAGTTGGGTGGTGCTACTTAAACTATGTCCAGAATTTTACTTCTTTGGTGATACATTGTGTGCGATGAGTCAAGATGGTGACTCGACTCGGTGAGATGAATTATATTCATGATGATGTCGGTAACCTGTCTTCGAGGTTACGCGAGGTTGTTGATGCATAAACTTGATGATAACATATTGTTCTAGCCTCCTGCTAGATCGTTCATTATTATTCAATTGCATTGTTACTTGAACCACATCATGGGTTGCTTGCGAGTACATTCAAAGTACTCATTGGCTTGCCACTGGTTATTTAATTGGCCAGGCATGGAAGAGTAGGATTATGAGGGAGAGTTCTTTGGAGACGACCATGCGAACTAGGACGCTATCCCAGTCAGAATGCCTGCAGGGTTAAGGCAGATGGCATGGGTTCTACCTATTTTATCGAAGACTTCCGCTACTTGAGTTATTTGCTATTTAGCCCGTGAGGCTCTATCTATGTAAGACTTGGCCATAATGGCCTTAATTCATGTAAGACTATTTGTATGGATGTAAGACTCTTGTTATTTCAGCTTCTGTGTGTTCAGTGAGCATTGATCTCTGGGATCACTGTACACGTACATTCAGTGATCTCGACTTCCAAGTCGGGGTCCCCACAATTTTCTACGCTTTCACCAAGATCCAACTATGGAGACATCTAGCAACGAGCAAGTAAGAGTGCATCTACATACCGTTATGTAGATCGCGTGCGGAAGCTTTCGAAGAAGCGTGGGTGAAGTAGTCGTACTCTTTGCGTTCTTCGTCACCGATGATCTAGCGCCGAACGGACGGCACCTCCGCGTTCAACACACGTACGGTGCAGCAACGTCACCTCCTTCTTGATCCAGCAAGGGGGGAGGAGAAGTCGTCAGAGATCCGACAGTACGACGGCGTGATGACGGATGCAGTGGAGATCGCAGCAGGGCTTCGCCGGGCGCCCTGCGTTGGAGTATGGAGGTGTGACGGGAGGGGGAGAGGCGCCAGGGAAAAGGTGTGGCAGCCCTCTCCCCTCCCACATATATATAGGGGCCAGGGGGGTGCACCAGGGCCCCTGCAGATCCAATCTGCAGGGGGGCGGCGGGCAGGGGGGAGTCCTTGCCCCCCAAGGCAAGTGGTGGCCCCCCTCCCCTTTGGGTTTTAACCCTAGGCGCATGGGGAGGTGGGCCACTAGTGGTGCGCCAGCCCAGAGGGGCTGGACACTTCCCCTTCTGGCCTAGGGGCCCCACCGGGATGGGTGGCCCCACCCGATGGACCCCCGGGGCCCCTCCGGTGGTCCCGGGACACTCCCGGTGACCCCCGGAGATCACCCGTTGGCCGAAACTGGACTTCCTATATATCAATCTTTACCTCTGGACCATTCCGGAACTCCTCGTGACGTCCGGGATCTCATCCGGGACTCCGAACAACTTTCGGGTTTCCACGTGCATTTATCTTTACGACCCTAGCGTTACCGAACCTTAAGTGTGTAGACCCTACGGGTTCGGGAGACATGTAGACATGACCGAGACGACTCTACGGTCAATAACCAACAGCGGGATCTGGATACCCATGTTGGTTCGCACGTGTTCCTCGATGATCTTCATTGGATGAACCACCGTGTCAAGGATTCAGTCAATCCCGTATGTTATTCCCTTTGTCCATCGGTACGGTACTTTCCCGAGATTCGATCGTCGGTATTCCCGATACCTTGTTCAATCTCGTCATGGCAAGTCTCTTTACTCGATCCGTAATCCATCATCCCGTGACTAACTACTTAGTCACATTGAGCTCATTATGATGATGTCTTACTGAGTGGGCCCAGAGGTACCTCTCCGTCATACGGAGTGACAACATCCCAGTCTCGGTTCGTACCAACTCAACAGACACTTTCGGAGATACCCGATGCGTACCTTTATAGCCACCCAATTACGTTGTGACGGTTGGCACACCCAAAGTACTCCTACGGTATCCGGGAGTTGTACAACCTCATGGTCTAAGGAATAAATACTTGACACCGAAAAGCTTATGCATTACGAACTATACGATCTCGTGTTATGCTCAAGTTTGGGTCTTGTCCATCACATCATTCTCCTAATGATGTGATCCCGTTATCACCGACATCCCATGTCCATGGTCAGGAAACCGTGACCATCTGTTGATCAACGAGCTGGTAACTAGAGGCCTACCAGGGACTCATTGTGGTCTGTGTATTCACACATGTATCGCTGTTTCCGTACAATACAATTCAAGCATGAATAACAGACAATTATCATGAACAAGGAGATATAATAATAATGCTTTTATTATTGCCTCTAGGGCATATCTCCAACAGATGGATCACTAATCTTTGGAGGGATCGAATATTAGAGTACACTCACGTACCATGAGTCGAGGATGCGCAAGGATAACCAAACCCCCATACACTCCTCCTCGGGGTACTTGTCTCTTTGTGAACCTCCTAATTATATTGAGAGTTACCGATAATAAGTGCATGAGTTCTTCGGACTAATGTGAGTATTCGAAAGTTGACACTTCCACCTAGCCATATTTTTCTAGCCTCTTCGGTACCGTGCATTGCCCTTTCTCACCTTGAGAGTTGGCGCATACTTCGCCGGTGCATCCAAATCCTTGGCACGATACGCTCTGTCATCATAAGCCTCATTATAGCCTTCCTCAAAACAGCCACCATACCTACCTATCAGGGCATTTCCATAGCCTTTCCGAGATACATTGCCATGCAACATCCATCTTCTCATGACTTGATCTTCATGTCATACATGCCTTTTGCTTGATCGATGAGCCGCATGCTAGTTGGGCCTTGCCCTAATCATTGCTACATGACGCGCTAGTATCATTGCATATCCTGCTACACTGGCAGAGGCATACATTTGCATACATCATGATAGTTTCATCTTCTTTATGTTGAGTACTCTTGTAAAGTGTGAAAGATCTTCTATACTTCTTGTAATTTATAGAGTGTTGCCCCTAAAGTGAGGAAAAGATCCCAAAGAGGACAAAATCAAAAGATCCCAAAGAGGACAAATGAGAGTTAAATAGAAAGAGCCATTGAGGCCACAAAAAAATAAAAAAAAATATAGAAAAAGAGAAAAAGAAATAAAAAGAGAGAAGGGGGCACACTACTATTCCTTTTGAGAGATCCACACTCGTACTTCATCTTATACCTTGTACTCCATAGAGATTATCATTCATGCATATAGCTATGTGGGGACCTTCACACTATAGAACTTGGCTTGTATATTCCAATGATGAGCCTCCTCAAAAGAGCTCTAGGTCTTCTTGAGCGAGCAAGTTGGATGCACCCCCACTAGTTCCATTGGAGAGCTTACCTTAGCTCATATGTGCATCCGTTGCATGGCAATCCCTACTCCTCACATCATATCTATCATTTGGCTTTCTCCGCCTATGATTGTCCTCATTGATGTGAGCCTTTCACACCTTTTTTGTCTTCCCCCTTCATCATTTTTCTCTCTTTGCCATCCTAAGTGTCAACTTTCTTGCTTACGCTCATCCATTGCATGAGTGCTCAAAATATCGAAAGGGAGTGGATCATTTTGACTTGTACCTGGCTAGTGGTCTGGGGATGAGTCAAGATAAGATTCCAAAGAAGACCAAGTGTGAAACTTTAGTAGATTAAGTTCTCAAGAATACAAAAAACTATGTTTTACTCTCTCGTATATCCCTATCCCCTTTCTTGCACGCAAACACCATTTGGAGACATTCGAGTCACGGACAGCGAGAGCTCTTGCACCTTTATGTTCTTATGTTGATTGTTACAATGCTAATATAGACTCTTGCTTGTTATGACTTGAATTGAATTACATGCCTTGATTGCTTTACTTAAAAAGTTCTTATATGGTTGGTAGCATGTCACCACAGAAATTATGCTTGTTATCATTTACCTACTCGAGGACGAGCAGGAATTAAGCTTGGGGATGTTGATACGTCCAAAACGTATCTATAATTTCTGCTTGCTCCATGCTTCTTTTGTGTGATATTGCTATGATATTGATGCACTTCCATACACTTTTGATCATATTTGGACTAACCTATTAACTCAGTGCACCACAGTGCCAGTTCCTGTTTTCTGCTGTTTTTCTATTTCAGGTTTCCCCCATATTAAAAGTGCTCCAAAAATTCCAGGAAAAATATAGGAAAAATCAGCGTACAGGAAGCTTCGCGAAGAACCAAAGATGGGCCAGAGGGGAGCCAGGGGAGGCCCAGGCGGCCACCTGGCGCGGCCCCACCCCTGGCCGCGCCAGGGGGGGCGCCTGGGGCCCCTGCTCCGCCTCTGGCTTCCCCCCTTCGCCTATATATCCCTCTCGTCCCGAAACCCTCGAGGACAGAAACCTTTTTCGCGATCTCGCCTCTGTTCCGCCGCCGCAGCGCTTCCAAGATCGGGAGCATCAGGAGAACTCTTCCTGGCACCCTGCCGGAGGGAAGAACCACCAGCGGGAGCTTCTCCACCACCATGGACGCTTCCCGGATGAGTTGTGAGTAGTCCACCTTGGACCATGGGTCCGTGATCAATATCCATGTGATGTTCTCCTCCCCTCTTTGCTCTTCATGGTTTAGACCTCGTGAGCTGCCCTACATGATCGAGGCACATATGTAATCTTTCTGCTGTTGCTTTGCTGAGTTTGCTGGGATCTGATGGATTATGAGACTATGCTCAGATTGTGTTTGAGTAATATATTTGATTCACCTCTTTTATATCTTTGTTCTTGAGTAATTCTTGCATGTTCTCCGTTGCTGTTTATTGCTTTGGCCAAGTAGTAGGTAGTAACTCCAAGAGGGAGCGTTATGCTTGATTGTGGGTTCATGCCCCCTGATGACTAGCTTGAGTGACAGAAACATGAGTCTAGGGGATGTGCTGTTGCCACAAGGGAGAAAACAACGGTGCTTGTACTTGCGGGTGCAAGGATTGTTTACTTTACGCAAAGTTCTTTTAATGCAGTTGTCTGTTGCTTTGAGTTTACACTTTGGGTGGGATTCGCAACTTAATACCAGCGAGATGTTCTGGATAGATATCTCAAGGTGGATGATTAGTAGTAGATGCAGATGGATTTCGGTCTACTTGCCTTGGCGTACCGCCCATGCTTTTGAGCCTCTACCTTTCTTTGCAGCATAGTTAGCATTGGTTTGCGCACATAATCCTGTCAATTGCCCAGCTGTAATTTGTTTACCTCGCTTTGCTGTTTTATTGTCTTTTGGGAGAGAGACATCACTACGAACATCATGGGACCCCGGTCCATATTACCACCGCTGATCACACCTTCTATTTACTTCCTGTTTTTATTTCCTAGTTGCAGTCATAGCTATCATTATTATCTCTTGTGTTTGATACTTTGTAAACAACAAGGCCGAAGGGATTGACAACCTCTCTGTACTCGTTGGGAGCAAAGTTATCTGTATCTGTGTGCAGGTCCCGTCAACCGCTAATTTTCTGGCGCCGTTGACACCTACTTGTCGACCCTCGGAGTCTCACGGGATTCGATCCTTGGTATCTTTGCCAAGGGAAATTTGCCGCTACGCTACATCTCAACCTTCCACTTGGGGTAACCAATGAGAGGCGAGAAGCCATCAACCGCGCAGCAGTAATTCAGGTGTTTTATCCTATAATGTGTGTTAATCACGTGCGGGGATCAAAGTGGACGGACCGTATCGAGGTGCATGATCTCTCTATGATAAGACATGACGGTGGTGGGGCCCGAACCCACTCATGCACGCTATGTTTGCCGACGAGTCATGAGCACTCCACGTGATTCGATGGATGAGACCGGTCTGTGCTGTGAGAGCCAGGCTAGGATATCATTATGAGTCAAGCATCGAAATACTTCGTGGCTAAGGAAAAGTTGCGCGGGAAGATTTTCGGCATCTAGATCGGCGCGAGAGCGATGAAGAGCTTACCGGAAGATAAAGAAGGACGTGGCAACTCTTCAAATACGATTGGGCGAACAAGACGTAGGATAAAAGAGAATTCTGTAAACTGGTGTTCAAGACCAACGACCCAAGAAGAAGAGTAGTTTGGAATATCCGAGGAGTGTCTCTGACTTGAGGACCGGTTCAGGGGCTACTAATGGTGTCCTGGATTAGAGGTTAATACGTCCTCTCCCAGCTAGGTCGGACGAGATGTGCACCCCGTGTGACACCCCGAGACCGGTGCGCCAGGTGTCAGCCAATTATTCGCCGTCGTTTCCATGTCATCTGCTTGCGTGTTGCATCTTGCCATGTCATCATGTGTGTTGCATCAGCATGTTTTCACAACTTGCATCCGTCCGAGTTCGCCCGTCCTTTCCGTTGTCCGTTCTGAGCCCAGTCACACTCACACGCGCCCGCGGCGCCTCCGAATATTTATTTTACGAGTGGTCGAAAAATGTTCTCGGAATGGGTTGAAACTTGGCTTGTGGTCTTATTATAGTATAGACAGGCCGCCTGCCAAATTTCATCGCATTCAGAGCTCGTTTGATAGCCCAACGGATATATACAGCGACACGAGTCGCCGGTTAAAACGTCGGATGTTTTCGGTCTCCGAAAACCCCGCGGGCCTCTTTTCCCTTCTCCCCTCATAGCCTGAAACCTCTTCTACACAGCCCACTAACCTCCCCTAGGCCCATGCTACCTCGCCTCATGATCGGATCCGTCGGATCGCGATCCGAGGGCTCAAAAACCCCTCCAAACCCCCAAACCCTAGTCCCCAATGTCTATTTATAGACCCCCCATGCCAAATTTGGCATCCCTAACCCTTCCCTAACCTCCAGCCATCAGCCTCCCCTCAAAATCTGCGCCTGGCCAGCCCACCGCCTGTTGGAAATATGCCCTAGAGGCAATAATAAAAGGATTATTATTATATTTCCTTGTTCATGATAATTGTCTGTTATTCATGCTTGAATTGTATTGTACGGAAACAACGATACATGTGTGAATACATAGACCACAACATGTCCCTGGTAAGCCTCTAGTTACTAGCTCGTTGATCAACAGATGGTCACAGTTTCCTGACCATGGACATTGGATGTCATTGATAACGGGATCACATCATTAGGAGAATGATGTGATGGACAAGACCCAATCCTAAGCCTAGCACGAGATCGTATAGTTCATAATGCGTAAGCTTTTCAGTGTCAAGTATTTGTTCCTTAGACCATGAGGTTGTGCAACTCCCGGATACTGTAGGAATACTTTGGGTGTGCCAAACGTCACAACGTAACTGGGTGGCTATAAAGGTACGCAACGGGTATCTCCGAAAGTGTCTGTTGGGTTGGCACGAACCGATACTGGGATTTGTCACTCCGTATGACGAAGAGGTATCTCAGGGCCCACTCGGTAAGACATCATCATAATGAGCTCAATGTGACTAAGGAGTTAGTCACGGGATGATGGATTACGGAACGAGTAAAGAGACTTGGGATGATGAGATTGAACAAGGTATCGGTATACCGATGATCGAATCTCGGGCAAGTACCGTACCGATAGACAAAGGGAATAACATACGGGATTAAGTGAATCCTTGACATCGTGGTTCATCTGATGAGATCATCGAGGAACACGTGGGAACCAACATGGGTATCCAGATCCCGCTGTTGGTTATTGACCGGAGAGTCGTCTCGGTCATGTCCGCGTGTCTCCCGAACCAGTAGGGTCTACACACTTAAGGTTCGGTGACGCTAGGGTTGTAGAGATATATGCACACGGAAACCCGAATGTTGTTCGGAGTCCCGGATGAGATCCCGGACGTCACGAGGAGTTCCAGAATGGTCCGAAGGTAAAGAATGATATATATGAAGTCCAGTTTCGGCCATCGGGAGAGTTCCGGGGGTCACCGGTAGTGTACCGGGACCACCGGAAGGGTCCTGGGGTTCCACCGGGTGGGGCCACCCATCCCGGAGGGCCCCGTGGGCCGTCGGGGGAGGGGGACCAGCCCCTAGTGGGCTGGCGCACCCCCATGGGCCTCCCCCCCATGCGCCTAGGGTTGAAACCCTAGGGGTGGGGGCGCCCCCTAGGCTTGGGGGGCAAGCCACCCCCCTTGGCCGCCGCCCCCCCCTAGGAGATTGGATCTCCTAGGGCCAGCGCCCCCTGGCCCCCTATATATAGTGGGGGGGGGAGAGAGGGCAGCCGCACCTCAGCCCCTGGCGCCTCCCCCCTCGTTACATCTCCTACTCCCCCCGCAGGGTCTCGGCGAAGCCCTGCAGCTTTTCCCGTTGCATCCACCACCACACCGTCGTGCTGCTGGATCTCCATCAACCTCTCCTCCCCCCTTGCTGGATCAAGAAGGAGGAGAAGTCGCTGTACCGTACGTGTGTTGAACGCGGAGGTGCCGTCCGTTCGGCACTGGGATCATCGGTGACGAGGATCACGACGAGTACAAATCCATCATCCACGTTCCTTCGAATGCTTCCGCTCACGATCTACAAAGGGTATGTAGATGCACTCCTTTATGCTCGTTGCTAGATGACTCCTTAGATTGATCTTGGTGAAGCGTAGGAAATTTTTTAAATTCTGCTACGTTCCCCAACAGTGGCATCAGAGCTAGGTCTTTGCGTAGCATCTTGCACGAGTAGAACACAAACAAGTTGTGGGCGTTGATTTTGTTCAATTCTCTTGCCGTTACTAGTCCAATCTTGATTTGGGGCATCGTGGGATGAAGCAGCCCGGACTGACCTTACACGTATGCTTACGTGAGACTGGTTCCACCGACTGACATGCACTAGTTGCATAAGGTGGCTGGCGGGTGTCTGTCTCTCCCACTTTATTCAGATCGGATTCGATGAAAAGGGTCCTTATGAAGGGTAAATAGAAATTGACATATCACGTTGTGGTTTTGGCGTACGTAAGAAACGTTCTTGCTAGAAACCTATAAAAGCCACGTAAAAACTTGCAACAACAATCAGAGGACGTGTAACTTGTTCTTGCAGCATGTGCTATGTGATGTGATATGGCCAAGAAGACGTGATGAATGATATATGTGTTGTATGAGATTGATCATGTTCTTGTAATAGGGAATCACGACTTGCATGTCGATGAAAATGACAACCGGCAGGAGCCATAGGAGTTGTCTTATTTATTGTATGACCTACGTGTCACTGAATAACGCCATGTAATTACTTTACTTTATTGCTAAACGTTAGCCATAGTGGTAGAAGTAATAGTTGGCGAGACGACTTCATGAAGATACGATGATGGAGATCATGGTGTCATGCCGGTGACAAATATGATCATGGTGCCCCGAAGATGGAGATCAAAGGAGCAAAATGATATTGGCCATATCATGTCACTTTATTTGATTGCATGTGATGTTTATCATATTTATGCATCTTGTTTACTTAGAATGACAGTAGTAAATAAGATGATCTCTCACTGAAAATTTCAAGAATTGTGTTCCCCCTAACTGTGCACCGTTGCTAAGGATCGTTGTTCCGAAGCACCACGTGATGATCGGGTGTGATAGGCTCTAACGTTCGCATACAACGGGTGTAAGCCAGATTTACACACGCAATACACTTAGGGTTCACTTGACGAGCCTAGCATGTACACACATGGCCTCGGAACACGGAAGACCGAAAGGTCGAACATGAGTCGTATAGAAGATACGATCAACATGAAGATGTTCACCGTTGATGACTAGTCCGTCTCACATGATGATCGGACACGGGCTAGTCGATTCGGATCATGTATCACTTAGATGACTAGAGAGATGTCAATATGAGTGGGAGTTCATTAAATTTGATTAGATGAACTTAATTGTCATGAACTTAGTCTAAATTCTTTACAATATGTCTAGTAGATCAAATGGCCCACACTCATGTCACCCTCACCTTCAACACGTTCCTAGAGAAATCCAAGCTGAAAGACGATGGTAGCAACTATACGGACTGGGTCCATAACCTGAGGATCATCCTTATAGCTGCCAAGAAAACTTATGTCCTAGAAGCACCGCTAGGTGACGCTCCCGCCCTGGCAAACCAAGATGTTATGAACGCTTGGTAGTCGCGTTGTGATGATTACTCCCTGGTTCAGTGCGGCATGCTCTACAACTTAGAATCGGGGCTCCAAAAGCGTTTCGAGCACCACGGAGCATATGAGATGTTCCAAGAGCTGAAAATGGTTTTCCAGGCTCATGCCCGAGTTGAGAGATATGATGTCTCCAACGCATTCTACAACTGTAAGATGGAGGAAAATAGTTCTGTCAGTGAGCACATACTCAAGTTGTTTGGGTTGCACAACCGCTTGTCTCAGTTGGGAATGAATCTCCGTGACGAAGCGGTCGTTGACAGAATCCTTCAGTCGCTCCCACCTAGCTACAAGAGCTTTGTGTTGAACTTCAATATGCAAGGGATGGAGAAGTCCATTCCCGAGGTGTATTCAATGCTGAAATCAGCGGAGGTGGAGATCAAGAAAGAACATCAAGTGTTGATGGTGAATAAAACCACTAAGTTCAAGAAAGGCAAGGGTAAGAAGAACTTCAAGAAGGACGGCAAAGGAGTTGCTGTGCCCGGTAAGCCAGTTGCCAGGAAGAAGCCAAAGAATGGACCCAAGCCCGAGACTGAGTGCTTTTATTGCAAGGGAACGGGTCACTGGATGTGGAACTGCCGCAAATACTTAGCAGACAAGAAGGCCGACAACGTCAAAGGTATATGTGATATACATGTTATTGATGTGTACCTTACCAGCGCTCGTAGTAGCTCCTGGGTATTTGCTACCGGTGCAGTTGCTCACATTTGTAACTCAAAGCAGGAGCTGCGGAATAAGTGGAGACTGGCGAAGGACGAGGTGACGATGCGCGCCGGGAATAGTTCCAAGGTTGATGTGATCGCCGTTGGCACGCTACCTCTACATCTACCCTCGGGATTAGTTTTAAACCTTAATAATTGTTATTTAGTACCAGCTTTGAGCATGAACATTGTATCTGGATCTCGTTTGATGCGAGATGGCTACTCATTTAAATCCGAGAATAATGGTTGTTCTATTTATTTGAGAGATATGTTTTATGGTCATGCCCCGCTGGTCAATGGTTTATTTTTGATGAATCTCGAACGTGATGATACACATATTCATAGTGTGAATGCCAAAAGATGTAAAGTTGACAATGATAGTCCCACATACTCGTGGCATTGCCGCCTTGGTCATATTGGTGTCAAACGTATGAAGAAGCTCCATGCAGATGGACTTCTAGAGTCTCTTGATTATGAATCATTTGACACGTGCGAACCATGCCTCTTGGGCAAGATGACCAAGACTCCGTTCTCCGGAACAATGGAGCGAGCGACCAACTTATTGGAAATCATACATACCGATGTGTGCGGTCCAATGAGTGTTGAAGCTCGCGGAGGCTATCGTTATGTTCTCACCCTCACAGATGACTTGAGTAGATATGGGTATGTCTACTTGATGAAGCATAAGTCTGAGACCTTTGAAAAGTTCAAGGAATTTCAGAATGAGGTTGAGAATCAACGTGACAGAAAAATAAAGTTCTTGCAATCGGATCGTGGGGGTGAATATTTAAGTCATGAATTTGGCACACACCTAAGGAACTGTGGAATTGTCTCACAATTGACACCGCCCGGAACACCTCAGCGTAATGGTGTGTCCGAACGTCGAAATCGTACTCTGTTGGACATGGTGCGATCTATGATGTCTCTCACCGACTTACCGCTATCTTTTTGGGGTTATGCTTTAGAGACTGCCGCATTCACTTTAAATAGGGCTCCGTCGAAATCCGTTGAGACGACACCGTATGAACTTTAGTTTGGCAAGAAACCTAAGCTGTCGTTTCTGAAAGTTTGGGGTTGCGATGCTTATGTCAAGAAACTTCAACCTGAGAAGCTCGAACCCAAATCGGAAAAATGCGTCTTCATAGGATACCCAAAGGAAACGATTGGGTACACCTTCTACCTTAGATCCGAAGGCAAGGTCTTTGTTGCCAAGAATGGATCCTTTCTGGAGAAAGAGTTTCTCTCGAAAGAAGTGAGTGGGAGGAAAGTAGAACTTGATGAGGTGACAGTCACCCCTCCCGAACCGGAAAGTAGCGCAGCGCAGGAAATTGTTCCTGAGGTGCCTGCACCGACAAGGGAGGAAGTTAATGATAATGATCATGAAGAAACAGATCAAGTTACTACTGAACTTCGAAGGTCCACAAGGAATGTTCCGCACCAGAGTGGTATGGCAACCCTGTCATGGAAATCATGTTGTTAGACAACGGTGAACCTTCGAACTATGAAGAAGCGATGGCGGGCCCGGATTCCAACAAATGGCTTGAAGCCATGAAATCCGAGATAGGATCCATGTATGAAAACAAAGTATGGACTTTGGTGGACTTGCCCGATGATCGGCACGCCATAGAAAATAAATGGATATTTAAGAAGAAGACAGACGCGGATGGTAATGTGACCATCTATAAGGCTCGGCTTGTCGCTAAGGGTTATCGACAAGTTCAAGGGATTGACTACGACGAGACTTTCTCTCCCATAGCGATGCTAAAGTCCGTCCGAAGCATGTTAGCAATTGCCGCATTCTATGATTATGAGATATGGCAAATGGATGTCAAAACGGCATTCCTTAATGGCTTCCTCAAGGAAGAGCTGTATATGATGCAGCCGGAAGGTTTTGTCGATCCAGAGAATGCTAACAAGGTATGCAAGCTCCAGCGCTCGATCTACGGGCTGGTGCAAGCATCTCGGAGTTGGAATATTCGCTTTAATGATGTGATCAAAGCGTTTGGCTTTATACAGACTTGGGGAGAAGCCTGTATCTACAAGAAAGTGAGTGGGAGCTCTGTAGCATTTCTCATATTATATGTGGATGACATATTGCTTATGGGAAATGATATAGAATTCTTGAAGAGCATAAAGGCCTACTTGAACAAGAGTTTTTCAATGAAGGACCTTGGAGAAGCTGCTTACATATTAGGCATCAAAATCTATAGAGATAGATCAAGACGCCTCATTGGTCTTTCACAAAGCACATACCTTGACAAGATATTGAAGAAGTTCAATATGGATCAGTCCAAGAAGGGGTTCTTGCCTGTTTTGCAAGGTATGAGATTGAGCACGGCTCAATCCCCGACCACGGCAGAAGATAGAGAAAAGATGAGTGTCATTCCCTATGCCTCAGCCATAGGTTCTATCATGTATGCCATGCTGTGTACCAGACTTGATGTGAACCTTGCCATAAGTTTGGTAGGGAGGTACCAAAGTGATCCTGGTATGGAACACTGGACAACGGTCAAGAACATCCTGAAGTACCTGAAGAGGACTAAGGATATGTTTCTCGTTTATGGAGGTGACGAAGAGCTCGTCGTAAAGGGTTACGTTGATGCTAGCTTCGACACAGATCTGGATGACTCCAAGTCACAAACCGGATACGTGTATATTTTGAATGGTGGAGCAGTTAGCTGGTGCAGTTGCAAGCAGAGCGTCGTGGCGCATTCTACATGTGAAGCGGAGTACATAGCTGCTTGTGAAGCAGCACAAGAAGGAGTCTGGATGAATGAGTTCATCACCGACCTAGGAGTCGTTCCAAGCGCGTCAAGCCCGATGACTCTCTTCTGTGACAACACTGGGGCTATTGCCATTGCTAAGGAGCCCAGGTTTCACATGAAGACCAAGCACATCAAGCTCCATTTCAACTCCATCCGGAATTATGTTCAAGATGGAGACATAGATATTAGTAAAGTGCATACGGATCTGAATGTCGCAGATCCGTTGACTAAACCTCTTCCACGGGCAAAACATGATCAACACCAGAACTCTATGGGTGTTCGATTCATCACAATGTAACTAGATTATTGACTCTAGTGCAAGTGGAAGACTATTGGAAATATGCCCTAGAGGCAATAATAAAAGGATTATTATTATATTTCCTTGTTCATGATAATTGTCCATTATTCATGCTTGATTTGTATTGTACGGAAACAACGATACATGTGTGAATACATAGACCACAACATGTCCCTGGTAAGCCTCTAGTTACTAGCTCGTTGATTAACAGATGGTCACGGTTTCCTGAACATGGACATTGGATGTCATTGATAACGGGATCACATCATTAGGAGAATGATGTGATGGACAAGACCAAATCCTAAGCCTAGCACGAGATCGTATAGTTCATAATGCTTAAGCTTTTCAGTGTCAAGCATTTGTTCCTTAGACCATGAGGTTGTGCAACTCCCGGATACCGTAGGAATACTTTGGGTGTGCCAAACGTCACAACGTAACTGGGTGGCTATAAAGGTACGCAACGGGTATCTCCGAAAGTGTCTGTTGGGTTGGCACGAACCGAGACTGGGATTTGTCACTCCGTATGACGGAGAGGTATCTCTGGGCCCACTCGGTAAGACATCATCATAATGACCTCAATGTGACTAAGGAGTTAGTCACGGGATGATGGATTACGGAATGAGTAAAGAGACTTGCGATGACGAGATTGAACAAGGAATCAGTATACCGACGATCGAATCTCGGGCAAGTACCGTACCGATAGACAAAGGGAATAACATACGAGATTAAGTGAATCCTTGACATCGTGGTTCATCCGATGAGATCATCGAGGAACACATGGGAACCAACATGGGTATCCAGATCCCGCTGTTGGTTATTGACCGGAGAGTCGTCTCGGTCATGTGTGCGTGTCTCCCGAACCCGTAGGGTCTACACACTTAAGGTTCGGTGACGCTAGGGTTGTAGAGATATATGCACACGGAAACCCGAATGTTGTTCGGAGTCCCGGATGAGATCCCGGACGTCTCGAGGAGTTCCGGAATGGTCCGGAGGTAAAGAATGATATATAGGAAGTCCAGTTTTGGCCATCGGGAGAGTTCCGGAGGTCACCGGTAGTGTACGGGGACCACCGGAAGGGTCCCAGGGGTCCACCGGGCGGGGCCACCCATCCCGGAGGGCCCCGTGGGCCGTAGGGGGAGGGGGACCAGCCCCTAGTGGGCTGGCGCACCCCCATGGGCCTCCCCCCATGCGCCTAGGGTTGAAACCCTACGGGTGGGGGCGCCCCCCTAGGCTTGGGGGGCAAGCCACCCCCCTTGGCCGCTGCCCCCCTAGGAGATTGGATCTCCTAGGGCCGGCACCCCCCTGGCCCCCTATATATAGTGGGGAGGGGGGAGAGAGGGCAGCCGCACTTTAGCCCCTGGCGCCGCTCCCCCCGTTACATCTCCTACTCCTCCCGCAGGGTCTCGGCGAAGCCCTGCAGCTTTTCCCGTTGCATCCACCACCACACCGTCGTGCTGCTGGATCTCCATCAACCTCTCCTCCCCCCTTGCTGGATCAAGAAGGAGGATACATCGCTGTACCGTACATGTGTTGAACGCGGAGGTGCCGTCCGTTCGGCGCTGGGATCATCGGTGACGAGGATCACGACGAGTACGACTCCATCATCCACGTTCCTTCCAACGCTTCCGCTCACGATCTACAAAGGGTATGTAGATGCACTCCTTTATGCTCGTTGCTAGATGACTCCTTAGATTGATCTTGGTGAAGCGTAGGAATTTTTTTGAATTATGCTACGTTCCCCAACACCGCCGCCACGTGGCGCGTCTTCATTCGGCCCGCCGCCACCTGGGCTGGTTCCAGCCACTCAGGGAGTGCCACTTGGCATTTCCACGTCGCCCCCTCAGCCTTCCACCGCCGCCAGCCCTCAGGGCCCAGCCACGGCCCGCCCGTGGGCCGAACCGGGCCCAAAGCGCTGCCGCCCCGCAGCGTCTCCCTCGTCCCCGAGCTTCCCGCCCGAGACCTCGAGCTCCTCCCGAGCTCCTGTGGGGCCCTGACGCGCCGGCCACCTGAGGCCCAGGCCGTCCTCGCCGGAGCACCGGCCGGCCTCGCTGGATCCGACCCCGCACGCTCCCAGGCCTCGCCCCGCCCAGCTCCTGCTCTCTCCCTCGCCGTTCTTCCAACCGAGCACCAGCGCCGCCGCAAGCCATGGATGCCGCCGCCTCGAGCCCTTCCCTAGCGCCGGAATGGGTCCCCTAGGCCCAGATCCGCCCGGATCCGGCCTCGGCGCACCTCCCCAGCGCCTCCCTGCGACGTGCCGCCGCCGACGTTGCCCAGCCGCCGCTCCCGGCTCTGTCCTCTGCGTCGGGCAGAGGACGAGGATGACCGCCCTAGCGCCTCGTGGGCTGCAGCCACCGTGCGGCCCAGCCCCGCCAAGGCCCACGGCCCACCTGCTTCCTCTCCCCTTCATGGGCCCGGCCCAGTGGTGAGAAGCCATGTTTCCCGCCCTATGCACCTTATAGCAATTTTGCGCTCACTTTTCGTTTTGAAAATATATGTGCTGGTTTGCATAGTGACAACTTTTTGTGTGCTTGTCCAAATTGAGTGAATGATATGTCAAAATGATCGTGGTGATATGCTCTACACTTTGTTCCATTGTGCCATGCTTGTTTGACTTCATCTAGATGCTAATCTCTGTTGCAAGAGTGCTACTTGCTATAAACTGTTGTTACTTGTTATTTTTATGCCATGTTTGAGATATGATAACTTGGTGCATGTTTATCCAAATGATGCATATGATATATCAAAATGTTCATTATGAAGTGTACTACATGATGGTTGCTGTAGCATGCTTGTTTAATTTCATATGGCCATGTTAATATATATTGCAAAAGTGCATTTGGCTGTTAAGTTCTGAAACTTGTTATGGGATGCTGATTTCACATGCTCTTTGCTATTGATGTGTTTGTCCTCATGCCACATGTTTAGTTGTTTTAGAATCACAATAATATGGTCTTTGATGTGGTGCAATCATATTTCCATGTTATGCCTTGTGTTGACTTAAACATGCTTGTAAACATGCCATGTTGTTATTGTTGTTTTAACATTTAGTGAAATTTCACCAAGTCTGGAATCTGTCATATCCTGATGCTATGTTTGCTTGATGCCCTCGGCAAATCCATGTTAGTTTTGGGGTGGCCATTGATCATTCCTTGTTGTATATGTTGTTGTCTATCCATCCATGTCCTCACTTGCTCATTTGGGTTGCAATAGCTTATTTAATTCTTGCTCCCAAGTTGCTATAAAATATTACTGTCAGGTTTTTAGTGTCATGATTAAAATGTTGTAGCTTGTTGCTATTGATCCATGCCTCCTATGGAGTTGCTCCACTAGAGTTGTTTGCTGTAGGATATGTCTACTTCATGTCCATGCTTCTTGTCACCATGTTTAAGTGCTGTTGAGTATATATTTCTTGCTCCAAAGTTGCTATGTGGCTGTTAACTTCAGCTTGTTGTTATATCTTGTTTCATGTGTATCTATTAGCCCGTTGCTCCGTTTTGGGTGTGCCTTATATGAAACTTGTGTGATTTTTCATGTAGAATCATAATATCATATTGTTTTCATGTTTGGAGTGAGTTTGCCTTGATGTTTGGGTGCATCTTGCACCGTTGCCTTGCTTGTCTTGTTTTGCTCATATCTTCTAGGCCGTAGCTCCGAATTAAACAAACTTTATATGAAACTTTACTAGAATTTCGTGTAGATCATCATGGTGCATGTTAACCTGCTGTTTAACAACTTTAACATAAGGTTTGTTCAGATCTGGACTAATTTCAAATTATGCATATGAGGACTTACCGGATTTGTAATATGTAGTTTCCGGCCTCATTTAAACTTGTTGACTCGTGTTGTTCTTGTGTGCTTCCTACTTTGCCATGTATTGCATATTATATAGACTTGTCTTGCATCATACTTGCTTGAGCATATTGTCATGTTCTTGTATTTTTTTCCTGTGCTTCCTACCTTGCCATGCTTTGCTTCCTGTATAGACTTGTCTTGCATCATACCTTGCCATGCTTTGCTTCCCGTATAGACTTGTCTTGCATCATACCTTGCCATGTATTGCATCATATATAGACTTGTGTTTTTTTTCTTTGCTTCCTACCTTGCCATGTATTGCTTCCTGTATAGACTTGTCCTGCATCATACCTTGCCATGTATTGCATCATATATAGACTTGTGTTGTTTTTCTGTTCTTCCTACCTTGCCATGTTTTGCTTCCTGTATAGACTTGTAGTGCAACCTATATAGAACTGTCTTGCATCATACTTGTTTGAGCATATTGTCATGTTCTTGTGTTGTGTGTTTACCGTATTGCTTGCTTCTTCTCGTTAGTGCTTGTTCCATTGCGATCGTGAGGATTCGTTCGTCTACCCGTGGTTCGTCTTCGAGGCTTCTTCTTCGTCTTCTTCACGGATCCGTTCTTCTTCCTTGCGAGATCTCAGGCAAGATGACCATACCCTTGGATACCTTTACTATCATTGCCTTTGCTTAGTTGTCTCGATGCTGTCGTTATATGTCGCGCTACCCATATTATTGTCAGCCCCTCTCCTTGTTGCCATGAAACCTCTAACCTTTGACACCTTCCTAGCAAAAACCATTGTTTGGCTATGTTACCCGCTGATGGCTTATCGCCCCTCGTTGGTTACCCCAAGTGGAAGGTTTGAGATGCAGTGTAGCGGTAGTTTTCCCTTGGCAAAGATACCAAGGATCGAATTCCCCTGAGACTGCAAGGTTCAACAAGAAGGTGTCAACTGCTAGCGGCGCAACCAACGATTGACCGGACCTGCACACAGATACAAATAACTTTGCTCCCAACGAGGACAGAGAGGTTGTCAATCCCTCCGGCCTTGTCGTTTACAAAGGATCAAACGCAAGAGATAATAGTGATAGGTATTACTGCAACTAGTAAGTAAGAACTGAAAGTAAATAACGGGTGTGATCAGTGATGGTAATATGGACCGGGGTCCCATGATGTTCACTAGTGATGTCTCTCTCCCAAAAGACGATAAAACAGCTAAACGAGGTAAACAAATTACAGCTGGGCAATTGACAGGATTATGTGCGCAAACCAATGCTAACTATGCTACAAAGAAAGGTAGAGGCTCAAAAGCATGGGCGGTACGCCAAGGCAAGTAGACCGAAATCCATTTGCATCTACTACTAATCATCCACCTTGAGATATCTATCCAGAACATCTCGCTGGTATTAAGTTGCGAGTCCCACCCATAGTGTAAACTCAAAGCAACAGACAACTGCATTAAAAGAACTTTGCGTAAAGTAAACAATCCTTTCACCCGCAAGCACAAGCATCGTTGTTTTCCCCCTTGTGGCAACAACACATCCCCTAGAATCATGTTTCTGTCACTCAAGCTAGTCATCGAGGGGCATGAACCCACAATCAAGCATAACGTTCCCTCTTGGAGTTACTACCTACTACTTGGCCAAAGCAATAAACAGCAACGGAGAACATGCAAGAATTACTCAAGAACATAAATATAAAAGAGGTGAATCAAATATATTACTCACACACAATCTGAACATAATCTCATAATCCATCGGATCCCAGCAAACTCATCATAGCAACAGCATAAGGATTACATATGTGCCTCGATCATGTAGGGCAGCTCACGAGGTCTAATCGGTGAAGAACAAAGAGGGGAGGAGAACATCACATAGCTACTGGTCATGGACCCATGGTCCAAGGGAGACTACTCACAACTCATCCGGGAGGCGTCCATGGTGGTGGAGAGGCTCCCGGTGGTGATCCTCCCCTCCGGCAGGGTGCCGGGAAGAGTTCTCCTGGTGCTCCCGATCTTGGAAGCGCGGCGGCGGCGGAACAGAGATGAGATTGCGAAAAGGGTTCAGTCCTCGAGGGTTTCGGGACGCGGTGTAAATATATGCCAAAGGGGGCGTCAGAGGAGGCCTGGGGGGCCCAGGCGCCCTGGCGGCGCGGCCAGGAGGGGGGCGCGCCCTCTGGCCGCCTGGAGCCCTGGTGGCCCCCCTCCGGCCCTACTTTGGCCGCATGGAAGCTTCCGGAACGCTGATTTTTTATATATTTTTCCCGGAATTTTTCTGACAGTTTACGTAATGGGAAAACCTGAAATACAAAAACAACAGAAAACAGAAACTGGCACTGGGGTGCACTGAGTTAATAGGTTAGTCCAAGTATGATCAAAAGTGTATGGAAGTGCATAAATATCATAGCAATATCACACAAAAGAGGCATGGAGCAAGCAGAAATTATAGATACGTTTTGGACGTATCAACATCCCCAAGCTTAATTCCTGCTCGTCCTCGAGTAGGTAAATGATAACAAGCATAATTTCTGTGGTGACATGCTATTAACCATATAAGAACTTTTCACAGTCACATGACAAATGCTTACTGAGATAATGAATCTGTAGTAATTAAGTTGCCTCATGAGAAAATCACAAAGAACTGAAAGTTTTACAATATGATACTGAAACACTCAATAGATTTGTAGTGAGCATGGTGTGCAAACATGACAAAGTGATATCTCGCTTGCCCCCTTTAGTGAAGCAAAACATAAATGCAGGGGCACCTCCAAAGTTTAAGTGACGACTAGATACAATGATTTCAGAATAAACGATATCATAATCATGCAAAAGACAATGGTACTTTGGGACAATGCACATTACACTCAGAATGACAATCATGCTCTCAATAGTTGGTGCTTTAAAGAAGGTGGAGACTCTCGAACCGTGGCTTTTGATGGCAAGGTTGAAAACCCGTGGTCGGAAACAAAAACTAAACATGTACCAGAGCTCTTGGTTTTTAAAAACAGAGGTAATATTTTTTTTAGAATATGCATATTTCGTCAACGAATGCTAGCAGATAACTCAATTACTTCCCGAGCTGGACAAGTTTCGAGGAACGGCTCCCGCATGAGGACGATCACATCCTCTTAATCTCCTTTGTTTATCACTGCCAAAGTTTTCTGATTTCTCATGAACAAAGCGTGAAGGAGGGTTTGTTTGTTGTATATTTTTTAATGAGCCGGGCGCACTCTTTGCCAGTTCCTTCTCGTATTATGGGTTTGCACATTAGACATGCAATCCCGGGGTGAAGCTTGTCCAACTTAAAAAGATCATGAATTAACTACTACTTCCTCATGAGCTAAAACAGAGGCACAAAAGAGAAATACCTCTTTTGAATATTTTCGAGATGGTACATGAAAGTCTTCGTTAGGAATGGCAGGTAAATACCATGTATAGGAAGGTATGGTGGACTCATATGGCATAACTGGTTTAAAGGATTTTGGATGCACAAGCAGTCAGTCCGCTTAGTACAGGCGGAGGTTAGCAAAAGACTGGGAGCGACCAACTAAAAGAGCAATGACGGTCATAATCATGCAGAGCGACAAAGCAACATTGAATCGGGCATGGAAGTTATATCGCTACTCAAAAAATTAAAGATCATCAAGGCTTGATAGACTTTCTTTACAATCTTAAATATGCGTGAGCATATGCCAAGTCAATCAAAATAAATTCTTGGAGGAAGATATCACTAAACCATACCACATCATAGGCAAACAAATCATGTTGGTACTTCAATAACACATTAAGAACCCCCCAGCTATTTGAGACTAACCATAAGAAAACATGAATTACTAAGCACCATTATGCACATAGCATTTTTATCATAGACGTATCAACCAGTGCAACAGAAGCCAACTCTCTTAACAAGATAAGCATGATAACTAAAGAGAGTTCCAGCGACCAACTAAACAAAAGCTCTTCAAAAAGTAAAGCATGAAAACTAAGAGCTGAACATGATAGTAGCTATTGAAAGACAAAGAACATACACAGCAAAGATAAACATGAAAATTCTATGTTGTGTTCTAGGTTGAAGTGGAGCGTGTTTCTCTCCCACACAAAGAAAGCTGAGTTCCAACTCGTTATGAAAAGCAAGCAAAGCTAAAGAAAACTAAAAAGGAAACTAAAAGCAAGACGCTCCAAGCATAGCACATAACACATGAAGTGATAAAAATATAGTGGAACGAAAGACGAACTGATAATTGTTGATGGAGAAGGGGATGCACGGGGGCATCCCCAAGCTTAGACGCTTGAGTCTTCTTGAATATTTCTTGGGGATGCATGGGGGCATCCCCAAGCTTGAGCGTTTGACACTCCTGAATCTTTTTATCATCTTCCCTCGCACACTTGAAAACTCCCTTCATACATAACTCATCACAATCTGATTAGCGAGGTTAGTACCCTTAATAAATAATTTTTCCTTGCTGGAAATAACGATATTCTTGAAGGTCTACTGTTTCTCAAGATTGCCAAAAGGTTTTTACAAATAAAAAGCAAGCTCAAGGTTTGCAAAACGAAGGAAAGGAAAAACAGGACAGAATCTGTGAAAAACAGACCAGCAGGTAGTAAATAATTTTTTCGGGGCACTTCTGCAACTCAAATAAAAAAACTCAGAACGGATGCCCGAAATCCAATTGTATAGAGCACGCTGTCGAAAAAATTCAGACCAAAAAGATGATCTGGTGATTTTATACGAATTTTTATGTCCAAGGACAGAATCTGTTTCCTGGACAGCACGTCACAACTTTTGAACTTTCTTGCAATCAGAGGCTACACTTGGCACAAAGCTGACAAGTAAGGATACAATGATGATGCTAGTGTAGTAACAACATCAAGACATAACAAAAGCAAAATAAAATTTTATTCATTGTGGGCTGCCTCCCAAAAGCTCTTTCTTTTATGCCTTTAAGCTAGGCATAATGCAAAGAGATCAAGTCTTATCAAGAGTAAAAGAATAGCTAGCCCATCTAACGGACTCAAAAGGTAACTTAATCTTCTTTCTAGGGAAGTGTTCCATCCCTTTCTTGAGAGGAAATTGGAATTTTATATTCCCCTCTTTCATGTCAATGATAGCACCAACGGTGCGAAGAAAAGGTCATCCCAAAATAATTGGACAAGAGGGTTCACATTCAATATCCATAATAGTAAAATCAACGGGAACATAATTTTCATTGACAATGATAAGAACATCGTCGATCCTCCCCAAGGGTTTCTTTATGGAAGAATCAACAAGACGAACACCAAAAGAACAAGAATCAAAAGGTTTCAATTTAAGCATATCATATATTCTTTTGGGCATAACGGAGGTACTAGCTCCAACATCACATAAAGCATAGCAAGAGAAGTTATTCAACTTAATTTTAATCATAGGATCCCAACCATCTTCTAGCTTCCTAGGTATGGAGGCTTCTACCCTAAGTTTCTCCTCCCTAGCTTTGATGAGAGCATTAGTGATATGCTCGGTGAAGGCAAGGTTTAGCGTGCTAGTGCGGGGATCTCTAGACATCTTGTGAAGGAAATCAATAACTTCGGTAAGGGTGCAATTATCAAAATCAAGGTCACTACTATCAAGTAAAGTGGTAGTGGTGTCCTTTAGGCTCACTTGTTTGGTAGTTTCTATGGTCCTAGCATCACCATTAATAGGTCCAATGGGACCAGGAGTGCATTGGGTGCTAAGAGTTTGGATATCCTCAACAACTTGGATAGTAGCAACAGTGTGGTGGGTAGGAAGGTTCTTAATTCTATCTTCTTCCTCCTTTTCTCTAGCCCATGTCTCTTTAAGTTTAGCCAACATCCTAATGTTTTCATTAATTTGCACTTGAATAGCATTCATAGGAGTGGTCTTCCTCTCCTTAAGAGGGGAAGTTCTAATTTTAAGCAATTCTACCTCATGGGCTAAATTGTCTACCTTCGAAGAGAGATCATCTAGTTTGGCTAGTTTTTCTTCTACACTCTTATTGACGGCTTTTTGGGTAGTGATGAAATCTTTAAGCATAATCTCTAGTTCAGAAGTGGATTTCTTGGTGCTAGGATAAGTATTGTTGTTCCCATAGGAATTAGAGGGGAACGGTCTAGGATTGCTACCAAAATTACTCCTATAAGCATTGTTATTGAAATTGTTTCTAGAGATAAAGTTCACCTCTACTTGATCTTGAGTAATCAAAGAATTTAAAGTATCATCACAAGGATCAATAAAAGATTGCTTGGAAAGTAGAGACATGATCAAGTCAACTTTTTCATTTAGGGAGGAAATCTCCTCGACAGAGTTTACCTTCCTACCTGTTGGAGCGCGTTCGGTGTGCCATTGGGAATAATTGGTCATCATCTCATCGAGAAGCTTCGTGGCAGCACCAAGTGTAGTTGACATAAAGGTTCCTCCCGCGGCCGAATCTAACAAGTTCCGCGAGGGTAAAGTTCAAGCCTGCATAAAAAGTTTGGATAACCATCCAAGTAGTCAAACCATGAGTAGGGCAGTTCTTGACAAGAGATTTCATGCGTTCCCAAGCTTGGGCAACGTGTTCATTATCCGATTGTTTAAAATTCATTATGTTACTCGTTAGTTGGATAATTTTAGCAGGTGGATAATACTTTCCAATAAAAGCATCCTTGCACTTGTCCCAAGAATCTATGCTATTTCTAGGCAAAGATTGAAACCAAATTTTAGCTCCTCCTCTCAAGGAGAAAGGAAAAAGCTTAAGCTTAACAATATTACCATCTACTTCTGGGTACTTTTGCATATCACAGAGTTCAACAAAATTGTTTAAGTGTAAAGCAGCATCATCTCCAGCACCGGAGAATTGGTCTTTCATAACTAGGTTCAGTAAAGCAGGTTTAATTTCATAAGAAGGTGCTGAAGTGGCAGGTGTAGTAATAGGCGTGCAGATAAAGTCATCGTTGTTATGACTAGTGAAGTCACACAACTTGGTGTTCTCGGTGGAACCCATAGCAGCAAGCAAGCAAGATAACTATTTTTGTGATTTTTGATAAAAGACACTAAAGCAAAAACTGAAAGGTAAACTAACAAGACTAAAAAGCAAAGGTAAAAGATAGCGTGCAACTCCCCTATCTTGAAGAGTGGAGTCCCCGGCGATGGCGCCAGAAAACTTTGCTTGATGGCTTCTCGCCCCTTGTTGGTTACCCCAAGTGGAAGGTTTGAGATGCAGTGTAGCGGTAGTTTTCCCTTGGCAAAGATACCGAGGATCGAATTCCCCTGAGACTCGAAGGTTCAACAAGAAGGTGTCAACTGCTAGCGGCGCAACCAGCGATTGACCGGACCTGCACACAGATACAAATAACTTTGCTCCCAACGAGTACAGAGAGGTTGTCAATCCCTTCGGCCTTGTCGTTTACAAAGGATCAAACGCAAGAGATAATAGTGATAGGTATTACTGCAACTAGTAAGTAAGAACTGAAAGTAAATAACGGGTGTGATCAGTGATGGTAATATGGACCGGGGTCCCATGATGTTCACTAGTGATGTCTCTCTCCCAAAAGACGATAAAACAGCTAAGCGAGGTAAACAAATTACAGCTGGGCAATTGACAGGATTATGTGCGCAAACCAATGCTAACTATGCTACAAAGAAAGGTAGAGGCTCAAAAGCATGGGCGGTACGCCAAGGCAAGTAGACCGAAATCCATCTGCATCTACTACTAATCATCCACCTTGAGATATCTATCCAGAACATCTCGCTGGTATTAAGTTGCGAGTCCCACCCATAGTGTAAACTCAAAGCAACAGACAACTGCATTAAAAGAACTTTGCGTAAAGTAAACAATCCTTGCACCGGCAAGCACAAGCACCGTTGTTTTCCCCCTTGTGGCAACAGCACATCCCCTAGACTCATGTTTCTGTCACTCAAGCTAGTCATCGAGGGGCATGAACCCACAATCAAGCATAACGTTCCCTCTTGGAGTTACTACCTACTACTTGGCCAAAGCAATAAACAACAACGGAGAACATGCAAGAATTACTCAAGAACATAAATATAAAAGAGGTGAATCAAATATATTACTCACACACAATCTGAACATAATCTCATAATCCATCGGATCCCAGCAAACTCATCATAGCAACAACATAAGGATTACATATGTGCCTCGATCATGTAGGGCAGCTCACGAGGTCTAATCGGTGAAGAACAAAGAGGGGAGGAGAACATCACATAGCTACTGGTCATGGACCCATGGTCCAAGGGAGACTACTCACAACTCATCCGGGAAGCGTCCATGGTGGTGGAGAGGCTCCCGGTGGTGATCCTCCCCTCCGGCAGGGTGCCGGGAAGAATTCTCCTGGTGCTCCCGATCTTGGAAGCGCGGCGGCGGCGGAACAGAGATGAGATCGCGAAAAAGGGTTCCGTCCTCGAGGGTTTCGGGACGCGGTGTAAATATATGCCAAAGGGGGGCGTCAGAGGAGGGGGGGCGCGCCCTCTGGCCGCCTGGAGCCCTGGTGTCCCCCCTTCGGCCCTACTTTGGCCGCATGGAAGCTTCCAGAACGCTGATTTTTTATATATTTTTCCCGGAATTTTTCTGGAAGTTTATGTAATGGGAAAACCTGAAATACAAAAACAGCAGAAAACAGAAACTGGCACTGGGGTGCACTGAGTTAATAGGTTAGTCCAAATATGATCAAAATTGTATGGAAGTGCATAAATATCATAGCAATATCACACAAAAGAGGCATGGAGCAAGCAGAAATTATAGATACGTTTTGGACGTATCACCCGCTTGCTCAGCCCCTCTTATAGCGTTGTTAGTTGCAGGTGAAGACGAAGATCGTTCCAGGAGGGAACTTGTTGTTGGAATATCACAATATCTATTATTATTTAACACACCTATATACTGGGCATGGGTGGAAGGCTTGGCCTTTTGCTCGGTGTTTTGTTCCACTCATGCCACCTTAGGAGCCGATAAACCGGCATTATGTTCCTTGATTTTGCGTTCCTTACACGGTTGGGTATATGGGGACCCCTTGACACTTCGTCTTTGAATAAAACTCCTCCAGCAAGGCCCAACATTGGTTTTAATTTGCTCATAATAACAACTTAATTAATTAATTAATTGCATAGGGGGTCATGTCCCCGGGTTCTTAATTCTACGTAACAGGGTGGGGGGGGGGGCAATGCTGATGGTGTTTGTCCCAAACGGGGGTTATGCGGGGCCACCACGGGGAAACCCGAGGATTGGTTTTACCTGTAGGATCGCCCATCCGGTCGTGGCCTGAGACGAGATACGCGCGGCTACTATCACGGTGTCGGCACGCCGGGAGGTCTTGCTGGACTTGTTTTACCATTGTCGAAATGTCTTGTGCACCGGAATGCCGAGCCTGATCGGATTTCCCTAAGATAAGGGGTAATAATTATTATTACTTCAGCTGATCGTGAGAGCTTGTGATGGGCAAAGTTGGGACACCCCTGCAGGGTTATGATCTTTCGAAAGCCGTGCCCGCGGTTATGTGGCAGATTGGAATTTGTTAATGTCCGGTTGTAGAAAACTTGATAGAGGATCCTGAAAGAACATGCGGTGCCCCCATGTTTGGTTTTGGTAATTGATGACAATCTCTATGGACTAATGGTTGCCTTGAGTTGTATTTGAAGGGTTTGTCCATAGGCTTTTCTTGGAGTTCATTTGTTGGTTTCAAGGAGAGTTTGTGATGACCAAGGTGCTATTAAGGAATTACCCAAAGATGGGTCTTGTGAGTGTTGAGCTTATTGCAAGCATGTCTTGAAGAAGAAGAGTGTGTTATCATTCATGTTTACCTTCAAGACATCATCCAAATGAAGAGAGTTGGAAAGATTCAAGGTTGATCAAGACTAAGTGAAGGAGTGAATCAAGTTGATCAACACACAAAGCGTAGAAGATGTACCGAGAGGGATCAAGAAATCCTATGGTATGGTAAGCATTGTCAATCACGCTTTGTGTACTAACTCATGGTCTTTGTGAGAGTTCTTTGTGGGGTTAGGTTGCGGTGCGCAAGTTCAAGTGGAGCATCACAAAGAAATCAAGTGCTTGAAGCTTTCCGTCCATTGTCGTGACAATGGACTTGTGAAGATATGCCGAAGAGTGGCTCACCCATAGAGGAGTATGGGGGAGCAATCTACTAGTCTTCACCGAGACAACGCAATCAAGAAAGGTGGTCCAACTTGAGGAAGTCAAGATCGTCTACATCTAGCTCAAGTGGACTTTGTGCAAAGCAAAGTTTTGCCCTTGATAGGTTTTCTATTTTACCGGTCTTGTGGTGGTAGTTGGGAGACCGGGTTATAGGATCGTTTGCCGTACTATCAAGGGGGGCTCTCAAGTTGGTAGCTTGATCGTATCGTTAGTAGAGAGCTCAAACCATTGCATCCTTGCATCATGTTTCTTGGTTCTTGTTTGGTTCTCTTTGTGAGTCTTAGAGCTTATGGTCATCTTGATGACAAGCTTGAGTTCATCGAAAACGGAGTTCACATGTGTCTTCTATGATGTTTTCGGTGTTGGGTGTTTTACCGGTCTTATCCGAGGAAGGGTTCTCACCATTTTCTTATGGTCCTTTTCTAACTTGCTTCTTATTGTTTTTTCTATCAAGATTGTGTTAGCCCTTGTCGCTAGCTTTCCAACAAACTTGGTTTCATCGAATTCGGAGTCCGTATGCAAAAGTTATTGTCGTTTTGGTGTACTGAAAAGGCTGCAGCGGTACTACCGCGGGTTGGAGCGGAAGTAATTTTTTACTACCGCTTTCGGGAGCTGTAGTACCGCTTCGGGAGCGGTACTACCGCTTGGAGCAGTACTACCGCGGCTACTTCCGTGGCTACTTCCGCTCGGGACTAAAAACTCGTCACAAGTCTAGCGGTGGTAGGCACGGATGTAATTTTTTAGTACCGCTCGCAAGCAGTAGTACCGCTACCCTTAGCAATAGTACCGCTACTCGTAGCGGTAGTACCGTGAGGTCAAGCGGTACTACCGCTCCGACGGTTCTTCTGACCTTTTTTCCTCCTCGCTATTGTTTTTCAAAGGGGTTCTACTGCCCTAGCGGTAGTACCGCTCCTGGAGCGGTAGTACCGCTCTGTGCGGGCTGTGAGCATAACGATTGGATTTTCCCCCACCTATAAAAGGGGGTCTTCTTCCCCAATGAACCTAATCTTTTGAGCTCGTGTTCTTCCCCCATTGTTGACCTTCTTCGAGCTTGCTATCTCTCAATTCCTCCATGGATTCTTGCTAGTTTTTGGGGGAAAAGAGAGAGGAGATCTAGATCCACATTTCCACCAATCACTTTCTCCTCTAAGTGAGGGGAACCCCTTGGATCTTGATCTTGGAGTTCTTGGTGTTCTCCTTCTTGTTCTTCCTCTCATTTCCCTCCCTAGCATTAGTTGCTTTGGTGGGATTTGGGAGAGAAGGACTTGGGCACTCCGTGTGCCCTTGCCATTGCATTTGGTGCATCGGTTTGAGTTCTCCACGGTGATACGTGGAAGTGAAGTTGAGAAGCTTATTACTCTTGGGTGCTTGGTACCCTTGAGCTTGTTCCTCTTGGGTGCTTGGGCGCCCTAGACAGTTGTGGTCACCTCGGAGCCATATTCCATTGTGGTGAAGCTTCGTGGTGTTGTTGGGGAGATAGCCCCAACCTTGGTGTTTGGAGCTCAATCATTGTGGTGTAAAGCTCCGGGCAAGCGTCGGGGTCTCCAATTAGGTTGTGGAGATCGCCCCGAGCAATTTGATGGGTTTCGGTGACCGCCCCCAAGGGTTGCCAAAGTGTACGGGTTCGGTGACCGCCCCCAAGGGTTGCCATTTGTACGGGTTCGGTGACCGCCCTCAAGGGTCCCTTAGTGGAATCACGGCATCTTGCATTGTGCGAGGGCGTGAGGAGAGTACGATGGCCCTAGTGGCTTCTTGGGGAGCATTGTGCCTCCACACCGCTCCAAACGGAGATTAGCATCCGCAAGGGTGTGAACTTCGGGATACATCGTCGTCTCCGCGTTCCTCGGTTATCTCTTACCCGAGCCCTTTACTTATGCACTATACTTTGTGATAGCCATATTGTTTCTTGTCATATATCTTGCTATCACCTAGTTGTTTATCTTGCTTAGCATAAGTTGTTGGTGCACATAGGTGAGCCTAGTTGTTGTAGATTTTGTGCTTGACAAATTAACCGCTAGGTTTATTCCGCATTTGTTCAAGCCTAAACCGTAATTATTTTAAAGCGCCTATTCACCCCCCTCTAGGCGACATCCACGATCTTTCAATTGGTATCAAAGCCTCTTCTCTCTTTATAGGGCTTTACCACCTAGAGAGTAAGGATGTCGACTAGGGGTTTAGGTTTCTATGACACTCTTAGTTTCAATGGCACAAATTTTGATGTTTGGATAATTCGCATGCTTAATCTCTTTAGGGTCATGGACCCAAATTTAGAGCGAATTTTAGATATGGGGTTTTCTCCTCCAAAGGATGCACAAAGATTATCTTTAGAGGATGAGAAAAACTCTTATCTCAATGCTCAAGCTTCTAATGTGCTTTTTGATGCTTTGAGCAATGTAGTTATATTTCAACTCATGCCGTTCCGGGATGCTCATGAGTTGTGGACAAAGCTTCAAGATAAATATGGTGTGTCCAAGAACTATAGGAATGATTGTTCTCCCTCCACCTCCGGCCATGTAGTCTTCTCAACTTCTTCTACTTCACCTACGTGTGGTTTGCCACAAGGTAATGATATGGTGAGTAGTGTTGGTCATTGCATTGATGATAGTATGCTTATTGTGGATGATCCTTCATCACTATCTTATTGCAATGCATCTTCTGTGGACTTTAACACTTCGAGCACCCTACATGTTTCACATGCTTGTGTTGATAGTCCTTGCATATCATGTAGAAATTGCTTGACTAAAACTCATGATGATATGCTTGCTATGTCTTGTTGCCATGATAAAAATGCATCTATTTCCTCGAATTGTTGTGCTAACAATGTAGAGGAAACCCAACACCCCATGGAACAAGATGTAGTCTTGAATGGTGCTTCAAGGGATCCTACATCATCATCTATTGCGTTTTGCCTTATGGCTAAGGCATCAAAGGTATCTCCCACTTTGAACCCCAATATATCTTGTGATGATAGTGATGATGACAATGATGATGATGTAGAAAATGATGAAGAGAATGATAATGTTGCCTCCTTAAAAATTAAGGGGAAAATGATTTTTAAAGCTCTTCTTAAGAATAAATTAGCTCGTTCAAACTTTATGGAAATCATGTCTATTGCCATTGAGGGCAAGAAATATATTAATGAGTTGGAATCTCATCTAGAGGAGCATGAGGTCACCATTGAGAAAATGGAAGGTCATGAGCGTGATTACGCTAATGAGATCGCCGACCTTTCGCAAGCTCTTGAACTTGAACAAACCACCAAGGAATCTCTTGAAGAGACTTTTGCTCTAGAACTATCTAGAATAAAGGAATCCTGTGACAGAGCTCTCCAGGTGGCTAATGATTTTGAAACTAAAAATGAGAAGCTTGAAGTTGCACATGCTAAACTCCTTGAGGATTTTGAGCACCTCGAAAATGGCTCAAGGGTCATTAAGAGTGAGCTCATCAAACTCACCGAGTCTCATGCTCAACTTAAAGCTTCATATTCTAAAGAGCTTGCCAAGTTGCCTTCTCCTCTTGCTATTATTGATGATGCTTGTGCTACTAACTCTATTTCTAGTGAAGCATCCATTTTGAAGGAAAATGTTGAGCTAAGGGCTCAACTTGAGTTGTTATCTAGCAATTATGGGAAATTGGAAGAAAGTTATGTAAAGCTCACAAGCTCTCATGATGATCTTCTAGTATCCCACAATGTGCAAAAGATAGCTCATGCGGCTATGATTATCAAGGTAACATCTAGTGAGTCTCATGTGGTCGCTAGAACTACTTCTAGTCAAAATGCTATATTGCCATGTGCTAGTCCTCGTAATTCATCTATGCATAACATTGGTACATCTTGTGATGAATTGCTTTCCTTGCCTTGTTGCTCTAACAATGAACCCTATACTTCCTCTAGTACTTGTTTTGATACTAACCATGTAGAGGAAATCAAAGAGCTCAAGGCCCAATTCTCTTCCTTGAAGAAAGACTTGGAAAAGTGTCATGAAGGGAAGTCCACACTCAACAATATCTTGAGTGTGCAAAAATCCCCCAATGACAAAGGTGGACTTGGATTCAACTCCAACAAGAAGAAGAAGTCCAAGAGCAACAAGAAGAAGGGCCAAGAACAACTCAAGAATTCGTCCAAGATTATTTGCTTCAAGTGCAAAATTGAAGGGCATCATGTTAGATCTTGCCCATTGAAGAAGAAGGTCATTAGTGACAAGCAACAAGGGAAGAGGCCACAAGTTCAATCTTGTGCTCAACCGCAAGTTGGAGAAAGGCCGCTTCCCAAGAAGACTCATGGTAATGCTTCTCATTTTGAGAAATCAAATGAGAAGAAAGTGAAGAGTAGATGTTGCTACCTATGCCGTAAGAAGGGTCACCTTGCTTCTTCATGCACTAGTGGTAACTTATCCAACCCAATTATTATTGATGATGTCTATTCTCTTGGGAAGGATAAGGTTGGCAATGTGTTTGCCAAGTTTCTTGGCACTCAAAGTGGTGTCAAGAAAAGAACCATTTGGGTAGCCAAGCCTATTGTGACTAACCTCTTAGGACCCAACTTGGTTGGGGACCAACTAGCTCAAACTTGATCAATAGGTGATGTTGGAGGGCATTGGAGACTTGGCTACATTATGAAGATTTGAGGGGTCTTCATCATTCATATTTTCTCAAGCCAAATCATTCGGATTATCTTTCTATGGTATATCCAATGTTCCTCCTTGCGGTAACTCGTGCTTAAATTGTTTACATTGAAAGTTACTTGCCCCTTAGCATGTTGTGGTTTTGTACCTTGCATGTGCTTGTATATGTTGTGCTTCCAATTTGCTTATCTTGAGAAATCAAGTATGTGTATGTTGGTTTGTACATCATGTATGCGTGTGTCGTGCGTTGAGCCTTTGTGCTTCTTGCTTTTATCTTGGTTGGCTCTTGTGAGAGATTAATGGAACATCCCATTTTGGGGGAGTGATGTGCTTTGTGCACCTCACAATCCTATAAATGTGTGTACATGAGGAATACCATCTAGTATTGATATTACAAGATTATCCAGTCTCTATGTGGTATGTCTTCTCATGAGAAAGTCAAATTCTAAATGTTCCATTAATTATCTCTTGTTGGTTCTCTTTTGCATCTTGGTAAGTTTTTCATTGGTATCACATTATGGGGGAGTAATATTCTATGTGCATATTACAAGCCTAGAAAATGTGTAAATTTGAGATATTGTCACCTAGAGTTGATAGTATAAATTATGTTGTTCCTAGGTGACATGTTAGCTCTACAAGTTCCAATTTGCTTGTGTTCGGTGTGAAGATGATGTTGGATATCATTGCAATCTATCACCGGGAATTATTCCCAAATACTTCTTGTCTCTTGACAATTGGTAATCATTTATGTGGTAGAAATTGTTGATCATCTTTACATTGGCTTTTGCTTTTGTTCGGCCTATTTCTTTCCAAGGTTGCATCAACTCCCATTGCCTTCTGTGCCACTTGTGGATCTTGTTGTTTTCTTGATCTTGTCTAGTGTTTTATAGATAAAGCGAAAGTGGTGATCCCATCGTGTGCATTTCGTATTCAAATGCAAATTCTCTATAATGCACAATTATTGGGGGAGCTATCCTATTTTCGATAGAACACTCATCTTGTGATCCATTTCAAGTGTGTGTTGATGGAAGGCAAGCCGTTTCTTTTTGGTACTTGTGCCATCATGAAACTTTATAGATGGTTTGGTTTGTTTGGAACCATCCTCTCTTTTGGGAGTCCTATATCTCTCCTTTTGCGTGTATCAATGGATATCTCATTCCTTGATGTATCTTCTAATAGATATCTTCCAAGTGTTGATTTCTCCATTTGGTATCCTATTTTCACTTGGTATTTCTTTTTCATTTTGTTTCGTTTCATGAAAGTCTTGAGCATGCATATTTACTTCATGTATTTTCTTTGGCATGATTTCTTTCTTTAACCCAATATATAGGGGAAACTCCACCTAGTCTCAATTTGGATGAGATGTGCATGAAATTCATTTTCATGTATAAATGCACATGTGTTTGTGGAGTTTGTCCTATGTATTGGTGTTTCTAACTCTTTGGTCCCAATGAGTTTGGGTACCATTTTGTTTGCGTTGTTGTTCTAGGAACATTTGGAGATGCATTGGATGCTCGGCTCATTCAAAAGGAAGGTGGTGTCACCATGTGCTTATTGGAGTCAAGCTAGGATGATCAATGAACTACTATCTACCTTCAATTGGTATCTACTACATCCTTCCAATGGTATCTCAGTAACAAGTATCACCATCTACTTCATGCACACATTTCTTGCACCAACCTTGTGTAGGTTGTATCATGGCATGTTAGTCATTCCTTCTAATGATACTTGTTTCCTTTCTCAAAGCATCCCAACAATGATCTCTTGTTGCTAGTTGTGGTGTCTTTGATGCTCGTGTGGTTGGAACTCATTTATATACAATAAGAACATATCTAACCATGTGCTATGCCTTCAAGCAAATATCTTATTGGTATATTTATGAATTCCTTGGGGATATCTTATTCATTCCTTTTTGCAACAATTTTGTGTGTACATCCTTCTTTGTGGATTGATATCATCATGATCTTCATCTACCTAGAATCTTATACACTTGAGAGAAGTTGCATATCTATTTGATATCCCCTTCTTTCACGTCCACCTTTTTGTTCCTGTTTTATTTATTTGGTGGCTCCGTGAAGGTGTGTGTCTCGAGTGCGGATCTTATATCGTTTCATCTTGATGCACTCTTTTGTGGTGAAGATCATTCTCTCTTGCTTGTCTTGATGAGGCTTTGCCATTTCTATTGGTATCCCTCCTCATGACAAAGCTATCCTTTTTATATCTTCACCACAGGTTGTCACAAGCATAGGTTATTTATATGATTATTAGTGAGCTTGTGAACCCATTTGCTGTTTTGTGTGGGAATGATAGGCCTTGCACCGTGTATCTCATTCATTCAAGAGTATACTGATACTTAATGTTCATCCATACATTAATCTTCTCAAGTGCTTTGCCATGACTCACACACATCATTTTGGTTGAGCCTACTCTTAAGTTGACTCTTTTATATATTGCTCAACCAGTTGTTTGTTGCAAGTGCTAGGCTTTGTTTCCTTCATGCTCACTTGCACTTGGTGTGAGTGTCTATTGATCTTGGGGGGAGTGAGGATCCTATTTTGTGCACTTGGTATCCTAATGAAAATATTCTAAGGAGTGCATAAATTATGGGGAGCTTCACTAATGTCTTTAGAACACTCCGTTGCTATGTCGTGAGGTTCTATTGATCTTGGGGGAGCGACGATCCTATTTTGTGCTCGTTGTATCCAAATACAAAACTAAATTGTGCACAAATCATGGGGAGCTTCCGTAGTTTCTATAGAACACTCCTTTGCTCTTATCATAATATCTTTTATTCATTTGGCATGTAGGATCATTGGTCTAGTTGGGTCAATTGGTATCTTTTGATAGCTTGATTCAATTGGTATCCTTTGATTGCTTGATTGCGTGTTTTTCTCCCTTTGTTATGCCTTTGTGGCATATCATTCTTTTGCAATCTTTGGGCCTCAATATAGTTTGTCTTCCTCCAAGTATTTACAGTTGGATATATGTATTGCCTTCCACTCTCTATTTTGAGGAATACATAATTTATGGAGGAACACAATTTATATTGACCTTCTAAGCTATTCGCCCATTTTGGCAATCGATGCCAATGGGGGAGAAGTTTCAGAGAGTTTAGTTTTGTGAGGAAGTTTAGAGAGTTGTCTCTTCGCTCTTCTTGCTTTGGTTTTGTTCCTAAGCTTTTGCATCTCATGCGCATACATTATTGTTGCATGGTATGGTGATGCATAATTCCTTATATAAACTCTCTTGAAAGTGATTGTCATCAATTACCAAAATGGGGGAGATTGAAAGAACATGCGGTGCCCCCATGTTTGGTTTTGGTCATTGATGACAATCTCTATGGACTAATGGTTGCCTTGAGTTATATTTGAAGGGTATGTCCATAGGCTTTTCTTGGAGTTCATTTGTTGGTTTCAAGGAGAGTTTGTGATGACCAAGGTGCTATTAAGGAATTACCCAAAGATGGGTCTTGTGAGTGTTGAGCTTATTGCAAGCATGTCTTGAAGAAGAAGAGTGTGTTATCATTCATGTTTACCTTCAAGACATCATCCAAATGAAGAGAGTTGGAAAGATTCAAGGTTGATCAAGACTAAGTGAAGGAGTGAATCAAGTTGATCAACACACAAAGCGTAGAAGATGTACCGAGAGGGATCAAGCAATCCTATGGTATGGTAAGCATTGTCAATCACGCTTTGTGTACTAACTCATGGTCTTCATGAGAGTTCTTTGTGGGGTTAGGTTGCGGTGTGCAAGTTCAAGTGGAGCATCACGAAGAAATCAAGTGCTTGAAGCTTGCCGTCCATTGTCGTGACAATGGACTTGTGAAGATATGCCGAAGAGTGGCTCACCCATAGAGGAGTATGGGGGAGCAATCTACTAGTCTTCACCGAGACAACGCAATCAAGAAAGGTGGTCCAACTTGAGGAAGTCAAGATCGTCTACATCTAGCTCAAGTGGACTTTGTTCAAAGCAAAGGTTTGCCCTTGATAGGTTTTCTATTTTACCGGTCTCGTGGTGGTAGTTGGGAGATCGGGTTATAGGATCGTTTGCCGTACTATCAAGGGGGGCTCTCAAGTTGGTAGCTTGATCGTATCGTTAGTAGAGAGCTCAAACCATTGCATCCTTGCATCATGTTTCTTGGTTCTTGTTTGGTTCTCTTTGTGAGTCTTAGAGCTTATGGTCATCTTGATGAAAAGCTTGAGTTCATCGAAAACGAAGTTCACATGTGTCTTCTATGATGTTTTCGGTGTTGGGTGTTTTACCGGTCTTATCCGAGGAAGGGTTCTCACCATTTTCTTATGGGCCTTTTCTAACTTACTTCTTATTGTTTTTTCTATCAAGATTTTGTTAGCCCTTGTCGCTAGCTTTCCAACAAACTTGGTTTCATCGAATTCGGAGTCCGTATGCAAAAGTTATTGTCGTTTTGGTGTACTCAAAAGGCTGCAGCGGTACTACCGCGGGTTGGAGCGGAAGTAATTTCTTACTACCGCTTTCGGGAGCGGTACTACTGCTTGGAGCAGTACTACCGCGGCTACTTCCGTGGCTACTTCCGCTCGGGACCAAAAACTCGTCACAAGTCTAGCGGTGGTAGGCACGGATGTAATTTTTTAGTACCGCTCGCAAGCAGTAGTACCACTACCCTTAGCAATAGTACCGCTATCCGTATCGGTAGTACCGTGAGGTCAAGCGGTACTACCGCTCCGACGGTTCTTCTGACCTTTTTGCCTCCTCACTATTGTTTTTCGAAGGGGTTCTACTGCCCTAGCGGTAGTACCGCTCCTGGGGCGGTAGTACCGCTCTGTGCAGGCTGTGAGCATAACGGTTGGATTTTCCCCCACCTATAAAAGGGGGTCTTCTTCCCCAATGAACCTAATCTTTTGAGCTCGTGTTCTTCCCCATTGTTGACCTTCTTCGAGCTTGCTATCTCTCAATCCCTCCATGGATTCTTGCTTGTTTTGGGGGGAAAAGAGAGAGGAGATCTAGATCCACATTTCCACCAATCACTTTCTCCTCTAGGTGAGGGGAACCCCTTGGATCTTGATCTTGGAGTTCTTGGTGTTCTCCTTCTTGTTCTTCATCTCATTTCCCTCCCTAGCATTAGTTGCTTTGGTGGGATTTGGGAGAGAAGGACTTGGGCACTTCGTGTGCCCTTGCCATTGCATTTGGTGCATCGGTTTGAGTTCTCCACGGTGATACGTGGAAGTGAAGTTGAGAAGCTTATTACTCTTGGGTGCTTGGTACCCTTGAGCTTGTTCCTCTTGGGTGCTTGGGCGCCCTAGACAGTCGTGGTCACCTCGGAGCCATATTCCATTGTGGTGAAGCTTTGTGGTGTTGTTGGGGAGATAGCCCCAACCTTGGTGTTCGGAGCTCAATCATTGTGGTGTAAAGCTCCGGGCAAGCGTCGGGGTCTCCAATTAGGTTGTGGAGATCGCCCCGAGCAATTTGACGGGTTCCGGTGACCGCCCCCAAGGGTTGCCAAAGTGTACGGGTTCGGTGACCGCCCCTAAGGGTTGCCATTTGTACGGGTTCGGTGACCACCCTCAAGGGTCCCTTAGTGGAATCACGGCATCTTGCATTGTGCGAGGGCGTGAGGAGAGTACAGTGGCCCTAGTGGCTTCTTGGGGAGCATTGTGCCTCCACACCGCTCCAAACGAAGATTACCATCCGCAAGGGTGTGAACTTCGGGATACATCGTCGTCTCCGCGTGCCTCGGTTATCTCTTACCCGAGCCCTTTACTTATGCACTATACTTTGTGATAGCCATATTGTTTCTTGTCATATATCTTGCTATCACCTAGTTGTTTATCTTGCTTAGCATAAGTTGTTGGTGCACATAGGTGAGCCTAGTTTTGTAGGTTTTGTGCTTGACAAATTAACCGCTAGGTTTATTCCGCATTTGTTCAAGCCTAAACCGTAATTATTTTAAAGCGCCTATTCACTCCCCCTCTAGGCGACATCCACGATCTTTCAGATCCGAGATAAAACACACAACTGTGTGAGTAACCGTGACTGTCTCTTTTCACTTGAGAAGAGAACACGGTGGGGTTATGTTTGACTCGTAGGTAGTTCAGGATCTTTAGCGATCACTACTAGTATGCGACCGCTTGCGTAGATGCTCATCTTATTCTTGTACTCTTAAGTTAGCCACCATACTTTTGCTTAGCTGCTGCTGCAACCTGACCACTTTACCTCTTCCTACCCATTAAGCTTTGATAGTCTTGTTACCCATGGTTATGGGATTGCTGAGTCCTCGTGGCTCACAGATACTACAACAACAGTTGCAGGTGCAGGTTTCCGATGTCTTGACGTGAGAGCGATGATCGTTGTGTTGGAGTTCTTTCTTCTTCTTCTTCTTCTTCTTCTTCTTCTTCTTCTTCTTCTTCTTCTTCTTCTTCTTCTTCTTCTTCTTCTTCTTCTTCTTCTTCTTCTTCTTCTTCTTCTTTCTTCTTCTTCTTCTTCTTCTTCTTCTTTTTCTTCTTCTTCTTCTTCTTCTTCTTCTTCTTCTTCTTCTTCTTCTTCTTCTTCTTCTTCTTCTTCTTCTTCTTCTTCTTCTTCTTCTTCTTCAGTCTTGGGTTAGGTTCCGGGTCGGCAGCCTGGGATAGCAGATGGATGTCTTTGTGCTTTTCATGTTTGCATCCGTAGTCGGATGCCTTGTATTGATGATGTTGTATTCATGTGATTAGTATGTATTGTTGTATCCCCCATGTATGTATGTATGTAATGGTACGATATAATGATATCCATCTTGCTAAGCGCCCGAAATGCGGTTGTGCCCCAATCACGTAAGTGTCACGTGATCGGGATAGAATCGCATCTTGGGCTTGACAAGTTGGTATCAGAGCCTCGACCGACCATTGGAGCCCCCTTGATTGATCGTAGTCTGGCCGTTGTTGAGTCTAGCAAAAACTTTTTCGGAGTCTAGTTATATCGGAGAGTAGGAATTCTTTTTTACTCCCCTACCCCTTCGTCGCTCTGGTGAGGAATCTTGACGTAGGTGTTTTGAATTACCACTCTTCCCCTTCAATTTTGTTTAGGATCACGTGGTTAGTTTTCGCTCGTTGCGTTGTTAGTTCTTTCAGCTGGTGCATCTCTCGTCAAGTGTTTTCGACCCTCTTCTTCTTTGCAAGTGCAACCTCAGTTCTTTCAACCGGTGTTGTTTCACCTTCCGAAGTGGTTTTTTTTCTTTCCCACCCACCCACCCTTTTTTCTTCTCGGAGCCGGAGTCCTTAATCGAGTATCCATCCTACTCGCGTGAATCCTCTGCATTCTTCCTCAATTATTCCAAACTGGTGAATTCTCGTCTAACTCGTCATCATTCTTCTCTTTTCTTCTCCGATGAATTCTCATCTCGTTTGATATTCTTCACCTCTTCTTCTTTTCCGGTGGGTTCAACTCAAGTATTCGGTGTTGTTCATATTCTTTTCCCTCCGCTCGGATATTCCCCTTGCTCGTTAACTCTCGTCATTTAATTATCCCGAGTTCTGCAAGCATTTCAGATTCTTCTGTGTTCCAATTAATTCGAGGTTGTCACCTCATTCGTGTTTCAATCATTCCGGTGCATCATCTCCTTTCAATCCTTTACAACGGTGGTTTTCTCTTCGGTGGGCTCATAACCCACAGGTTTTTTCCCAGGATCTTACCTGACTCTTCTAATTTCCTGGAGTGTTTCGAAATTCTTTTCAAGTATGACGTAAATATGGATGCCATCAGTCATATGCCTTCCGAAGATCGTTTTCAAATTCTTTTCATCGTGGGTTCAACCTTTCTTCTTTCATTCTTCCGGAGTATTTCATGAATTCTTTCCATTGTGTTCCTCTGAAGGCCATCATTTCAGAAGATTTCTTCGTTCTCAGTTTTCAACTTCGTCCTCCAAATATTCTTTATTGATGCCTCTTCGTTCGTCTCACATTCTTACGATGCTTGTTCAAGTATTCTTTAATCAGTTCACGATCTCTTCGTTCTCATCATTCAATTTTCTCAAGTACTTATCCTTTTCCCGGCGATTCATTCTCTTGTATCCACTCAATTTCAATTCTTACGGTGGTTCGTTCCTTTTCTTCAATCGGCTTCAATTCTTACCGTGGTTTGTTCAAGATTCATTTTCCATTGTCATCATATCAATTCTTTCGTTCTTTCCAATCTTACCGGTGTTTCATGGATATTTTCGCAAGTTCGCGATATATCCCTCTTTAATCATTTCAACGCGAATAAGTGATATGCAATCCATTGTTTCTCATCAATTTAACTGATGAAGGATAAGCATAACATAATTCTTATTCTTTTAATCAGGTTGAATAATTCCTTCCTATGCAATTTGTTCTTGATGAATAAATTCTAGTTCTATGTGCTTCCATCTTTTTCTTCCCCGGAGTGCAAAGTTTTTTCTCGGCTATCTCGTCGGAACCCCGACTAATCATGGCAACGCTTTATTCTTATTCTTGAATCCTTCACTTCTTTATCATCATCCTTTCTCTACCGGAGTTCTTCATGGTGGTTCTCCATCATTTAATTCATTCTTCTAATGTTCATCTAATTCTTCTGGAGCAGCTCAAGCATTCTTACTCTTTTGTTGTTGATTTTCTCAATGACTCTGTTCAAGCCTTTCTCTTGAAGATCCTGTTCCAAATTCATTCGTGGTGGTACTTGTTGTTCTCTTATCTGTTCTTTCACTTCACTCATTTTTTTCTTCCGGAGGCAATGGTGTTGTTCCTCTCGTCAAATATTATTCCATCTCTCAAGTTATTCTTCTTTCAATTCATATTCAACCGGTGTGCTATTTCTTTCAGTTCCAGCCGGAGTGCTGCCCGAATTCCTTCGTGGAGATTCCTTGTCTGTCTCTTATTAACCGGAGTGGTTTCAATGTCTCCCTTGTCATTTAAACTCTTGATTTTCGTCATATGCTTGGTTACCTCTTTTTACCGCAACTTCTCGTTCTCATTCATCTCCATTATATTCTTTCTTTCGAAGTGGTTAAACCTCTCAATATTCTTTGGTTTCACCCTTTTACCCTTGAAGAACTTTGTTCTTCCTTTTCCCTTCCGTCTCGTTCCTAAGATCTCGGGACGAGATCTCTTGTTAGTAGGGAGTGTTGTGACACCCCGAGACCGGTGCGTCAGGTGTCAGCCAGTTATTCGCTGTCGTTGCCATGTCATCTGCTTGCATGATGCAGCTTGCCATGTCATCATGTGTATTGCATCAGCATGTTTTCAAAACTTGCATCCGTCCGAGTTCGCCCGTCCTTTTCATTGTCCGTTCTGAGCCCAGTCACACTCACACGCGCCCGCGGCGCCTCCGAATATTTATTTTATGAGTGGTCGAAAAACGTTCTCGGAAGGGGTTGAAACTTGGCATGTGGTCTTATTATAGTATAGACAGGCCGCCTGCCAAATTTCATCGCATTCGGAGCTCGTTTGATAGCCCAACAGATATATATAGCAGCACTAGTCGCCGGTTAAAACGTCGGACGTTTTCGGTCTCCGAAAACCCCGCGGGCCTCTTTTCCCTTCTCCCCTCGTAGCCCGAAACCTCTTCTACACAGCCCACTAACCTCCCCTAGGCCCATCCTACCACACCTCGCGATCGGATCCGTCGGATCGCGATCGGAGGGCTAAAAAACCCCTCCAAACCCCCAAACCCTAGTCCCCATGTCTATTTATAGACCCCCCATGCCAAATTTGGCATCCCTAACCCTTCCCTAACCTCCAGCCATCAGCCTCCCCTCAAAATCCGCGCCTGGCCAGCCCACCGCCGCCATGTGGCGCGTCTCCATTCGCCCCGCCGCCACCTGGGCTGGTTCCAGCCACTCAGGGAGTGCCACTTGGCATCTCCACGTCGCCCCCTCAGCCTTCCACCGCCGCCAGCCCTCAGGGCCCAGCCGCGGACCGCCCGTGGGCCGAACCGGGCCCGAAGCGCCGCCGCCCCGCAGCGTCTCCCTCATCCCCGAGCTTCCCGCCCGAGACCTCGAGCTCCTCCCGCGCTCCTGTGGGGCCCTGACGCACCGGCCACCGGAGGCACAGGCCGCCCTCGCCGGAGCACCGTGGCCGGCCTCGCTGGATCCGACCCCGCGCGCTCCCAGGCCTCGCCCCTCCCAGCTCCCACTCGCTCCCTGGCCGTTCTTCCAACCGAGCACCAGCGCCGCCGCAAGCCATGGATGCCGCCGCCTCGAGCCCTTCCCTAGCGCCAGAATGGGTCCCCTAGGCCCAGATCCGCCCGGATCCGGCCTCGGCGTACCTTCCCAGCGCCTCCCTGCGATGTGCCGCCGCCTGCGTTGCCCAGCCGCCGCTCCCGGCTCCGTCCTCTGCGTCGGGCAGAGGACGAGGACGACCGCCCCAGCGCCTCGTGGGCTGCAGCCACCGCGCGGCCCAGCCCCGCCAAGGCCCATGGCCCACCTGCTTCCTCTCCCCTTCATGGGCCCGACCCAGTGGTGAGAAGCCCTATTTCCCGCCCTATGCACCTTATAGCAATTTTGCGCTCACTTTTCGTTTTGAAAATATGGCTAAGTCCTTAGATTTGCTTATTATATGTGCAGGTTTGCGTAGTGATAACTTTTTGTGTGCTTGTCCAAATTGAGTGAATGATATGTCAAAATGATCGTGGTGATATGCTCTACACTTTGTTCCATTGTGCCATGCTTGTTTGACTTCATCTAGATGCTAATCTCTGTTGCAAGAGTGCTACTTGCTATAAACTGTTGTTACTTGTTATTTTTATGCCATGTTTGAGATATGATAACTTGGTGCATGTTTATCCAAATGATGCATATGATATATCAAAATGTTCATTATGAAGTGTACTACATGATGGTTGCTGTAGCATGCTTGTTTGAGTTCATATGGCCATGTTAATCTCTATTGCAAAAATGCATTTGGCTGTTAAGTTCTGAAACTTATTATGGGATGCTGATTTCACATGCTCTTTGCTATTGATGTGTTTGTCCTCATGCCACATGTTTAGTTGTTTTAGAATCACAATATTATGGTCTTTGATGTGGTGCAATCATCTTTCCATGTTATGCCTTGTGTTGACTTAAACATGCTTGTAAACGTGCCATGTTGTTATTGCTGTCTTAACACAGTGAAATTTCACTAAGTCTGGAATCTGTCATATCCTGATGCTATGTTTGCTTGATGCCCTAGGCAAATCCATGTTAGTTTTGGGGTGGCCATTGATCATTCCTTGTTGTATATGTTGTTGTCTATCCATCCATGTCCTCACTTGCTCATTTGGGTTGCTGTAGCTTATTTAATTCTTGCTCCCAAGTTGCTATAAAATATTACTGTCAGGTTTTTAGTGTCATGATTAAAATGTTGTAGCTTGTTGCTATTGATCCATGCCTCCTATGGAGTTGCTCCAATGGAGTTGTTTGCTGTAGGATATGTCTACTTCATGTCCATGCTTCTTGTCACCATGTTTGAGTGCTGTAGAGTATATATTTCTTGCTCCAAAGTTGCTATGTGGCTGTTAACTTCAGCTTGTTGTTATATCTTGTTTCATGTGTATCTTTTAACCCGTTGCTCCGTTTTGGGTGTGCCTTATACGAAACTTGTGTGATTTTGCATGTAGAATCATAATATCATATTTTTTTCATGTTTGGAGTGTGTTTGCTTGATGTTTGGGTGCATCTTGCACCGTTGCCTTGCTTGTCTTGTTTTGCTCATATCTTCTAGGCCGTAGCTCCGAATTAAACAAACTTTATATGAAACTTGACTAGAATTTCGAGTAGATCATTATGGTGCATGTTAACCTGCTGTTTAACAACTTTAACATAAGGTTTGTTCAGATCTGTACTAATTTAAAATTATGCATATGAGGACTTACCGGATTTGTAATATGTAGTTTCCGGCCTCATTTAAACTTGTTGACTTGTGTTGTTCTTGTGTGCTTCCTACTTTGCCATGTATTGCATCTTATATAGACTTGTCTTGCATCATACTTGCTTGAGCATATTTTCATGTTCTTGTATTGTTTTCTTGTGCTTCCTACCTTGCCATGCTTTGCTTCCTGTATAGACTTGTCTTGCATCATACCTTGCCATGCTTTGCTTCCCGTATAGACTTGTCTTGCATCATACCTTGCCATGTATTGCATCATATATAGACTTGTGTTTTTTTTTTCTGTGCTTCCTACCTTGCCATGTATTTCTTCCTGTATAGACTTGTCATGCATCATACCTTGCCATGTATTGCATCATATATAGACTTGTGTTGTTTTTCTGTTCTTCCTACCTTGCCATGTTTTGCTTCCTGTATAGACTTGTAGTGCAGCCTATATAGAACTGTCTTGCATCATACTTGTTTGAGCATATTGTCATGTTCTTGTGTTGTGTGTTTACCGTATTGCTTGCTTCTTCTCGTTAGTGCTTGTTCCGTTGCGATCGTCAGGATTCGTTCGTCTACCCGTGGTTCGTCTTCGAGGCTTCTTCTTCGTCTTCTTCACGGATCCGTTCTTCTTCCTTGCGAGATCTCAGGCAAGATGACCATACCCTTGGATACCTTTACTATCATTGCCTTTGCTTAGTTGTCTCGATGCTATCGTTATATGTCGCGCTACCCATCTTATTGTCAACCCCTCTCCTTGTTGCCATGAAAACTCTAACCTTTGACACCTTCCTAGCAAAAACCATTGTTTGGATATGTTACCCGCTTGCTCAGCCCCTCTTATAGCGTTGTTAGTTGCAGGTGAAGATGAAGATCGTTCCAGGAGGGAACTTGTTGTTGGAATATCACAATATCTGTTATTATTTAACACACCTATATACTGGGCATGGGTGGAAGGCTTGGCCTTTTGCTCGGTGTTTTGTTCCACTCATGCCACCTTAGGAGCCGATAAACCGGCATTATGTTCCTTGATTTTGTGTTCCTTACACGGTTGGGTATATGGGGACCCCTTGACACTTCGTCTTTGAATAAAACTCCTCCAGCAAGGCCCAACATTGGTTTTAATTTGCTCATAATAACAACTTAATTAATTAATTAATTTCATAGGGGGTCATGTCCCCGGGTTCTTAATTCTACATAACAGGGGGGCCAGTGCAGATGGTGTTGGTCCCAAACGGGGGTTATGCGGGGCCACCACGGGGAAACCCGAGGATTGGTTTTACCTGTAGGATCGCCCATCCGGTCGTGGCCTGAGACAAGATACGCGCGGCTACTATCAGGGTGTCGGCACGCCGGGAGGTCTTGCTGGACTTGTTTTACCATTGTCGAAATGTCTTATGCACCGGGATGTCGAGCCTGATCGGATTTCCCTAAGATAGGGGGTAATAATTATTATTACTTCAGCTGATCATGAGAGCTTGTGATGGGCAAAGTTGGGACACCCCTGCAGGGTTATGATCTTTCGAAAGCCGTGCCCGCGGTTATGTGGCAGATTGGAATTTGTTAATGTCCGATTGTAGAAAACTTGATAGAGGATCCGTGATAAAACACACAACTGTGTGAGTAACCGTGACTGTCTCTTTTCACTTGAGAAGAGAACACGGTGGGGTTATGTTTGACTCATAGGTAGTTCAGGATCTTTAGCGAGCACTACTAGTATGCGACCGCTTGCGTAGATGCTCATCTTATTCTTGTACTCGTAAGTTAGCCAGCATACTTTTGCTTAGCCGCTGCTGCAACCTCACCACTTTACCTCTTCCTACCCATTAAGCTTTGATAGTCTCCTTACCCATGGTTATGGGATTGCTGAGTCCTCGTGGCTCACAGATACTACAACAACAGTTGCATGTGCAGGTTTCCGATGTATTTACGTGAGAGCGATGATCGTTGTGTTGGAGTTCTTTCTTCTTCTTCTTCTTCTTATTCTTCTTCTTCTTCTTCTTCTTCTTCTTCTTCTTCTTCTTCTTCTTCTTCTTCTTCTTCTTCTTCTTCTTCTTCTTCTTCTTCTTCTTCTTCTTCTTCTTCTTCTTCTTCTTCTTCTTCTTCTTCTTCTTCTTCTTCTTCTTCTTCTTCTTCTTCAGTCTTGGGTTAGGTTCCGGGTCGGCAGCCTGGGATAGCAGATGGATGTCTTTGTGCTTTTCATGTTTGCATCCATAGTCGGATGCCTTGTATTGATGATGTTGTATTCATGTGATTTGTATGTATTGTTGTATCCCCCATGTATGTATGTAATGGTATGATGTAAAGATATCCATCTTGCTAAGCACCCGAAATGCGGTTGTGCCCCAATCATGTAAGTGTCACGTGATCGGGATAGAATCGCATCTTGGGCTTGACACCCCCAATGCCGATTCACTAGTGGGTCATCTAAAGGAAGCCCATGGCACATAGAACGAATACTCCTAAAGACTTGACGCATACTTCAAGACTTAGAGGCCGTGTACAACATGTTTAGCTTCTATGTAGCCAGATTTGTTGTAACCCTAGACCCCTCGGTATATATATATATATATATATATATATATATATATATATATATATATATATATATATATATATATATTCTCATAACATTATGAGAATAATATTCTCGTAAAACTTCCGAACTGCATTGTGTTACTGCATTGGAAAGCTATGCGCACTGCTTTCTTCTACTGTTCTGAACCACAGAGAGGGGCAGTAGCAAACCTTCACGGAGCAGCGTTTCTGGCTAGTTTGATCGATTTCTATTGTTTTATTTGTGTGTGCGCTGATTTATTATGTGATTAAACACGCAATTCTGCGAGAAAATGACGGAAATCGATGGATTTGGCGGATCTGCCTCTATTCTTCCACACGGGCAGGAGCTTTGCATCTTGCTGGCGGGGTTCATATTCGATTTTATAGCCGTGATCCTAGTGTGTTACTAAGTTCGCGTTCATGTTTGTTTTATTCCGCGACAGATTAATTTGGTAATAGGATTGAAATTTTAGGATAATTGTTCGAGTTTCTCTCTGTTCTAGTGCAAAAACGGCAAGGTCTGTGTCCTCCCGCTTCCGGATCGAAATTTTTGTGTTTTTGTATGTAATTTTTCTGTTGTTTTCAACAATTACGTGCTGCCTTACACCAATCTGTATGAATTGCAGCGAATTAAGTTGTTAATTTTGAAGAATTTAACTTTTGTCGATGCTTTTTTTGTTCGAGCGGGCGCCACTGGGTTGGTCGTTACTCAAGATGTTTTTTTGAGTTTTTGCGCATTATATAGTTTTTAGAACTGCATTACAGCCTGTGTTTTTCGTCTGCGAATCGTGGAGGGGGGGGGGGGGAACTAGTTTAATTAGTTTTTTGCTTGGTCAAGCGCGGTGAACTGCAGTAATATGCAATGCGAGCGACACCTTGTCATGTTACCGCACTGCTTTATTTGTCGTTATACTTTTTTTGGGTTGTGTCTGTACATATATATATAGCTGGGTCAATTGGCTCCCCTCCCACCTTATCCCTGGCGGCTCCCCTCCCACCTTATCCCTGGCGGCGAACATTGCCTCCTCTTTTTTGCCACCCCTCCTTGATCTGTCTTCTTCCCAACCAGACCCTACGCCTGGCAATGGATTGCGCGTGCGGCTGCCTGGCAAGGATGGAGCCCATGCTGGAGACCTACGTTTTTTCTGAAGGGTTGGTTCTGGACCAGAGGCAGCGGCACAATGCGCTATGTTCCCTGCTCTATTCTTCAGGTATTGGATTTCGGGCTCCATTCGTCCATCAGATGACTGACGATGATGTCAATGATTCATGGGTATGTATTTCTCGCATAGTCTTTTCATGTGTTGTGTGTAGTTAACACTATCTAAATATTTGTAGCAGTATTAGTTTCTGAAGAAACATTTTTCACTAAGTATAAGTGAACTGCTTTCACATAGAGTTTTATTATGAATATTGTAGGAGCAACAACAATTTGGTCTAGTCAATATTATTATATGTTGACATCAATATTTATTATGAAGATTGTAGCAACAATTTAGTTTCTGAAGATTGTAACCTTATTCTTATTTGTTCTTATTTTCTGTTCTTGTTCATTTGCTTGCAGAAATTCCCTTCTAGTCTAGTCAGGGTAACAGAAAGCTGTGTTAATTTGGTCTTGGTTAGCAAGAATGGATATCATGATGTTGATGTTATGTATTCTGTTGGCTCTGATGATTGTTTGGTTCTCAAAGATGGCTGGAAGGAATTGGTGGAGGAAGCTGGTCTTCAGGCTGGGGATGTTGTCATGGTTATGTTTTATAGGCATGCAAAGTGTTTGGAAATCAAGTTAAATTTGCTTTAGATCAGTCTTGCTTGAGCAGCAGGAGCATGAGACAATTTGTTGTAATAATTTGACATTTTGTGTGGCTTCAAGTTTATTTTTCTAGAAGAAATATGAGTATAAGTGAACTGTTTTTCACAGATAGTTTTTTATGTGCATCCTATCAGCAGCAGAAGTTGAAGCAATATACAGACTGGAACACCCACTGAGCTTTTTTTTTTCTGTAACCCACATATGGAACTATAGTGCTTAATAAAAGAGGACTGCATCAACCATTATAGTAGCAGCAGTTTTGTGAAAGAAAACTCTCTGTGAACTGCTTTCATAGAGAATTTTTTATGTGTATCCTAGCTGCAGCAGCAGTTGAAGCAATATACATGCTGAAAACAAATCACTGAGAACTGCAAATTGTTGATAGATACAAACCAAGGTTCTGTGCTCATAATAAACAAAGTACATCATCAAGCAAACTAATGCAACATAAGCAAACATCGTGCCAAAGCAAATTACAACGAAAGCAAACTAATCTACATAAGCAGAAGGAAACAAATTGAGCAATTGCGACAGGAATCATTGGCTATCAGCATCTGGCCTGCTTCACCAGTTCCACCCGTGGGAGGTGGAGGTGGAAGTTGACCCCCCCTGCCCGCCACCCTCCAAGATGACCTCGGGCGCTTGTCTTCTCTTTTACAGAGCGGGTAAGGCCCTTCTGCACTGTGGTGATGCGGTTCCATATCTCGAACGCAGTGTATGCGTCCTTGGCAGCATACTCAACGTGCCTCTTGCTGAGAATCCAAGTCCACCGGCAGTGGTCTTGGTCTGTCATGTTTTTCTTCATGTCTGCGTATTCGTCGTCGATGATGGCAGCAGATACATCGCCAAGTGAGTCCAGTGTCGTCGTTGCTTTAGGCACCCTCCAGTTCGCCTGAATGTCGACGAAGTTGGGGATGTGGAGGTTGGAGCATGAAAGCTTCTCCTTGTCTTGATCGATGCAGAAACCAGCGAACTCGTACCTAAGCAAAGTGAACCACAAGTTATTCTTTTGGGAACTGCATACAGACGACATATAGAACTGCAACACAGATGACAAGGAGAGACCCATCGGCCTGCAACTATATTTTACTCAGCAGAAAGAATGGCTTACCTTGGGTCGCCGAGGAACTTGTCGAAGGCGATGCATCTCTCGCCCATTGTAGCGCATACTTGGAAAAGCAGCACTTGGTGATATTTGCCAATGGAGAGTTGAATCACGGCGGCGTGCCTCTTGTCAGGTGTGTACTCGAGGTCGATGCTTACGATATTCTCGCGGTGCCCCCGGAGAACCTCCTTGTACTCGTCGACGTACGTCCCCACGGCGTCCACGTCGTTGGTGTAGACCACCTTGAGCTTGGTCTTTCCGTGCGCCAGGACATCGTTGTAGACCTTGGTGAACGGCATGGCTGGAAAGAGGAGGAACAGGAGGAGGAAGCGCAGTGTTGTGTGTTTCTGCGAACGATCAGGGTGATGGAGCGCAGAATTTAAAGGGGAGCGACAACAACTTCTGCCGAGCGCACGATCTCGTCCTCCAACCGGCATGGCGATCGTGTGTTCGTGATGATTGTGGCCTTCGCGCGTCTTCCAACCAGCCGGATAGAGGAGCGAGCGCGCGGCGCTTCGGGCGATCGTGAGCGCGTATATTTCGGGCAGGCGAACCGATTCGTTATTTGTAACCGAACTGCATCGTTTCATAACCGAGCCGTTTTTTGTAACCGAACTGCATCGTGTTATAACCGAGCCGTTTTTAATTCTTGTCTATGACCTGTGGGCCTGTGGGCCTTTTATTCATTAAGAATCTCTTTTCTTCTATGTTTCTTGCAGTCCCCTTCTCATTCATCTCCCCCGCACAAAAATCCCCTCGTCTCGTGCTCTCGTGGTGGAGAGCGACAACGCCCGTAGCCGCCGCCGTCCGTAGGGGCGCCTCCTCCACCGTCGTCGTCCGCAGCCGCCTCCTCTGGCCGTCACATCATCTCACGGTGAGCCCCAAATCGCCCCCAACCCGTTCCAGATCTGGTGCTAGGGTTATTTTTGGAGCCAACATCCTCTTCTTAACTTCGTTTTGTATGCTTGGAATTGCAACGCCCTATGGATTAAAAGTTTTTCTCTGCCTGTTTTTTGGTTGCTGTCTAGGGTTTAATTATTATCTTTTTCTAATTGCAGATACAACATGGCTTCTTCCTCCCCAATTGATGCCTCACCAGTCAGCACGGCTCCCCCATCTGGTACTACATCAAAGTGAACTGCATTTTTTATACATGGTCAATTGCTTTTTGTTGAACAAAATAGTGCACTGCATCGTAGATTCCTTTACCAAGGCCCATTTTCAGTCATGTGGCAAATTGATATGAACTGCCTCAAGTTAATTGTTTTTTTTGGAATTACATTAAGTTTCTTTTGTTATGTTTAATTGTTAAACATAAACTGCTAAGAGAGCACTGCATTTGTACATTGCTTTTTATTTTTTTTGTCTATCCACAATGCGGTTGCCAAATTGATATGAGCTGCATTAAGTTTTAGTTTTTCCCTCTCACAGAACTGCATGAATTTGTTTTGTTTTGTATATCTAAGCGCACTTCATTTTATATGTGGTCATTTGCTTACTGAACGAATTAGTGCACTGCATCATATATCCCTTTACCAAGGTCCATTTTTAGACACGCGGTAAATTGATATTCAAGTGACATGAACTGCATTAAGTTTTCTGTTATGTTTTAATTGTTAAACATAAACTGCTGAAGAGAGCACTGCATTTCTAGATTGTGTTGCCAAGTTGATATGAGCTGCATTAAGTTTAGGTCTCCCTCTCACACACATATTTTCTTATGTTTTTCTTACCTACAGTTTTATGTCCTGGTGGGTCCGGGGGTGGTGGTGTTAACTATTTGATTACACGTTATTTCACAGCCGATGTTGTCGGTGGCGGGACATCTGATCAGGGCAGCATTCTACCTGAGTTGAGTGAAACCCAGTCGCAATCTGTTGATGGCACAGAACCAGTTACACAAGATTGGATGGTCCCTGATCAGATTGCAACTGATGTTGAGAGGAAAAGGTAGAAAGCGATTGCGCTCGGTAATACTTTAATGAAGGCTCATAAGGCGAAGCAAGTAAAGTTTGATGAGGGTAAGGAGATAGGAAGGAGGATTGCAGATTCAAAGAAGTCTGCTAAGTTTGCCCCCGCAAAGAATCCTGTGAAGAGAAAACTCAACACTATTGCAGAGCCAGGTTTAAGTTCTCCACGGCGGAGCCCGCGTGTTGATTACTCAAAGAGGCCTAATTATGCTGAGGTTGATCTGCATGGGATTCAAGGAAAGCGGAGACACGTGGACGATCACTCGGGTGTTGATTTTGAGCGTCCATCTAAGCTGGCGCGGGAAAATGCAGCTGGATAAGCGCTGGACAGTGATTCTGATGAGGAGGATGTTGATGTTAGGAAGGTATACGCTGTTTATTTATTTTTTATTCTATTTTTAAAGTTGTTTCGCATGAGTTTGCTGATGTGAACTGCATTTTTATTCTTTTTTTGTAGACTGCTAACAGTACCAAGAGGAAGAGGTCTGAAGATGATGTTGCGCATGAATGGCGTTTTAACAAGACTGTTCGGCTGTCCATTCCAATCGTATGCAAAGCTGTTGCCTTGTTGGATGAGCCGCACAGAACTTTGGTGCGGCAAGCAGGTTTTGGCATTATCTTCGACCTGAAAGTACAGAAGAATGTTTCTCGTGTTCTCATGTGCAAGCTGATGGGAAAGATCGACCCTGATACGATGAGATTGGACTGCGGATCAAACAAGGTTCTGGAAATCAATCGTGAGGCTGTCCATCACATTTTTGATTTCCCTATGGGTTCTCACACTGCTCCCAGGCCTGCTGTCAGCGGCCATGATGATTCGCTGGCTAATCTGAAGGATGAACTTGGTTTCAACCGTTCTCGTAGCATAGATGTGAAGGACCTGCTTATTTTACTTTGCACACTGGCTGCGGATCGTGCGAAGGTTAATAAGACTGTGAAGGTTTTTTCTCTCATTGTTTTCCAGAGCTTGCTTTGCCCCAGTCCTGCAACTCGGTTGTCCAGGGTAGCTGCTATGGCTGAAAACTTGGATTTTGCATCTATGGCCAGCATGGACTTTTGTCAGCTTGTTGTCGACGAGCTGCAGGCCGCTGTGTACAAGTGGAATTCTGAAGGGAGCAAGCAGAACTGCGCTGAGTGTTGCACCATCGTGCCCCTGTTCATGTACCTCGATTCGTTGAATCTTCGCACTGTATCGGTTATGCATACACGCATGCCACGTGCTGCAATACTGTCCCATGAGCAGTTGAAGAAGATTCACAACGCCGACATTATTGTCAAGGGAAAGATACACCTGGACACTTACAACTTTGGCAAGCTGCCGGTCAGTGCATAGCCAGCCTTTGTGTTTGTTTTATTCCTTTTTTTCGCCATGCTAAATGTGAACCTCTTATGTACTTTATTTGTGAACTGCATCTCTTTTTTGTTAATATGTTCAGTGGAAGGCGGAAGGGGACATTGTGTACAAGCGGACTGCAGTTGCCGAAGCGCCTGAAATGTTTTGTGAGCCTCTTTCTAGGGCGGCTCCAATTCGACGGGTTCATGGTTTTGCTAGGTCTGCTGGAGGTTTTTCTGGCGAGGCTTCTGCTGACGGCAATAAATTTGTTCAGGTCGATGAGCTTCTCGACAGGGTCATCAATTTAACTTCTGATTTCCCAACATCCGGTTCCAGGATGAGGAATATTGCTGGATTGTTTCCTGAAGGCAAAGGCCCTTCTGAAGCAGAAATCGAGGCAGCTCATAACTTTGACCGTGGGCAGCTTGAATTCCTTAAGCAGACCGTTACGAATATCAAGTCTTTATTTGTTCAGTTTAAGCAGTCTCAGGATGACAAGTGTGCTAGGTATGAGCAGGAAGCTGAGGCAATTGTGAAGAAAGTGAACATGCGTGAAGATGTTGTCCGACCTTCTTTGCCTGACCGCGCAGCTATGGATGTATGTATTTTTTTCATTTGTGAACAGTTTTTTTACCCATTTTGTCATCAATTTTTTCTGTGTGTTGTGGCATTGACTATTTGTTTTCGCATCCTTTTGTTCTTTTCGCAGTGTGGAGGAGAATCTTCTAATGCTAACGCTTGCTGTGATGATGACCACCACGACCACTACGGTGTTGATTCTGATTATTTGTTTGATAGGCCATTGTCTCCTGTTGACGAAGCTGCCAAAGACAATCCTCTTGACGAAGGCGCCATCGACAAGGTTTGATTTCTTCCTATTTTTTTACAGGGGACTTCGTTGTTTAATTTTTTGTAGTGTCCAAAACAAACAATCATATTTGCACCAGGAGTGGCAGCGAACTGCAGTTCTTAACATTTTTGTAGTGTGCACCAGTAGTGGTAGTGCACTGCAGTTGTTGTTTAGAGAAGAAGCATCTTTTTTTAGCAGTGAACTGCATGATCTGGTGTTGGCTTTTGTTGTAGAACTGCATTTTGGATAATAGTTTTATTTATGTTTTTTACGACGGCAAATCAAACGTCGAAATACATGGGAAGGAGGCAGAGGGTGACGCTGGCAAGGACGACGAGGCTGACAAGTCTGAAGAGATGGAAGGCGACGCTTCTCTGGTGAGTATAGAGAATATTGCATTTTGTGTATTATTTTTATTTTTCATGCGATGTTCATGGTCCGTTTTGTTAGTGAACTGCATTCTCTCTTTTTGTGCAATGTGTTTTATTTTTTAACTCATCAGAACTGCGGATTAAATGTTGAAATCCAAGGGGAGCACACCAAGGAGGATGATAGTGTGGAAGGGAGAGAAGGGGAGGAGCCCAATGCGGAGGTTGATAAGGCAGAAGGTAGAGAAGGAGGGGAGTGTTCTGTTGAGGCTGATGAGGCACAAGAGAGAGAAGGAAGGAGGATATTGTGGATGGTGATAAGGATGAAGAGAGAGAAGGAGCTCCTCGTGTTACAGTTGAAATGGCAGAAGAGAGAGAAGGATCTCCTAGAGTCGGATTTGATGCTGCGGGGACATCCACTGGCATTGATGGTGTTGTTGGGACTACTGTTTTGTTGCTTGGCGATAATGTGCCTGAGAAATTTTGTGTCGTCCCTCGCGCCCCCGAGCAATCTGATGGCAATCTGGCTTTCCAAGCCGAGACAACCAAAGTCCCAGCTGAGACAGTTTCGATTGGTTCTGAAGAGGAACAGCCAAGACTCTCTCAGGACATGAGTAATCAAGCGTCGCTTGATGATGATATTACCGGGCTGGATCACTTGACGCTCAGCGAAGATGTATCTGAGCAGCCGCAGGAAGTTTATTCTGAAACCGAAGGTAAGCGAACTGCATTATTTTTGTTCTTTCCCGGGGCGAATGGACCGTGTTGTTTTATTCTCTGATATCCTTCCCACTATGTATGCAGATGAGGAATTACCTGTTGTTACTCCTTCAAGCATTGATCCAGCTCTTGAGAAGATACAATGAGTTATATGACGCTGTTACGAGGGCTAGGAGGGATAATAATAAGAAGTATGATATTTTTTGTCTTACACCGCGGTTATTTAATATGTTATTTTTTCAGGGACACCCATCTTATCACTTTTTGCTGGACTTTTTTCTTCTTGTCTGAAGGCATCTAGTTGCATTCAAGGGTGAGTTTGGTGATATTACTATCGGTCATGTTGGCGAGTCTTTTTGGTCGTATGGAACGCTGAGCACGCGCCTCGCAAATATTGGCGTCTCTATGTTAGCTGAGAGGTTCAAAGGATCTCAAACGATGATTGTCCCGTACAACCTATGTGTAAGCATTTTCATTAATTTATATTTATCCCTCATCCAATTTTTTTTTTGTGCTATAAGCATTTTCATTAACTCTCTGGTTTTGTCTTTTTGGCAGAATTTCATTTGGAATGGTGGTGCCACAAATAGGGCTTTGAAAAAGATGTTTTCTTCAAGCGCAGAGGAACGTGTGGACAAGAAAAACTTGGTAACGCATTTTGACCATTTTCGTCATCTTGAAAATAAGTTTTCCGTTTTTCTATTTTCTCATCTAGTTTGTTTTATTTTTTTATTTCAGATTATGTTTGCAACATTTGATCCTCCTCCCGCAACAATGAAGGACGCGATAGGCCACTACTGCTTGGTCACTTTGGACCTGCGAGAAAAGCGTTTTGGGTTTCTCGACTCATTGAACGACGCCGACATCGCTCCTGCAAATCTTGTCTTCAGGAAAATGGTCAGGAACATTAAAAAAGTTTGGAAAGATGGCAGCGCAAGCTGCGATGAGCCGTTGAACCCTCCCACCCTTGACGGCTTCGTTCTCACTCATGTTAATGTCCCGCAACAGGGAAACAGGTTTGTACTTGTTCCGCTTTTCTTTTTCCTCCTTCAGGTTTTTTGTGTAAGTGAGCTGCATTGTTTTTATCAAATTAGAAGCACCTTTTTCCTTGAGCGAACTACATTACTAATGTGTTATTAGTTGTTCTCCCTCGGTTTTTTGTGTGTATGGAGCTGCATTGTTTTACTAACATCAGTAGCACTTCATTATTGAGTGAACTGCATTAGCAATGTGTTTATCTTGGTTTTCTTTGCAGGCATGATTGTGGATTTTACATGTTCCAATTCATGCAGACCTGGGATGGTGAAACGATTGCCAAGTTTGGGAAGGAGCACATTGGCTACATCAGGAAGGCGATGCTCTATAGTTGGCTGACCTCGTCGCATTGCTGTCTGGACCTGACATCACTTTTAATTTTTAAAGAAGGTTATTACATTTTTTCAGTCACACACCCTTTTATTAAGTGAACTTCATTGATACAGAAAGGGGAGGTCCACTACTTTTGTTAAGCTTTTAGTATAACCCCATTTGCATGTTAAAATGACTTTCGTTAGTGAACTTGATGATTCTTTTCATTTTGCTCATTATCCATTTTTTTGTGCAGGCTTTGACGAAGGCGCACACCAAGGTGGTATTTCCTTGTTTGAAACTCAGGTTCACACTCCAACGATTCAGAAATTTGTCCTTGATGAACCCCCCGTTAAGCTTGTAAAAGAACCGGTGTGTAAGAGGTTGAGGAGTGGCGCCGACACTTCGAATGAAAAAGCTTTTGAGAAATCTCCTGTCAAGGTTAAGCGTGGGAAGATAGCAGTCAACCCTCCGAATGCTGAAGATAGTGATGATGATTTTGAGAGGCCTCCTCCAGTGCCTAGGAGGACCAGGAGCGTAGCTGTGGAACGCCCAACCGACAGCGAGGCACTAGTTCTATCATATAAGAGGCCTGTGCAGAAGCCATCAAAGTTTAGATCTCCGGTATAGAAGTTGAAGCCTGCGAGTTTCAGCTATCTTGCGGAGATGAGGAAAGTCTTGCAACTCATCACGAGCACACCATTTAGGAAGAAATACAGCGAGTCAGTTCTTTTTTCGTTAGTTTTTTCGCTTTTTGATTTTTTAATGTGTGTAATGTTTGTGTGTTTTTCCTTTTGTGTTCCTAATCCCCCACCCTCGTCGTTTGTTTTATGCAGGTGCGCGCTTTTCATGCACAGGAATCCTGTCGAAGTCTACACTGTGAATGTGGACTACATGTTCTTAACTTTCACGAGAGGTGGTTTCATGGACTCGGATTTCATGGATCATATCATCAGGTACTGGAAGAATGACGAGCATATGAATGTGGTTTATCGATCTGGCGAACGCGTTCTCCTGTCCCCTTTGTTTATCACGGTATTTCTCTTTTTCCCTTTTTTCTTTTTTCTGCTGGAGTGAACTGCAGTTAATAGTGTCTAATAATTTGTTTTAGCAATGTACTGAACTGCATACATTATTGTGTTTAACCCATGTATCTTAAATGAAACAAATTGGGGAGAAGTGTGAACTGCATACTGTTAGAGAAGTGTGATCTGTTTTTTCATTAAGCGTCAGAGTGAACTTTGAGGGGGAACTGCATTAACGTTCTTTTGTGAATTAACCACTCGCAGTATGTGCTTCAAATGAATGATCACGAGGATAGAGATGAAGATGGAAACGTTGTGTTGTCTTTTGTCCACGGCAAGTTTAACATTGACGATGTAGCAAAGCAGTTGAAAGTTTTTGTTCGTGATGACGAGAACCTTCTTGATTGCAAATTAGTAAGTTATTAGATTTGCTGGTTCAGCCTTATGTACTTATTTTCTCTCCCATTTTGTCCAGTAATCCTTTTTCACTCATCAAACCCATAACAATTTTGATGAAACAAAATCAGATTCTGTTACCACGGTTTAAAGACCAGCATTACTCGCTATACACGATGAATAGGCACCGCGAGACCCTTGATATTCATGACACTAGGAGGTACAGCGGACCGATTGATCAAACAACGAGGTGGCATAAGTCTGAATACCACAGCGACCGCAGTGAAATGGTATTTTTTTTCCTTTTTCACCTTCTTCTTTGTTTTCATGCGTGTGTCGGTAGACTGGGTCGATGTGGCATAAGTCAAACAATATTGTTGTGATGTGTTTTTTTTCACCAGATGATCAAGATGACTGCATTGTTGAAGAAGGTTTACGGAGAAAAGAAGTACAAGAGAAAGGAGTCGGTAGACTGGGTCGATGTTTCAAAGAAAGCTAGCTTTTTGGGCGCCCCTGAGTAGGGCCCCAACGAGTGCAGCTTCTTTGTTCTGAAGATGGCTCAGTTTTACGACGACAAAAGTTTTGTTGTGAAATTCGCAAAGCGTAATGTAAGTATTTTTTTAACCCAATAATAATCCCTCATTCTTTCATTTTTTTGTTAGTTCTTTCTTGTAGATGATCTTGTTTATTTGTTTATGTTTTTTGCTTCATCGCAGGAAGCTGCTGTTGAGGAATGGAAGGCTGAGTTCTTGTTCCAGATCCTCTTCCACCCTGAGAACATGGTCGTAGTCACCGAGTTCCCGGAGGATCTAAGAAATCTCTGCATTTCTTGGCTTTTCTCCAAAACTGGATTCTCAGGAGCAGGATGAGGCATAGAATGATAGCACATCTTTTTTATGTGTGTTGATGTCTTTTCGTGTGTGCTCCAAAACTTTCTGCAAATAGTATGTATGGTCGCTGTGTGTAGTTCTCGATCTGCAAAACTTTTTCACACCATGATGTGTGCTTTTGTATATTCCGGTCTAGTTAGTTTTGTGTTTTTCTTTTGTGGCAGACAGTGACAATGTCAAATATGTACATAATGGAACTTTCAGCCAATTCCTCCTTGTGAATTGTAACATGTTCGTAGCGCACTGCATTCACTCATCTGAGTAGCAGCCAAATTTTTTTAAATATACGCATCTGCACTGCATCTCACCTTATCACATGGGACATCAAAGACGAATTCAACATGTTTGTTGTCGAGGTTCAAAATTTTGGTAAAAATATATCAGAAGACAGAAAATCAATCGTGTCTGCTAAGGGAGAGCTCAATTTTTACATTTTTTGCACTAAGCGCGCTGCACTGTATACTCGAAGCGGACTGCACTGTAAGCTTTAAATGCACCACACACGCACTGCACTGTACATGAATCCTAGTCTCACTCTATAGTTTTTTCTTCTAACTACATTCTATATTGATTCACTGTCATCTCAGATTCTATACGACGAAGAGAACTGCATTCTCAAAATGACATTCTGATCTCAGGGTTTTCATATAGAAGAGAACCGCATTCTGAGAATGACATTCTCATCTTATTACTTTCATATAGAAGAGAACTGCATTTTATCAAGCATACCACCCGCAGTACATTGATCACAAAGTATATCTGTTTTATGTTATATCTATTCATTTTGAACTTCAATATTACATGTTGAATTCTTTCTTTGCAGTCCACTGAACACAAGCTATATCTTATATACGATACGATATATATAAAGGATGAAGTTAATATATTTTAAAAGGTAAAACTGTATATGTGTTGATCTATGTCCTTCTCCTGCTGCCTCTTCTCAAATTGTGCACTGCATTTGTTTCAATGGTTGTTGCTGATTCTGTTTTGTTCTTGTTGTTCGCATTACCCCTCGTAACGCGACCGTGTGACTGTGATGCTTGCCTACGTGCTGGATTCTGCATTCTTCCTCTCCCCCTCGTTTTTGATGATGGTTCTTCGATGTCTTCATCTTCTTCTTCTTCTTCCTCATCTTCCCCTTCTGCTTACTCATCTTCCTCTTCAGTTACATCAGCTTCGCTCTCTTCCTCGTTCTCTGCTCTGTCAGCATCTTCTTCGTCATCTTCTTCATCTTTTCCTTCTGTTCTATTCGGACAAGTTCTCGAGTTATGCTTCTCTCTCTTGTTGCAGACGCTACATAGTCTTCTCTTTGTCATATCATCTTGTTGGTCAGATTGGTGATCTGTGGCGGCATTTTCAGCCTGGATTTTTTTCAGCCACTCCTTACATGTTCTTGAGTTGTGCCCCGCAATCTTATTGCATGATTTGCACATCCTTACCCCCAGTGGTCTTCCTTCACTGTCCAGTTTTGGCTCATGCCTGCTATTTTTTTAGGACTTTTTTCATTTGCTGCAGCTTTTTTATTGGCTGATTTGCTCTCTTTCTTTCTCCCTTTTGTGTTTGAAACAGGCGGGGGAAGAATTGTGTCATCCATATTATGAGCTGCACCATCAACGGCATGTTCGCGCTCCTCTCCTTGTTCTTCACTCCGCGCATCCATGATCTTCTCTACTTCTTCTTCTTCGTTTATTACGTCGACTTCTTGTATGAGTTCTCTCATCCCAACTAAAGCTCTGTTGTACCCTCTATCCGATTTGACACCCCTGTTTGCCAGGTCAATCGCTGTTTCTGCAAGTAGTCTCCTACGGCAAAACACCGAACTCCCATATGGAGCAGTTTGCTCATAGTCTCTGCAGTCAAAAGTTGCATTTTGGCGCGCGTTCCGTGTGTATCTCTTTAATATGTACTCTTCAGGTATCTTGTCCACCCGCAGCTGATCTAACATGCAAATGATGTGCATGCAGAAAATGCGTGCAGCAAAAGAATTTTTTGGGTTGTTCGTGTCAGCAAACTTCACATAAATATGCAACAATTTAATTTTTGGTTTGTGAACTGCATTATAAATAGGTCCTGGTTTTTCTGTTCTAGTGAACTTCACTAAGGTTTTTTTTTGTTTTTCATCTCTTTTTGCTACCAGCAATAAGTGAACTTCATTATGTTTTTTGTGTGCTTATTTTTTGTTTCCTGTCTCACTGACCTGTGTGTGTCCACAGCTTGCATTCGCATTCGTAGATACCGTTTGTCACATCAGCAACTACCTGGAACTCGTGTCTTGCCCAATCAAAATCATCAGACCGGTTGTAGTGGCGCACCAAATATTTCGTCGGGTTGTCAGTGGACTGCTCTGATCTGAATGCAGTGCTGCGGTAGTGCGTTTGCTTGAAGTCAGCAAAGACCGCCCTGGTGTAAATCTTGGAGAGCTGAACCTCGAAACCAAACTGAGTAGTAGTCTTTATTTCCGTCTGTGAAACAAATAAAACCAGTTAAGTAGTTGTTTTTCACAGCAAAAATCAAGAAAGCGAGTAGTGTTTTATTAATTGCTCATCCAACTTAAAAACTTTGCTCTAGTTATATACCTTGTTAGCTATGGTCTCCGCATGCTTGACGCCCTTCCTTGTCTGGATGCACCTGTCCAACTGCGATGCAAAGATGTGTAGGTCGTGTCTTTCCTTGACAAAGTTCCTCTTCAAGATCCGGTTCATGCTTTCACTTCTCTGTGTCGACGTCATCCGTGCACAGAACACCTCCTTGTAGTAAGCTGATATCCATTCTTTTCGGTCTGTCCAGAGCGCCTTCATAATTTCATCATTTTGCAGGTTATACTTCTCCGTGAGCTCATGCCAAGCGCGTTCAAACTCGGATGGCATTAGCGGGTGGTTGAGAACGGAGGTCAGCTCATCTTTGAATGTCTCATACGCTTTGTACAGCAAGGACAGGTGATCCTTGTATTTTTTCAGTAAATGCCAACGACATAACTTGTGCAGCGTGCCTATTAGCTTACTTTTTATCGCGACATCCATGGAGGGGCATTGATCTGCATGTTTTTGAAAAAACCAAGCAGTGAGTTCTTGAGAGAACTGCATATCTTTTTTCTGCTTTTGCTGATTTTTTCGTTGGATGGAAGAAATGGACTACAAAACTTGGCAGTGAACTGTAGTGTTATTTAAACCCATTCTTTTTTTAGCATACCTGTAAGTATGCAGATTGATCGCTTGTTGTTCATGCAACGCAAGAACGTCCGGAACACCCACTCCAAAGTCGGTATTGTTTCGTCTCTGATGAGAGCCACAACAAATATTGTACTTTGGAGGTGGTGGTTGACTCCAACGAAGACGGCCAGAGGCATGTGGAACTTGTTGGTCTTGTAGGTCGTGTCAAATGTGACACAATCTCCAAAATCTTTGTACGATCCCCGACAGCTCGCGTTCGCCCAAAATATGTTTCGCACACGGTTATCGACATCTTTGTCGTAATCATTGAAGAACCTCGGGTTTATTTGCTGCATTTTCTCAAAGAAAGCCAGGAGTTTCTTCACATCGTCTTCTGTTTCCTCCCTCGTGAATTGGTGCTTCCTGCAGTTCGAAATAATAATATACTTGTAGCATTAGAGACATACAGAAATGCACAAGCGAACTGCATGAAATAGTCGAGATATCGTTTTTTGTTTAGTGAACGTACCTGTTCACCCAGTCACGGCTAGTGCGCCCCATAAAGTGCAGCCCTTCTGAGATCCTTGATAGGGTTTACATCATCTGCGTGTGCGTCAGGTTGTCGCTCTGCATGTCCTTCACTAGTTTATCAAGTAACGGATCATCCGTCTTATGCGAGTGCATGTGCAGAAGCATAGCCGGGCTGTCAATCATCCTGTGGTTGTGACTGAGCTCAATCTCTGCTATCACAACCACATCCTTGATTTTTTTCAATCTCATTCTCGCCTTGCAGCCAGTCCTCTTTGATGTTTTCTCTCGCTTTCTGTCATAATCTGTGACAGTTTCCTTGCTCCTGCCTTCCTTTGAGCACACTATGTATGTGTTTGTTCTGTATCCGGCTGTTTTTGCGTGTGCCGAAGCCTGCATGCCTCGCATACGTGTTGTAGAAGTCTCGCACCGCAGCGTATGATGTGAATTGCATACCTTTCACAGGCACAAGTTCTTGGAGCATGTTCTCATTCTGCACACACAATATGGAATGTTTTTTTGTTAATGAGAATGCACAAGTTGAAAGAATGCGTAAGTGAACTGCAGTAGTTAGGCAAGGAAGCTTACATGCGTGTACTGTTTTTTATCTAACGATGTTTGCAGCTCACCAATGTTTATTGGGCATGGAGGAGCGACAACAGATCTGTGTAATTTAGGATCGCGAGGAGGCAGAAGTGTTGAGAACTTTACTTTTTTGGTTGCTTGTGGCTCTCCTTGATTCTGCTTCCGATTCTTTTGGTGCGCAGTAGGCGGCCTAGGTGGAATTCCACTGTCTCTTCATCGACGAATCATTTGCTCATGAACTTGCCGAACTTGCTGGGTTTCTACATTGGCTTGTGGAGGTGCTATATCATCCGTTGTGATCTGCTGGCCAAATGTTTCAAAGACACGCGTGTACCTTGGCTGCATAACTGTTATGATTTGCTCTTCATCATCATTCTCCTCGTCATCTTTCTGCACATGCTCCCCCCATGAAGACCAGATCGTCATTATCCTCCCCATCTTGCGCGCTTTTTGCTTCACCGCCTTCTCCATCTCGATTGATGTTTGGTTCACTATTTTCATCTTTATCCTCTACATCTTCCTCCACGGAGTACGCAGTTCTGTTTGTTGTGTTAAAAAACCCCCTAGGTATTTCATGTGTTATCCATCTAGCCATCTCCCACTCTTCTCTTCCAATGCAGTTCAGGGGCTTTGGGTTGTGAATCAATCGAGGTATCTTCTGGTTTGGAGGCATAGTAATTTCCTGCACAGTATTAAGCCAAAGCTTTTATGCACGTCAACATTGAAATGAACTGCATCTTCGTACTATATATCATTATATATGCAACTGGAGAAATTGCAGTTCAATTTTTCATTCTATAGCAGGGGCACTGGGAGTTAACATGAAGAAACAATGCATTTCAGTTTTAATCCACAGCGCTCTACATATGTAAGTCATGGTGGACTGCATTGTTCAGCCATAGCGCATTCTATTTTTTTTCGAAGTATCTTTTCTCTTTTTTACTGGGAGATACATGGGACTGCAGTTGACGCAAGAGGGCACTGCATGGTGATAAAAAGGGCACTGCAAACTGGATGTGGGGGGTTGGGTATGTGATTTTCTTACATTATATGCAGTTCTCTCCTTCTACAGATGCAGCTCGGCCTGCTGTTGGCGTGCATTCCACCTCCTCTGCAGGAACTCATGGGCTTTTTCAACTTTTGCCATTGTCGCGGGAGAAGGCTGGATGGGCACCATTGCAGTTCGCATCCACGGCGACTGTGATGGAGAAGGCATCCTTGCAGTTCTCTTCCCCCTGCCATGCATAACCGAGGCTGGATGCTTCAGCTGGGTCAACAACAGTCCCCCTCCCTCCCCGCCTCCTTGCACGGCAGCGCCCCGGCGCCGGCGGCGTCCCCCTCCCTCCCCGCCTCCTTGCGCGGCAGCGCCCCGGCGCCGGCGGCGTCCCCCTCCCCTCCTAGCCTGCTTGCGCGGCAGCGCCCTGAGGCTAGCGGCGTCCCCCTCCCCTCCCCGCCTCCTTGCGCGGCAGCGCTCCGGCGACCGGCGGCGTCCCCCTCCCCTCCCAGCCTGCTTGCGCAGCAGCGCCCTGCGGCGACCCCCACCCCTCCCCGCCTTCTTCCGCGGCCAGTAGCACAGAGCGTGCGCGGAGCGGCCGGTGATGCAGTCTCTCGGCGAGGATTCTTCCGCGGCGGCGATTAGGAAGCGACGCTGCCCCTCACCTTCACCCCAACACCACCTGGGGGATCCGCCGCCGTTGACCCAGCTGAAGCATCGAGCCTCGGTTATGCATGGCAGGGGGAAAAGAACTGCAAGGATGCCTTCTCCATCGCAGTCGTCGTGGATGCGAACTACAATGGTGCCCATCCAGCCTTCTCCCGCGACAATGGCAAAAGTTGAAAAAACCCATGAGTTCCTGCAGCGGAGGTGGACTGGACGCCAACATCAGCCAGAGTTGCATCTGCAGAAGGAGAGAACTGCATATAAAGTAAGAAAATCACATACCCAACCCCCACATCCAGTTTGCAGTGCCCTTTTTATCGCCATGCAGTGCCCTTTTGCGTCGACTGCAGTCCCATGTATCTCCCAGTAGAAAACAGAAAAGATACTTCGAAAAAATAAAAATGCGATATGGCTGAAAAATGCAGTCCACCATGACTTACATATGTAGAGTGCTGTGCTTAAAACTGAAGTGCATTATTTCTTCATGTTAACACCTAGTGCCCCTGCTATAGAATGACAAATTGAAGTGCAATTTCTCCAGTTGCATATATAATGATATATAGTATGAAAGATGCAGTTCATTTCACTGTTGGCGTGCATAAAAAGCTTTGGCTTAATACTGTGCAGGAAATTACTATGCCTCCAAAACAGAAGATACCTCGATTGATTTACGACCCAAAGCCCCTGAACTGCATTGGAAGAGAAGAGTGGGAGATGGCTGGATGGATAACACCTGAAATACCTAGGGGTTTCTTTAACACAACAAACAAAACTGCTTACTCCGTGGAGGAAGATGTAGAGGATAAAGGTGAAAACAGTGAACCAAACATCATTCGAGAAGGAGAAGGCAGTAAAGCAAAAAGCGCGCAAGATGAGGAGGACGACGACGATCTGGTCTTCATGAGGGAGCATGCACAGAAAGATGATGAGGAGGATGATGATGAAGAGCAAATCATAACAGCTATGCAGCCAAGGTACACGCGTGTCTTTGAAACATTTGGCCAGCAGATCAGAACGAATGATATAGCACCTCCACAAGCCAATGTTGAAACCCAGCAAGTTCGGCAAGTTCATGAGCAAACGATTCATCGACAAAGAGACAGTGGAATTCCACCCAGGCCACCTACTGCGCACCAAAAGAATCGGAAGCAGAATCAAGGAGAGCCACAAGCAACCAAAAAAGTAAAGTTCTCAACACTTCTACCTCCTCGCGATCGTAAATTACACAGATCTGTTGTCACCCCTCCATGCCCAATAAACATTGGTGAGCTGCAAACACCGTTAGAGAAAAACCAGTACACGCATGTAAGCTTCGTTGCCTAACTACTGCAGTTCACTTACGCATTCTTTCAGCTTGTGCATTCTCATTAACAAAAAAACATTCCATATTGTGTGTGCAGAATGAGGACATGCTCCAAGAACTTGTGCCTGTGAAAGGTATGCAATTCACATCACATGCTGCGGCGCGAGAATTCTACAACACGCATGCGAGGCATGCAGGCTTCGGCACACGCTAAAACGGCGGATACAGAACAAACAGATACATAGTGTGCTCAAAGGAAGGCAGAAGCAAGGAAACTGTCACAGATTATGACAGAAAGCGAGAGAAAACATCAAAGAGGACTGGCTGCAAGGCGAGAATGAGATTGAAAAAAAAATCAAGGATGTGGTTGTGATAGCAAAGATTGAGCTCAATCACAACCACAGGTTGATTGACAGCCCGGCTATGCTTCTGCACATGCACTCGCATAAGACAGATGATCCGTTACTTGATAAACTAGTGAAGGACATGCAGAGCGACAACCTGACGCATACGCAGATGATGTCAACCCTATCAAGGATGTCAGGAGGGCTGCACTTTATGGGGCGCACTAGCCGTGACTGGGTGAACAAGTACGTTCACTAAACAAAAAATGACATCTCGTCTATTTCATGCAGTTCGCTTGTGCATTTTCTGTGTGTCTCTAATGCTGCAAGTATATTATTATTTCGAACTGCAGGAAGCACCAATTTACGAGGGAGGAAACAGAAGACGATGTGAAGAAACTCCTGGCTTTCTTTGAGAAAATGCAGCAAATAAACCCGGAGTTCTTCTATGATTACGACAAAGATGTCGATAACCGTGTGCGAAACATATTCTGGGCGAGCGCGAGATGCCGGGGATCGTACAAAGATTTTGGAGATTGTGTCACATTTGACACGACCTACAAGACCAATAAGTTCCACATGCCTCTGGCCGTCTTCGTTGGAGTCAACCACAACCTCCAAAGTACAATATTTGCTGTGGCTCTCATCAGAGACGAAACAATACCGACTTTCGAGTGGGTGTTCCGGACGTTCTTGCGTTGCATGAACAACAAGCGGCCAATCTGCATACTCACAGGTATGCTAAAAAAAGAATGGGTTTAAATAACAATGCAGTTCACTGCCAAGTTTTGTAGTCCATTTCTTCCATCCAATGAAAAAATAAGAAAAAAGCAGAAAAAAGATATGCAGTTCTCTCAATAACTCACTGCTTGTTTTTTTTTTCAAAAACATGCAAATCAATGCCCCTCCATGGATGCCGCGATAAAAAGTACGCTAATAGGCACGCTGCACAAGTTATGCCATTGGCATATATTGGAAAAAAAATACAAGGATCATCTGTCCTTGCTGTACAAAGCGTATGAGACATTCAAGGATGAGCTGACCTCCGTTCTCAACCACCCGCTAATGCCATCAGAGTTTGAACACGCTTGGCATGAGCTCATGGACAAGTATAACCTGCAAAATGATGTAATTATGAAGGCGCTCTGGACAGACCAAAAAGAATGGATATCAGCTTACTACAAGGAGGTGTTCTGTGCACGGATGACGTCGACACAGAGAAGTGAAAGCATGAACCGAATCTTGAAGAGGAATTTTGTCAAGGAAATACACGACCTACACATCTTTGCGTCGCAGGTGGACAGGTGCATCCAGACAAGGAAGGGTGTCGAGCACGCGGAGACCATAGCTAACGAGGTATATAAACAGAGCAAAGTTTTTAAGCTGGATGAGCAATTAATAAAACACTACTCGCTTTCTTGATTTTAGCTGTGAAAGACAACTACTTAACTGGTTTTCTTTGTTTCATAGACGGAAATAAAGACTACTACTCAGTTTGGTTTCGAGGTTCAGCTCTCCAAGATTTGCACCAGGGCGGTCTTTGCTGACTTCAAGCAAACGCACTACCACAGCACTACATTCAGATCAGAGCAGCCCCTGACAACCTGACAAAATATTTGGTGCGCTACTACAACCGGTCTGATGATTTTGTTTGGGCAAGACACGAGTTCCAGGTAGTTGCTGATGTGACGAACGGTATCTACGAATGCGAATGCAAGCTGTGGACACACACATGTCAGTGACAGGAAACAAAAAAATAAGCACACAAAAAACATAATGAAGTTCACTTATTGTTGTTAGCGAAAAAGAGATGAAAAACAAAAAAACCTTAGTGAGGTTCACTAGAATAGGAAAACCAGGACCTATTTACAATGCAGTTCACAAACCAAAAATTCAAATGTTGCATATTTATGTGAAGTTTGCTGACACGAACAACCCAAAAAATTCTTTTACTGCAGGCCTATTCTGCGTGCACATCATTTGCATGTTGGATCAGCTGCGGGTGGACAAGATACCAGAAGAGTACATATTAAAGAGATGCACACGGAACGCGCGCCAAAATCCAACTTTTGACTGCAGAGACTATGAGCAAACTGCTCCAGATGGGAGTTCGATGTTCTGCCGTAGGAGACTACTTGCAGAAACATCGATGGACCTGACAAACAGGGGTGCCAAATCGGATAGAGGGTAAAACAGAGCTTTAGCTGGGATGAGAGAACTCATACAAGAAGTCGACGTAATAAACGAAGAAGAAGAAGCACAGAAGATCATGATGCGCGGGGTGAAAAACAAGGAGAGGAGCGCGAACATGCCGCTGATGGTGCAACTCATAATATGAATGACACAATTCTTCCCCCACCTATTTCAAACACAAAAGGGAGAAAGAAAGAGAGCAAATCAGCCATTAAAAAAGCTGCAGCAAATGAAAAAAGTCCTGAAAAAAATAGCAGGCCTGAGCCAGAACTGGACAGCGAAGGAAGACCACTGGGGGTAAGGATGTGCAAATCATGCAATAAGATTGCGGGATACAACTCAAGAACATGTAAGGATCGACTGAAAAAAATCCAGGCTGAAAATGCCGCCACAGATCATCAACCTGACCAACAAGATGATATGACAAAGAGAAGACTATGTAGCGTCTGCAACAAGAGAGAGAAGCATAACGCGAGAACTTGTCCAAATAGAACAGAAGAAAAAGATGAAGAAGATGACGAAGAAGATGATGATAGAGAAGAGAACGAGGAAGGGAGCGAAGCTGATGTAACTGAAGAGGAAGATGAGGAAGCAGAAGAGTAAGATGAGGAGGAAGAAGAAGAAGATGAAGACATCCAAGAACCATCATAAAAAACGAGGGGGAGAGGCAGAACGCAGAATCCAGCGCGTAGGCAAGCATCGCAGTCGCACGGTCGCGTTACGAGGGGTAATGCGAACAACAAGAGCAAAACGGAAGCAACAACAACCATTAAAACAAATGCAGTGCACAATTTGAGAAGAAGCAACAGGAAAAGGACATAGATCAACACATATACAGTTTTACCTTTTAAAAATATATTAACTTCATCCTTTATATATATCGTATCGTATATAAGATATAGCTTGTGTTCAGTGGATTACAAAAAAAAGAATTCAACATGTAATATTGAAGTACAAAATGAATAGATATAACATATGCCATACATACTTTGTGATCAATGTGCTGCGGGGGGGTATGCTTGATAAAATGCAGTTCTCTTCTATATGAAAGAAATAATATGAGAATGTCATTCTCAGAATGCGGTTCCCTTCTGTATGAAAACCCTGAGATCAGAATGTCATTTTGAGAATGCAGTTCTCTTCGTCGTATAGAATCTGAGATGACCGTGAATCAATATAGAATGCAGTTAGAAAGAAAAAATATAGAGTCAGACTAGGCTTCACGTACAGTGCAGTGCGTGTGAGGTGCGTTTAAAGCTTATAGTGCAGTCCGCTTCGAGTACACAGTGCAGTGCGCTTAGTGCAAAAATGTAAAAATTGAGCTCTCGCTTAGCAGACACGGTTGATTTTCTGTCCTCTAATACAATTTTTCCAAAATTTTGAAACTCGACGACAAACACATTGAATTCCTCTTTGCTGTCTCATGTGATAAGGTGAGATGCAGTGCGGATGCGTATATTGAAAAAAACATGGCTGCTACTCATATGAGTGAATGCAGAGCGCTACGAACATGTTACAATAAACAAGGAGGAATTGGCTGAAAGCTCCATTATGTACATATTTGACATTGTCCCTGTCTGCCACAAAAATAAAAACACAAAAACTAACTAGACCGCTATATACAAAAGCACACAGCATGGTGTGAAAAGTTTTGCAGATCGAGAACTACACACAGCGACCATACATACTGTTTACAGAAAGTTTTGGAGCACACACGAAAAGACATCAACACACATAAAAAAAGATCTGCTATCATTTATGCCTCATCCTGCTCCTGCGAATCCAGTTTTGGAGAAAAGCCAAGAGAAATGCAGAGATTTCTTAGATCCTCCGGGAACTCGGTGACTACGAGCATGTTTTCAGGGTGGAACAGGATCTGGAACAAGAACTCAGCCTTCCATTCCTCAACAGCAGCTTCCTGCGATGAAGCAAACAAAATAAACAAATATACAAGATCATCTACAAAAAATAACTGACAAAAAAAAATCAAAGAATGAGGGATTATTATTGGGTTAAAAAAAGATACTTACATTACACTTTGCGAATTTCACAACAAAGCTTTTGCCATCGAAAAACTGAGCCATCTTCAGAACAAAGAAGCCGCACTCGTTGGGGCCCTGCTCAGGGGCGCCCAAAAAGCTAGCTTTCTTTGAAACATCGACCCAGTCTACCGACTCCTTTCTCTTGTACTCCTTTTCTCCGTAAACCTTCTTCAACAATGCAGTCATCCTGATCATCTGGTGAAAAAAAATACACATCACAACAATATTGTTCGACACGTGCACGCATGAAAACAAGAAGAAGGTGAAAAAGGAAAATTTTTACCATTTCAGTGCGGTCGCTGTGGTATTCAGACTTATGCCACCTCGTCGTTTGATCAATCGGTCCGCTGTACCTCCTAGTGTCATGAATATCAAGGGTCTCGCGGTGCCTATTCATCGTGTATAGCGAGTAATGCTGGTCTTTCAATCGTGGTAACAGAATCTGATTTTGTTTCATCAAAATTGTTATGGGTTTGATGAGTGAAAAAGAATTACTGGAAAAAATTGGGAGAGAAAATAAGTACATAAGGCTGAACAAAGCAAATCTAATAACTTACTAATTTGCAATCAAGAAGGTTCTCGTCATCACGAACAAAAACTTTGAACTGCTTTGCTGCATCGTCAACGTTAAACTTGTCGTGGACAAAAGGCAACACAACATTTCCATCTTCATCTCTATCTGCGTGATCATTCATTTGAAGCACATACTGCGTGTGGGTAATTCACAAAAGAACATTAATGCAGTTACCCTCAGAGTTCACTCTGACGCTTAATGAAAAAACGGATCACGCTTCTCTAAACAGTATGCAGTTCACAATTCTCCCCCCTAATTTGTTTCATTTAAGATACATGGGTTAAACACAAAAAAAATGCATGCAGTTCAGTACATTGCTAAAACAAATTATTATACACTATTAACTGCAGTTTAGTCCAGCAGAAAAAAGAAAAAAAAAGGGAAAAAGAGAAATACCGTGATAAACAAAGGGGGTAGCAGAACGCGTTCCCCAGATCGATAAACCACATTCATATGCTTGTCATTCTTCCAGTACCTAATGCTATGATCCATCAATTCCGAGTCCATGAAACCACCTCTGGTGAAAGTTAAGAACATGTAGTCCACATTCAAGTGTAGACTTCGACAGGATTCATGTGCATGAAAAGCGCGCACCTGCACAAAACAAACGGCGAGGGTGGGGAGGGGGGTTAGGAACACAAAAGGAAAAACATAGAAAACATTACACACATTAAGAATCAAAAAACAAAAAAACTAACGAAAAAAGAACTGACTCGCTGTATTTCTGCCTGAATGGTGTGCTCGTGATGAGTTGCAAGACTTTCCTCATCTCCGCAAGATAGCTGAATCTCACAGGCTTCAACTTCTGTATAGGAGATCTAAACTTTGATGGCTTCTGCACAGGCCTCTTATTTGATAGAACTAGTGCCTTGCTGTAGTTCGGGCGTTCCACAGCTGCGCTCCTGGTCCTCCTAGGCACTGGTGGTGGCCTCTCAAAATCATCATCACTATCTTCAGCATTTGGAGGGCTCACTGCTTTCTTCCCATGCTTGACATTGACAGGAGATTTCTCAACAGCTTTTTCATTCGAAGTGTCGGCGCCACTCCTCAACCTCTTACACACCGGTTCTTCTACAAGCTTAACGGGGGGTTCATCAAGGACAAATTTCTGAATTGTTGGAGTGTGAACCTGAGTTTCAAACAAGGAAATACCACCTTGGTGTGTTCCTTCGTCAAAGCCTGCACAAAAAAATGGATAATGAGCAAAATGAAAAGAATCATCAAGTTCACTAACGAAAGTCATTTGAACATGCGAATGGGGTTCTACTAAGAAGCTTAACAAAAGTAGTGGACTTCCATTTCTGTATCAAAGAAGTTCACTTAATAAAAGGGTGTGTGACTGGAAAAAATGTAATAACCTTCTCTAAAAATTAAAAGTGATGTCAGGTACAGACATCAATGCGACGAGGTCAGCCAACTATAGAGCATCGCCTGCCTGATGTAGCCAATGTGCTCCTTCCCAAACTTGGCAATCGTTTCACCATCCCAGGTCTGCATGAACTGGAACATGTAAAATCCACAATCATGCCTGCAAGAAAACCAACATAAACACATTACTAATGCAGTTCACTCAATAATGAAGTGCTACTGATGTTAGTAAGCCAATGCAGCTCCATACACAAAAAAAAACAGAGGGAGAACAACTAATAACACATTAGTAATGCAGTTCGCTCAAGGAAAAAGGTGCTTCTAATTTAGTAAAAACAATGCAGCTCACTTACACAAAAAAACTGAAGGAGGAAAAAGAAAAGGAGAACAAGTACAAACCCGTTTCCCTGTTGCGGGACATTAACATGAGTGAGCACAAAGCCGTCAAGGGTGGGAGGGTTCAACGGCTCATCGCAGCTTGCACTGCCATCTTTCCAAACTTTTTTGATGTTCCTGACCATTTTCCCGAAGACAAGATTTGCAGGAGCGCTGTCGGCGTCATTCAATGAGTCGAGACTCTCAAAACGCTTCTCTCGCAGGTTCAAAGTGACCAAGCAGTAGTGGCCTATCGCGTCCTTCATTGTTGCGGGAGGAGGATCAAATGTTGCAAACATAATCTGAAATAAAAAAAGAATAAAACAAACCAGATGAGAAAATAGAAAAACAAAAAACTTATTTTCAAGATGACGAAAATGGTCAACATGCGTAACCAAGGTTTTCTTGTCCACACGTTCCTGTGCGCTTGAAGAAAACATCTTTTTCAAAGCCCTATTTGTGGCACCGCCGTTCCAAATGGAATTCTGCCAAAAAGACAAAACAAGAGAGTTAATGAAAATGCTTATAGCACAAATAAAAATTGGATGAGGGATAAATATAAATTAATGAAAATGCTTACACATAGGTTGTACGGGACAATCATCGTTTGAGATCCTTTGAACCTCTTAGCTAACATAGAGATGCCAATGTTTGCGAGGCGCGTGCTCAGCGTTCCATACGACCAAAAAGACTCGCCAACATGACCGATAGTAATATCACCAAACTCGCCCTTGAATGCAACTAGATGCCTTCAGACAAGAAGAAAAAAGCCCAGCAAAAAGTGATAAGATGGGTGTCCCTGAAAAAATAACATATTAAATAACCGAGGTGTAAGACAAAAAATGTGATACTTCTTCTTCTTATCCCTCCTAGCCCTCGTAACAGCGTCATATAACTCATTGTATCTTCTCATAAGAGCTGGATAAATCCTCAAGGGAGTAACAACAGGTAATTCCTCATCTGCATACAGAGTGGGAATGATATCAGATAATAAAACACACACGGTCCATTTCGCCCCGGGAAAGAACAAAAATAATGCAGTTCGCTTACCTTCGGTTTCAGAATAAACTTCCTGCGGCTGCTCAGATACATCTTCGCTGAGAGTCAAGTGATCCAGCCCGGTAATATCATCGTCAAGCGGCGCTTGATTGCTCATGTCCTGAGAGAGTCTTGGTTGTTCCTCTTCAGAACCAATCGAAACTGTCTCAGCTGGGACTTTGGTTGTCTCGGCTGGGAAAGCCAGATTGCCATCAGATTGCTCGGGGGCGCGAGGGACGACACAAAATTTCTCAGGCACCTCATCACCAAGCAACAAAACAGTAGGCCCACCAACACCATCAATGCCAGCGGATGTCCTCGCGGCATCAAATCCGACTCTAGGAGTTCCTTCTGTCTCTTCTGCAATTTCAACTGTAACACGAGGAGCTCCTTCTCTCTCTTCATGCTTATCACCATCCACAATATCCTCCCTTCCTTCTCTCTCTTGTGCCTTATCAGCCTCAACAGGACACTCCCCTCCTTCTCTACCTTCTGCCTTATCAACCTCCGCATTAGGCTCCTCCCCTCCTCTCCCTTCCACATTATCATCCTCCATGATGCGCTCCGCTTGGATTTCAACATTTAATCCGCAGTTCTGATGAGTTAAAAAATAAAACACATTACACAAAAAGAGAGAATGCAGTTCACTAATAAAACGGACCATGAAGCTCGCATGAAAAATAAAAAATAAAACACAAAATGCAAATTCTCTATACTCACCAGAGAAGCGTCGCCTTCCATCTCTTTACACTTGTCACCCTCCTCGTCCTTGCCAGCGTCACCCTCTGCCTCCTTCCCATGTATTTCCACGTTTGATTCGCCTTCCTAAAAAACAAAAAACATAAATAAAACTATTATCCAAAATGCAGTTCTACAACTAAAAAGCCAACACCAGATCATGCAGTTCACTGCTAAAAGATGATGCTTCTTCTCTAAACAACAATTGCAGTGCACTACCACTACTGGTGCACACTACAAAAAAGTTAAAAACTGTAGTTCGCTGCCACTGCTGGTGCAAAAATATGATTGTTTGTTTTGGACACTACAAAAAATTAAACAATGAAGTTCACTGTAACAAAAAAAAAGGAAGAAATCAAACCTTGTCGATGACGCCTTCGTCAAGAGGATTGTCTTTGGCAGCTTCATCAACGGGGGACAATGGCTTGTCAAACAAATAATCGGAATCAACACCGTAGTGGTCCTGGTGGTCATCATCACGACAAGCGTTAGCATTAGAAGATTCTCCTCCACACTGTGAAAAGAACAAAAGGATGCGAAAACAAATAGTCAATGCCACAACACACAGAAAAAATAGATAACAAAAATGGGTAAAAAACTGTTCACATATGAAAAAAAACATACATCTACAGCTGCGGGGTCAGGCAAAGAAGGCCGGACAACATCTTCATGCCTGTTCATTTCCTTCACATTTGCCTCAGCTTCCTGCTCATACCTAGCACACTTGTCGTCCTGAGACTGCTTAAACTGAACGAATGAAAACCTGATATTCGTAACTGTCTGCTTAAGGAATTCAAGCTGCCCACGGTCAAAGTTATGAGCGGCCTCGATTTCTGCTTCAGAAGGGCCGTTGCCTTGAGGAAACAATCCAGCAATATTCCTCATCCTGGAACCGGATGTTGGGAAATCAGAAGTTAAATTGATGACCCTGTCGAGAAGCTCATCGACCTGAACAAATTTATTGCGATCAGCAGAAGCCTCGCCAGAAAAAACCTCCAGCAGCAGCCCTAGCAAAACCACGACCCCGTCGAATTGGAGCCGCCCTAGCAAGAGGCTCACAAAACATTTCAGGCGCTTCGGCAACTGCAGTCCGCTTGTACACAATGTCTGCTTCCGCCTTCCACTGAACAAATTAACAAAAAAAGAGATACAGTTCACAAAAAAGTACATAAGGGGTTCACATTTAGCATGGCGAAAAAAGGAATAAAACAAACACAAAGGCTGGCTATGCACTGACCGGCAGCTTGCCAAACTTGTAAGAGTCCAGGTGTATCTTTCCCCTGACAATAATGTCGGCGTTGTGAATCTTCTTCAACTGCACATGGGACTGTATTGCAGCGCGTGGCGTGCGTCTATCCATAACCGATACTTTTCGAAGATTCAACGAATCAAGGTACATGAACAGGGGCACGATGGTGCAACCCTCAGTGCAGTTCTTCTTGCTCCCTTTAGAATTCCACTTGTACACAGCGGCCTGCAGTTCGTCGACAACAAGCTGAGAAAAGTCCATGCTAGCCATAGATGCAAAATCCAAGTTTTCAACCATAGCAGCTACCCTGGACAACCGAGTTGCAGGGCTGGGACAAAGCAAGCACTAGAAAACAATGAGAAAAAAAACCTTCACAATCTTATTAACCTTCACAGGGTCCGCAGCCAGCGTGCCAAGTAAAATAAGCAGGTCCTTCGCATCTATGCTACGAGAACGGTTGAAACCAAGTTCATCCTTCAGATTAGCCAGCGAATCATCGTGGCCGCTGGCAGTAGGCTTGGGGAGCAGTGTGAGAACCCATAGGGAAATAAAAAATGTGATGGACAGCCTCACGATTGATTTCCAGAACCTTGTTTGACCCGCAGTCCAATCTCATCGTATCAGGGTCGATCTTTCCCATCAGCTTGCACATAAGAACACGAGAAACATTCTTCTCTAATTTCAGGTCGAAGACAATGCCAAAACCTGCTTGCCGCGCCAAAGTTTTGTACCGCTCACCCAACAAGGCGATAGCTTTGCATACGTTTGGAATGGACAGCTGAACAGTCTTATTAAAACGCCATTCCTGCGCAACATCATCTTCAGACCTCTTCCTCTTGGTACTCTTAGCAGTCTACAAAAATAATAATAATAAATGCAGTTCACATAAGCAAACTCATGCGAAACAACTTAAAAAACAGAAGAAAAAAAATAAATAAACAGCGTATACCTTCCTAACATCAACATCATCCTCATCAGAATCACTGTCCAGCACTTCTCCAGCTGCATTTTCCCGCGCCAGCTTAGATCGACTCTCATAATCAACACCAGAGTGATCGTCCGTGCGTCTCCGCTTTCCTTGAATCCCATCCACATCAACCTCGGCATAATTAGGCCTCTTTGAGTAATCAACACGCGGGCTCCGCCGTGTAGAACTTAAACCTTGCTCTGCAACAATGTTGAGTTTTCTCTTCACAGGATTCTTTGCGGGGGCAAACTTAGCAGACTTCTTTGAATCTGCAATCCTCCTTCCTATCTCCTTACCCTCCTCAAACTTTACTTGCTTCGCCTTATGAGCCTTCACGAAAGTATTACCGAGCGCAATCGCTTTCTGCCTTTTCCTCTCAACATCAGCTGCAATCTGATCAGGGACCATCCAATCCTGTGTAACTGGTTCTGTGCTATCAACAGATTGTGACTGGGTTTCACTCAATTCAGGTAGAATGCTGCCCTGATCAGATGTCCCGCCACCGACAACATCGGCTGTGAAATAACGTGTAATCAAATAGTTAACACCACCACCCCCGGACCCACCAGGACATAAAACTATGGGTAAGAAAAACATAAGAAAAATATGTGTGTGAGAGGGAGACCTAAACTTAATGCAGCTCATATCAACTTGGAAACACAATGTAGAAATGCAGTGCTCTTTTCAGCAGTTTATGTTTAACAATTAAAACATAACAGAAAACCTAATGCAGTTCATGTCGCTTAAATATCAATTTGCCGCGTGTCTGAAAATGGACATTGGTAAAGGGATATATGATGCAGTGCACTAATTCGTTCAGTAACCAATTGACCACATATAAAATGAAGTGCGCTTAGATATACAAAACAAAACAAATTCATGCAGTTATGCGAGAGGCAAAAACTAAAACTTAATGCAGCTCATATCAATTTGGCAACTGCATAGTGGATAGATAAAAAAATACAAAGCAATGTCCAAATGCAGTGCTCTTTTAGCTGTTTATGTTTAACAATTAAACATAACAAGTAACTTAATGTCATTCCAAAAAAAATAAAAACAATTAACTTGAGGCAGTTCATATCAGTTTGCCACATGTCTGAAAAAATGGGCCTTTGTAAAGGAATCTATGATGCAGTGCACTATTTCGTTCAACAAAAAGAAATTGACCGTGTATGAAAAATGCAGTTCACTTTGATGTAGTACAAGATGGGGAAGCCATTCTAACTGGTGAGGCATCAATTGAGGAGGAAGAAGCCATGTTGTGTCTGCAATCAGAAAGGGATAATAATTAAACCCTAGACAGCAAACCCCAAATCAGGCAGAGAAAAACTTTCAATCTATAGGGCGTTGCAATTTCAAGCATACAAAACAAACTTACGAAGAGGATGCTTGCTCCAAAAATAACCCTAGCACAAGATCTGGAATGGGTAGGGGGCACTTTGGGGCTCACCGTGAGACGATGTGACGGTCGGAGGAGGCGGCTGCGGACGGCGACGGCGGAGGAGGCACTCCTATGGACGGCGGCGGCTGCGGGCGTCGTCGCTGTCCACCACGAGAGCGCCCCTACGAACGGCGGCGACTGCGGGCGTCGTCGCTCTCCACCGCGAGAGCACGAGGGCAGGGGGATTTTTGTGCGGGGGAGAGGAAGGAGAAGGGGGACTGCAAGAAACATAGAAGAAAAGAGAGGCTTAATGAATAAAAGGCCCACAGGCCCACAGGTCATAGACAAAAAATAAAAAAATGGCTCAGTTGTAACACGATGCAGTTCGGTTACAAAAAACGGCTCGGTTTCAAAACGATGCAGTTCGCTTACAGAAAACGAATCGGTTCGCCTGCCCGAAATATACGCGCCCACGATTGCCCGAAGCACCGCGCGCCCGCTCCTCTATCCGGCCAGTTGGAAGACGCGCGAAGGCCACGATCATCACGAACACACGATCGCCATGACGGTTGGAGGACGAGATCGTGCCCTCGGCAGAAGTTGCTGCCGCTCCCCTTTAAATTCTGCGCTCCATCACCCTGATCATTCGCAGAAACACACAACGCTGCGCTTCCTCCTCCCGTTCCTCCTCTTTCCAGCCATGCCGTTCACCAAGACCTACGACGATGTCCTGGCGCACGGAAAGACCAAGCTCAAGGTGATCTACACCAATGACATGGACGCCATGGCGACGTACGTCGAAGAGTACAAGGCAGTTCTCCGGGGGCGCCGCGAGAAGATCATCGGCATCGACCTCGAGTACACACCCGACAAGAGCAGAGCGGCCGTGATTCAACTCTCCATCGGCACATATCACCCAGTGCTGCTTTTCCAAGTATGCGCTACAATGGGCGATAGATGCATCACCTTCGACAAGTTCCTCGGCGACCCAAGGTAAGCCATTCTTTCTGCTGAGTAAAATATAGTTGCAGGCCGATGGGTCTCTCCTTTTCATCTGTGTTGCAGTTCTATATGTCTCTGTATGCAATTCCGAAAAGTATAACTTGTGGTTCACTTCGCTTAGGTACGACTTCGCTGGTTTCTGCATCGACCAGGACAAGGAGAAGCTTTCACGCTGCAGCCTCCACATCACCAACTTCGTCGACATTCAGGCGAACTGGAGGGTGCCTGATGGAACGAAGCCACTAGACTCACTTGGCTATGTATCTGCTGCCATCATCGACGACGAATACGCAGACATGAAGAAAAAGATGACAGACCACGACCACCGCCAGTGGACTTCGATTCTCAGCACGAGGCACGTTGAGTATGCTGCCAAGGACGCCTACACTGCGTTCGAGGTATGGAACCGCATCACCACAGTGTAGAAAGGCCTCACCCGCTCTGCGAAAGAGAAGACGAGGAAGCGCCCGAGGTCATCCTGGAGGGTGGCGGGCAAGGGGGGATCAACTTCCACCTCCACCTCCGACGGGTGGAACTGGTGAAGCAGGCCAGATGCTGATAGCCAAGCATTCCTGTCACAATTGCCCGATTTGTTTCCTTCTGCTTATGTAGATTAGTTTGCTTTCGTTGTAATTTGCTTTGGCACAATGTTCGCTTATGTTGCATTAGTTTGCTTGATGATGTACTTTGTTAATTATGAGCGCAGAACCTTGGTTTGTATCTATCAACAATATGCAGTTCTCGGTAGTTTGTTTTCAGTATGTATATTGCTTCAACTGCTGCTGTAGCTAGGATACACATAAAAAACTATCTATGAAAGCAGTTCAAAGAGAGTTTTCTTTCACAAAACTGCTGCTACTATAATGGTTGTTGCAGTCCTCTTTTATTAAGCACTCTAGTTCCATATGTGGGTTAAGAAAAAGAAAGCTCAGTGGGTGTTTCCAGTCTGTATATTGCTTCAACTGCTGCTGCTGATAGGATGCACATGAAAAACTATATGTGAAAAGCAGTTCACTTATACTCAGATTTCTTATAGAAAATAAACTAGAAGCCACACAAAACTGTCAAATTATTACAACAAAATTGTCTCATGCTGCTGCTCAAGCAAGACTGATCTAAAGCAAATTTAACTTGATTTCCAAACACTTTGCATGCCTATAAAACATAGCCACGACAACATCCCCAGCCTGAAGACCAGCTTCCTCCACAAATTCCTTCCAGCCATCTTTGAGAACCAAACAATCATCAGAGCCAACAGAATACATAACATCAACATCATGATCTCCATTCTTGCTAACCAAGACCAAATTAGCAGAGCTTTCTGTTACCCTGACTAGACCAGAAGGGAATTTCTGCAAGCAAAACAACAAGAACAGAAAAAATAAGAAAAAGATTACAATCTTCATAAAAAATATTGATGTCAACATATAATAATATTGACTAGACAAAATTGTTGCTGCTCCTACAATGTTCATAATAAAACTACTATGTGAAAAGCAGTTCACTTATACTTAGTGAAAAATGTTTCTTCAGAAACTAATACTGCTACAAATATCCAGATAGTGTTAACTACACACAACACATGTAAAAGACTATGTGAGAAATACATACCCATGAATCATTGACATCATCGTCAGTCATCTGATGGACGAATGGAGCCCGAAATCCAATACCTGAAGAATAGAGAAGGGAATAGAGCGCGCTGTGCCGCTGCCTCTGGTTCAGAACCAACCCTTCCGAAAAAACGCATGTCTCCACCATGGGCTCCAACCTTGCCAGGCAGCTGCACGCGCAATCCATTGCCAGGCGTAGGGTCTGGTTGGGAAAAAGACAGATCGAGGAAGAGTGGCAAAAAGAGCAGGCAATGTTCACCGCCAGGGATAAGGTGGGTTGGGAGCCGAAAGGGATAAGGTGGGAGGGGAGCCAATTGACCCACCAATATATATATGTACAGACACAACCCAAAAAAAAGTAAAACGACAAATAAAGCAGTGCGGTAACAAGACAATGTGCATTTCGCATTGCATATTACTGCAGTCCATCGCGCTTGACCAAGCAAAAAAACTTATTAAACTAGTCCCCCACCCCCCCCC